>CAWUFW010002634.1:1200000-1800000 GCA_963921515.1 Calotriton arnoldi
GGAGCGAGGATATCATACGTGTATGTGGTTGGAAAATTGGGTGGAGTATACAAAGGATGATGATGTTCTAGCTTTTCCTCAGTATGGTACATTTAATGCAAGGATATTGCAGAATTTGAGAAATCGAATGGATTCTTTAGAACCGAACCCTAGGTTGACACAGTAAGAAGCCTTTGAGGAATGGGAAGTTGAGGCATTTGAGAGAGAGAAATATAGAATGGGTAACAGAGGTCATAGGAATATGATGTTCAGATATCCTTTTGAGAATAGGGAAGAGAAGCTGAAACGATGGAGGAGAGCTGTGGTAACGGAAGGGTTATACCCAGTTTTAACAGTTGATGAGCAAACAAAGTAAATGTAAAGAGAAAAAGAAGAATATAGAAACCTCAAGTGCAAGAGATGGTGTAAATGATTCTGATTATGAGTTACTAGAGGATATTATGATCAAAAGACCTCCGCCATATCGAGAAAATTCTGTTGAAGTGACTCCAAATGCACCCTTTATGGGAAATCCATTGATCCCACAGATTGCAGACATGGCTAGGATAATGAGAGAAAAAGAGTTTGAAATGCTAAATAAGGCAAATGTAGAGCGGATTCAGAAAATAAACCAGTTAAGTTTAAATGCAGAGGCGTTGACAGTACCGGTTACAATAGGTCCTGTAGTTCCTTTGTTTGGAGAAAACCCAAATACACCTAAAGTACATACATTAGCAGTTCCAATGGGTAATGTCAGGAGCGGATTGGAGACGATAATCAATGAGAAAAGACAGGCTGACACGAATGTTACACTATTGGATCTTCCAGTTTGCGAGATAACAGAAACCCCTAGAAGAGACATACAAATGAGTCCAAGAAGAATAGAGACAAATGTCACTCCAATGACAGGGAGTTCAGCAGGTCTTTCATCAGAAGAATTGAATGATTGGATAAAGGAAAGGGAAAAGAAAGAAAAACAAACACAGAGTATAAATGTGAGCCAATTGAAGGTAGATTTGGAAGTAATGATTATTGGTACGATCAGTCCAGACAGGTTAGGGACTTATCGAGATGATGAATTGTTGTTCTTGTGTAAAAGCATTACTTGGAGAGCGAAGAATCTTCATGAGAAAATATCTGAAGCTGCTAGTGAGTATGGAATAGACATAGAAAAGTCAAAGGTATTGCAGAAATCATACAGATTGGCATTTACTGAAAAGGATTTGGAGAGTTTGAATGCGTCTGGAAAAAGGTTACAGATAAAAGAGTTGATGAACATTTTGAAGAAATGGGGAGATGTAGATCGATGGAAAAATAGATGGGTAAGAAAGAAGGAAGAAGCAGCTAGTAAAGGAGTGTCTATGTTCCCGTTAAATGAAACAGAACAGGTTGAAAGGGCGTGTCCGATGAGAGAAGTACCAGGTGGCGGATATGTTCATGTTCCGTGGTCAAGACAGGATATATTATCATTTACAAATGATTTCCCTAGATTAAGAGAAAAACCTGTACAATGGTACAAACAGGTAGAAAGGTTTGTGAAGGTCTCGAAGGTTTTGTTAAAAGATTTAGATGGGTTGTTTGAAATTGTTGTTCAGGCAGACTTATGGACAGAGTGTAAGATCACGGTTGATTGGCCAAAGGATGAATATCCTAGGGATGCTAAAACAGGTGCACCATCAGAGGAGGTGATGAAAAAGTACAATCAGGTAATCACGTTTCTGAAGGGGAAAATTTCCCCAAAGGAAACAGATTGGGTTAAAATTGACAGGACCACACAGGAACCAGAAGAATCAGTGCACGCCTATTATGAAAGGTTGTTGCAGGTATTCAGACAGTATAGTGGATTCGAAAATATTGGAGACAAAGGCATGGGACATTTCGTGTATCATTTTGTGTTCGGATTAAAACCAGATATTAGTAATATGATTCAACAGCATTTAATTTGCTGGCAGAGCAAAACGATAGACGAAATTTTGAGGTATGCAAAGTATTGTAGTGATGATATTGAATCAAGACATAAAAAGTTAAAAGAGAAAATGATGTGGGCACAGGTGAAAGTGGCAGAACAACAAGAAGCAAATAATAATCCTCAAACCAGTAATCAGATGAGTGGTCAGAATCAAAATGGACAGAATTTCAGTGGAGGCAAAGGTAGGGGAAAATTTAGTAAAGAAGAAGCTATGAAGAAATTTCCTTGTCATGCGTGCGGAAAGCTTGGACATTGGAAGAATGAGTGTAGATCCGCTAAAAAGATTAATGGGGGAAATCAAAATTTGATTCCACAGATGCAGAATGAGGTGGGTGTAAATCAGCAGCAGCAGATAGTTACTCAACAGTTACAGGCGCCGCAAGCTCCCATGCCAAATAATGTGACTGCTCAAGTGCAGAGGTACAGTGTGAACACTGGGTATCACGGAGGTGACCAGGTTGGTAAGAATCAAGGTGTGATTCCGCAGTATTGGGTGCAGTGAAGAGGGAGTGATTCAGACTCATCTCAATGACGGTGCCTTAGGGGGGAAGAAGAGTGCGTACTTGGCGCATCTTTGGCGGTAGATCAGTTAGGTCCATTTGTTGACGGAAAGGTGGAAGGTAATGACATTACATTTTTAGTGGACACTGGTGCTACCCGTTCTACTGTGAGAGCAGCAGAAATTCCAAACCTACCCCTCTCGGGAGAAACTATCCAAGTTGTAGGAGTCTCAAATAAGCACATTAGAACACCTGATACAAATCCAATTGAAGTTCACATTGGTAACTTCAAAGACATGCATTGGTTTGTGGTATGTGACTCAAGCCCAGTAAATCTTTTGGGAAGAGATTTGCTATGCAAGATGAACTGCACCATCTATTGTACACCAGATGGAATTGCATTTCAGACCCCTGATGAGGATGTTGAATTTTATATGATGCTAGCAAAGCAAGGAACAGAAGTGGATGAATTATATTCACTTCTCACAGAAGAAAGTTTGCCTGAAGAATTCAAAAGTACTGTGAAATCTGATGTGTGGGATTTTTCAGGAAAAGATATTGGCCTAATGACAAAGATAGACCCAATTCAGATTACAGTAAAGGATGGTGCTATATATCCAAACACACCACAGTATAAAATGATTCCAGAGGTAATTGCAGGAGTCACTCCTGTGATTGACCAAATGATTGAACAAGGAATTTTAAAAGAAATAATGAGCAGTCCCTGTAATTCATCTATCATAGGTATCAAAAAGCCCAGTGGGAAATACCGGACAGTGCAGGATTTGCGAAAAATTAATACAATTGTTGTACCCTGTTGTCCAGTAGTACCAAATCCGGCCGTGTTTCTTTATCAGATCCCATGTGATGCTGAATGGTACACAGTTATTGATTTGTGCCAAGCCTTTTTCTCAATTCCTTTGCATCCGGAAAGCCAATATTTGTTTGCATTCCGGTTCGGAGACCGTGTCTTGGCATGGTGCCGAGTTCCTCAAGGGTACACAGAAAGCCCCTCAATTTTTAATCAGATCTTGAAAAAATGTCTGGAAACTCTAGACATGCCAGGAAATTCAGTTTTCGTTCAATATATTGATGACCTATTAGTGGCATCAAAGACACAAGAGGCATGTGTGACAGACACAATTGACTTATTGAACCATTTGGTAGAAAAAGGACACAAAGTGTCCCCAGCAAAATTGCAATTTTGTAAACAGGAAGTACAGTACCTTGGACACAAAATAGAAAAGGGAGTCAGAAAAGTAACTCCAGAAAGAATCAGTGTGATCAAACAAATGAGTCCACCTAAAACACAGAAAGAAGTGCAAATGTTCTTGGGAATGGTTGGATACTGTCGTCAGTGGATCTGTGGTTTCTCAATAATTGCAAAACCTCTACAGAGGTTAACACGAAAAGATGTGAAGGATCCGATTGTCTTGGATGATGAAAGTATGGAAGTGTTTGTAAAATTGAGAAGTAGTCTGTGTCATGCACCTGCATTGGGAATGCCAGATTATTCTAAAGAGTTTGCATTGTACTGTTGTGAGAGAGAGGGGTGTGCACTCTCAGTCCTAACACAGAAACATGGAATGGCACGACGGCCAGTAGCATATTTGTCGGCTACTTTGGATTCAGTGGCTGCAGCGTTGCCAGGATGCTTGATAGCAGTAGCAGCTACTTGTATGAGTCTGGAACAGAGTGAACCAATTGTGATGGGATATCCAGTTAAAGTGTATGTGCCACATTCTGTTGAGATTCTTTTGACCCGTACCAGGACACAGTATCTTACATCTAGTCGGCTGACTAAGTACGAGAGAGTGATCCTGGGTGCTGAGAATGTGACTGTGGTAAGGTGCACGACTGTGAATCCAGCAACTTTGTTGCCTAATTCTCGGTGTGAGTAAGTGAGAGAGGAAGCTGATCATGATTGTCTCGATGTGACTGAATATTGCACCAGACATAGAAGATTGTCCCTTGGAGGAGTCAGATTGTGAAATGTTTGTTGATGGATCCTGTTTGAGAAATGAAAAGGATGAATGATGCACTGCCTATGCTGTTTGCACCATAGAAGGGGTTCTTGAAGCATCCTATTTGAGGGGAGTAAACTCCGCCCAAATAGCTGAGCTGATAGCTCTGATTAGAGCATGCAAAATTGCCAAAAGCCTAAAAGTAACAATATTTACAGACAGCCAATACGGATTTGGAATTGTTCATGATTTCGGCCAGCTATGGATGCAAAGGGGATTTCTGACCTCTTCAGGTTCCCCCATTAGAAATGGTAAAACTGTAAAAGAACTATTGGATGTTTTACAATTGCCCAAAAGAATTGCAGTAGTCAAATGTGCCGCACATAAATCAGGAGATGATTATGTGACGAAGGGCAACAGATATGCCGACCAAATAGCACTTTACTGTGCACGAAATACAATGGCTTTGAACAGATCAATTGATAAGGGAAATACCGAATGCCATCTTTTGTTTACAGCCACATTTGAAACATGGGAAGAAGTTAGACAGATGCAGGAAGAAGCAAGTGATGAGGAAAAAGAAAGATGGAACAAAACAGGCTGTAGCAAAAGAACAGAAGATGACCTATGGGTCTATCTTGATGGAAGACCAGTGTTACCAGATTCCTTACTTTCCCATATGGCCAGAGTTTACCATGGAATTGCACATGTCGGAAGAGATGCAATGATCAGACTCTTCAAGCAGTCATGGTATAATCCAAAGTTCAGGGTCATTGCAGAAAGTCTTTGTCAGAGGTGCGTGATCTGTCAGCAGCAAAATCCAGGCAGAAAGACAGTTGTAAGCTGGGGACAAATTGGGAGAGCAGGAGGTCCATTTACCCGGCTCCAGCTTGACTTTATTGAGCTTCCCCTGTGCAATGGGATGAGATACGTATTGGTCATTGTCTGTCTGTTCTCTCGCTGGGTGGGAGCCTATACCACGAGAAGGAACAATAGTCTAACTGTGGCTAAACTACTTTTGAGAGAACTAATCCCTAGATTTGGAATTCCAGTCACTTTGGAGACAGATAGAGGAACACACTTCAATAATGAGATAATTCGGCTAATTTGTGCAGCATTTAAAATTGAGCAGAAGCTGCATTGTGCCTCTCGACCCGAAGTCTCGGGAGTAGTTGAGCAATTAAATGGCACTATAAAATCGAGATTAGGGAAAGTGTGCGCATCCACATCACTGAAATGGCCTGACGCTTTACCCCTTGTACTGATGAGTCTAAGAAGTATTCCTGACAAAAAGACCGGATTAAGTCCTCATGAAATTCTCATGGGAAGAGCAATGAGACAAGCATATATACCAGCAAACAAACTAATGAGTATATCTGATGATCTAGTGCTTGAATATTGCAGAGGATTGGCTGAACTGGTACGTTCTGTCTCACCAGGTTGGAGAAGAAGCCACAACGATACATCGAAATCAAGCTCATGATCTGAGTCCTGGTGAATGGGTTTTTATCAAGAAGCACGTAAGAAAATCGCGTTTAGAACCCAGGTGGCACGGACCTTATCAAACCATACTGGTGACGACAACGGCAGTGAAGTGTGCTGGCTTGCCAAATTGGATTCATGCAAGCCGTACCAAACGAACCCTAGATCCACTTGAAAGACCGAAGGATCAACAACTGGTGAAAGAAAAACAAAGACCAGTGCTTGAAGTGTGTGAAGCTGATGAATCTAGAGTGATAGATTCTGACGAACAACCAGATGGTGAACAGCCGAGCACAAGTCAAGTAGAGTGGGTGCAAGATTCCAGGGTTCGAGAGACTGCCTTTGAACAAGAAAGAAGCGAGTTTACTATTGATCCAGAAGAAAGTGAACTCCCAGCAGAACTTGAAACAGATGAGATTGTTCTTGATCCAGAAGGAAGTGAGTTCACAGTTGACAGAAATTATTGCTGAATCAGAAGAACCACAAGAAACAAACTCAGGAAGAAGAACAATAAGAAGTGAGAGCAAATAAAAGGATCTGTGAAACAAATGCAGAAAATAACCAAGTGATCAAAGCGAAAAAACCCAGAAAGGATGAAAAGTGGCCAAGTGGAATGAAAAGACTGAAATACACTCTTGTGAAAAGAAGGTTAAGAAAAAGACCAGAACAAAGCAATGAGGTCTCAAGTCAGACAGAACAAGAAGAGTCAGGAAAAGAATTAGTACGAAAAACAAGAAGAGTAAGAATACCCAACAGGAAAATCAGAGCACCTGAATGGACCTATGTTATTCTAGAAGAAATTGAAAGTTCAGATCCAAGTGAAGAAAAAGATAAATCTGACACTGAGCAAGTTGATGAAAACAAGCTAAGACCACCTTAAAGAGTTGTGACAAAACTAAGGTGCAACTTGCTGATTAAAAGAAAAATGAAACAGAGACTCGAAGAAAATTGAAGAAAAAAGAATAAAAGAAGGGGGTAAAGACGAAAGCCTTGAAGTGTAGGACTTACACTACTATTTTTAAGATATTTTTTTTAGAATATTATAGGATTAGATAGATTTTTATTTTTTCCAAGAAACAAAATGGCTGAAGCAGAAGTGACTGAACTTCCAAAATCTAGTCTAAAACGTAGATGTATTAAAGCTTGCTTATGTAGTGTCTTGATGTTAACATTTATATGGTTATTATTAACTGTCCTTGTACCTATTTTAATGGTAACTAATAATGGAAACAATACTAATAATGTAACAAAAGAAAGAATGAATGATGTCACTAATGAGATTCCTAATACTAACATAGAACCGTTGGATGGAAGTATTCTCCATCATGATAAATCAATTGGTGATTTCTCGTTAAATGTCTTTACTAAATTACTTTACGAGTATACTAACACAATGAATGTAAGTGATTGTTGCGTGTGCATGCAATTACCTTCGTCTGTTTCAGAAGGGGTGACTTATCACCACCTTCCGTTAACCTATGGTGTGTCTTACAGTATACACACAAGCCTGTTTTACGTGACGGGAAAGCTCGAGTACTATTTTTCCAATATAGATTTAGTATTTTCTGAAATTCCTATTATTAAAGAACTAAATAAGGTTTTGAGTGGTAAAAATGCTCGATATATGGGGGAATTTTTCCATATTACTAAAACTTTAGACATAGAATATGCTTATAAGAATAATTCAACCTGTAGTTTGCGGCTAGAAGAGAAGATTTTCATAGAAATGGTAGAAGATAGAAGAGAATGTTTCAAAAGGAAGGCCGCTGAACAGAAGTCACGGGTACCACCATGTGATTTTAGGGAAGGAAATTATGAGAAAGGCGAAGGGTATGCTGAAATGTCCCTGGACTGGTCACAGAAGGGAAAAATTTGTTTGCTTAGAACGAAAACTAACTATAATAATTATTTTATTGGTTCTAGTGAATGTGAGCCTACTTTCCAAATCACTGGAGGTTGGGGATTGAAAGGTGGAACTGATCCTGTTTTTCCAGGAATGTATTATGTGTGTGGTAAGAAAGCCTATTATAGATTGCCCGCACATTGGCATGGTAGTTGTTATTTTGCTATTGTCTTCCCCAAGGTCTACCATATGGACCGAAGCAGTCATAAATTGAACGAAGTAAAGCAAGGACTAACACGTAACAAAAGAGCAAGTTTTTCAGAAATAGTAGGAGATATTTTTGGTGCACTGATACCCTCAGTTGGAGTCGTTCTGAATTCACATAAAATTAGAAAATTGTCCACAGTGGTTGATCGGTTATCTACAGATACCGCTGGTGGGTTCTTGATGATTGACACGGAAATGGTTGCAATCAGGTCAATGGTTTTGCAAAATCGACTTGCCCTTGATATATTATTGGCAAAGGAGGGTGGAGTCTGTGGAATGTTGAAAGTCCAACATTGCTGCACATATATCCCTGATAAAAGCAAAGGAATCGAGGGATATATAAAGAATATTACAAAATTACATGACGATTTGACCCAACTGGAGGTTGATGGTGTTTGGGAGAGACTGGGTAAAAGTTTCTCCACTATAGGTAAATGGTTTTCTACCTTTGGAAGTAGTATATTAGGAAGAATAATAATACCAATGGTTTAAGTAGCATTAATAATTTTAGTAATAATTACAACATATAAGTGTTGTAAGAATAAGAATAAAAGAAAAGAAGTGACAGAATCAAAGAATAAACGAAGAGCAAGAAAGAGAAAAAGAGAAGAAATAGAATTAGAAGAAATGAGAGGGGAGTACTATGACTTGATGAAAGATTTGGATGAGGGTGCCATAAAAAGAGAGAAGAATACAGAGATATAAATGATTAAAAATGGCACTCGGTATGGTAGGTATTTTATGATGGCTTCTATAAGCCATCAGAGGGGGGAATTGATGGAGCAGGATTTCGCAAAAATGAAACCTGCTCGGAATTGATACCCCCATAATACGTACTAACAGTAAGTAGTTGTTGAAAAACTAATGTACACCCAACACGAACATAAGGGAAATTGCTTTGCGCATGTCTGAACTAACACGTAAACAAAATATTATTGTATTAACATTTGTGATTTGAGAAAAACAAGAAGCGTTGGATAAATAGGCCGCATATGCTTCAGTAATCTGCATGTTGCATTCTGTTTTGAACTA
This sequence comes from Calotriton arnoldi, assembly GCA_963921515.1. Taxonomy (NCBI): domain Eukaryota; kingdom Metazoa; phylum Chordata; class Amphibia; order Caudata; family Salamandridae; genus Calotriton; species Calotriton arnoldi. The sequence continues at coordinate 1,209,037 of CAWUFW010002634.1, forward strand.
ATAAATAATACTAATTTGGCACAAAAGCTTATGCTAGGTAACATTAATGGGGAACAATGCAAGGTGGGTGGTAAACAGTGAAGGTTTCATTATCATATAAATAATAAATATTCATTTTAGTTTATTTTAGTGTGCTAGAGGAAGCAGCCATCTTTCTAAACTTGGCTAAATTGGGAGGGGGAAGGTACGAGGAGTGAGTGCGCTCTGTCAGAAGCAAGACAGACGCGCAGTGCACCGCAGATGACATGAGAAGGGTGAAGGCCAGAGTGTCGAACGACTGCCAAAACCAGTGCCCAAGCGTGGGACCGGAGAGACAGACTGCGGATGATGTTAAAGAAATGAATGAAATTGTTACATTTTGTATTATATGTAATAAAGTGAGAACAAACTGAGAACCACACCCCGGGAATGAATATGAACAAAGGAATAGTTGAAAGAAGGGTGAAGTCACAGTGGTGTGACAACGCCATCTCCCAAACCCACCAATCCCTTTGCAAGATTCAGAAATGTTTGCAACAATTGTGGGATGGACATGTTAGTTTAAGGGTGTAATTGGGGTGACTTTAGGGGTGTGGTTTAAGCTTAGGCTGGCAGGAGAGAAAGAGGGGAGATGCGTCGCTGTCCGTCGGTTTGCAGAGAGGCCTAGCTGTTCCTGACATGTCCCGATCCTGTTCTTCTTATCCTTTGTTTCCTGATCCTATGTCAGGGAACCACCATCATCCCCTAGGCCGAGGGGTTGGTTTTCTTACTGACCAATAAGTTTGTATTTAGTCTAACTTGTTCTCAGAATTTATCTTATTCATGTATTTTTGTCCCTGAATCATTTGTCTCTCCACCTATCCACTCCGTCAATGATATGTATTATTAGATGAAACTATTGTCTCTTCATCTATCCCCTCCGTTAGGTATATGATGCTTCGCATATATATTTTTGCTGAAACTTTTGTCTCTTACTCTATCCACTCCTTTATTGCATAAAGTCATTGCTATGTTTGGATGAGTTCGCGATTTCCATTTGTACTGCATATGTGAAATATTCTCTTCACGTGAGATTCAGTGTTTGTATTGTGTAACCAAATGCAGTTGAGCATAATCTTTAATTTCTTGAGATAAAATTGATTATTAACTTCACAGAGAGTCTGTGATCATTTTAGATTTATTAAATGGTTGGTAAGTTAGAAGTTAATCATTGCCATCAACTATTCAACGAATTGGTCCATCGACCAAGTAGAAGGAAAGTTGATGATAAAAGTTAGTTGTGATGTCATAATTTACCCCATGAAAGGAAAAGAATTGATCGTACATATAAATTGACCCCAGCGCATCAGGGATTCTGGGTGAATGTGTATGGGCCATTGTATTATGATTAGGGCTCCCGGTTTTCCGTTTAAACGGATTTTTACATATAAATACAGACCGAAAACAATTTTTCCTTTGTCTGTATTTATATGTAAAAACGGCAAAATACTAGAAGATTTTGCCGCGTTGCCGTGCTCGAATCCAGAGTTCTCGCCACGCCCCCTTCCTGCTGCTGGAAATTCCTTCCCGGGCACACACACAGCCGCACCCGAGTACTTCACAGGTCTTTTGAAGACCATTTACGTGTTAGAGGCTTTATTGTTCTTTCACCCCATGCCATAGCCTCCCCCAACGCCCCTGACTCCTCCTGTCCCAGGCCCCATACAGTGCACGTTTTAAACACTTCAATTCACAGTGCTGCAGCAGGAGAAAAATGAATATTTTCCCCGTGACAATCGGCATGCCCATGATGTCGTCCATGATGGACCACTTCGGGAAACTTGGAGAAAACGCATTAACCGAATGTTTAATCGAAACATTATTTTTAACAAACCCCTCACCATAAAATGAGCAGTTACATTTTTTCCTATACGATCACATAAGATTTCATATACAGCTTCCATGTCGTTCTCGACATTTACTATGGATTAAAAATGTAATTTCCTAATACAGCACTAATCGTTAATTCAGGGATTATTCTAAGAGATACGTCATTCTGTTTTTCACTTAGAAAATGCATGTCCCTGTATATCACCCTCTCTGGCAATGTCCGCGGTAGCAGAGCAGGTTCAGGATGTCTAGTTTCACGGAGAGGAAGCCAACGTAGGTCAATATGTGTCTAGCTCCTAAATCAGTGAGTCGAACGGAGAGAGGTAGTGGTATTTTTAGAAGCCCCATGGAGAATTAAGACTCCTTTGTAAGGTCAGGCGTTCTTCTCTCCCTAATCTACAAGCAATTTTAGCCGAGTTTTATGCCATGGTTTTTAGCAAGCGCTTGGCAGCTGTTTCAAGACCATCTGCAAGGGCCAAGTTGATTTTATATTTATTACGTCCTCCTGCTTTTCCTCTTAAGGCTTTACTGTGTGCATATGTCAATCCCCCACATTTGCGTGTTTTCCTGCTGTTCTAATGGTTTTTCTACTCACTAGTGAGGTCATGCTTCCGCTCGGAAAATCTGTGTGCAACCTTAAAGTCAGAGATTCGAGTCCAGACTCGCCGCCTTGACTTTCAAAGTTGATAAAACTAGTTGCATTGCCTTGTGTAATAGTAACACCAGTTATTTCAAGACTTTGAGGCGTAATTGATGAAGTGCTATATAGGTAACCCTAGGTTTGGCATGCAGCATTGCTTGTAACATAAAACTGCACTATGATCTGACATGCTATGGCACCTGTGTTAGTAACTTAAGCCTGTACACAGGCTTATGTTAAATGACATGCACGTGTGTATAACATACGTTTGTACATAAGCTTGGTGTGTTAAGTGAAATACAGCTGTTTGTAATGTAAGTCTGTCTGCAGTATTATGTCAAGGGACGTAGGGACATGCAGGGGTATCAGTAATGTTGGTCTGTAAACAGGCCTGTCATGTTACATGAACACTTTTGTTTTTATTTTAAAACTGGGGCTGACTAAACAACCTATTTTTATTATTATTTTTTTTAACGCAAAATTTTCTAGCTGGCTTTAGATGGAAATACAGAAGCGCTGGCACATGTTTGCTCCTGATAAGTGCTTGTACTCTATCCTAAAGTGTTTTTTATAGCAGAACTGAGAAGCACAGGTACTCTCTTTTTCAAATTACTCAGTACCGGACCATTTAAAGCACTGCTAAAGCCACAACAAATCGCTAGTTTAAGTGAGCCCATGTTTGCATTGTCAATTTAAATAAATGTGGAAAAATACTAGTTGTAGCGTCGTCTTTTGCTTGTGGCAAAAATAAATGTGGAGAAATACAGAAAAAATGCCCAAAAAATAAATATGGATAAATACAGACGGAAATGGCAAAAAAATATATACCATAAAACCGGGAGCCCTAATTATGATGTATTGAGTATTGATCCCTGATAATTATTGGATTTGCGCTGGATCAGTTTCCTGGTAGCAGAGGACGGTTTATTTATTGATTAGTTTGGTAATGATTATTGATTGTATGTTCTTAACATGAAAAGTTAGTGTCATGTTCTATGTTGTCTACAAGTTCAGGTACGGAGATACCTGAGGAAACCCGGGAATGGAATTTGGCCTGAAGTAGGCAGAAGAAGAGTGTGGTAAAGAAGCCACACTGCAGAAGTACTTTGTTTGTTGTAATAATACCTAAAAGCTACGGAGGACTGTAGGTGTTATATTAGGGAAATTTCGTATATGAGGGGTGACAAAAAGCGAAGGGTCCGCTTCCGAAACTCTAGTCTTATCCCCAGGAGAGTAACAAGACCCCTTTTCACGCCAAAAAGTCCTCTTGTGAAATCCTGGCCTTATCCCTAGAGGAGTAATAGGTCCACCCGGAACTTGTTTGAAGAGTAAAATAGCGCTGGTCGTTATTAGGACTTGTAGTGAGATAACCTCTTGAAAAAGTGAAAAACTATCTCTATTAGTGGAACAGTAGCATTGTTTTATGTTGTTACTAATAGAATTTTTGTTTAAGAGTGCTTAGAAAAATATTGCCGTATTATTTTGTAAAGGGAGGGTCAGTAGAAGGAGTAATACTGATGTCAGAAAAGCCACCCTGGTATTGGACAAGCAGCGGGCGTGTACTGAGCTGTGATTGGTTGGTTGGTGTGAGCCGCGCAAGTATTGGTTGAGGTTTTGCTTACGTAACAGTGTTGTGATTGGTTGGTTGGTGTGAGTCGCGCTAGTATTGGACAAAAGTTAACCAATCGAATAAGAAAAATTACGGAAAGGTTGTTGTTGTTGTTATATGATAAGATCCGTTAGCGGAAAAAGTCAGAAAATGAAGTTAATACAGAAAATAAAGAATTTCTTTAAAAAGGACAAACCAATTGTGACTAGAGAGGTAATTCCAATTCCACCTCCAAAGACGCCTGCTTCCTTTATGATGTTGGAGCGAGGATATCATACGTGTAAGTGGTTGGAAAATTGGGTGGAGTATACAAAGGATGATGATGTTCTAGCTTTTCCTCAGTATGGTACATTTAATGTAAGGATATTGCAGAATTTGAGAAATCGAATGGATTCTTTAGAACCGAACCATAGGTTGACACAGTACGAAGCCTTGGAGGAATGGGAAGTTGAGGCATTTGAGAGAGAGAGAAATATAGAATGGGTAACAGAGGTCATAGGAATATGATGTTCAGATATCCTTTTGAGAATAGGGAAGAGAAGCTGAAACGATGGAGGAGAGCTGTGGTAACGGAAGGGTTATACCCAGTTTTAACAGTTGATGAGCAAACAGGAAGTAAATGTAAAGAGAAAAAGAAGAATATAGAAACCTCAAGTGCAAGAGATGGTGTAAATGATTCTGATGACGAGTTACTAGAGGATATTATGATCAAAAGACCTCCGCCATATCGAGAAAATTCAGTTGAAGTGACTCCGAATGCACGCTTTATGGGAAATCCATTGATCCCACAGATTGCAGACATGGCTAGGATAATGAGAGAAAAAGAGTTTGAAATGCTAAACAAGGCAAATATAAAGCAGATTCAGAAAATAAACCAGTTAAGTTTAAATGTAGAGGCGTTGACAGTACCGGTTACAATAGGTCCTGTAGTTCCTTTGTTTGGAGAAAACACAAATACACCTAAAGTACATACATTAGCAGTTCCAATGGGTAATGTCAGGAGCGGATTGGAGACGATAATGAGAAAAGACAGGCTGACACGAATGTTACACTATTGGATCTTCCAGTTGGCGAGATGATAACAGAAACCCCTAGAAGAGACATACAAATGAGACCAAGAAGAATAGAGACAAATGTCACTCCAATGACAGGGAGTTCAGCAGGTCTTTCATCAGAAGAATTGAATGATTGGATAAAGGAAAGGGAAAAGAAAGAAAAACAAACACAGAGTATAAATGTGAGCCAATTGAAGGTAGATTTGGAAGAAATGATTATTGGTACGATCAGTTCAGACAGGTTAGGGACTTATCGAGATGATGAATTGTTGTTCTTGTGTAAAAGCATTACTTGGAGAGCGAAGAATCTTCATGAGAAAATATATGAAGCTGCTAGTGAGTATGGAATAGACATAGAAAAGTCAAAGGTATTGCAGAAATCATACAGATTGGCATTTACTGAAAAGGATTTGGAGAGTTTGAATGCGTCTGAAAAAAGGTTACAGATAAAAGAGTTGATGAACATTTTGAAAAAATGGGGAGATGTAGATCGATGGAGAAATAGATGGGTAAGAAAGAAGGAAGAAGCAGCTAGTAAAGGAGTGTGTATGTTCCCGTTAACGGAAACAGAACAGGTTGAAAGGGCGTGTCCGATGAGAGAAGTACCAGGTGGCGGATATGTTCATGTTCCGTGGTCAAGACAGGATATATTATCATTTACAAATGATTTCCCTAGATTATGAGAAAAACCTGTAGAATGGTACAAACAGGTAGAAAGGTTTGTGAAGGTCTCGAAGGTTTTGTTAAAAGATTTAGATGGGTTGTTTGAAATTGTTGTTCCGGCAGTCTTATGGACAGAGTGTAAGATCACGGTTGATTGGCCAAAGGATGAATATCCTAGGGATGCTAAAACAGGTGCACCATCAGAGGAGGTGATGAAAAAGTACAATCAGGTAATCATGTTTCTGAAGGGGAAAACTTCCCCAAAGGAAACATATTGGGTTAAAATGGACAGGACCACACAGGAACCAAAAAAATCAGTGCACACCTATTATGAAAGGTTGTTGCAGGTATTCAGACAGTATAGTGGATTCGAAAATATTGGAGACAAAGACATGGGACATTTCGTGTATCGTTTTGTGTTCAGATTAAAACCAGATATTAGTTATTTGATTCAACAGCATTTAATTTGCTGGCAGAGCAAAACGATAGACGAAATTTTGAGGTATGCAAAGTATTGTAGTGATGATATTGAATCATGACATAAAAAGTTAAAAGAGAAAATGATGTGGGCACAGGTGAAAGTGGCAGAACAACAAGAAGCAAATAATAATCCTCAAACCAGTAATCAGATGGGTGGTCAGAATCAAAATGGACAGAATTTAAGTGGAGGCAAAGGTAGGGGAAAATTGAGTAAAGAAGAAGCTATGAAGAAATTTCCTTGTAGTGCGTGCGGAAAGCTTGGACATTGAAAGAATGAGTGTAGATCCGCTAAAAAGATTAATGGGGGAAATCAAAATTTGATTCCACAGATGCAGAATGAGGTGGGTGTAAATCAACAGCAGCAGCAGACAGTTACTCAACAGTTACAGGTGCCGCAAGCTCCCATGCCAAATAATGTGAATACTCAAGTGCAGAGGTACAGTGTGAACACTGGATATCACGGAGGTGACCAGGTTGGTAAGAATCAAGGTGTGATTCCGCAGAATTGGGTGCAGTGTAGTGGGAGTGATTCAGACTCATCTCAATGACGGTGCCTGAGGGGGGAGGAATAGTGTGTACTTGGCGCATCTTTGGCTGTAGATCAGTCAGGTCCATTTGTTGACGGAAAGGTGGAAGGTAATGACATTACATTTTTAGTGGACACTGGTGCTACCCGTTCTACTGTGAGAGCAGCAGAAATTCCAAACCTACTCCTCTCGGGAGAAACTATCCAAGTTGTAGGAGTCTCAATAAGCACATTAGAACACCTGATACAAATCTAATTGAAGTTCACATTGGTAACTTCAAAGACCTGCATCGGTTTGTGGTATGTGACTCAAGCCCAGTAAATGTTTTAGGAATAGATTTGCTATGCAAGATGAACTGCACCATCTATTGTACACCAGATCGAATTGCATTTCAGACCCCTGATGAGGATGTTGAATTTAAAATGATGCTAGCAAAGCAAGGAACAGAAGTGGATGAATTATATTCACTTCTCACAGAAGAAAGTTTGCCTGAAGAATTAAAAAGTACTGTGAAATCTGATGTGTGGGATTTTTCAGGAAAAGATATTGGCCTAATGACAAAGATAGACCCAATTCAGATTACAGTAAAGGATGGTGCTATATATCCAAACACACCACAGTATAAAATGAGTCCAGAGGTAATTGCAGGAGTCACTCCTGTCATTGACCAAATGATTGAACAAGGAATTTTAAAAGAAATAATGAGCAGTCCCTGTAATTCACCTATCATAGGTATCAAAATGCCCAGTGGGAAATACCGGATAGTGCAGGATTTGTGAAAAATTAATAAAATTGTTGTACCCTGTTGTCCAGTAGTACCAAATCCGGCCGTGATTCTTTATCAGATCCCATGTGATGCTGAATGGTACACAGTTATTGATTTGTGCCAAGCCTTTTTCTCAATTCCTTTGCATACGGAAAGTCAATATTTCTTTGCATTCCGGTTCGGACACCGTGTCTTGGCATGGTGCCGAGTTCCTCAAGGGTACACAGAAAGCCCCTCAATTTTTAATCGGATCTTGAAAAAATGTCTGGAAGCTCTAGTCATGCCAGGAAATTCGGTTTTCGTTCAATATATTGATGACCTATTAGTGGCATCAAAGACACGAGAGGCATGTGTGACAGACACAATTGCCTTATTGAACCATTTGGCAGAGAAAGGACACAAAGGGGCCGATTCCGATCTCGGCCGGTAGGGCTCCGAATCGGATTCGGCTTTACCGGATCCGATTCGGAGCCCTATTTCCCGACCGAATCGTACGTGCGTCCGGGCGAGCGAGTACGATGCGTGCGCTCGCGAAATCTCCGACCGACTCGTTCGCAGGACCCGACCGCCTCGCACGGGGACGACTCGCACCGCGCAATGGAGACGTTCCCCGGCCGGGTAAGTACGATGCGCACCTCGACCGCTCCGACCGACTCGCGCAGTCCGGCTCCAAGGAGCTGTCGGAGCCGCACTTTGGGGGTCCGTGTCGGACCCCCCTAGAAGCGTAGGCACGCGAGTCGCACACAGGGGGACCCATGGGTCCCCCCTACACGTGCATGTACGGCGCGACCCGTATCGACGCGAACACGCTGTAGGGGGCGCCCTTGTTCGCGTCGTGCCCATTGAGTCAATGGGCGCCCTTGTTCGCGTCGTACGACTGGCTCCCATTGACTTCAATGGGAGTCCGACCAAATCGAGTCCGATGGCATACGTGCGCATCGTACTCGTTCGGTCGGGCTGCCAGAGTCCGATTCGGTCGGAAATCTCTCCGAGTCCGGCTCGGTCGGAGAGATTTCTGGCCCGAATCGGAATCGGCCCCAAAGTGTCCCCAGCAAAATTGCAATTTTGTAAACAGGAAGTACAGTACCTTGGACACAAAATAGAAAAGGGAGTCAGAAAAGTAACTCCAGAAAGAATCAGTGTGATCAAACAAATGAGTCCACCTAAAACACAGAAAGAAGTGTGAATGTTCTTGGGAATGGTTGGATACTGTCGTCAGTGGATCTGTGGTTTCTCAATAATTACAAAACCTCTACAGAGGTTAACACGAGAAGATGTGAAGGATCCGATTGTCTTGGATGATGAAAGTATGGAAGCGTTTGTAAAATTGAGAAGTAGTCTGTGTCATGCACCTGGATTGGGAATGCCAGATTATTCTAAAGAGTTTGCATTGTACTGTTGTGAGAGATGGGTGTGCACTCTCAGTCCTAACACAGAAACATGGAATGGCACGACGGCCAGTAGCATATTTATCGGCTACTTTGGATTCAGTGGCTGCAGCGTTGCCAGGATGCTTGAAAGCAGTAGCAGCTACTTGTATGAGTCTGTAACAGAGTGAACCAATTGTGATGGTATATCCAGTTAAAGTGTATGTGCCACATTCTGTTGAGATTCTTTTGACCCGTACCAGGACACAGTATCTTACATCTAGTCGGCTGACTAAGTACGAGAGAGTGATCCTGGGCGCTGAGAATGTGACTGTGGTAAGGTGCACGACTATGAATCCAGCAACTTTGTTGCCTAATTCTCGGTGTGAGGAAGTGAGAGAGGAAGCTGATCATGATTGTCTGGATGTGACTGAATATTGCACCAAACCTAGGCCAGACATAGAAGATTGTCCCTTGGAGGAATCAGATTGTGAAATGTGTGTTGATGGCTCCTGTTTGAGAAATGAAAAGGGTGAATTATGCACTGCCTATGCTGTTTGCACCATAGAAGGGGTTCTTAAAGCATCCTATTTGAGGGGAGTAAACTCCGCCCAAATAGCTGAGCTGATAGCTCTGATTAGAGCATGCAAAATTGCCAAAAGCCTAAAAGTAACAATATTTACAGACAGCCAATACGGATTTGGAATGGTTCATGATTTCGGCCAGCTATGGATGCAAAGGGGATTTCTGACCTCTTCAGGTTCCCCCATTAGAAATGGTAATACTGTAAAAGAACTATTGGATGTTTTACAATTGCCCAAAAGAATTGCAGTAGTCAAATGTGCCGCACATAAATCAGGAGATGATTATGTGACGAAGGGCAACAGATATGCCGACCAAATAGCACGTTACTGTGCACGAAATACAATGGCTTTGAACAGATCAATTGATCAGGGAAATACCGAATGCCATCTTTTGTTTACAACCACATTTGAAACATGGGAAGAAGTTAGACAGAAGCAGGAAGAAGCAAGTGATGAGGAAAAAGAAAGATGGAACAAAACAGGCTGTAGCAAAAGAACAGAAGATGACCTATGGGTCTATCTTGATGGAAGACCAGTGTTACCAGATTCCTTACTTTCCCATATGGCCAGAGTTTACCATGGAGTTGCACATGTCAGAAGAGATGCAATGATCAGACTCTTCAAGCAGTCATGGTATAATCCAAAGTTCAGGGTCATTGCAGAAAGCCTTTGTCAGAGGTGCGTGATCTGTCAGCAGCAAAATCCAGGCAGAAAGACAGTTGTAAGTTGGGGACGAATTGGGAGAGCAGGAGGTCCATTTACCAGGTTCCAGCTTGACTTTATTGAGCTTCCCCCGTGCAATGGGCTGAGATACGTATTGGTCATTGTCTGTCTGTTCTCTCGCTGGGTGGGAGCCTATCCCACGAGAAGGAACGATAGTCTCACTGTGGCTAGACTACTTTTGAGAGAACTAATCCCTAGATTTGGAATTCCAGTCACTTTGGAGACAGATAGAGGAACACACTTCAATAATGAGATACTTCGGCTAATTTGTGCAGCATTTAAAATTGAGCAGAAGCTGCATTGTGCCTATCGACCCAAAGCCTCGGGAGTAGTTGAGCAATTGAATGGCACTATAAAATCAAGATTAGGGAAAGTGTGCGCATCCACATCACTGAAATGGCCTGACGCTTTACCCCTTGTACTGATGAGTCTAAGAAGTATTCCTGACAAAAAGACCGGATTAAGTCCTCATGAAATTCTCATGGGAAGAGCAATGAGACAAGCATATATACCAGCAAACAAACTAATGAATATATCTGATGATCTAGTGCTTGACTATTGCAGAGGATTGGCTGAACTGGTACGTTCTGTGTCTCACCAGGTTGGAGAAGAAGCCACAACGATACATCGAAATCAAGATCATGATCTGAGTCCTGGTGAATGGGTTTTTATCAAGAAGCACGTAAGAAAATCGTGTTTAGAACCCAGGTGGCATGGACCTTATCAAATCATACTGGTGACGACAACAGCAGTGAAGTGTGCTGGCTTGCCAAATTGGATTCATGCAAGCCGTACCAAACGAACCCTAGATCCACTTGAAAGACCGAAGGAGCAACAACTGGTGAAAGAAAAACAAAGACCAGTGCTTGAAGTGTGTGAAGCTGATGAATCTAGAGTGATAGATTCTGACGAACAACCAGATGGTGAACAGCCGAGCACAAGTCCAGTAGAGTGGGCGCAAGATTCCAGGGTTCGAGAGACTGCCTTTGAACAAGAAAGAAGCAAATTTACTGTTGCGCCAGAAGAAAGTGAACTCCCAGCAGAACTTGAAACAGATGAGATTGTTCTTGATACAGAAGGAAGTGAGTTCACAGTTGAAAGAAAAATTATTGCTGAATCAGAAGAACCACAAGAAACTGAAACTCAGGAAGAAGAACAATCAGAAGTGAGAGCAAATAAAAGGATCTGTGAAACAAATGCAGAAAATGACCAAGTGATCAAAGCGAAGAAACCCAGAAAGGATGAAAAGTGCCCAAGTGGAATTAAAAGACTGAAATACACTCTTGTCAAAAGAAGGTTAAGAAAAAGACCAGAACAAAGCAATGAGGTCTCAAGTCAGACAGAACAAGAAGAGTCAGGAAAAGAATTAGTATGAAAAACAAGGAGTAAGAATACCCAACAGGAAATTCAGAGCACCTGAATGGACCTATGTTATTCTAGAAGAAATTGAAAGTTCAGATCCAAGTGAAGAAAAAGATAAATCTGACACTGAGCAAGTTGATGAAAACAAGCTAAGACCTCCTTAAAGAGTTGTGACAAAACTAAGGTGCAACCTTGCTGATTAAAAGAAAAATGAAACAGAGACTCGAAGAAAATTGAAGAGAAAAGAATAAAAGAAGGGGGTAAAAACGAAACCCTTGAAGTGCAAGACTTACACTACTATTTTTAAGATATTTTTTTTTAGAATATTATAGGATTAGATGGATTTTTATTTTTTCCAAGAAACAAAAAGGCTGAAGCAGAAGTGACTGAACTTCCAAAATCTAGTCTAAAATGTAGATGTATTAAAGCTTGCTTATGTAGTGTCTTGATGTTAACATTTATATGGTTATTATTAACTGTCCTTGTACCTATTTTAATGGTAACTAATAATGGAAACAATACTAATAATGTAACAAAAGAAAGAATGAATGATGTCACTAATGAGATTCCTAATACTAACATAGAACCGCTGGATGGAAGCATTCTCCATCATGATAAATCAATTGGTGATTTCTCGTTAAATGTCTTTACTAAATTACTTTACAAGTATACTAACACAATGAATGTAAGTTACGTGTGCATGCAATTACCTTCGTCTTTTTCAGAAGGGGTGACTCATCACCACCTTCCGTTAACCTATGGTGTGTCTTGCAGTATACACACACAAGCATGTTTTACGTGACGGGAAAGCTCGAGTACTATTTTTCCAATATAGATTTAGTATTTTCTGAAATTCCTATTATTAAAGAACTAAATAAGGTTTTAAGTGGTAAAAATGCTCGATATATGGGGGAATTTTTCCATATTACTAGAAATGGTAGAAGATAGAAGAGAAAGTTTCAAAAGGAAGGCCGCTGAACAGAAGTCACGGGTACCACCATGGGATTTTAGGGAAGGAAATTATGAGAAAGGCGAAGGGTACGCTGCAATGTCCCTGGACTGGTCACAGAAGGGAAACATTTATTTGCTTAGAACGAAAACTAACTATAATAATTATTTTATTGGATCTAGCGAATGTGAGCATACTTTCCAAATCACTGGAGGTTGGGGATTGAAAGGTGGAACTGATCCTGTTTTTCCAGGAATTTATTATGTGTGTGGTAAGAAAGCCTATTATAGATTGCCCGCACATTGGTATGGTAGTTGTTATTTTGCTATTGTATTCCCCAAGGTCTACCATATGGACCGAAGCAGTCATAAATTGAACGAAGTAAAGCAAGGACTAACACGTAATAGAAGAGCACGTTTTTCAGAAATAGTAGGAGATATTTTTGGTGCACCGATACCCTCAGTTGGAGTCGTTCTGAATTCACATAAAATTAGAAAATTGTCCACAGTGGTTGATCGGTTATCTACAGATACCGCTGGTGGGTTCTTGAAGATTGACACGGAAATGGTTGCAATCAGGTCAATGGTTTTGCAAAATCGACTTGCCCTTGATATATTATTGGCAAAGGAGGGTGAAGTCTGTGGAATGTTGAAAGTCCAACATTGCTGCACATATATCCCTGATAAAAGCAAAGGAATCGAGGGATATATAAAGAATATTACAAAATTACATGACGATTTGACCCAACTGGAGGTTGATGGTGTTTGGGAGAAACTGGGTAAAAGTTTTTCCACTATAGGTAAATGGTTTTCTTCATTTGGAAGTAGTATATTAGGAATAATAATAATACCAATGGTTTCAGTAGCATTAATAATTTTAGTAATAATTACAACATATAAGTGTTGTAAGAATAAAAGAAAAGAAGTGACAGAATCAAAGAATAAACGAAGAGCAAGAAAGAGAAAAAGAGAAGAAATAGAATTAGAGGAAATGAGAGGGGAGTACTATGACTTGATGAAAGATTTGGATGAGGGTGCCATAAAAAGAGAGAAGAATACAGAGATATAAATGATAAAAAATGGCACTCGGTATGGTAGGTATTTTATGATGGCTTCTATAAGCCATCAGAGGGGGGAATTGATGGAGCAGGGTTTCGCAAAAATGAAACCTGCTCGGAATTGATACCCCCATAATACGTACCAACAGTAAGTAGTTGTTGAAAAACTAATGTACACCCAACACGAACATAAGGGAAATTGCTTTGCGCATGTCTGAACTAACACGTAAACAAAATAATATTGTAATAACATTTGTGATTTGAGAAAAACGAGAAGCGTTGGATAAATAGGCCGCATATGCTTCAGTAATCTGCATGTTGCATTCTGTTTTGAACTAATAAATAATACTAATTTGGCACAAAAGCTTATGCTAGGTAACATAATTGGGGAACAATGCAAGGTGGGTGGTAAACAGTGAAGGTTTCATTATCATATAAATAATAAATGTTCATTTTCGTTTATTTTAGTGTGCTAGAGGAAGCAGCCATCTTTCTAAACTTTTTTATTTTTTATTTAAACTTTATTTTTTATTTTTTTTTGCATTTTCATCAATACAAACAACATGCATGAATGTTCGTGCAATAGTCCAAAGTCACAGGTTGTCTCATCATACAGATTCAGTGTCTTAAGCAGCATGGTAATATGTCAAAGAAACATCAAATAAGAAAACCAATGACATTAATAATTGCCAGTAGCATTACGGTCCATAAACCAACCTTACTCACAGTTACCTACGAAAAGGCAGGTTGCATCAAAACAGTTACTTTGCCTCCCCCCATAGAGCGAACCCACCAGTCAGTGTCGTGCACCTACATTTTGCATCATCAAGAAGTATTCAAGCCAAACAATATACTGTTCTCACCCCACTCCAGCCGGGACAATTCCCTGTTCTAGCTGAGACTCGGTTTCTTGTCTAAGAGTCTCGACATACGTCTTGTAGGGTCCCCAGATATCTTTGGGGCGTGACGTGCTGGGCATCATGCTTGCATAAAGTTCACTGTGTACATTACAATAGGCGATACTGCGCAGCCAACCCTGGACGTTTGGGGCAGTTTTGCGCCCCAGTGTATTGCCACCTCCCGCTTAGCCAACAAAAGACCTAATGCAGCAAATCTACGGATTTTTAGGGGAAAAGTTGCAGTGTAGCCCAACAGGGCGATCTCCGGAACCGGGGTCAATGGGATGGTCAACATCTGCCCAAGCGTGCGGTGTACCTGCACCCAATAGTCGTGTAGTTGCGGGCATGTCCAAGTAAGGTGTGCAAAATCCGCATGTGGGGCAGAACATTTGCGACAATTGTGTGGTTTAGATGAGTCTATTTTATGTGCTAATGCCGGGGTAAAGTAGATGCGACGTAAAAATTTAAAATGTAGGAGTTTGTGTCTGCTGTTAAGAGAAATGTCTTGCGTGACCGAGCAGCAGTAAGCCCACTGCTCATCAGTGATTGTAATACCCAGGTCCTGCTCCCATGCTCTGCGAGTCTTGCTGTCCTGTACAGGTTTCAGTGTGGCGCATGCTCTGTAAAGTTTAGGTATCATGTGCGTTCCATCTGCATTTTCTATAAGCATCGTTAGGGGTGGGAACGAGGCTGGCTCTAGCGGGAATGTCGGGAAACTGGAGCGCAATGCGGAGTGAAGGCGGCTCAATACAAATTTGTCCATAAAGTCTACTGCGTTAAAGCGTGCATCCTCCAAGGGTGAGAAGATGTGGCCATCAGGGTATAGGTCACCCAGCTTGGTCAAGTCGAGCTTCGTCAGAGTGCGCTGCACCAGTCGTTCCCCCGTGATGGGAATTAATCGGGGATTAATGACAGGTAGGGCAGAGGAATATAACCTCTCTGTTCCAGTGATACGGCACAGTCTATGCCATGCCCAGCACGTGGAGGATACTGTCTGAATGTCGAGCGGGTCCCTGGGAAAACCCACGGGTAATACAGCGGAGAGGTGCCCGGGCAGCACCAAGTCTGCTTCAGTCCTTAAATAGGGGATTCTGGCATCTGGATGATACCAGGTATATGCATAACTACACTGTGCCACCAAGTAATAGAGCTCAAAATCTGGAACATTGTAACCCCCTCTTTCATATGGCATCGTAAGGACTGCCCACCGGACCCGTGCATGTTTACCGCCCCAAACAAGACGACTCAGGAGAGAACGGAGTGTGCTAAAGAAATGCTTAGTGAGAGGAATCGGTATATTGTTGAATAAATATAAAACTTTGGGAAGGACAACCATTTTTATAATAGCAACTCGGCCTGCCATCGACAAAGGCAATTTTAACAATTTTTCAATTTGAGTAGTGAGCGTGCTTACTTCCCTACCATAATTAAGACTGAGGATTTGGGCGGTGTCTAGGTGGACGTGAATACCTAAATATTTTACTGACACTGTGCACCATTCAAGGGGAAACTCAAGTTCCCATGAAATGAAATTTGTACTTGTAAAGCGCACCCATACCCCCAAAGGGGTGTCCAGGCGCTGTACGCATACCGCTGTGGAACCCTTCCTGGCTTTTCCCTGTGAAATGTCCACTCCTGGGCACCCCCAGGGTGAAGCCAGGCATCCCAGCGCTGTTGGGGCCGTTGTGGAGATTAAGCAAGCTATTGCCCAGAGTTGCAGAGTGGGACCCATGATTAGAATAGGCACCGAGGCGAGAATTATCAGGTCCGAGGAAATTGAGCCCAAGACCCGCCGAGGCGGGAATTGAACCCTGGTCCCGGGCCAGATCTCTGCATCAGGGTCTGCCGCTCTAACCATTGAGCCACACTTCTCCATGGTTGTGTGCTGGTTGTCAATGGAAATATGACTGATTTGTGCCAGTTTATGCCCAGTCCCGAGAATCTGCCAAATCTGGTGATTTCTCCAATCAGTTCGTTTAAGTTATCTTGGGGGTGTCTAACATACAATATCGTGTCGTCTGCATATAATGATACAATAGGGGGCCGGTATTGAATTGCAGTCCCCTATGTAAATGCTTTTCCTGGAAGTGGCGTATGAGGGGGTCCATGGCCAATATGAACAATAGAGGGGAAAGTGGGCATCCCTGCCAGGTTCCTCGTGTTAGCTTAAAGGGACTGGAAAGTGTGCCGTTTACGCGCAGCCGGGCAGTTGGTTTATTATATAAAAGAGCTGTTGTGGCAATAAAGCCCACAGGCATGCCCATGCGGCGCATTATAGAGAGAAAAAAGGACCATTCCAGGGAATCAAACGCCTTTTCTGTGTCCAGCAGAATGGCGGCGGCCGGTGTAGCTGGGTCAATCCTATGGATGACCGAAAAGAGCATGCGGAGATTCAGGGAGGTGGAGCGGTGCGGCACAAACCCGGATTGTGCTGGGGAGATTATAAATTGCATCAGTTGGGACAGTCTATTTGAGATAATTTTAGCTAATATTTTATAATCTAAATTTAAGAGGGATAATGGCCGATACGAGCCGCATTGCATAGGGTCTTTGCCTGGTTTGGGAAGCAAAATTATGACCGCCTCACGAAGCGTAGGGGGAGAATCTGCCGTTCCAATGCCTCTGCATAGACTTCAATGAGTTTGGGGGCTAAGATATCTTTAAACGTTTTGTAGAATTCCCCCGTGAATCCATCCAACCCCGGCGCCGAGGAACCCCGGATAGTGTCTATAGCAAGAAGCACATCTGCAACTGAAATGGGTTCAGCTAAAAAGTCCTGCATATGCTTTTCAAGATATACTAACGCAACTTCGTCTAAGTAGCCCTCTTGCGCTCCCTGGTCCTCTCCTATAGTAGACGAGTATAGTTTGGTGAAAAATCCTAGAAAGCTACTCTGGATGTCTTGCGTGGTGGTATAAGTGTGTGTGTCGGAGGCCCGCAGTTCAGTAATGTATGTTTTGTGGTAGGGTGGGCGCAACAGTTGAGCAAGAACTTTACCAGGTCTTTCCCCTTCTCCGTACCGTCTGGCAGCCTGGTATTTCCCCATAAATAAAATTTCCTCTCTGCAGTGTCTCTGTAATCCTCCAAGAGTACCAATCGCCTCTGTTCATATGTAGGTGTAGGTTGTTGTGTAGTGGCCTCGTCCAGTGTTTTGAGGTCACGTTCGAGTCTCGTCAATGTGGTACGTATATCTTTGAGGACGCCAGTGTGTTTCGCAATGCATGTACCCCTAAGAACCGCTTTGAAGCCCTCCCATAGAACCGCCCATGAATCTACCGAGCCAGTGTTTATGTCAAAGTAATCTTCGATGGCCTCTTGTATCTCGGCCCGGAAGGCCTCATCCTGTAAAGCGCGGTTAGGGAACCGCCATTGGCGTTCAAGGCACTCTGGGCAGGGGAACTGTAACTGCAATTTGACCGGGGAATGGTCCGAATATGTCCTAGGGAGAGTCTCCACCTGCGAGCACCAGCCGTGTATGTCAGACGAGAGCAGCCAAAAATCGATCCTCGTCCACGTGTTGTGTTGTCCTGAATAGTGTGTGTATTCTGTCGTGTTTGGGTTCCGTGTACGCCATACGTCTAATAGGGAGAACCTGTCGCAGAGCTCCTTGAGTGCGCGCCGAGCTCGAGGTTTAGTGTCTTGTGCCCCCGAGGTACTGTCCACGACGGGGTCTGGCAGTATGTTAAAATCCCCGCCAACTATCAATGTCTGTGGATCAAGTTTGTCGAGTTGTGAGGACAGAGCGTGGAAAAATTCTGGGGAATCCACATTGGGGGCGTATATGCATAAGAATGTAACCCTCCTACCAAACAGGGTCCCAGATACTGTCAGATAGCGTCCTCGCTGTCGTGTTGGCAGGAGCTTAAGCAGAATGGAACTGCGCTGCGTATTAGAATGGCTGTCCTCCTGGCGTAGTTACTGTAGTTTGCAAAATATCTATTTGCCCCCAACTATACCCAAAGCGCGCCCCGTCATTCTTTGGGAGGTGAGTTTCCTGCAAAAAGCAACATCTACCTTGTGTCTTATTAGGTAATGAAGGACCTGTCTGCGTTTTCGAGTGTTGTTCAAGCCCCTCACATTCCATGAGAGCAGAGTAAGGTTCGTTGGGCCCTCTACATTACCAAACTTGGTCATCTAGCCGGCGAAGCGATTCTGGGAGTGTATACAGTTGACTACGAACATCAATGATTGATCTGGAATGCTGCAACCATGTGAAAAGGACAGACCTGTTAATGAAATTTCCCGCCCACCTCCCCCCACCCAGCCAAATCCCCAACAGGAGAAAGGCCATACCCCAACTATGAATAAACATGAAGTACCAAATATCTTCACACATAAATGACGTTCCCAATAAACAGTACCCCAAAGTGGACCGAACCATATCCAAAGGATACACCATGGGGGGCAGCAACGCCCCGGCCGATCTCCAGCAAATTATAATATCAATACAACATTATGTAACGTGTTCCTGTATATTGAAACAATAGATCATGTGCTATGAAATAGTCCAATCATCCCGTGCCAGCACTTGAAAACAGTTCCGCACTTGCATCTGAGCCGCTGTGCAGGGGGGGGGGGGAAGACCTCGACCCAGCCCCGCTCGTAGGATTGTTCTTCTGTTTGTATACACGGCAGAACTCCTGCGCCTCCGTCGGGTTATCGAATATGTGGACCCTGCCCTCCACATCAACTCTCAGCCTGGCAGGATACAGCATACCATAACGTAGATCCAAATTTCTCAGGGCGGCCGTAAAACACCACTGAATTTCCGCCTAGCATCTTGTACCATGGCGGTGAAGTCTGGATAGAAGGAAAGTTTGGCGCCTTGCCAGCCCACATCTCCCTTTTCTCGTGCCAGGCGAAGAATCGTGTCCCTGTCCCGGAAGTTCATGATACGTGCTACAATGGGCCTGGGAGGAAGGCCGGGGTTGGGACGGGGGCCGAGCGATCTATGCGCCCTCTCTATGACAAAGCCAGGGGTGAAAGCCTCCTTGCCGAACAAGCCTACCAGCATATTTTCAATGAACAGGTCCATGCGCCCGGTGGGAGTTGTCTCGGGGACGCCTAGAATGCGTACGTTATTTCTGCGACTGCGCGCCTCCAAGTCCTCGTTCTTGATAGCCACTTCTTTTAAAATGCGCTCCGCTCGCTCCAGGCGCTTTGCTGACTGGGCCGTTCCATCTTCAATATCAGAGATGCGGGCCTCTGCCACGTCTAGTCTTTTGTCATGCGCTTGAACTTTAGCGCCAAGACTGGCGATGGTGTTGTCGAGGGAATCGAAGCGTCCGTCTAGCGACTTAAAGCCCGCCCGCATCTCTTGGAGTAGTGAGTGTACAGTGTCCGCGGCGCCATCTCCCGTCACCGGGCCCTGCGCAGAGTCCGCCATGATGGAATTTTGCTCTGGGACGGTGTCTGCAAGTTTTTCGAAAGGGAGCGTTCTTTGTTTAGGGTCCTTGCGGCCCATGCCGCAGAAGGTGCAATTGTCGCCACCCGCTAGGTCTCCGTGGGCGTCTTCAGGGTGAACTGCTCTCTTCCGTGACGCGTGCGTGCTAAAGCAGTCAGCCACCTCCAGCCTCCATGCGCTGAATCAAAAGGGTCAGTGGGCGATCCGCGAGTGTGCCACGGCAGGCAAGCTAGATGTAACACCCCGCTCCAAATAACTGATTACACTGCGAAGAAAGAGGGGGGGGCACGCCTCAGCTCCGCATGGCTGTGTCACAGTGTCCGTGGCCGCAAATATAAAGCAGGCATCCAATGGCCACAGGGGACCAGGCACCTTTATTGTAGGCCTTGTAGAGCAGCGCAATGTCGTTTACGCTAGCAGGCTACTGAGAGGGATTATCACAGTTCAGGCCGACCCTCAGCGACGTGACAGCCGTTGCTCCTCGGCCCCCAGCGTAGATTGCATGCCACAAGTGATGGTGAGCGATGGTTAGTGATGGCAAGTGCTGCCCCAGCCTCCCGCTCGCCCACAGCGCCCCACACCGGGCAGCAGGCAGTCGCGGGAGAACGTCCCCGGCAGTGGCTGATGAGGTACGCGTTGTTTCGTTGCGCGCCCCTCCCCCCGCCGCCCCCGCAGTTGGGCTCTGTCCCTGCGCCGGTATTGGTGGATCTCCCGGCCAGCGGCGCTGCTAGAGAGGGGCTGCGGGCGCCTTGTCCGTGGGGGGGGCGCGGCGGCACTCACCGGAGTCCGTTGCGGCCGGGGCCCTTACAGGTGGATTCAGGCCTCATGCATCGGGCCGGGAGACAGGAGCCACACTCGCGGAGGGGGAGCCGTGTCGCAGGGCCAGTCCGGCCATCCCCGTGCACCTAGCGGCTCCGCTTGTTCACCGGAGGGCGCAGCATCGCTTCGGTCGTCCGCCCCTCAGCGCTCGCCTCGCGGCGCAGGCGCTGGCAGAAGGAACACGTCGTGTTGCTGGAGGGCCGGACGGAGCTTCAGAGCCGAGCGGCCATTTTAGTCGCCGGCTTGGCCACGCCCCCATCTTTCTAAACTTGGCTAAATTGGGAGGGGGAAGGCAGGAGGAGTGAGTTCGCTCTGTCAGAAGCAAGACAGACGCGCAGTGCACCGCAGATGACATGAAAAGGGTGAAGGCCAGAGTGTCGAACGACTGCCAAAACCAGTGCCCAAGCATGGGACCGGAGAGACAGACTGCGGATGATGTTAAAGAAATGAATGAAATTGTTAAATTTTGTATTATATGTAATAAAGTGAGAACAAACTGAGAACCATACCCTGGGAATGAATATGAACAAAGGAATAGTTGAAAGAAGGTTGAAGTCACAGTGGTGTGACAACGCCACCTCCCAAACCCACCAATCCCTTTGCAAGATTCAGAAATGTTTGCAACAATTGTGGGATGGACATGTTAGTTTAAGGGTGTAATTGGGGTGACTTTAGGGGTGTGGTTTAAGCTTAGGCTGGCAGGAGAGAAAGAGGGGAGATGCGTCGCTGTCTGTCGGTTTGCAGAGAGGCCAAGCTGTTCCTCACATGTCCCGATCCTGTTCTTCTTATCCTTTGTTTCCTGATCCTAGGTCAGGGAACCCCCATCATCCCCTAGGCCGAGGGGTTGGTTTTCTTACAGACCAATAGGTTTGTATTTAGTCTAACTTGTTCTCAGAATTTATCTTATTGATGTATTTTTGTCCCTGAATCTTTTGTCTCTCCACCTATCCACTCCGTCAATGATATGTATTATTAGATGAAACTATTGTCTCATCTATCCCCTCCGTTAGGTATATGATGTTTCGCATATATATTTTTGCTGAAACTTTTGTCTCTTACTCTATCCACTCCTTCATTGCATAAAGTCATTGCTATGTTTGGATGAGTTCGCGTTTTCCATTTGTACTGCATATGTGAAATATTCTCTTCACGTGAGATTCAGTGTTTGTATTATGTAACCAAATGCAGTTGAGCATAATCTTTAATTTCTTGAGATAAAATTCATTATTAACTTCACCGAGAGTCTGTGATCATTTTAGATTTATTAAATGGTTGGTAAGTTAGAAGTTAATCATTGCCATCAACTATTAAACTAATTGGTCCATCGACCAAGTAGAAGGAAACTTGATGATAAAAGTTAGTTGTGATGTCATAATTTAACCCATGAAAGGAAAAGAATTGATCGTACATATAAATTGACCCCAGCGCATCAGGGATTCTGGGTGAATGTGTATGGGCCATTGTATTATGATTAGGGCTCCCGGTTTTCCGTTTATACGGATATTTACATATAAATACAGACGGAAAACTATTTTTCCTGTGTCTGTATTTATATTTAGAAACGGCAAAATACTAGTAAATTTTGCCACGCTGCCGTGCTTCAGGGTTGCCGCGCCACACCCCTGTTCCTGATGCTTGAAATTCCTTTCAGTTCTCGCTTCCAGTATGGAGCCAGGCCGGGCCCCTCCTGACTCCCTGGATGCCCACTGTTGCTTGCCGTACTTCGGCGTGTGTTGTTATTTCACCACTGACCTTCCTGGAAGACGGCAGGTTTAATTATGGGAGCTTGCTTCTGATCGCGGAGAAGTTTGCTTCTGATCGCGGGGAGAGCTGCATTGAAGATCGGTGAGTCTCACCTTCTGGAGGAGAAGGTGCCGTTTCTGGAGTGACCTGACAAGATAGTAATTGTAAGGGGGCTTCATTTTATCTCCCTCGACACCCATTACACCATCAGTCCCGTTTCCACTACTGTAATTGTGAACATTCTGTTTTGAGTCAGTTTTTTCGGGGTGGGGGGGGGGGGGGAGGGGGAGTGTCGAGACGTGGTTGAAAAGTACAACATGGCACACCTCTCCCCCCTCCCCCCTGCTTTGTAAGGCACAGGAGGAATGCTGGAAGGGTTTCTTGGAGGTTGGCAGTCAGAGTAGAGGCGCAACTAGAGCCAAATTTCGGGAGGGGCTACTAAACATTTCGGGGGGAGGGGGGGCTGACTCTTCCAGCAATATGCAGAGTGTAGCTGCAGGGGCTCTAAGAAGGGGTGAAAAACAACAAGCCTAGTTAACGCGTAAATGGTCTTTTAAAGACCTGTGAAGTACTCGGGTGCGGCTGTGTGTGTGCCCGGGAAGCTGTTTCAGCCCGGGCTGCCACACACGACGGGGGGGGGGGCTGAAGCCCTTTGAGCCCACTGGGCGTTGCGCGCCTGAACTTTGAGAGCCTGGCAGGCTGTAGAGTGTTAGAGCTCCAAGGAACATGCTGGAATGTTATTTCTCAGCAAAGTAAACCACATGAAAGTAGCAGGCATCTTGGAAGGATGAAAGGAGGAGTAGCCTTAGGCATCTTGTAAGGATGAAAGGAGTAGCCTTGCTAAAAATTGATCACATGGCCTGAGTTCCCACTTGGCGTACACAACAGCCGCACCAACCCACTGTGCTATAGGATACCGATATTCCATACTCTGAGTCAATAGCAGGGCTAACCTTTGCACTGGTACAATCGCCCCTGAGCGCCACTGTTCAAGAAGGCATCATGTAACTGGCAGAATTTATTTTGATATAACCAAGTGCCCAAGGGTAGCAGGTGGAGAGCAGATCATGGGCACAGAGCAAAAGGGGAAGAGAAACTAGACTTGTTACTTGCATATCCTAGAAATAGCAGAAGCGAGGCGCAATGCGCTATAAAGCACTATATGTCTGACTTCCAAACCATCACTGTTATCACAGAATTTGGAACAACATATTCATTGCTGTGTGCGCGGGAATGAGGAAATCCGCCCTTTCTGAACCTAGCTGTTAGTTCGTCTTACAGTCAATCAATCAGTGGTACATTTCTAGAGCGTTTTTGGTCCCCCGTTAGGGTATGCAGGCGCTGGGACACCCCATTCCATCTCCTATGAACTAGCAACGTCATTTAACAGGAGCCCAAAGTAAGATTTAAGCAGGGATCTGTGCTTCCATCATAAATATGGGGTCAATTTAAATAAATGTGGAAAAATACTAGCTGTAGCGTCGTTTTTTGCTTAGTTGCAAAAATAAATGTGGATAAATACAGATAAAATGCCCAAAAATAAATATGGATAAATACAGACGGAAATGGCAAAAAAATAAATACCATAAAACCGGGAGCCCTAATTATGATGTATTGAGTATTGATCCCTGATAATTATTGGATTACGGCTGGATCACAGGAATTGTATTCACAGACTATTTCAAGTGATGCCAGAGGAAGTGGTTTCAAAGCACAAAGTGAATTTTCTAGTAATTTTTAATTAGGGTATTTTAATTTCGGTATCGCTATTTACCCGGTAGTAAAACAGTCATAAAATGGCTATTTTACTAAACTCGCATCATAAATCCGAAGCAATATATCACTAGAGGTATCCAGATGCAAAAAGAGATCTATGAGAGCTAGAAAGCATACAAGACATGCCATGCTTTGTGGGTTTTACCAAAAACAAGCAAGATGGTTAGATAATGCTCTGAGAGTTGATGGAAGATATTACTAGACAGTTCATAGAGTTAATACACATACTGTTGGTCACAGCTGGTCAAAGTTAAATATAGCAACAAAGTCAAAGTGGTTTCTGGGCGAGGGGGCGTGGCTAACAAGATGGCCAACCAGCAGCACTGAATGCTCGCTCCGGCCCCAGATAAGGAATACTGTGTCATCCTGCCGCCCCGTGCCCCTAGATAAAGCTAATTAGACAGGGATGAGTGGGGGATTCAGATGAGGCGCTGAGTTGGCCTCCGACATGGTGCTGGAGCGTCGGGTGCCAGTGGCGTGACCACGACCTGTGGACGCGTGTCTGAGGCCCCGGCCGCCACTGCGACGTGGTGGGAGTCTCGCCAGGCGAACGGTGAGCTTTGGAGCCGCTGGCGGGGGTGCTGCGGCATCTGAGGTGAGGTCCTGGTTGTGTCCCCCATTGTTCTACCTGGGGGAGACGCGCTGATGACTCTCTCCTCCCCTTGAAGAGCTCCTGTGACCGGATCGGCTCTTCCAGTGATGTCGACAGTAGGGCGGACTGCTGGAGAGGATGCTGGCCGTGGAGAACCCTGCCGCAGCAGGCGTGGACGTGGCGCCAGAGTGGACCCGAAATCAGCTTGTGAAGTGGATGGTGGGCAGCTACGTCCTGGCTGTAACTGAGGACATTAATTAGCCGTTTACCGGCGAGATCCGCGGTTCGCCTGATGCGTACGCCGCGACAAGGGAGCCGGCCTGCTGTGGCTGTAACGGCCTGAGCGGTGATTGCTGATGGGGAAAGCGCTGCTACATGGTAAGCCCCCCTGGGGGCAGTTGATGCAGTAGGGGGTGCTGGAGACCCCTCTCTCTCTCCCCCTTTTCCCCCACCCCCAGTTCAGACCAATGGAGGAGGGGAGTGAATTATTGAAGCCTTGCCCTGCATGAACTCCTTCCTTTGAGTCTCATTCGACTCATGGGCACTGGAATGAGGTATTGGCCCCCTGAGCTGACCTGGGATAAGCCCTAGAACAATTAAGTCGGGGGGGATTATCTGACCTCCCATATAGAGAACACTCAGGATCTCCTCCTCGCAGTGCATGTGCTCCGTGACAGGGTGATGACGGTGCCCTGTGGCGATCTCAGTGGGGTTTGGTAATTGCCGACTGCGTGGAAGGTTGCAGTTGGACCGAACAGAACTGCCACCTGCGCCAGTGACTGCGTATTGGGTATGTCACATTGATCTATACTGGTACCGGTGGTCCATTTCAGGATACAGCGCTGCACTGCCCTAGCAGCCATGGGGCTGTGGCGCGAGCTTCCCTGATGTAACGGGAGTACCTGCTGCAACGGAAACCTACCTGGCACGCCTTGGCACCGTGGAAATTGGGAGGGGCGGACTGTGACTATGCCTGGAGATTGGGCAGCTGGTGTTGGCTGACCGAGCTTGGGAACTTGGTAGCTTACCGTTGACCAGAGCAATAGACCAGTGAGTCCGTCGTATTGCATCATGGACAAGGATAAGGCTACCCGTTCTACGCAGCAAACGAAAATGGATCAATACACTGCCCCACATACCGGGGGATGAGCAGGCGACGAAGAGGACACAGCCCCCAAATGTGCCGAAACCCACGGGGACTCAGATCTTGGTGGCCATCGAGGCATCCGTCCTGACAGTGCAGGCTAAGGTGGAGGCGATAGCGATAGATGTGAACCTGTGATGGCTGACCTAATTAAGGTGGCGGAACACTCAACGGAGAGCCAGGTGAAAGAACTCAGAGAAGAGGTATCCCAGTTGAAGAAAAAGGTGAGCACACTTGAGGCTCTCTAGAGCAAAATGGAAGCTAGGATGGAGGATGCAGAGGGGAGATCACGTAGGTGTAGCCTCCGCTTTGTGGGCATCCCGGATGGAGCGGAGGGCTTGAAGCCTTCTTGGAAGAATGGATAAAATCAACGGTCTTGAATGCCAGGTTCTCAAACTTCTTCAACCCCCCACCCCCTTCCCCGAACGATCATTTCTAAATTCCTGAACTATAGGGATAGGGACAAAATTTTGCAGACGATCCGGAAGCAGGGCAGCTTGAAATTTGGCAATGTAATCATTCATATCTTCCCGACTACACTAAAGCAGTACAATTGCAGAGACAATCATTCCGTGCTGTCAAGCAGAAGATGTCGGCCACAGGCCTCCAATATATGTTGTTATACCCTGCCAAGCTGAAGGTGATTCATGATGGCCGGACTTTCTTCTTCACTAAACCAGAGGAAACATGTGATTGGCAGGAGATACGAGGTGGGGACTGGATGCAGGCGACGGCTGCAGAGCCGAGACGCGCGCAACTACGACATGGCAATCTCTGTAGGCACAGCCAAGGAAACTCAGCAGGCAAAGGAGGAGGTCACAACCTGGCGCGAGGGTGGTGGTGAGGAATAATGGCACCAACTCCTTGGAATCACAGCAGCAGGAGAGGGCAGAGGCCTGGGCGCTGGTTGAAACGGTCACATTGGCGACTTCCTCTAGTGCCGGTTCAGGGATACAGGAGGAGACCAAAAGGTACACCGTTGGACGCCGCGGATGTCTGAGGGGTGAGAGGACGCAGTGGAGTTGGGGGGGTTGTGAGTGAAGGACTGCACCCACCTACCAGTAAGATACACACCCTGCCTTGGAAGGGGTGCCTGCATTGGACATGGCTTCACTGTGACTATTTGGGACATTCTCTGCCGAAATATGTGCATGTGTTGAAACATAAATGGGGATATTCTATAAAAGTATATTACTGCTAGATACCTAAATTAACAATGTATGTTGATGGGACGGATGCACGGGACAGCTGCTTTTGTGGGGGCTTGGACATGTTGGCCTGCAGTACCATTCGCATTTACCCCCTTTTTAAAAAACTTTTGATTAGTACATCATTGCTTTCTGTTTTTGTTCATGTTGGCCAATTGGTCAGTTGCTGCTCTTAAATACCTATTGAATACACACACACTGAGCCAGGAGGGGTGGGACTCTGGGACACATAGAAGGGAGACGGGGACAGGGAAAGGAGGAATTAATCCATTGGCATAGCTGCCAAGGTTTCAGATTGCTTATGTGTGACATTTTCATAATTTCAGTGTAATTATGAGTGACATTCAACAACTATGAGCGACACCTTCTCGCAAGCAAAATTCAAGCTATGAAGATGAGGGAAACATATAAATATCAGAAATTATACCCATTTGAGCAACGAGAAACACTAAAAAGATCTTAAACCTGATGAAAAGCACCAGAAATGGAAGGACACTAACAGGAGTCTCATAGCGGTCATGTTTTCATATTGCTTTTGTGCGACATTTGCATGGTTTTAGTGTCCTTATGAATGACATTCTGCTGAGACGAGTGACACTTTCCTACCAATAAACTAGGCAATGAAGTCAGAATAAAAAGCAGAATATCCCAAATTACCACCTTTTGAGCAATGAAAAGCACCTATCCGGAGTAGCCCGATCCAAACCAGCGCATCCTAACTCAATTGACAGCATCAGGTCTTTCAGTATCAGAAACAGCTAGTCCAACCCAGTGTTCAAACCCTACACAATTCCAGCAGGTCTACCCCAGCTCAATGCACTGTGACCCTTTACGTCATCCTTCAGAGCCAGCCCATCCAGTTTAAAGCAGTTCTAGACACATTCACTAATGCAAGTTCTGAGGCCTTGGGGAAGGCAGCACTTTTAAACGCCTCTTTTCCTACAGCCAGCATGGCCATTAAAGGACACTGTTGCAGGAATAGAGAGAGGACATGTGATGGTGCTGTCGAATTGCTCAGCAAGCACACAACATGCAACGCTCTAATCATGCCCAATAGACTGCAGCCCCGCCAGTCAGCACCTATGGGCCTAGGAATGCTTACATTAATGTGGCTGCAGCCTGCATGGAACGGAGTGGTGGAAAGGGCCTTCCATACATATATAAACGTAGCTTGCTTAAGGCAGCAGCAAAGTGTTATAGGCCCTGTCTTTTCTGAGGCAGTTGCAGAGTTGAGGGTCAGTACGTCACTGCCAAGAAGCACACCCGAACAGGGTAGGGGGTCTCAAGTTCTGAGCGCCAGCGTACAAGCGCATTGTGGCTCAGAAAATGGCATCTTCCGCACCACTGGAGCTAAGTGCACAAGGGCATCGGTTCCTCCTGAACTCTGCAGGAGGTTCAAAGAAGCAAAACCGCAAGCAGCAGAGACAGCAGCTTGTCTCTATCAAAGTCATAGAATACTGGGATACTTGGCCTCAGCTTCTGATCTCAGAAGCCCCGTCATGATCAGACTCTAACATCAGCAGCCCAATCGACACAGTGACACTAACTCGAGACTTTCAGCAAGCGCCGCCCATTGCGTTCGGCCCGCCGGTCTTAGCAGCGCTGGTGATCTCACTCAGACTGCATTCATGGCTGCACCACCGACTCTCCCTCATCGGCCGCGCAGGTCTTAATGATCTTATGCGGGCAGCGCCGTGTGAGCTCAGAATCACCTGCGGGCTCCAGGCTGTGCAAACTGAATCTGCGCGCAGCCCGGGCCTTGGATGTTGATTGGCCAAATTAAGTCACAAGACTCAGTCTCGATGTCACGTCAGTGACTTTAGCCACAGAGTGACTGAAACACATTGTAGCCAGCCCTGACTGGCCAGAGCGAGTTGCCTGAACCAACCCCCAAGCCGCAAAGCCTGCCGCAGCAATGCAATGTCAGATAAAACCAAATTACCAATCAGTGGTACTTAAGAAGCGCTCCGGCTGGAAAACTGAGTAGGCGCTATCATGCGATACAATGCATTTAAGTGCGGTGATGCAGACCACCACACTGAAATGCGTTAGTCTAATGCCTGATGTGTGGTACTTGGCAGGGCTGCCTTAGCCATCTGACTCCTTAGCATTCTTTTTTGCATACAGGTCTTGCTAGACTTCGACATTTGGGCGACACAGCGGTATTGACAGGGGGAGTTGATATGGATGAATGGGCAGACACAAATGGAGTTGAGCGGTGTTTACCTGGGCTGGGGGAGATGGGAGGGCAGGCTGATTTACAGTGTTTTTTGTTGTTAGTTGCAGCAACATATTTTATGGAAGGACAGGGGATGGATGGATGGAATGGCAGGGGGTTTGGATGCATGCAGAATTGATATATGATGGCTGAAGCAATAAGTCTGTTGTCTTGGACTGTACGTGCCTCACTTCCTTTGTTAAGCGATACCAGACACACACTTACAATAGATGGTTGAGGGTTAGCATTGCCTTCCTGCAGGAGACGCACCTCATGGATGCGGAAGACCAAAAGCATGGTAAAAAATGGCGAGGGCAATTTTACTCTGCTACATATTCGTCATATGCTGGGGGTGTCCATTTGGGTGGCACCGTGGGTCCCCTTTCAGTTGAAAGGACAAAATGCTGATGTGGAAGGTCGCTGTATACTGCTACATGGTACCCTGGATGGTTGTGAGTTATGTTTGTTGAATGTATATGCACTGAATGTGGACGATGGTGAATTTTTCGATACATTGGAGGATGCCCTTCTGCCTTATGTGGGTTCCCCGATTATTTGGGCAGGGATTTTAATTGCGTGTTTGATGGCCTCCTGGATAGGCACCCGCCAAAACAAGGTACGAGGCCTCGCATGGTGGCGGGATTGCGGGAGGTTATGCACCAACTGCAGTTTGTAGACTTGTCGCGGGTGCTTCACTCCTCTACACAGGAATATTTCTGCTACAATCCAACTCATGGGACTCACAGTAGGCTGGATAGATTCCTTGTTGCTGGTGAGGGTGTTCTGGACATCGGGAAGGTATCGTATCAGGTGTGGTTCCTTTCTGATCATGCACCCCTTCTTTTGGAGCGTGGGGACGGCGCCCTGCCGTCCCTTTGTGGAGACTCATGCCCAAGTCCTTGGGGGATCCTGAATATTACATGGATATGCAAGAGATGCTGGAGGGGTTTTTGGGACCAACTGGGGTGTGGTCAATGCACAGGGGCACGGACTAGGAGACACTGAAGGTGGTGATCAGAGGAGCATGCATGGGAAAGACTTATGGCATCAGAAAAAAGTTGGAGTAGGAGCTAGGTGAGAAGGAATCATTACTTGCCGCGTTGTAGAGGTAAGTGCAGGGACGGGATGGGGAAGATGCAGCACTGACTCCTGCACATAGGGCTGTGGTGACGA
Organism: Calotriton arnoldi; assembly: GCA_963921515.1. Lineage (NCBI taxonomy): Eukaryota > Metazoa > Chordata > Amphibia > Caudata > Salamandridae > Calotriton > Calotriton arnoldi. The sequence goes on from CAWUFW010002634.1 coordinate 1,239,643, forward strand.
TTTGGGATAGGCTCGACTGCCATGTCCGCAGGGACTATCGCCAACAACTACATCAGGAAGGGGATAGGTCGGGGCGCATGCTTGCGTGGTTGCTCAAGAGCAAGCGCCCTCCCCCTACGATATTAACTCTTAGGGCCCCTGATGGTGTGATGGTAGTGGGAGAGTCGGCCGTGGTAGGACTATTGCACACTCACCTGGCCGGTATATATGCTGCCCCGGCACGAGAGTTGGATTCAGAGGAGACCGATTTCCTAATACAGGTACAATTGCCGTGTTTAACGACGGCACAAGCAGAGGGACTGGGTAAGGATACAACGCTGGATGACCTGCAGGAGGCGCTTCACGGGATGGCTGGGGAAAAAGCCCAGGACCAGACAGGCTCCAAGTTGAGTACTACCAAGTGCATGCTGCTATTTTGCTTCCGGCATTGTTGGAAACCCTCTTGGAAGCCCATGACAAGGGCAAGTTACCGCTGCACATGAGGGAAGCAATCATACTCATACTTCCTAAGCCGGGGAAGGACCCCTGTCCATGCTTGGGGTAATTCTGGACCTGTGCTCCTAAAAAGGCATCATCTCCAGATTGAATACAGAACTGAAGGCCAATAGGACGATTGCTGTGGCCAGAAAATGGGAAGCATGGGTCAGGGTGGTGGACACCCCACTGACAGACAGTGAATGGCGCAGGGTGCGTGCACAAGTGAGCGAGATAGCAAACAATGCCCCCTTTAAGTTAGTGCATTTTTACTTTTTCCATCAGACCTTTCTGAACCCAGCACAACTTCACATGGCATACCCCGCATGATCACCGAGTTGCATTAGGTGCGGGATGACACCTGCGGACTTTTGCCATGTGGCCTGGCATTGTGCACAGCTTCGACCGTACTGGGGTGAGATAAGAGGTGAGGTGTGCAGGGTAACATGGGTGGTGGTGGAAGTTTCGGTCGGTCATTGCCTGTTGGGTTTGTTACGCACCCCCAAGAAGGGACGAAAGATGCGTTATAAATTTGCCCAACTTGGTCTACTATTGGCACGCCGCTGCATAGCTACCCATTGGGCTAGCCCCATTCCCCCAGCACTCCAAAGGTGGAAGGCAGACCTGAGAGAATGGGCGATAGCTGAGGAAAGTGCTTACGGATGAACATGCGGAGAGAGATATTGAGATGTCGTCGAGCATGCTGGATGTCCTTGATGAAAATAGTGGACAACAGGATGAGGGGGGGGGAGGGGGGGGATGAGGGCGGCAAGAAAGACAACACGATGCGACTAGTGAGAGTGTGCAGGAGAGTGGAACGGAATAATAAGGTCATTTGATAGGACACAGGCTGTGGGTTGGGAGGGTAGTGTCTGTGGGCCCCCCTGACCACCTTGCAAAGGTGGGAACGGGTGCAGATAGTATCCCCCCTTTTTTGTCTTATGTGTACGCCACTATGCACGGCACGGCAAAATGAGGATAAGGGGGAGATCTGTGATCTCGTCATTCCTCTGTGACAACGAAGATATGTACGGCCCCCCTTATCTGTTTGGGACCTCTTTAACCCCACCCACCCCCTAAGATATTGTCTTTCTTCTCATGTTAATATGTAACAACACTGCTATGTTGTATTTTGTATTTTTTCTATGAAAAACTGAATAAACATTTTTTTGTTTTCAAAAAGGTGGTTTGTGTTCATAGTGCAGACAAAAACCTGTAGTTTCCAAAACCTCAGTGGGCTAATTTCCTTTCTGACAATATCTTTGTGTAATCTGCTGGTGAGAGGCTCCAGTCCTTTTAAGATCCGTTTCTCTGTATAGACCTTCTCTTTTCAAAACTAACCTAAAAATTACTTCATTCTACACTACCCTGCACAATTCAATGTGCTTATCTTCCCCTCTCAATCTCGACCCAATTAGAAGTCTATCTGCTATTTTTCATGGTATAAAACACCCTCCATCACAAAATTAGCACAGCAGTCCTTCTCTAAAAATGCACAAAGTTTAAAAACAACATTGCAAAAAAGCAAATATGCAGTTTGTCGTAGATAAGAAGCGAACACCTCTATAGAAGCATACGTTGGGGTGTATGCCAGGGAATGTGTTGGTAGGGGTGCTGTATTAAATAAGGCATCTTGTGGGGGCTAAAACGGTAACATATTTTAAGACACTAAAGCAATATGTAGCTGCAGGTTCCAATACCACTACTGCTAGTAACATAAGGGGTTTACTCTTTAGTAGTCCCTAGGACAGAGCTGGGAATTTGCAAAGTGGATCTTCCTAGCAACCAAACGTTGCTGATAGGCAGGTGACGAAGTGGCAGGGTGCGCTGTTGTGGGGAACTGGAGAACTTGTAGAGACAACCAAATCCATTAAATTTGAAAAGCTCTGGGTGAGACATGGGGAATAATCACACTGTCGCAGGAAAAGAAAAGCTGGACACTAGGCAGGATGAGCCGTGTTAGTGCAGGGAAAAGGTCACTTTAGCTGATCATGGCAGGCAATGTATCTATTTATAAATGCAATGCATAGATTCAGCTCTGTGCACTAAGAATTGGGACAGTTGCAGTAACATTACTGACAAGGGCTCTAGGGGTGGCACTTTGTAGTATATGTAAAACAGAACAGGACTCCCTGCTTATTGGATTATGGTTCCTCGGGCAGGGTGGGGGAAGAAGAAGAACTGGCAGCCTTCATAGAATGGCTGAATCTATTTGACCCTAACCTTAAATTTATATCTAACATTAGACAAGCATTTGCAATGCAATAGGTCTCGCATTTACGCGAGTTTGAGCTATTGGCATTGTTAACGACAATGCCTTTTATTTATGTTTTGGTTTTTAAAACATAAATAAAAGGAATTGTCATTTACAATGCTAATAGCTTAAACTCTCGCAAATGCGAGACCTATTGCATTGCAAATGCTTGTTCAAATGGTGACGAGGGTGGGACGCTGTGCAGGGGACAGTAAGACGTCTTCACCCCTGTGACTTGAGTTCTTGCCAGTTTGTGTGCTCCAGAGACAGCTCTCAGGGGACTTCATTCAGTTGGACTTAAGGAAAGCTGCTCTTCTCGTGAAAGTAAGAGTCCAGCTACCTATTCAGTGTGAGAGCTCACGAGGTGTGGCGCTAGATCACCTAGGCATATGTTTGGCCATCCGCTCAGTAATTCTGTCCAGGCAGCTTCAAATATTGACTTGTGAACAGCTTGGGTGGCAGCGCAAGGAGCTTTCAAACACACCTTCTTTAACTCTAATCTGGCAGAGTGATATTGACGTTTGGCCAGTTTTTGGAGCAGCACGACCATCTGTTTGGCATCTCCTGGCCTGAGGGTGTTTGAGATTATTAGACTTTCCAAACCTTGTAGCAGCGACTCCAACAGGCATTTATATTGCTAGAAAGTTATAAGCTGTTGGACAGTGTGAATCTGCGGAGGTTTGTTTTTATTCTGCGAAAAAAATGGAGCTGAAGTGTATGGTGCCGCAGTGAAACCGCAGAAGCGCGCCATTGTGAAATTGTGTTTAGCAAACACAGCTGGAAAAAAACGTACCTCAGTGAAAACTCTTTGAGGTACGCGACATGTATTTTCAATTTTGAAGCGGAAAGTGGGGCGCTGAGGAGATTCAGGAGTTGGAATACTCTCAACCCAAAGCGGAGGCGAACGTCGAGTATCCCAACCGAAGCGTCCTTCGTAGAAGATTTTTGAGCTCCGGCTCGGAGACCACGCGATGCTGCAGAAGTTATTGAGGCGCGGTTGGGCCCAAGTAAATTCACTGGCATTTGGAAAGAAAATAAGTCCAAATAAACTTACCTAGTTTATGTATACAGTGAACGTCAGCAGCAGACTCGGAAGAAAAGTGGCGGCTCCTGTATTTCGACAGTGTTGCTCTTCATGAAATCATCATCAGCAAACTCAGAGGAAAAGGGGCGGCTCCCACCTCTAACTACAAAAAGGATGAAGCTTAGAGTCTAGGGAGGAGGAATAGAAACCAAACCTGTCACATGACCCACGCCTCCATTTTTCCTTCAGATCTCCAGACTGTTGTAGCTGCTCTATTTAATTTGCTGCAGAGCTCGTTGTCTGGTACCGGGATCTAAGAGAACACTCCCGGGGAAGCATCATGTCCGTGCATGTATGTTCAAAAGAAAGCCTCCGCAATAGGTGAATTTTAAAGTGAAAGCGGCGTGGATAAATAAAGAAAGCCGAATGGCCATGCTATGAGATAAAGCGTGTATGTTCAAAAGAGAGGGCCCGCAAACTGTGAATTTTAAAGTGAAAGTGGCGTGCATAAATAAAGCCGGCAGGCCGGCCATGCTGTGTGATAAAGCCGGCGGGCCGCACTGTATGTTAAAACAAGTGACGGGCTGCTTGCGCGCTGAATATTGCAGGAAAGCATGTCGTGCCTGCAGTAAAAGAAACTCAATAAAGAAAATAGTGCTTACAGACTTAAGAACACGTACCGTGTAACAACCGAAGTAAAAGGGCCAGTCGCCGTGGGAGGTTACAGATGAAGACAAGGCGGTACTAAGGAGGGACTAACAAGCCTATTTACGAATCAGAAGCCAGCATTTACGAAGGACAAAGACACAAGCCAATGAAAAATATGGGCTGAGAGTGGGCGGGGCTTCTCTTCCATACTCCAGTACAGCAAGTCTCGCAGAGCAGAGCAACGCATGCGCGCTGACTCTAGGCTCGACCTAAAAAAATCAGGTAGACTTCTTAGATATTTGGATTCGCCAGAGAGCAGGAAAACTGGAAGCAGATCTCTCTGTCAAACCGACAGCTAGGAATACTCTTTTATATTTCAGCAGCTTTCACCCTAGACGTCAGAAGCAAAGTATTCCATTTGGCCAATTCCTGAGGTTGTGTCGCAACTGTACAAATCTGAGGGACTATGATGAAAAATCAGCCGTAATGAAAGAAAAGTTCATCAGACGAGGATGCCCACAAACATTGGTAAGAGAAGCTTACAAGTGAGCTAGATTCTTAGATAGGGGCTACCTGCTACATAATCAACAGTGACAAAACAACCAGAAATTGGTATGCGTGACAAGACACTCAGTGTTAACCGAAAAGGTGCGCCAGATAATAAATGCAAGCTGGCATAGTCTAAACAGTGACCCAGAAAACACAATGGCACTGGAAAGACCTATGTTTGCACCATGTAGGAATAAAAACCTAAAGAATAATATGGTGAGGTCACGATTATCAAGAGAGACTAGCTATAGTCAAAAGACAATGGATGGTATTCCACCCATTAAGGATAATCGTGAGTGTGGACAATGTTTGCATGCCCAAATGCCATAGAAACGGAAAACTATACACACAATGGGTATAAGATACAACTGAAGGTCCATTCAAACTGCAAGACGAAGAACAGCATTTACTTATTAGTGTGCCCGTGCGGGCAAGGCTATGTAGGGGAGACAAGTCGAAGTCTTGCGACCAGACTTCCAGAACATAGACCAGCAGTATGAACGGAAAAATGGAATGCCCGCTAGTAAGACACTTTTAAAGCAAAGTCCACACCCACAAGGAAATTAAATGGCAAATTGTGGAAGAAATAATAGCAAAAGACGACACACATATGGAGAACCTACGCAAACTAAGGGCAGTTTTCTGGATTTTCACACTAGATACATATAATCGGGGTTTCAACAGCAAAATACCCTGGAAGTATGCATAAAAGAATTACATTAAGTAGACATTTACATAACTTACGTATCGCTCATGATACGATTTCCGACATGTATTAATCACTCTGCTCCAAGAGGGCCGCCCTCTAAACTGTGACCAAACTAAGGGAAGTTTTCTGGATATGTACATTAGACAAATATAATCAAGGTCTGAGCGGCACAATACCCTGGGACAATGCGATTAAGTATGCATAAAGAAGTCACACTAAGCAGATATTTGCAAAACATACGTATCGCATAAGGATTTTCCATATGTATTAATCGCTCCCTTCCAAGATGGCCGCCACCTAAACTGAGAGTTGAACCAAGGGAGGCCGATCTTATGCCACTCCCATACGCAGGCTTCAAAACCACGAGGGAGTCAGCGTTTTGTATTATGGAACCTTGGGCGAAGAGCATACGGCATCGGAGGTTGGAGACTCATTGGTGACTGTAGCGACGAGAATACTTAAAAATGGGGGGGTTCAGAGGAGACATTGAAGACATCGTATTCCCAGAGAGCTGCGTTAGTACCCATAACCAGGAATTAATGTATAGCGTGCTATGATCAGGGCCACTGGAAATATGAGATTGTGCAGCCGTGGTAAATTTCGCATAGTTATAGATTTGCCGCAATTGCCACATAATCCATCATCTGCCGCATAATCTGCAGATTTTAACAAAAAAAATGTTTGCTTCCAGCTCAAACGGTTCAAAAGTTACTAAAGATGCAGCAACACATGTTGAAGCACAGTGGAAGGACCTCTGCAAAGCTGGACTGGCCACCTTTCTGTAGCGGCCACCCTTCTGTAGCTATTTGCTATATTTGGGTGTTAAACTGGTACGAATGATGTGCTGCATTATGCTGCATTATTTGCCTTTCCTAGCCACATAATTTACTCAACCCTGCCACATAATTTGCCCCTCTCCTGCCTCATAATTCCAGGCGCCCAGGTTATGATGATATCACCTGTTTCGGCCATACTATAGCTCCAGAGCAAGAAGGTCAGAGGCACACGGTGTTAGAGGCGGATTTTTTTTTTTTTTTTTAAAGACAGTAAAAATGCCAAATTTCTACAAACTAGGAAGAAGGGGGTCATTCTGGTGCCATTGTAGACAATCTCACCCCTTTTTAGTGATAATGCAATGCCACAGCAGCGATAGAAATCCAGATATAAACGGTGCTGGTGCCGTTACTTGTTTGGCCGTTATTTGTTTGGCCTTGGCCCATCGTAGAGCGATACGTTGAGTATGGAAACATTGTGTGTCTAAAGGAACTTGTGGGTGCCTTATCCTGTAAAGGTAACACAAACGTCATCTCTCGTAAACATGTAAAAAGACAGAAGAAGATAGCCTGGGGATTATTCACAGCCTTCAAAGATACTGCAGGGCTTTATGCACTTATGGATATATGATATATGCAGTGGAAATGGAGCGGGCTCTGGTTTCCCTTGAAAATCTTCAAGCATCTAAGTATACATAATGGATGGGAGAGCTTTGGAAGATCTAATAAGAAGGTCACAATCACACATCTAGTGGACTGGAGACTCGTGCGAATGAGGATTGTCACTTTGTAACAAGGAGTTAGGCAGATAGATACTGCTGGTTTGTGAATATGGAGACAGAATGGAAGAGCACACTGGCCTCATAGTACTATTCATTTGTCTGGCTTTGTCTTTTATATATACAGCCTCTAAAAAATTCGTAACAAAGATTTGATAAGGATTCTGGCTCGGCCCTAAAGAACAGAGAGACCATTTGGTATTGTCATATTACCGTCCTACCTGGGAGACCCTCACTAGCTACAGCACTTTGAGTTTATCTTAACTAGTAATACCTTAGGTTTAGGATGTCTCATCTTAAAATGTATTCTTTTGGTCTGGGTATCTGGTTGGGATCCATTTGGACTTAACTTATTTTGGAGCTTTTTGCCAAATCTGGGCTGAAGTTTGGCAGACCCACCAATTAGGATAGGAACATGTGTTTTGTTCCCACCCTACAGAGGGAATAGTGGGAAATTAAATAAAATAAGACAAGAATGGACTATAAAGAAGAAGGATGGCTTGCAACTAAAGGTAAAAAGACACTTGAGATGATAGTGAACACTTCTATGGGATATAAGGTATAATTGATTACACTCACGGAAGTGGAATGACAAGTGGAGCACACGGTGGCACACAAGCATCTGGTGTGGTTAACTATTAGAATTATGTTGACAGTATATGTGCGACCTAGTAAGGTTTTAATATTATTTAATAAGTTGAGAAGCGTCAAGGGGTCTCCTTTTGTGACAATCCTGAAGAAGGTGGTGGTTTCTTGCCGAAACGCACGTAGATTTGATGCGACGCAAAAGCCACAGATTCAATTTGATGTAAAGACCACAGATTTGGTTTGATGTGATGCAAAAGCCGTAGATTAAAATTGATGAAAAAACTATAGATTTGTTGAAAAAAGCTACTAGAGAAGAAAATGCATTAAGAGATATTCAATGGATGTGATGAAAAAGCCATAGATTCAACTTGATTAGATATAAAAAGCCACAGATTTGATTTGATGATAAAGCCATAGTCTGGTTGGAGGATAAAAAGCTACTATAGAGTAGAAAATACATTAGGAGACATTCAATGTGACGATTGAAGACCCACTTTGAAATTGTTATTGATCTGTGCTTTTAAGAAGTGTGGATTTGAGGTATGTGTGTGAATGAAGGATTTAATGGTGGGTAGATGACAACGTTGTGAATGAATGGATATGGTATGAGATATTTTAAGAAATTAAAGAAATATATACTTCTCGCATTATTGACCTATTTGAAGTATTTAAAAAATTGGAGTGATATGTGTTTTATGCTTTATGTAGATTGTTGAAAGAAGGGACAAAGTAGGGAATCAAAGGGTGATGTACATTTAACACTGGTTGATGCATCTCTTAAGAGCAGTGGACGATGTACCTTAGTGGAGCACTAAAAGATATGCATAAGAAGCACTGGAGATGTGCCTCAGAGAAGCACTGGGAGGTTTGGCTCACAAGATGACTAGGTGTTCAGGGAGCACTGGGTCATGCCCAATGCATGGAACATGGCTATGTGCACATGGGGGTTCAGGGTTATGTGCAGCTAGAGACGTTGGTAGATGAGCAATGGGGCACCCCGCGAGTACAAATAAGGAAACCCCATGATGTGTCCTATGTTATGTTTTGTATCTGCAGTCCTGGGATTTTTAAGCATGTTATAATAATAATCTCAGTAAACTGCAAAGGGTTCAGAACATTGCTTATACTTGCCTAATACATGATGAATATATCACACTGACCCTCAACTCTCTCCACTGGCTGCCAGTCAGGGGGATTGCAAACCAAAATTCTGTGCACAGTCCACAAATCTCTCAATGGCAGTGTCCTAAACCAGTTAATCAATCTTCTAGCGTCTGTCGCCAATCTAAATAAACTCTTTGTCAAACTCCTACCGAGGCTCAAAAGATTTGCCAACCGATTCCTCGACAAGCATGTTTTGTCCTCTGGAACAATGTCCCACTCCAGCTAAGACATGGGGATAATTTCCTAAAGATATGGAGATGCTAGGAGACGGACTGCTTGTAACCAGCTTATAGTCAGGTCCCAGCTGTCCAGGCACTGAATTAACAACCATAGCTTCTAAGTCAATACAAATTAAGCAACAACACTCAACCCTGCTGTTAATGAAATTTGCAAGGCTGACCCCTATGTACATAATTCTACTCATCCAAGGCTTCTCGATCTTATGCAACACCAGAGTTGAATTCAAGGATCCCCTGCTGAACACCACATATTGCCTGAAATTCGAATCTGCCTGATTCACGCATCAGATTATACAACAATCCTTTGTACCCTTTCCCTCATAGCTCTCACAAAAAGCTGTATTGAGGTATGCATAAATCCATCAAACTCTAAAGAATGCAAAGAGCTCTATTGGCTAAAAATAATGCCTGTCCACGTTGGGATGATGGATGTTTGTTTTGCTCAAAAATATGTTCTTGCCTGTACATACACTGCACTCCAGATGCATAAAGTCCCATTCAACAAATGATTGTAATAGGGATGTGAGAAGCGTTGTTGCTGCAAGGCAAAGCATTATCTGACTAGCATGATTTCAATGAAGACCATATTTCTTTTCTATCTTCACCAAACCAATGATCATAGCAACTAACAAATATTTCATTTTGGAAGTATGACCTTGGCATCTCAAGAAACTGCAAAGTCAGCATCTTCACTTCTTGCATCACAGCCAATATTGCTTCCATTGGGTTTCATCACATACAAATGTCCCTTTGCAGTATTCATAGAGCCAAACCTTAAAAGGCCCATGGTAGACTGAATGAATTTTAAAAAATACGGTGCAAACAGCTGCTGCATGGGGCGTCATGGAGCTGAGTGGAAGGCAGAACTACAGCAACCAAAACCAGGGTAAATCAGACTAAAGCAACCAAAATCAGACTAATGCAAATTTAAGACACCGAAAAGAAGTTAGTTTCGAAATTGCTAATGCACTCACATTTAGAGCTTGGTACTGATAAAGATTCGATTCTGGAATTAGATTGTGGCTCATGGAGACAGTTTGGCTGATCCTTATGTTACGCTAAGGATTGTACATGCCCAGGCATCTGACTTTGTCGCTCAGAAAACAAATCTTGCAGGGTAGGATCTCAGACAACAAAATGATCCTTTCATTTAAAAGTGCTATATCTCTAGAGAGTGTTGCCCCTCTACAGACCTCACAGGTTAAGAATTCAGACAGAAGGGCTATACTTTGGGTTTCATTTATATTACTGCCGAAACTAATGCATAAGGAGCACTAGAACTAAAAGAAGATCTAGCCCACGTTACACAGATATTATGGCTCTATGATTCAGCAGCACTATCCCTCAGGTTACAATGTTTTTACAGGCTGAGAGTAAAGAATCATCCTTAAGATAAGCAAATCTTATGGCCTCAGCTGATGCCCCTAGATCAGTGTAAATGTAGGTATGTCAGAACTGAGGCTGTCTGTAACTAGGCCTGAAAAGGTTTTACGCTGCCCTACCATAAAAAAAGAGTAATGCAAATATAAACAGTACACGACAGGGATCCTAACGTCTAACTAAGTAAATTGGTGGCTACTTGCTGATTCAGGACTCGTTAACTTGTGTGACAAAACGCTCTGCATTAGACTGGCTAAATATAATCTGTATGCATTCTGAAACTTCAGAACAACTCATTATGCTTAAAATGTATTTTACTTCTCCTTGAACACATGAATTTTCTTGATCCTGCCATTAGGGCAGCAGTGCGATTCACATTAGGTTAAAGCAACATACAACAGAGATAATATTGCAGCAATGACAATCACAGAGTACAATTTCAACTAAGGAACATATATTCCCCTTGCGTTGTTGTTAAAAACAAATTAAATGTGTTAAAAACATAAAATGAGATATATAAACCAGTTTCAAGAATATACAAAGAAATGTTACAAAAAATCTAAGCTTGCCATTATCGGTATGCCTACTCCGGTCAAAAGTGCATTATTTGTCTAGTGTTGTATAATGAGAAGAGTAAAGTCGGGTCGCCTGAAACAGTGCGTGAGCAGGGAGGTGACCTACCTGTTGGCTCCGGTGACCACTACAACCTTGGCCATGGCGATATAATGCGTCGATGATCAGAACTGTGTAACTTGCTTAGCTCCACTGACAATGTACAGCCACCGAACCCAAATAAGGCGTACCCCAGCAAAGGCAGGGGCTAAAGGACAGCCTCTGGGGCGGGCTCAATTTCACACGGGAGTCACGACAAGTCAGACAAAATTCCATTCTTTCAAACGATCTTGGAGTCAGTCGGCCATGTTGTAGTCAGGCAAAGCCGCTCATTCAATCTGTCCAAGAGATCTCGCTTATTCGGCGCCTTCGCATGTCCTCCACACGGAGCTCTGTGATTCCCACGGATGGGTGGGGGGGCGGTCGCTGAGCGAGGAGTAGCACGCGCTCATCTGGTGTTAGTGGGTTGTGATGGGCTGATGGGCGGTCATTGAAACGCGAGCCAATAGGAAAGCTGCGTGGTGGAGCTATAGATCTTCCTGGTTTTCTGAATATGGGCGGAGACCCCACTTACGCGGTTACCAAAAGCAGGCACGAGGACTATTGTGCTGATGTGTAAGAAAGTGAATTTATACTACAATTTAGCCAGTGTGAGTTTATGAAACATATGGGTGTAGAATTAGGCCTGGGAGGAATTCTTTTTTACAGCAAATGCACTGGAAAAAGTGATCACTGTTGTTTCTACGTTTTAATATGTCCTCCAATAACAAGTGCTTGAAATGGAAAAATAGAAGTGCCGGTACTCTCTAATTAAAAGTATTATGTCTCCGTTGAGAAGTGTAGGTACTCTCCCTCCCAAAATAAACAAGCATTTGCAATGCAATAGGTCTCGCATTCACGAGAGTTGAGCTATTGGCATTGTAAATGGCAATGCCTTTTATTTATGTTTTGGACTTTAACCCCTTTCGTGCTTTGGACGGCCGGGAGCCGTCCGACGTCACGGTGAGCGTGTGCGTCGGACGGCTCCCGGCCATCCTAGCACCCACCCACGGGGGAAGCGCTGGCGCTCCCCCCATGGGCCGCCCTTTATGGTGCCCCCACCGGGGATGGCAGGGGAAGCCCTTCCCCTGCCTCCCCCCACCCCCCTCCACGTCATCTAATGATGTCAGCACGCGTGGCACGCTGACGTCATTAGGTGATTCCCAACGCGCTGGAAGCCATTTGCTTGCAGCACGTCTTCGGAGAGGAGGTGAGTTTCTCCTCGTGGGAGGGGGGGAATTTAAAAAAGAGGCATCAGGGGAAAGGGTTTTCCTTTCCCCTAATGCCTCTTTTGAGCATTCCTGCTGCGCGATCGTGCAGCAGGAATGCCCACTAGACACCAGGGATTTTTTTTTTTTAAATTTTGAAATCGATCAACTGTTTGCGGGGAGCGGCCCCTTAGGAAAGGGTCGCTCCCCTATTTGGGGGCAATATGTTTTGGCTGTGTCTGCCCCCCAGGGGGCAGATCGCGCCATTTCTTTTAAATTAAAGTGGCCCACTAGACCACCAGGGATACATTTATGGGGAGTGGCCCATTGGGCAAGGGTCGCTCCCCCTTGGGGGCATTGTTTTTGGCTGTCTGCCCCCTGGGGGGGGTGCAGATCTTGCCATTTTTATTTATTTAGTGGCCCACTAGACCACCAGGGATTAATTTGTGGGGAGTGGCCCCTTGGGCAAGGGTCGCTCCCCCTTGGGGGCAATGTTTTTGGCTGTCTGCGTCCCCCTAGGGGGGCAGATCTCGCCATTTTTTTAATGTAGTTGCCCACTAGACCACCAGGGATTAATTTGTGGGGAGTGGCCCCTTGGGCAAGGGTCGCTCCCCCTTGGGGGCAATGTTTTTGGCTGTCTGTTCCCCCCCTAGGGGGGCATATCTCACCATTTTTTATTTAGTGGCCCAGTAGACCACCAGGGATTAATTTGTGGGGAGTGGCCCCTTGGGCAAGGGTCGCTCCCCTTTGGGGAGCATTAATTTGGCCGTTTCTGACCCCCCTGGGGGGCATATCGGCAGAATTTTTTTTTATATGGCCACTAGGGATTTTTTTTTGTTATGTTGGGGAGCGGCCCCTTGGGCAAGGGTCACTCCCCTTTATGGGAGAATGATTAGGGCCATTTCTGCCCTCTTTGGGCGGCAGATCAGCAGTATGTTTTTATGCCCATCTGAAGCCACTAGACACCAGGGTTTTTTAAAGTTTGGTGTTGGGGAGTGGCCTCTTGGGCAAGGGTTGCTCCCCTTTTACGGGGGTGAATATTTTATTGATACTGTTAGGCCCACCTACCCCTTAGCTTGGTTGGTGGATTGTGTGTGGACTGGTGCATTATTTGCATATGTGATTGTAATGTTTTTTTCTCCTTTTATTCTAGTGTAAAGCTTTTGATTCTTGTTTGCGGTTTCAGCAGTGGTTGTTCTGCAGTTTTGCGTAATTGCATTTATTTGGTAAGAAAAACATTTTTGTTGTGTTTACTCCAAATGAGTATTATTGTCATGCATGAATGAATTTTTTGTAAGTGGTGTCATAATGGCAGCATATTTAGTTAGTGTTCTGAGCATGAAATTCTTTGCGATGTGTTTTGCATTGTCTTATGTGTAAGTTTCTTTTTTCTTTTTTAGTGGGATATTGTTGATCCTTACTGTGTCTGTGCAGAGTAGGTGGTGGTGAGTCTAGCTGCTTCTGTCAAGTGAGTGGTATAGTTTTGGAGTTATAGGTCTTTGTGATAAAGACACATTTTGTTTATTGCTTATTTTACAAAGTGTTTGCTGTTGTTGACTTGTTTGACAAGTTACCTTTATTAGTAAGGATTATGGCTAGCCGTAGAATTACTGCTCAGCAGGTGGTTGGTAGGCTTTTTGAATCTTCCTCTGAGCAGGATTATGAGACTGACAGTGCGTCTGAGGGAGAGGAGGCAGTGCAAGATTCTGGCAGTGAGTTTTCTGTCCACGAGGAATCATCTGATGATGAAGCTACTCTCAGTGCAGATGAAGCTACTCTCAGTGCGGATGAAGTGCCTGTTTTAGAGGGGGACACTGATGTGCCGATGGTGCAGCAAGAGACATCGGTATTGCAGCCTGAGGCTGCAAGGCTTCCTACTGGAAGTGCTGGACTCTGGGTTGATCCAAACATGGTGCAGCCGGTGTTGCCTGCCTTTAGTGTGGATGCAGGGTGTAGAGTGGATTGTGAATTTTTTGCCTATCCAGTTTTTTCAGTTGTTTATGGATGATGTATTTTTGGCTGAGATTGTTGAGCAGACTAATTTGTATGCTGAACAGTTTTTGAGGGACAACAGTGCCAGACTTAGGCCCCACTCTAGAGCTACCCGGTGGACTCCCTCAAATCTGGAAGAGATGAAGTTTTTGGGTTTGACTTTTTTGATGGGCTTGATAAGGAAGCCGTCCATGGCTTCATATTGGTCTACCAGTCCGTTGATGGCAACGGCCATATTTCCTGCAATTATGAGTCGTGATCGGTATTTACTTTTGCTTCGGATGCTGCATTTTGTTGATAATGCTTTGGCGTTGCCACGAGATCACCCTGACTGTGACCGTCTTTTTAAGATTCGGCCTGTTCTTGATCACTTGGTAGATCGATTTTCAGAGATCTATACTCCAGGGAAAGAAATAGCTATTGATGAGTCTTTGGTCCTGTTCAAGGGCCGTTTGGTTTTTAGGCAGTACATTCCTAGCAAGAGGGCACGTTATGGAATTAAGATGTATATGTTGTCTGAGAGTAGGACCGGATATGTCTGTAATTTCCGGGTGTACACTGGTAGGGATTCCACTATTGACCCCCTGGTTGTCCGTCCACTTTTGGAGTTTCAGAGAAAATTGTGTGGGATCTTGCTAGAGGACTGTTTAACAGAGGCCACCATTTGTACCTTGATAACTTCTACACTGCTGTGCAATTGTTTAAAGTGGACACTTTTGCTTGTGGCACAATCCGCTCTAACCGTAAAGGTTACCCAAAAGAGCTTGTTTGCAAAAAGCTTCAGAGGGGACAGTGCAGTGCCTTGCGTAGTGAGGAACTGCTAGCTGTAAAAGTTGTGGACATGCGGACTACCATTCATGATGAGAGTACTTCACCTGTGACTGTTTGGGGTCAGGTTGCTGAAGTGCGCAAACCTGTGTGCATTGTAGACTACAATAAGCACATGGGTGGTGTTGATAGAGTAGATCAGAGGTTGGAACCTTACACTGCTATTCGTAAGGCTTACATTTGGTATAAGAAGTTGGCCATCCATCTTTTCAATTTAGCAACTTTTAATGCTTTTGTTGTGTTCAAGGAGTGTTCTCCAGCATCAAAGATGACTTTTGTTCAGTTTCAAGAGTCTGTGATAGGCAGCCTTGTTGTAGTGGAACAGGCAAGTGTTCCTAGAGTTGGAGTGGTGGAGGATGTGGCTAGATTGAAAGATCGCCACTTTCCTGATTTAATTCCTCCTACGCCCAAAAAAACCAATCCCTGTAAGAGATGTAGAGTCTGCTTGCGAAGAGGTATGCGGAAGGAGAGTCGTATGCACTGTGCCGATTGTCCTTCTAATCCTGGGCTGTGTGCCCACATGTTTCAGATTGTATCACACTCAAAAGAGTTTTTGGATGCAACCTTGAGTCTAATAGTGTACTGCCTGGTCTGTATGGTTTTATATAGTTGTTCAGTTTCACGTTTGGCAATAGAATGATGTCTTTAGTTACACCCCATCCTGGATTCCCCTGGGTCTCTAGTTTTCAAAAATGTATTGGTTTGCTAGGTTTCCCTAGGTGCCGGCAGAGCTAGGGTTCAAAATCTACAGCTTGGCACTTTGCAAAAAAAGGGTCCGTTTTCACTGTGAAAATGTGGTGTGTCCACGTTGCGTTTTGGGCCGTTTCCTGTCACGGGCACTAGGCCTACCCACACAAGTGAGGTACCATTTTTCTCGGAAGACTTTGGGGAACGAGGGGTGGGTGAAATTTTGTGGATCCATGCAGATTCCAGAACTTTCAACCACAGAAATGTGAGGAAACTGTTTTTTGGGACACATTTTTAGGTTTGCAAGGGATTCTGGGTAACAGAACCTGGTGGGAGCCAGTCAAGTGACCCCATCCTGGATTCCCCTGGGTGTCTAGTTTTCAAAAATGTATAGGTTTGCTAGGTTTCCCTAGGTGCAAGCAGAGCTAGGGTTAAAAGTCTACAGCTTGGCACTTTGCAAAAAAGGGTCCGTTTTCAGTGTGAAAATGTGGTGTGTCCGCGTTGCGTTTTGGGCCATTTCCTGTCGCGGCCACTAGGCCTACCCACACAAGTGAGGTACCATTTAAATTTGTAGATCCACGCAAATTCCAGAACTTTCCACCACAGAAATGTGAGGAAAATGTGGTTTGTTTGACAAATATTTAGGTTTGCAAGGGATTCTGGGTAACAGAACCTGGTGGGAGCCAGTCAAGTCACCCCAACCTGGATTTCCCTGGGTGTCTAGTTTTCAAAAATGTATTGGTTTGCTAGGTTTCCCTAGGTGCCGGCAGAGCTAGGGTTCAAAATCTACAGCTTGGCACTTAGCAAAAAAAGGGTCCGTTTTCACTGTGAAAATGTGGTGTCCACGTTGTGTTTTGGGCCGTTTCCTGTCGGGGGCACTAGGCCTACCCACACAAGTGAGGTACCATTTTTCTCGGAAGACTTTGGGGAACGCAGGGTGGGTGGAATTCTGTGGATCCACGCAGATTCCAGAACTTTCCACCACAGAAATGTGAGGAAAATGTGGTTTTTTTGACAAATGTTGAGGTTTGCAAGGGATTCTGGGTAACAGAACCTGGTGAGAGCCAGTCAAGTGACCCCATCCTGGATTCCCCTGGGTGTCTAGTTTTCAAAAATGTATAGGTTTGCTAGGTTTCCCTAGGTGCCGGCAGAGCTAGGGTTCAAAATCTACAGCTAGGCACATTGAAAAAAAAGGGTCAGTTTTCACTGTAAAAATAAAGTGTGTCCACGTTGCGTTTTGGGCCGTTTCCTGTCGTGGGCACTAGGCCTACCCACTCAAGTGAGGTACCATTTTTATCGGGAGACTTAGGGTAACACAGAATCGTAAAGCAACTGTTATTACCTATTTACTTTCGGTGCATTTCTGCTTTCCAAATGAAAGAATGTGTAAAAAAAGAAGTCATTTTGAAAAATGACCTATAATTCTCATGCTAGTATGGGTACTCCCAATTTCGGAAATGTGCAAATATCTACTGTTTCTAAACTCTATATTTTGTTCTAATTTCAGAAATACATAGGTGTCTTTCATACCGATTTTTCCATGCATATATTTTCCCAAATGAATTGCTATATACCCGGTACATAATGAAAAACCGTTGCAAGACGCTGCTCAGTTATTGGCTCTGGGTTCGTCGGGTTCTTGGTGAACCTACAAGTCCTATATATCCCCACAACCAGAAAGGTCCAGCGGATGCAACGGTATATTGCTTTCAAACAGCTGTCACAATTAGAAGAAGTTACAAGTGAAAACGTTGGCACAAATGGCTGTTTTTTTCAACTAATTTTCAATTTTTCCTATATTTAACTGTTAGTTTCTATAAAGAATCCTTGAAGGATCTACACAAATGACCCCTTGCCGGATTCAGAATTTTGTCTACTTTACTAAAATGTATAGCTTTCCAGGATCCATTATTGCTTTCATACCCATCTCTACCATTAACTGGAAGAAGGTTGAAAGCACAAAAAATAGCAAAAATAGGCTATATCCCAGTAAAATGCCAAAACTGAGTACAAAATGTTGGTTTTCTGACAAAAGTCTGTCAGTCCCTAAAAGCTGGGAACATGGTGATTTCAGCCCCACAAACCCTTTGTTGATACCATTTGCAGGGAAAAAACCAGACGCTTTCATTTGCAGCACTTTTTCCCCATTTAATAAAAAAAAAAGAAAATTAGCTGTATTTTGGCTAATTTCTGGGTCCCCTCCAGGGGAATCCACAAACCCTGGGTACCTTTAGAATCCCCATGATGTTGGAAGTAAGGACGCAAATTTGGCGTGGATACCTTATGTGGTCAAAAAGTTACAGGGGCCTAAGCGCGAACTACTCCAAATAGCCAAAAAAAGGCTTAGCACAGGGGGAGAAAAGGCCTAGCAGCGAAGGGGTTAAAACATAAATAGGTACAAATTGGCAACAGCAGTGCAGCATTAGTTCCTCGCAGAACAGGGACAGCATGACTATAGCTAAGCACCCTATCTCATACAAGGCAATAAGTGCAATATTTCATTTCCCCAGAACAGATCAAGCAGTGCTGAGTTGCTCAAGCTTTCATTATTCACTGAACATGAACGGTCAAGGCATGACTGACATGTAGGTTACAGACAGATCTCTGGAACAGGTCCTTAACTCGCTGAGAAGAATGTGCAGGCATAAACCGTAATAGAACCGATTCAGGAGGGAGGCTCACAATTTTTTAAGCCAAAAATTGATTTATTTTGCCAAGCTCCTCTCTGAAATTACCTCTGCTTCAACAGGAGTTAATGGGGGAAATACATTCTCCAGATTCTTTGTTTAAAATCTCCCACTTTTCTCTTCTAAAATGTTTGCACGTATATATAGGTGGATAAGCAAGTGAATATGCAAGTTTTGACACCATTCTCACTTAAGAGGTATTCCACGTCAGCACCCTGAAAATCCTGCTGCTGTTTCTCTGAGACCTGTTCTATTGATTCTTCGTTTTTCCACATATTGAGACATTGCAGTAACCCATTACTATTTGGAACAGCTTAAGTAAATATGCTCTAGACAGGGACACGTGTGCCACAACCTCTTCTAAAAGTTTCTGAATAGTGAGCATCAGGCCGTTGTGGGCAGCCTCAGTGCGGCACCCGTTCAAAATGTCGAGGGCCGCAAGAGTTTGCCTCTATCTAAGAGGGATTTATATTATGCAGGCTGCTGAGCGGAGGTTAGCCACTGGAACCACAAGCACAAAATGCTTGAAATCATATGTGCAGGCCGACAGGTCAGGTGACACAACGCTCGAGTAGCTGTCCAAATAGCGGCGCTGCGAGGACTTCGCCATGGAAATTTGACTGAACGCGGGGACGCTGCAATGCATCATCAGCCACTGTTTGGACTTAAACGGGGCATTGGTAGAGGAAAGCCCGTTTTGATAGGCAAGTAGGTTCCAGTCAACGGATTTCAACTTAAGTGGCTCGCGAAACAACCCAACAGCCGCCATAGAAAATGGCGCGCCACTCCAAAGGTACGCGTCAGGTCACCACCTCAGCAGCGTTGACACGGGCAGACAACAATACAACACTAACATAACGCTGAGATGAGACTGTCAGCAGACATGCCAACATTTTAGGGCAGGGAAGTGGGAGATTTTAAAATAGAAATCGGGAGAATGTAATTTCCCCACTGACGTTTATTGCAGAAAATGCAATTTCAGGCGGGAGACCGTTAAAATAAACCCATTTTTTGCTTGAAAAATCGGTAGTCTCCCGCCTGAATCGGGTCTATTGGCATGTATGTGTCAGTGTAGGCCGAGCCTTTAGACTCCAGACAGGACAACTATTTGAAAGGTGTTTCAAACACAACCCGTGAATATGCTTATTTGCCTCATGGCTGCAACTTATTTCCAAACCTCATCTGCCTCAATAAATTATGTAATTCCACAGAGCTACATCTAATGTGTTTGCCTATTTTAGTGTATCTCTAACCGTTTTGTAGCTGCATGCTATGTTAAATATATTCTGCCCCAGTTATATATATAAACATTAGTCTTTCTGCTGTTTCAATGGACACAGAGGTAGAGCCTATGGAATTAAGGTGCTCACTCACCGCTGAATACCTTCCGCTCGGGAAGCATTTAGAGGAGACGATAGAGCGTCCAGCCGATAGAACGTCCAGCCCCAGTGTTAGAACGCACGTGTTTTGGGTTCTTGCGCGCTGTCGTAACACGTGATCTGTGAAGAATTTTCAGCAGGCACAAAACAGGTCCTTGCAGTGTACCCCCACACAAAGTATTGAATGTGAGACACGCATGCGTCCGGTCAGGTGGCCGGGAACGGGTTGAGGAGATCTATGAAAGTATCACGGAGTCGAAGGTGCAATATTGGTGTCTTTGTGCAATTATTAGGCAGCATATAAAAGTTAGGAAGACCACATGCGTAGCCAGACGCGCAACGCTTATTATAAACAGTGGCGGCTGGTGACATTTGAAAGTGGTGAGGCGTAAAACAATTGTCATACTTCACTGCGGCGAGCGAGCGTCCCTGAACCACCTGGGGGGGCTCGGGGGGGGGGGGTTTTACCCCCCCTAGAAAATTTTGAAAAAAAGAGTGGGCAAATGGTGCATTTTCAAGCAAATTTGATAGTGCAATCCCACTATTCGGACTCCTGCCTCATATTCGTCATTACTACTGACGCCCTGCACCAAAACACGGACAGACCACACCCACCCTACATTAAGATAAGGCCTTCCACTACTACCACACGCTACACAGAGACAGATCCCACGCACTACATCACAACAATGGCGGACACTACTACTACCCCAGAACTCTGCAGTTAAAACTTCTCCCTCGTTCTCGCCCTGTTTCTCTCCTGTGTTCTCCCTCGCTTGCTCGTTTTCTATCGTTCCCCCTCTCCCACTGTCGCGCCTTCGCCTTGCTCCTTCCATTTTCTCTTACCCGCCCCTCGTTTTCTGCACCCCACTCTCTATCTCTATCTTTATCGTTCTCGTACTCCGTCAGCCTCTTCTCTCTCCCTCTCTTGCAATCCCTTCTGCCTCTAGCTCGAACATCTTTCTCTCAGCCTCACCTCGCAGTCTTGCTCACACCTCTATCT
Source organism: Calotriton arnoldi (assembly GCA_963921515.1). Classification (NCBI taxonomy): domain Eukaryota; kingdom Metazoa; phylum Chordata; class Amphibia; order Caudata; family Salamandridae; genus Calotriton; species Calotriton arnoldi. The sequence continues at coordinate 1,260,659 of CAWUFW010002634.1, forward strand.
CCCCCACTTCTCCCCCATTTCAACCTCTCTCTCTCTTAGCAACCCTCTCTCTATCTCCCTCCTCTATTTTCCACTCTCTCTCTCTTTAACCCCCTCCCACCCTCTCTCTCGTTGCTGCAGTTTGGAGACACCGTTAATTGTCACGGGCAATTTATATCTGCCTTCTGCGTGTACCTTGTGAGCGAGCACACGAGGCGTGTGCCTTGAACTACGAGGACACACGAAGTCATACCGGTAGAGTCCACGTTCAATGGCTTCCAGTGTACATAGACAAGCATGGGGCAAATTCAAAGACAGAGCCATATCGAACAGAAGAAAATATTTAAAAAATACATGATTTTTTAAAAAACGAGGCCTGCCAGTTCCCATTCACTCAGCTTTTAGATGAGCCTCGGTGTGAGAAAACAAAATCCTAGCCAATGAATGAAAAGTTTTCCTGATGAATTGGTGTCATTCCCGACGTCATTGCGAGGCAGTTACAAAGACACGTTTTATATTTCACAGACCAAAGTTGAATACATCTACAACTCTAAAGAAGTTAATAATTAATAATCTAAGAACTGCTTAAACAATTACAGACAATTTGAGACAAAGGTCGTTTCAGGTTTGGTAACACCTGTCACAATGCAGCCCCGATTTCAAAAAATGAACTCTTCACAGTTTGTACAACACAACAGCAGATGAAAAATGATGTTTAATAAAAACAAACACTTATGATTCTTATGTACGCAGCCTGCGGTGTGATTCTTAAGCATGCAACCAGCTCCGATACATGTCTGTTGAAAGAAGGGTGAATGCCAAGAGTAATGAGGTAGCTAGGTTAAAAAAAAAAAACTAAGTCTTGAACTGACCCACCCTCTGGCTCTTTGCACGAGATGGGGGGTGAAAAACACTCGTATTCATGACTGACCTTCACGATTCCCACTGCTTTCGTACATTCCCTGCTACTACACCAGGAAACAGCCAAGATCAATACAGTCGCGGGTGGGTTCACGCGCGGGGGATAAATACAGTCGCGGCCGTCAAAACGGGTGGGTGGGTTCCCGCGCGGGGGGGGGGGCGGGAAGTGGGACGATCACAGACGGTAATCTATCTTAAAGACTTACCTGCTTCCTCCGAGACCGCATCACGCGCCGCCGCCTCTGCTCCTGCTTGCTCTGGAGTCCTGGCGCCCTTTTAGGCAGCCTCCCTCCTCCTGCTCCCCTAAGCCAATCACAACGCTACAATGGCAGCGTTGTGATTGGTGAGGCGCTGCGGAGATCGCCCCAGCCCGGCCATTTTCTCTATGTAGGCTGCATGCACCAGCCTACATAGAGAAAAAGGGGGAGTGCGCATGACTGCTTTGTTCAGCCCTGGGGCCGACCAAACAGTCAGTACCCACAACAGTGGGTAAGCCACTCCCCACCTGCCCTCGAGCAGGACCGCCCCCAACCAGGCACAGAGGCACTTCTGCTTTCTCGCAGTGCGAGAAACAGAAACATAAATGGTAGTTTTTACCGTTTATGTTTCTGCCTTCTCGCACTGCGAGAAAGCAGTGGGGCGACGCCCCCACGGGGGAGCCGCCACGGATTATAAACCCCCTCTACCCCTGTCGTGTGTAGCAGCCCAGGCTGCTGCAGTTTCACTGACACACAATTCTTCAGCTGATGTGTTCTGGACTTAATTGAGATTGTGGCCTCAGTGACAGACTCTTCAAAGTATTTTGCACGCAATCCTAAAATTGAACAGCGGGAGGCCGGTTTCAGCAAGGGCAGCCGCTCGTTTGTAGCCGCCATTGTCAATACACTAAATAGTGCTCACCCACCAGATAAAGCCTACCATGTCACGCCGCAAGCAAACGATCCAGTCCGGATGGGCTGGCCAAGAAGGAGACAGGGCAGTAACAAAAAAAAAGCCTCGTTTTCAATCGGAGGTCAGCGTTTAGCATTAATGACGCCAGCCAATGGGAATGATGGGCGGGGCTTCAAGTCCCCTTCTGAAATCTTCTCGACTACAATAAGCCTCACAGAGCGAGGAGCGCTCCAGCACTAGGCGAGACCTAAAAAGAGCAGGTACTCAGTACCGGACAGTACCAGCTCATTTAAAGCACTGCCAATAAATGAGGATGATATGGGTGATTCTGAGGGGAATCAGAGTCTCTTCAATTTTACATCAACACATTAGGGTAATACGCTTTTTTTTCTTTTTTTTTTAACTATGCAGCAAGTGTCTCTGGACATAATTCAAATCACAGGAGTGTTTGTTTATCACTAAAGGCACCACGTTTCCTTTAATTAACATAGCTCACTAGTGTACAACAAAGAACACATGGTGTTGCATCATTAAATATAATTTTGCAATTTCTTTCCCCCTATCATGTTTATGTTCTCAACAGTGGCACCCTGAAGAAGGCAGTGTTCCCGAAATGCATTGGGCAGCAGACGTGATCGGATCCGCAATTTCCTTTTGTTGAATAGGCCAGTGTTTGATTAGGATTAGTTAATGTAAAACAAACACAGAATATTAATGTGCTTCTCAAAAATCAATGTCTAGATGTTATTTATTCGATATAATGCCAAATTAAACATAACCATTTGAAACAAATAGTGAAGATGGTCACAAAAGTATCATTTAATTTTGTGTTTACAAAAATTTCTTTGATAAATTGACCAGCTGTACGGTCAGGTTTCAAGTGTCCAGAGACACTTGCTGTATAGTTCAAGTTTTATACATGTCGGGCACTGACATGTTCCTGATCAGCACGCTAAACATTTTAAATAATCATGTTCAGCATTAATTGAAGGCTCCCCAGAAAGAGCATATAAATAGGCGTGCGCAATACATATATACAATTATTATAAAGCCTTTTTTTTTAGCCAGAAGATCCCTCTTCTCACAATTCCCTTGAAGCTTGCTCCAAAATCTAAATATTCAGTTTTTTGGGATGATTACTTCTAAATTGTATTCTGCAGCGGCCAGATATTGAAAAGATACGTGATGTTATGAAGATACTGCAGCTTTCCATTCAACTGCTGCCGCTTAGCTCTTCTGACACAATTTATTCTTATATTCAGCCACTGTAATACTCAGGGGCAGGAACATTATGGGGGACGCAGTTTCCAATATATTGGCTTTTGGAGTTCATTCATCTAGGTGGGCAATGTCAGCTTCCGCATGGCAACAGGACATTATACAAGCAGCAAACTTATTTACGACTCTACACTCAGGGCCGGTTATAGCCAACCTATTGCTCATATGTCTCAGAAGTTGATTGACATATTTTAAACGTTTCATAGTAGAGCCTCATGTCCTACAACATAGTGCATGAATCTCCTTCACCAACATGAGAGCAGGGTTAGATTCTATTAAAGCTACAGAAGCCAATGCTCCTCCTCCTGACCTCTGTTCTTTTTATTTTAGTTTGATTGCTGTGTTTTGGTTTTCTTTTGGAGTTTGTAATTTTGTTATTCGTCTTTAAAGCGTCTGTCATGATGGTCTGCCTTTCCATCTGCAAAAAAAGAGAGTTCTGCTGCAGTACAATGATTTTGGAGGATGGCCTGTGCAGGGACTGGTTTCAGTGGGTTGGGTTGACATCATCTGGTATCAGGGACTAAAATGGAGGTATGTGTTAAATGTTCACTTTGATATTTATGTTGAAAGTGTTTTTAATTTACTTAGCTATCAGACAAGACAGAAAAGAGGTACATTCATAACATTGGCTTCACCGTTTTTAACAGATTATAAAACCTTTTTCTATGTTAGTGAGGGAGGTTCTGCATTAATGCCCAAAATAAGAAAGTGAAAGAGGAATGATATGTCAAGGAAAACAAGCATTGGCAAAGTCAAAAGGTTTGGCCCAGTGACAACTGTAGTTCTTTTTTGCAGGCATATGAACTAGGCATTAAACGTGTAAAAGTAATAAAAAGTAAAAATGCTTCAGTCTAAATGTGGTGTGCTTGCCTGAAAAAAAGATAAATAATGTCCCATTGCAAGCATATATAAAACATGAAATGTAAGCACAGTTAGCAATGCAGCCATGGCAGTGAAGTGGACTCCTTTTGTAGGTGAATGTGCGAAAGGAAAATTACATCACTCACAGTGAAGAGAACAATGGCTGATAGTTGACCCATTGCACCACACTTTATAATGTAGTATGTGTAAGCAACATGCAAATGACACATAAACAGACCAGTAGATGAAGAGGGGTGACAAAGCCCCAGTATGTATACATGTAGTTTGTATGTATTTTGATTTGTAATTTTTCAAGAAACCATGAGGGTGGTGAGAAAGCTAAAACTGTCTTGAGAGCACATCTAAAAATTAAATACTGTCACACAACAGCTTGGATTGAAGATCTGCCCAATTAGCTGCAAAACTGGCTTAATGGAATCTTTCAGTTCTAGAAAAGCATTATCAAATACATGGCAACAGCTGACTGAAAGGGTCTTTCAGTATGTTCATATTTTCAGACTGTAAAATCTAAAAAGGTTTAATTGCCAGGCTGTTGACCTATTTTTCATTTGCATTGAGGCAGTTTTCATCACTACACTCTCCCTTGCACAGTATTAAAATCTTATTTTGAGCGCACACACACACATATATATAAATATATATAAATATATATAAATATATATAAATATATATACACACACAAGAATTTTATGAGAACCTCTGCGTTCTACCTAGGAAATAGTATTTAAGATGAAAGTTTTAGATAGTTAACAGAGATGTCATCTCAGTTGATGACTGCTGCAGAGGCTTTAACAAGAATAATAGAGGAGAGCTCTGAATCAGGGTCTGAAACAACGCCTAAGGGAGAGGGTCTGAAGCAGAATCTGGGAGTTATTTTTCAGTGGGTGGAGTCCTCTGATGAGGACTCTTCTTCCAGCGATTCCAAGCAAAATGCCAATAGCAGTCTTGATGTCCCTTCACAAGCACAATTTGTGCAGTTGGGAAACAGTGGCTCGCAGGGTAGCCCAAGCCGGAATGCAGACAGGTACCATGCCACGCACAGTGAGAGTGATCACATGGCAACTCCAAAACTTAGTTCTGCCACTAATACCCCAATTCACTGAAAGTACTGATTGTAAAGTCAATACTGCAAATACTTTGGCTATTGACTACTTACATCTTTCTGTGGGTGAAGACTTCATTGAGGGAACTGTGCACCAAATTAATTTGCATGTCAAACAGTTTCTGAGAGAGCATTGAGGAACTTTGTGTCCTCATTCTAGGGCACACCCGTGGGCTCCCACTTCACTTGGGGAGTTGAAAAATGTTTTTGAGCCTTACGCGGTACATGGGAATAGTGCAGTCATACTGGTCTGCTTATACAGTTTGGGCAACATCTAGCTTAACACCAGTCATGGGTAGAGTCTGTTTCGGATTCTGAAGTGTATGCTGCATTTCAGTTATAATTCTGTAGCGTTGCCCTGGAACCATCCAGACCATGGCTGGTTGTTCAAAATTCGGCAGGTTATGGAACATATGTCTGCCAGGTTTTCAGAGATTTATGCTCCTTGGAAGAATGTAGTGATTGACAAGTTGTTGATCTTATGAAAAGGGAAACTGCTATTCAAAGAGGTACATGTTGTGCGAGAGCTCTACAGGTTATGTCTACAGCCTGAGAGTACATACACAGGACTCCATAATAAATTCTGCAGCTGCCCTTCAACGTTAGAAATTAGTGAGAAGATTGTATGGGAGCTTGCGCAATTACTCCTTCATAAAGGATAATAACCTTTAAGTGGATAGATTCTATACAGAAGTCCAGCTGTTTAGTGAGCTGTACAAAGCTGCGACTGTGGCTTGTGATACAATACAAAGGCATCGCAAAGGATTCCCTCTCAAGCTTGTTTGTACTTGTAAGAAATTGAGGTTATTGGTTGAGAGGGATGGAAGCCCCACTCAAGCAACAACCACAATCCTTGTCAGGATGAACCACAAGAACCACTAAATTAACCTGTGCTTAACCCTCTGGTACCATGGCACAAAAGCAGTCAGGCTTAACTTAGAGGCAATGTGTAAAGTATTTATGCAGCATACAAACAGTAATAAAGTGAAAACACAACAGAAGAAAAGTCCCAAACCAATTTAGAAAAAGAGAGTAAAGTTTAATAAATAAAATGACACCAGAACAACAGAAATCCCCATCAGTAGAGTCAGAGATGTTATTTTTTTTTTTACATTTTAGGTAAAAATCATGCCAAGACGCAAAAAAAAGCCACTTGTGGTGATCTGGTCACGATAGACCGGGGGAAAGTCACAAGTTCAGGCTGATCGCGATGGAGCGTGGGTCGGATACAGGGACCAGGTTAGTCCCACTGAATAGTTAACTTCTCAAGTCTTGTGTGAAGATTTCCGTTTGCATTGGAGGTGGGCGCGAGGAAGAGGCCTTCGGCGCAAAGAGCAGTTCAAGCATCGCAGATGGTCGTTGCTGTAGCGTGAAGAGCTGGTCGTCGCGCTGGAGCTACGTATTGGTTGATTGTCCCAGACGGTCGCTGTTGATGCAAAGTGCAGGTCTCGGGTTGCTGGTCGTTGCAGACAGTTCATTTCCGATACAAAGAGGTCACTTTGCAGTCACAAGATTCCCAAACCTCAGGATTTTCACTTTTTCTTGAGATTTCACACTGATGCCAGTCAAGGGTCAAGGACCGGGGGAGGGCACTTCATGGGTATCAGGATGCACTCCAGCAGAGGTCAGCAAGCAGGGCTGAAGCAGGTTCAGTTGGTGCTGGTCAGCTGGGCAGTTACAGGGAGGCCTCCGGAAGCTTGTTATGTCCCTGTAGCTCACACAGGTCAAACAACTGACCCTTGGAGCCACTCTGGGTAGCCAGCAGGTCCAGGCTTCCTTAGCCACTCTGGGTAGCCAGCAGGTCCAGGCTTCCTTCTTCAGACAGCAAGGCAGTCTTTCAAGCAGCAAGGCAGTCCTTCTTTTGAATGTTCCACAGGTCAAGGAGTGTTCTGAAGGTCCTATTTTTATACCAGCTTTTGTGTGGGAGAAGTCCCTGACCTACCCCCAAAACTGATTCTGGTCAGATCTTCCCCTGAGTTTGGCTCCAAATTGTCTAAGGTCGCAAAAGGCAGGGCAGGCTTGGGGTCAGGTTCCTCTGTGTTCCCTTTGAAGTGTAATCAGGGCAGGGGTCAGCTCCTCCCCAGCCATTCTGTCAGAAAGAGTCAATACGCTCACACCTACGCCTTCTTTGTGCCCATGTGTGGAAGCAATACACAAACCTCAACAGCAGAGCCTTTCAGTCATGGGGCCCAGAAGGCTGGCAGAAGGGCAACGTTTGTTTAGGCAAGAAAATGCCACCTTTCTAAAAGTGGTTATACAAGGAGTTGGCCCTTGGTCACACAGCTAGATAGGGCCAATAAATACAAATATAATCAAATCATCTAGCAGACCATTTGCGAGGCTGCCACCAATTTAAGCAGACTTAGGACCAAACTCACCAATAAGATGGTCTATTTCTTTTAATTATTCACTTATTTTTCTTTTTTTCATTTCATTTCTAAGATTCACCAGACAGATAATGAATACACTTCTCAATTTACACAGTTGACATGACATATAACAAGAAATTTTTAAACAATAAAGCAAAATCACAAATAACACAAATTAGTATTGTTTCCAGTCAAGAAACAACAGACGGTAACCCACGAAGACAATTTTTAAACAAACAAGCTGGGGTTACCAACCAACGGGAAAAAAAGGAAGAAGAGGGAACATTTCAAGCAACAGAGGATATACGTTTATAAACATTCAAAATTCCTCGGTTGCTACATAAATTCCTATTTAAACTGTTCCCCTGATGGAAAAATGCCAACGCGTTTCGAATCCCAAATTATTTCTAGGGGTTCTCCTCAGGGCTGTGACTGGATTTCTGTAAAACCAAAAATAAAAGAAACATTTTTGTTCAGCCAACCGATGCCACCCTTCTTTCTACCCTATATTCACCCTAATAAAGAGGAAATTATGTATACCCGTTTACAAAGGTTCGAATTCACTTCAGGTATATGGGAAAGAGTTTGAGTATTTTCCTGAAAAAACAACAAGGAAACTCAATCACTACCGGCTACCTTCATGTGTTCATTTTATGCTCCTTGAATTTATGACCATTCCACTTACTTAAGAAAAAGACTCCATGCACTCTCCCACAGGTGCCACTCCTGCGTAGAGCCGATACTTCAGTGGATATTCGATTAATTAACAATGCCTGTAGACACATCGGATTTCATCTGTTGTAAATAAAAGACTTGAGTTTTATAAACGATTCCTACTCTGAGCACTGAAATCATTGCTTATACTTAACCCCTTCCATGCTTATGACGAGCTGGACTCGTCATGGCACACAGTGCTCGTGTGCTCATGACGAGTCCAGCTCGTCATAAGACCACCCACGGGGGAAGCGCTGGCGCTCCCCCCGTGGGAATCCGATCGTCGGGTTTTTTTTTTTAGGAGGCAGGGGAAGGACTTCCCCTGCCTCCCCCCGCCCCCCCATCAATGACGTCAGCGCGCGAGGCGCGCTGACATCATTGAGGGTTTCCCTTTCTTCCCGACGCGCTGGAAGCCATTTGCTTCCAGCGCGTCGGGGAAATAAGGTGAGTTTTGGCTCGGGGAGGGGGGGGGTTTGATTCTGAAAGAGACATCGAGGGAAAGGAAAGGGTTTTCCTTTCCCCCGATGCCTCTTTGTGCATTCCTGCTGCACGATCATGTGATCGTGCAGCAGGAATGCCTACGAGGGCGCCATTGTTAGCGTGGAGATGTGCCTTCTCTCCATTGCCACCCTGTAAAGTTAGCTGTAATCCTTGATGGAGGTCTCTGCACCCTTGATTTTCTCGAGCGCAATCCTCGTGTAGTTCCTGTGACCAGGAGGTTCCTTCTCCTCGTCTGCCGCTGCGATCCTGCTCTGACCCTTTATAAACAAGAGGCATGTGAACGGGCCTAGAAGCCCCGCTCGTTTGGCCCCGCCACACATACACTAGCGGTATGCAACGTATGCCCGCCCTTTCCCTACTATGATGGACAGCTTACTCAAAGGATCCCGGCGCTTTCGGCGCGGTGGCAAAGTTACAGACACACAGGTCACTGGAGACAATTCTTCTGGTCCTTTACGCAGCTGTAGTGTAGGAAAGGCATTATACATTTACCCAACGAGGTAGCACTTACTGATTAGCCAGTAGAAAGTACTCCAGTTGAGTAGAGGTATTGCACAAAACGGTGGCATCTTCGTGGATAAATATGCAGGGCAGATGTGCCTTCTCTCCATTTACACCCTGACAAGTTAGCTGTAATCCTTGATGGAGGTCTTTGCATCCTTCATTTTCTCGAGCGCAATTCTCGTGTAGAATTCGTGAGCGTGGAGATGTGCCTTCTCTCCATTTACACCCTGAAAAGTTAGCTGTAATCCTTGATGGAGGTCTTTGCATCCTTGAATTTGTCGAGCGCAATGCTCGTGTAGTTCCTGTGACCATGAGGTTCCTTCTCCTCGTCTGCCGCTGAGATCCTGCTCTGACCCTTTATAAACAAGAGGCATGTGAACGGGCCTAGAAGCCCCGCCACACATACACTAGCGGTATGCAACGTATGCCCGCCCTTTCCCCACTATGATGGACAGCTTACTCAAAGGACCCCGGCGCTTTCGGCGCGGTGGCAAAGTTACAGACACACAGGTCACTGGAGACAATTCTTCTGGTCCTTTACGCAGCTGTAGTGTAGGAAAGGCACTATACATTTACCCAACGAGGTAGCACTTACTGATTAGCCAGTAGAAAGCCCTCCAGTTGAGTAGAGGTATTGCACAAAACGGTGGCATCTTCGTGGATAAATATGCAGGGCAGATGTGCCTTCTCTCCATTTACACCCTGACAAGTTAGCTGTAATCCTTGATGGAGGTCTTTGCATCCTTCATTTTCTCGAGCGCAATTCTCGTGTAGAATTCGTGAGCGTGGAGATGTGCCTTCTCTCCATTTACACCCTGAAAAGTTAGCTGTAATCCTTGATGGAGGTCTTTGCATCCTTGAATTTGTCGAGCGCAATGCTCGTGTAGTTCCTGTGACCATGAGGTTCCTTCTCCTCGTCTGCCGCTGAGATCCTGCTCTGACCCTTTATAAACAAGAGGCATGTGAACGGGCCTAGAAGCCCCGCCACACATACACTAGCGGTATGCAACGTATGCCCGCCCTTTCCCCACTATGATGGACAGCTTACTCAAAGGACCCCGGCGCTTTCGGCGCGGTGGCAAAGTTACAGACACACAGGTCACTGGAGACAATTCTTCTGGTCCTTTACGCAGCTGTAGTGTAGGAAAGGCACTATACATTTACCCAACGAGGTAGCACTTACTGATTAGCCAGTAGAAAGCACTCCAGTTGAGTAGAGGTATTGCACAAAACGGTGGCATCTTCGTGGATAAATATGCAGGGCAGATGTGCCTTCTCTCCATTTACACCCTGACAAGTTAGCTGTAATCCTTGATGGAGGTCTTTGCATCCTTCATTTTCTCGAGCGCAATTCTCGTGTAGAATTCGTGAGCGTGGAGATGTGCCTTCTCTCCATTTACACCCTGAAAAGTTAGCTGTAATCCTTGATGGAGGTCTTTGCATCCTTGAATTTCTCGAGCGCAATGCTCGTGTAGTTCCTGTGACCATGAGGTTCCTTCTCCTCGTCTGCCGCTGAGATCCTGCTCTGACCCTTTATAAACAAGAGGCATGTGAACGGGCCTAGAAGCCCCGCCACACATACACTAGCGGTATGCAACGTATGCCCGCCCTTTCCCCACTATGATGGACAGCTTACTCAAAGGACCCCGGCACTTTCGGCGCGGTGGCAAAGTTACAGACACACAGGTCACTGGAGACAATTCTTCTGGTCCTTTACGCAGCTGTAGTGTAGGAAAGGCACTATACATTTACCCAACGAGGTAGCACTTACTGATTAGCCAGTAGAAAGCACTCCAGTTCAGTAGAGGTATTGCACAAAACGGTGGCATCTTCGTGGATAAATATGCAGGGCAGATGTGCCTTCTCTCCATTTACACCCTGACAAGTTAGCTGTAATCCTTGATGGAGGTCTTTGCATCCTTCATTTTCTCGAGCGCAATTCTCGTGTAGAATTCGTGAGCGTGGAGATGTGCCTTCTCTCCATTTACACCCTGAAAAGTTAGCTGTAATCCTTGATGGAGGTCTTTGCATCCTTGAATTTCTCGAGCGCAATGCTCGTGTAGTTCCTGTGACCATGAGGTTCCTTCTCCTCGTCTGCCGCTGAGATCCTGCTCTGACCCTTTATAAACAAGAGGCATGTGAACGGGCCTAGAAGCCCCGCTCGTTTGGCCCCGCCACACATACACTAGCGGTATGCAACGTATGCCCGCCCTTTCCCCACTATGATGGACAGCTTACTCAAAGGATCCTGGCGCTTTCGGCGCGGTGGCAAAGTTACAGACACACAGGTCACTGGAGACAATTCTTCTGGTCCTTTACGCAGCTGTAGTGTAGGAAAGGCACTATACATTTACCCAACGAGGTAGCACTTACTGATTAGCCAGTAGAAAGTACTCCAGTTGAGTAGAGGTATTGCACAAAACGGTGGCATCTTCGTGGATAAATATGCAGGGCAGATGTGCCTTCTCTCTATTTACACCCTGAAAAGTTAGCTGTAATCCTTGATGGAGGTCTTTGCATCCTTGAATTTCTCGAGCGCAATGCTCGTGTAGTTCCGGTGACCAGGAGGTTCCTTCTCCTCGTCTGCCGCTGAGATCCTGCTCTGACCCTTTATCCCCTTCGGTGCTTATGACGAGCTGGACTCGTCATGGCACACAGTGCTCGTGACGAGTCCAGCTCGTCATAAGACCACCCACGGGGGAAGCGCTGGCGCTCCCCCGTGAGAATCTGATCGTTAGGTTTTTTTTGGGGGAGGCAGGGGAAGGGCTTCCCTGCCTCCCCCGCCCCATCAATGACGTCAGCGCGCTGACATCATTGAGGGTTTCCTTTCTTCCCGACGCGCTGGAAGCCATTTGCTTCCAGCGCGTCGGGGAAATCAGGTGAGGTTTGGCTCGGGGAGGGGGGGTTTGTATCAAAAGAGGCATCGAGGGAAAGGCAATGGTTTTCCTTTCCCCCGATGCCTCTTTGTGCATTCCTGCTGCACGATCATGTGATCGTGCAGCAGGAATGCCCTCTAGGCACCAGGGTTTTTTTTAATTTTTGTGTTGGGGAGTGGCCAAAAGGGCAAGGGTTGCTCCCCTTTTACGGGTGTGAATATTTTATTTATACTGTTAGGCCCACCTACCCCTTAGCTTGGCTGGTGGATTGTGTGTGGACTGGTGCATTATTTGCATATGTGATTGTAATGTTTTTTTTCCTCCTTTTTATTCTAGTGTAAAGCTTTTGATTCCTGTTTGCGGTTTCGGCAGTTGTGGTTCTGCAGTTTTGCGTAATTGCATTTATTTGGTAAGAAAAATATTTTTGTTGTGTGTACTCCAAATGAGTATTATTGTCATGCATGAATGAATTTTTTTGTAAGTGGTGCCATAATGGCAGCATATTTGTTAGTGTTCAGAGCATGAAATTCTTTGCGATGTTTTGCATTGTCTTATGTGTAATTTTTTTTCTTCTTTTTTAGTGGGATATTGTTGATCCTTACTGTGTCTGTGCAGAGTAGGTGGTGGTGAGTCTAGCTGCTTCTGTCACGTGAGTGGTATAGTGTTGGAGTATATAGGTCTTTGTGATAAAGCTACATTTTGTTTATTTCTTTTTTTTTTTACAAAGGGTTTGTTGTTGTTGACTTGTTTGACAAGTAACCTTTATTAGTAAGCATTATGGCTAGCCGTAGAATTACTGCTCAGCAGGTGGTTGGTTTGCTTCTTGAATCTTCCTCTGAGCAGGATTATGAGACTGACAGTGCGTCTGAGGGAGAGGAGGGAGGGGAAGATTCAGGCAGTGAGTTTTCTCTCCACATGGAATCATCGGATGATGAAGGTACTCTCAGTGCAGATGAAGTGCCTGATTTAGAGGAGGATACTACTGTGCCGATGGTGCAAGAGGCATCTGGATTGCAGCCTGGGGCTGCTAGGCTTCCTACTGGAAGTGCTGGACTCTGGGTTGATCCAAACATGGTGCAGCCGGTGTTGCCTGCCTTTAGTGGTTATGCAGGGTGTAGAGTGGATTGTGAACATTATTTGCCTATACAGTATTTTCAGTTGTTTATGGATGATGTATTTTTGGGTGAGATTGTTGAGCAGACTAATTTGTATGCTGAACAGTTTTTGAGGGACAACAGTGCCAGACTTAGGCCCCATTCTAGAGCTACCCGGTGGAGTCCCACAAATCTGGAAGAGATGAAGAAGTTTTTGGGTTTGACTTTTTTGATGGGTTTGATAAGGAAGCCGTCCATGAGTTCATATTGGTCTACCAGTCCCTTGATGGCAACGGCCATATTTCCTGCAGTTATGACTCGTGATCGGTATTTACTTTTGCTTCGGATGCTGCATTTTGTTGATAATGGTTTGGCGTTGCCACGAGATCACCCTGAATGTGACCGTCTTTTTAAGATTCGGCCTGTTCTTGATCACTTTGTAGATCGATTTTCAGAGATCTATACTCCAGGGAAAGAAATATCTATTGATGAGTCTTTGGTGCTGTTCAAGGGCCGTTTGGTTTTTAGGCAGTACATTCCTAGCAAGAGGGCACGCTATGGAATTAAGCTGTATATGTTGTCAGAGTAGGACAGGATATGTTTTTAATTTGCGTGTGTACACTGGTAGGGATTCCACTATTGACACCCCTGGTTGTCCGTCCACTTTAGTAGGAGTTTCAGAGAAAATTGTGTGGGAACTTGCTAGAGGACTGTTTAACAGAGGCCACCATTTGTACATTGATAACTTCTACACTGCTGTGCAATTGTTTAAGGAATTGTTCAAAGTGGACACTTTTGCTTGTGGCACAATCCGCTCTAACCGTAAAGGTTATCCAAAAGAGCTTGTTTGCAAAAAACTTCAGAGGGGACAGTGCAGTGCCTTGCGTAGTGAGGAACTGCTAGCTGTGAAATTTGTGGACAGGAGGGATGTGTACATGCTGACTACCATCCATGATGAGAGTACTTCACCTGTGGCTGTTTGGGGTCAGATTGCTGAAGTGCGCAAACCTGTGTGCATTTTAGACTACAATAAGCACATGGGTGGTGTTGATAGAGTAGATCAGAGGTTGGAACCTTACACTGCTATTCGTAAGTCTTACATTTGGTATAAGAAGTTGGCCATCCATCTCTTCAATTTAGCAACTTTCAATGCTTTTGTTGTGTTCAAGGAGTGTTCTCCTGCGTCAAAGTTGACTTTTGTTCAGTTTCAGGAGTCTGTCATAGGCAGCCTTGTTGTTGTGGAACAGGCAAGTGTTCCTAGAGTTGGAGTGGTGGAGGATGTGGCTCGATTGAAAGATCGCCACTTTCCTGATCACATTCCTCCTACATCCTCAAAAGACTTTCCCACTAGGAGATGTAGAGTCTGTTGGCGAAGAGGTACGCGGAAGGAGACTCGTATGTACTGCCCTGAGTGTCCTTCTAACCCTGGGCTGTGTGTGCCTGCTTGTTATAGAGCGTACCACAAGCAAAAGAATTATTGGGAGCAACCATGAGTGGTAAAGTGAACTGCCTGGTCTGTAATGTTTAAGAATTGTTGTTCTGTTTCAAGGTTGGCATTAGTGCAATGTTTCTGATTTTGTGTTAGTAGATTTGTATCTATTTGCAATTTGTTTGTGTTTTCTTTTTTGTATAAAAAAATCCTAAATGTGATGGTGGTGTGTGTAGGCTGGTGCTTGGCTGGCGGTGTGCGTGGAGTGGCGCTCGGCTGGCAGTGTGTGAGTAGTGACTTGCTGCTGGTCACTACACACACTGCTAGCCGAGCGACACTCCACGCAATCCATCAGCTTGTGTGGTTGCTGTGTTAGGAATGTGGGCGTGTGAAAGTGATGGGCCCTTGAATGGCGCTGTCTGCTGGTGTGAGTGTTGTAATGTGATGGGCCCGCGGCTGGTGGTGTGAATGGTTTTGTATTTGTCACACGTATGAAAGGTGTATGAATGGCCTGTAAAGAGGTTGGTGCCTTGTCGTGGCTTTACAGCTCACGAGCTGTGAGTCAATGGTTCAGTTTCTCGTCCCTTCAATTATTAACAGTGCATTTCATTTTTGTGAAATCACTTGTTAATACAATTGTATATACTGAACCATCACTCACCCTCGTGCCAAATCCAACCAGTATGTGTGTGTGTGTGTGTGTGTGTGTGTGCTTGAGGATTAGATGGCTGTGCAGTAATATTTTTTTTTTTGTCTTTCTCAAGCAGGGTGTACCTTGTCCCTTTCTGTGAATGTTGTAATGTGTTTGTTTCGTGCCTGGGGGTGTGAATGGTCTTGTGTGTATCACGTATGAAAGGTGTGTGAATGGCCTGTAAAGCGGTTGGGGCCTTGACGTGGCTTTACAGCTCACGAGCTGCGAGTCACTGGTTCCGTTTTTTGTCCTTTCAATTATTGACAGTGCATTTCATTTTTGTGAAATCTCTTGTTAATAAAATTGTATATACTGAACCATCACTTGCCCTCGTGCCAAATCCAACCAGTATGTGTGTGTGTGCTTGAGGAATAGATGGCTGTGCAGTAATCTTTGTCTTTTTAGTCTGTCTGCCAAGGTGTACATTCCGTCTAAGAATAACCTACCAACTGTAGATATTGTCGTAAACGAAACACCCATGGGAGTACATGGTGATATCTCTCTTGTGGATCCCAACAAGTTATGGTACCCACAATGTCCTGCAAACCTCAAAATGTCTGTCACATTTTCCTTGCAATATTGTGCCAACATTTTCACGCTGCAGAAATAAACAACACATTATCTCATTATGACCTGGTTTTGCAAGGGGGTCACCTGGGTTTTTGGCCCGGGGCTCGGCGGCCACATAGGGAAACCTACCAAACCCACACATTTCTGAAAAGTAGACACCCGGGGGCTTCCAGGGAGGTATGGCTTGCGTGGATCCCCCAACGTTTCCTTACCCAGAATCCCCTGCAAACCTCACTTTTAGCTGAAAAAATCACTTTTTTCACACATTTTTGTGTGGGAAAGTG
Organism: Calotriton arnoldi; assembly: GCA_963921515.1. Taxonomy (NCBI): domain Eukaryota; kingdom Metazoa; phylum Chordata; class Amphibia; order Caudata; family Salamandridae; genus Calotriton; species Calotriton arnoldi. The sequence continues at coordinate 1,276,744 of CAWUFW010002634.1, forward strand.
TGGCATCACTGGCCTCACACAAATTTCCTACCACCCAGCGTTCCCCCAGGTCTCCCGATAAAAATGGTGCCTCACTGGTGTGGGAGGCCCAAGTACCCGCGACAGGCAAGGGCCCACAACGTATTGAGGCGACCTCAAAATGGCCTTTCACAAAACCACCTGGTTTTGCAAGGGGGTCACCTGGGTTTTTGGCCCCGTGCTCGGCGGCCATCTAGGGAAACCTACCAAACCCACACATTTCTGAAAAGTAGACACCCGGGGGCTTCCAGGGAGGTATGGCTTGCGTGGATCCCCCAACGTTTCCTTACCCAGAATCCCCTGCAAACCTCACTTTTAGCTGAAAAAAACACTTTTTTCACACATTTTTGTGTGGGAAAGTGTGGCATCACTGGCCTCACACAAATTTCCTACCACCCAGCGTTCCCCCAGGTCTCCCGATAAAAATGGTGCCTCACTTGTGTGGGAGGCCCAAGTACTCGCGACAGGCAAGGGCCCACAATGTAGTGAGGCGACCTCAAAATTGCCTATCTCAAAACCACCTGGTTTTGCAAGGGAGTCACCTGGGTTTTTGGCCCGTGCTCGGCGGCCATCTAGGGAAACCTACCAAACCCACACATTTCTGAAAAGTAGACACCCGGGGCTTCCAGGGAGGTATGGCTTGCGTGGATCCCCCAACGTTTCCTTACCCAGAATCCCTTGCAAACCTCACTTTTAGCTGAAAAAATCACTTTTTCACACATTTTTGTGTGGGAAAGTGTGGCATCACTGGCCTCACACAAATTTCCTACCACCCAGCGTTCCCCCAGGTCTCCCGATAAAAATGGTGCCTCACTGGTGTGGGAGGCCCAAGTACCCGCGACAGGCAAGGGCCCACAACGTATTGAGGCGACCTCAAAATGGCCTTTCACAAAACCACCTGGTTTTGCAGGAGTCACCTGGGTTTTTGGCCCGTGCTCGGCGGCCATCTAGGGAAACCTACCAAACCCACACATTTCTGAAAAGTAGACACCCGGGGGCTTCCAGGGAGGTATGGCTTGCGTGGATCCCCCAACGTTTCTTACCCAGAATCCCCTGCAAACCTCACTTTTAGCTGAAAAAATCACTTTTTCACACATTTTTGTGTGGAAAGTGTGGCATCACTGGCCTCACACAAATTTCCTACACCCAGCGTTCCCCCAGGTCTCCCGATAAAATGGTGCCTCACTTGTGTGGGAGGCCCAAGTACCCGCAACAGGCAAGGGCCCACAACGTATTGAGGCGACCTCAAAATGGCCTTTCACAAAACCACCTGGTTTGCAAGGAGTCACCTGGGTTTGGCCCCATGCTCGGCGGCCATCTAGGGAAACCTACCAAACCCACACATTTCTGAAAAGTAGACACCTGGGGCTTCCAGGGAGGTATGGCTTGCGTGGATCCCCAACGTTTCCTTACCAGAATCCCTTGCAAACCTCAATTTTAGCTGAAAAAATCACTTTTTTCACACATTTGTGTGTGGGAAAGTGTGGCATCACTGGCCTCACACAAATTTCCTACCACCAGCGTTCCCCAGGTCTCCCGATAAAATGGTGCCTCACTTGTGTGGGAGGCCCAAGTACCTGCGACAGGCAAGGACACAAAACGTTTTGAGGCAACATCAACATTGCCTATCAAAAAATGTTTTGGGCCCTTGCCTGTCGCGGGTACTTGGGCCTCCCACACAAGTGAGGCACCATTTTTATCGGGAGACCTGGGGGAACGCTGGGTGGTAGGAAATTTGTGTGAGGCCAGTGATGCCACACTTTCCCACACACAAATGTGTGAAAAAAGTGATTTTTCAGCTAAAATTGAGGTTTGCAAGGGATTCTGGGTAAGGAAACGTTGGGGGATCCACGCAAGCCATACCTCCCTGGAAGCCCCCGGGTGTCTACTTTTCAGAAATGTGTGGGTTTGGTAGGTTTCCTAGATGGCCGCCGAGCACGGGGCCAAAACCCAGGTGACTCCCTTGCAAAACCAGGTGGTTTTGAGATAGGCAATTTTGAGGTCGCCTCACTACGTTGTGGGCCCTTGCCTGTCGCGAGTACTTGGGCCTCCCACACAAGTGAGGCACCATTTTTATCGGGAGACCTGGGGGAACGCTGGGTGGTAGGAAATTTGTGTGAGGCCAGTGATGCCACACTTTCCCACACACAAATGTGTGAAAAAGTGATTTTTTCAGCTAAAATTGAGGTTTGCAAGGGATTCTGGGTAAGGAAACGTTGGGGGATCCACGCAAGCCATACCTCCCTGGAAGCCCCGGGTGTCTACTTTTCAGAAATGTGTGGGTTTGGTAGGTTTCCTAGATGGCCGCCGAGCACGGGGCCAAAAACCCAGGTGACTCTCCTTGCAAAACCAGGTGGTTTTGAGATAGGCAATTTTGAGGTCGCCTCACTACGTTGTGGGCCCTTGCCTGTCGCGAGTACTTGGGCCTCCCACACAAGTGAGGCACCATTTTTATCGGGAGACCTGGGGAACGCTGGGTGGTAGGAAATTTGTGTGAGGCCAGTGATGCCACACTTTCCCACACACAAATGTGTGAAAAAAGTGATTTTTTCAGCTAAAATTGAGGTTTGCAAGGGATTCTGGGTAAGGAAACGTTGGGGGATCCACGCAAGCCATACCTCCCTGGAAGCCCCCGGGTGTCTACTTTTCAGAAATGTGTGGGTTTGGTAGGTTTCCCTAGATGGCCGCCGAGCACGGGGCCAAAAACCCAGGTGACTCCCTTGCAAAACCAGGTGGTTTTGAGATAGGCAATTTTGAGGTCGCCTCACTACGCTGTGGGCCCTTGCCTGTCGCGGGTACTTGGGCCTCCCACACAAGTGAGGCACCATTTTTATCGGGAGACCTGGGGAACGCTGGGTGGTAGGAAATTTGTGTGAGGCCAGTGATGCCACACTTTCCCACACACAAATGTGTGAAAAAAGTGATTTTTTCAGCTAAAATTGAGGTTTGCAAGGGATTCTGGGTAAGGAAACGTTGGGGGATCCACGCAAGCCATACCTCCCTGGAAGCCCCCGGGTGTCTAGTTTTCAAAAATGTATAGGTTTGCTAGGTTTCCCTAGGTGCCGGCAGAGGTAGGGTTCAAAAACTACAGCTAGGCACTTTGCAAAAAAAAGGTCATTTTTCACTGCGAAATTGAGGTGTGACCGCGTTGCGTTTTGCGCCGTTTCCTGTCGCAGGCACTAGGCCGACCCACACAAGTGAGGTACCATTTTTCTCGTAAGACTTTGGGGAACGCGGGGTGGGTGGAAATTTGTGGATCCACGCAGATTCCAGAACTTTCCACCACAGAAATGTGGGGAAAATGTGGTTTTTTTGACAATTTTTTATGTTTGCAAGGGATTCTGGGTAACAGAACCTGGTGGGAGGCAGTCAAGTCACCCCATCCTGGATTCCCCTGGGTGTCTAGTTTTCAAAAATGTATAGGTTTGCTAGGTTTCCCTAGGTGCCGGCAGAGGTAGGGTTCAAAAACTACAGCTAGGCACTTTGCCAAAAAAGGGTCATTTTTCACTGCGAAATTGAGGTGGGACCGCGTTGCGTTTTGCGCCGTTTCCTGTCGCAGGCACTAGGCCGACCCACACAAGTGAGGTACCATTTTTCTCGTAAGACTTTGGGGAACGCGGGGTGGGTGGAAATTTGTGGATCCACGCAGATTCCAGAACTTTCCACCACAGAAATGTGGGGAAAATGGGTTTTTTTTGACAATTTTTTATGTTTGCAAGGGATTCTGGGTAACAGAACCTGGTGGGAGGCAGTCAAGTCACCCCATCCTGGATTCCCCTGGGTGTCTAGTTTTCAAAAATGTATAGGTTTGCTAGGTTTCCCTAGGTGCCGGCAGAGGTAGGGTTCAAAAACTACAGCTAGGCACTTTGCCAAAAAAGGGTCATTTTTCACTGCGAAATTGAGGTGGGACCGCGTTGCGTTTTGCGCCGTTTCCTGTCGCAGGCACTAGGCCGACCCACACAAGTGAGGTACCATTTTTCTCGTAAGACTTTGGGGAACGCGGAGTGGGTGGAAATTTGTGGATCCACGCAGATTCCAGAACTTTCCACCACAGAAATGTGGGGAAAATGTGGTTTTTTTGACAATTTTTTATGTTTGCAAGGGATTCTGGGTAACAGAACCTGGTGGGAGGCAGTCAAGTCACCCCATCCTGGATTCCCCTGGGTGTCTAGTTTTCAAAAATGTATAGGTTTGCTAGGTTTCCCTAGGTGCCGGCAGAGGTAGGGTTCAAAAACTACAGCTAGGCACTTTGCCAAAAAAGGGTCATTTTTCACTGCGAAATTGAGGTGGGACCGCGTTGCGTTTTGCGCCGTTTCCTGTCGCAGGCACTAGGCCGACCCACACAAGTGAGGTACCATTTTTCTCGTAAGACTTTGTGGAACGCGGGGTGGGTGGAAATTTGTGGATCCACGCAGATTCCAGAACTTTCCACCACAGAAATGTGGGGAAAATGTGTTTTTTTTGACAATTTTTTATGTTTGCAAGGGATTCTAGGTAACAGAACCTGGTGGGAGGCAGTCAAGTCACCCCATCCTGGATTCCCCTGGGTGTCTAGTTTTCAAAAATGTATAGGTTTGCTAGGTTTCCCTAGGTGCCGGCAGAGCTAGGGTTCAAAAACTACAGCTAGGCACTTTGCCAAAAAAGGGTCATTTTTCACTGCGAAATTGAGGTGTGACCACGTTGCGTTTTGCGCCGTTTCCTGTCGCAGGCACTAGGCCGACCCACACAAGTGAGGTACCATTTTTCTCGTAAGACTTTGGGGAACGCGGGGTGGGTGGAAATTTGTGGATCCACGCAGATTCCAGAACTTTCCACCACAGAAATGTGGGGAAAATGTGGTTTTTTTGACAATTTTTTCTGTTTGCAAGGGATTCTGGGTAACAGAACTTGGTGGGAGGCAGTCAAGTCACCCCATCCTGGATTCCCCTGGGTGTCTAGTTTTCAAAAATGTATAGGTTTGCTAGGTTTCCCTAGGTGCCGGCAGAGCTAGGGTTCAAAAACTACAGCTAGGCACTTTGCCAAAAAAGGGTCATTTTTCACTGCGAAATTGAGGTGTGACCACGTTGCGTTTTGCGCCGTTTCCTGTTGCAGGCACTAGGCCGACCCACACAATTGAGGTACCATTTTTCTCGTAAGACTTTGGGGAACGCGGGGTGGGTGGAAATTTGTGGATCCACGCAGATTCCAGAACTTTCCACCACAGAAATGTGGGGAAAATGTGTTTTTTTTGACAATTTTTTATGTTTGCAAGGGATTCTGGGTAACAGAACCTGGTGGGAGGCAGTCAAGTCACCCCATCCTGCATTCCCCTGGGTGTCTAGTTTTCAAAAATGTATAGGTTTGCTAGTTTTCCCTAGGTGCCGGCAGAGCTAGGGTTCAAAAACTACACCTAGGCACTTTGCAAAAAAAGGGTAATTTTTCATTGTGAAAATGTGGTACGTCCACGTTGCATTTTGAGCCATTTCCTGTTGTGGGCACAAGGGCTACCCACACAAGTGAGGTACCATTTTTATCGGGAGACTTAGGGTAACACAGAATTGTAGAGCAACTGTTATTACCTATTGACTTTCGATGCATTTCTGCCTTCCAAATGAAAGACAATGTGTAAAAAATAAGTCATTTTGAAAAATGACCTATAATTCTCATGCTAGTATGGGTACTCCCAATTTCGGAAATGTGCAAATATCTACTGTTTCTAAAATCTACATTTTGTTCCCATTTCAGAAATACATAGGTGTCTTTCATAACAATTTTTCCATGTATACATTTTCCCAAAATAATTGCTATATACCCGGTACTATAAAAAAATCATTGCAAGATGTTGCTCAATTATTGGCTCTGGGTTCGTCGGGTTCTTGGTGAACCTACAAGTCCTATATATCCCCACAACCAGAAAGGTCCAGCGGATATAACGGTATATTGCCTTCAAATAGCTGTCATAATTAGAAGAAGTTACAGGTGAAAACGTTGACACAAATGGCTGTTTTTTTCAACTAATTTTCAATTTTTCCTTTATTTAACTGTTAGTTTCTATAAGGAAAACTTTAAGGATCTACACAAATGACCCCTTGCTGAATTCAGAATTTTGTCTACTTTTCATAAATGTATGGCTTTCCAGGATCCATTATTGGTTTCATACCCATTTCTACCATTAACTGGAAGGAGGTTGAAAGCACAAAAAATAGCAAAAATAGGCTATGTCCCAGAAAAATGCCAAAACTGTGTAAAAAAAGTTGGTTTTCTGACAAAAGTCTGCTTGTCCCTGAAAGCTGGGAAGATGGTGATTTAATCCCCACAACCCCTTTTTTGATGCCATTTGCAGGGAAAAATCAAGACGCTTTCATCTGTAGCCCTTTTTTTGCCTTTTTCAAAAAAAAACCAAAATTTAGCTGTATTTTGACTAATTTCTGGGTCCCCTCCAGGGGAACCCACAAACCCTGGGTACCTTTACAATCCCCATGATGTTAGAAAAAAAGGACGCAAATTTGGCATGGATACCTTATGTGGTCAAAAAGTTACAGGGGCCTAAGCGCGCACTACCCCAAATAGCCAAAAAAAGGCTTAGCACAGGAGGGGAAAAGGCCTAGCAGCGAAGAGGTTAAAATGTGGAGCTTACTTTCCAATTGGAGATGCTGATTACAGCAGATCCTCGAGACGGCAATATAGGAGAGGTCCGTAATTTTGTAACCACTCTGTTATCTCTTGTTTTGCAACTTAATTCTCTGTGAGTAAAAGTAAAGGGAAGAGGCAATAGAGACTACGCGTCTTCCTTCAACTCTTTCAGTCGGAAACAATGTTCATAACTCACTCGTTCTGCCAAGACGGTCGTCATGCATTCTTTCTCGTGTCATGTTCACTATTGCGGAACGTTAGCTGTTCTGCTGGGCTTAATTACGTAAAAGAGAACTTCCTGTTCCTTGTCCCTGTTCCATCAGGTGGTTATGCAAGGGATACTGGTTCTGGTAGTTCTTTTACAACGTGAAGGCGATATCAATGCCCTTGGGCCGTATTTCTTAGCTAGAAAATACTCCTTCTGATCAGTTTGTCATTTTCAAAAGGTGGCATTTCACACAAGCATTATTGCGTTTAAGAGAAGAAAATGCTATTTTTAGATGACATATAGACATGCAAAGAATGCTGGTTCTGGTAGTACTTTTATAACATGAAGGCGCTATCACTGCCCTTAGGCCGTATTTCTTGACTAAAAATTACTCCTTATGATCAGTCTGCAATTATTAAAAGGTAACTTTTCGCTCAAGCCTTAATACGAAGAAAAAGCTGTTTTTTTGATGACATGTAAACGCTTTCCGTATATGACAATTGGATGACGCTTGTAAGCAGTGATTTCAGTTATTTTTATGTTCTTGATATTTCAGACATTTCATTCAACCCGGATATGGCACTATTAAACTTGAGGATGAGATACGTTTCTTTTTGTAATAAAGTTCTTTCTGCATCTCTGCCTCTTGGCGGATGTTTTGCAACCCAAAGGACTGTCCATTTGATATCTTTTTCACTGTGGCTAGCTTGTATAAAATGGCTACCCATGGGGGCGTTTGTCACTTTTGTGCGAATTCTAGATTGATGTTGGACAATTCGCAATCAAATCTCTTGATTGGTCTTTCCGATATACAGTTTGCCACTAGGACATATAATCTCATAGATCACATTCTTTGTTTTGCAATTTGAAAAAGGCTTATGGATCCAATTGATGGTGTTATGCTCAAATATAGATCCTTCGCAGGTGGAATGTTAAAGACGACCCAACTAGTGAGATATAGGAGGCCATTAAACTGATCCTCACCCAAGGCTTTGAAAGTGGAATACTTGGTCCTAAGGAATACGATTTCTTGAACAAAAAGCATCCTAGAACACCAGCAATGTATTGCTTACCAAAGATTCACAAGCGGCTGATGGACCCGCCATGAAAACCAATAGTCTCCGGTTGTGACTCGCTATTGGAGCCTATTTCAAAATACGTTGACACTTTTTTGAAGCCATTTTTACAGCAAGTACCGTCGTATCTGAGAGATACGATGGATTTTATAAACAAGATAGAGGGTCTCCCCTTTGATTCTAGCAACCAACTGCTTGTTTCATTTGACGTGGTGTCCCTGTATACTCAAATCCCCCAAGAAGAGGCACTTGAAGCGCTTGAGACATATCTTGATACCCGTGAACATCCTCAGCAGGTACCCACTGAATTTATCCTTCAGCTAGCATCAATAGCTTTAAAAAAAGAACTACTTAAGTTTGATGACAAGTTCTATATTCAAACCAAAGGGACTGCCATGGGTTGTCCCTTTGCTCCAGAAATGGCTGTTCTTTATATGGCAAGGTTTGAAGATTTTTTTTTTATGAGAATAATCCCTTCAAACAACATCTTTTGAAGTGGTACCGCTATATTGACGACATCTGGTGCCTTTGGGGTGGCCCAGATTCAACGCTAATGGAGTTTGTTGATTGGCTCAATGCGAGACACTCTGACATACAATTTCTGTCACCAAGAGCAAGACTTCACTTACGTTTCTAGATGTAGAGGTAATACCTATAAACAATGAACTAAGGACAACTCTACACCGCAAATCAAGCGACAGAAATACGATCCTCCATTATAAAAGCTCACATCCCCGAGCTTTGCGGGATAATTTGCCATATGGCCAACTCTTAAGGATAAGGCGTAACTGTTCACGTAAGGAGGACTTTGAAGCCCATGCGACAGCCTTGTGCGAACAAGTAAAGGAAAGAGGGTACCCCCAAAACACTGCTCAAACTGCTCAAGAATGCAAAACGGAGGGCTTGGTATACACCTAGAGAATACCTCTTAAAGAAAATTAAGGAGCCCATGACCAAAATGGTGTGTGTCTCTACCTTTGGCCCCTACACAAATCAATTCCGTCAAATCATGTTAAAAAAATTGGCATTTGCTCCAAAATCTGGCCATTTGAAAGACCCCTCTTCGCCATGCGGAAAGAAATGAGCATTGGCCCACAATTGGTGCGAGCGGATTGCACTTCTACAGCAAAAAAACAGGATCTACGTTCCCTTTGGAACTTAAAAAACCAATTGAAGGCCACCACAAGTGTGGTAACTGTGTATCATGTGAAACAACCTGCGAAGGATCTATATTTGAGCATAACACCATCAAATGGATCCATAAGCCTTTTTCAAATTGCAAAACAAAGAATGTTATCTATGGGATTATATGTCCTTGTGGCAAACTGTATATCGGAAAGACCAATCAAGCGATTTGATTGCGAATTGTCCAACATCGATCTAGAATTCGCACAAAAGTGGCAAACGCCCCCATGGTTAGCCATTTTATACAAGCTAACCACAGTGAAAAAGATATCAAATGGACAGTCCTTTGGGTTGCAAAACATCAACCAAGAGGCGGAGATACAGAAAGAATTTTATTACAAAAATAAGCGTATCTCATCCTCAAGTTTAATAGTGCCATATCCGGGTTGAATGAAATGTCTGAAATATCAAGAACATAAAAATAACTGAAATCACTGCTTACAAGCGTCATCCAATGGCCTTAGACGGAAAGCGTTTACATGTCATCAAAAAAACTGCTTTTTCTTCGTATTAAGGCTTGAGCGAAAAGTTACCTTTTAATAATTGCAGACTGATCATAAGGAGTAATTTTTAGTCAAGAAATACAGCCTAAGGGCAGTGATATCGCCTTCATGTTATAAAAGTACTACCAGAACCAGCATTCTTTGCATGTCTATATGTCATCTAAAAATAGCATTTTCTTCTCTTAAACGCAATAATGCTTGTGTGAAATGCCACCTTTTGAAAATGACAAACTGATCAGGAGTATTTTTTAGCTAAGAAATACGGCCTAAGGGCATTGATATCGCCTTCACGTTAAAAAAGAACTACCAGAACCAGCATCCCTTGCATAACCACCTGATGGAACAGGGACAAGGAACAGGAAGTCCTCTTTTACGTAATTAAGCCCAGCAGAACAGCTAACGTTCCGCAATAGTGAACAGAACACGAGAAAGAATGCATGACGACCATCTTGGCAGAACGAGTGAGTTATGAACATTGTTTCCGACTGAAAGAGTTGAAGGAAGACGCGTAGTCTCTAACGCCTCTTCCCTTTACTTTTACTCACAGAGTATTAAGTTGCAAAACAAGAGATAAGAGTGGTTACAAAATTACGGACCTCTCCTATATTGCCTTCTCGAGGATCTGCTGTAATCAGCACCTCCAATTGGAAAGTAAGCTCCAGATTTTAAGTATAAGCAATGATTTCAGTGCTCAGAGTAGGAATCATTTATAAAACTCAAGTCTTTTATTTACAACAGATGAAATCCTATGTGTCTACAGGCATTGTTAATTAATCGAATATCCACTGAAGTATCGGCTCTACGCAGGAGTGGCACCTGTGGGAGAGTGCATGGAGTCTTTTTCTTAAGTAAGTGGAATGGTCATAAATGCAAGGAGCATAAAATGAACCATGAAGGTAGCCGGTAGTGATTGAGTTTCCTTGTTGTTTTTTCAGGAAAATACTCAAACTCTTTCCCATATACCTGAAGTGAATTTGAACCTTTGTAAACAGGTATACATAATTTCCTCTTTATTAGGGTGAATATAGGGTAGAAAGAAGGATGGCATCGGTTGGCTGAACAAAAATGTTTCTTTTATTTTTGGTTTTACAGAAATCCAGTCACAGCCCTGAGGAGAACCCCTAGAAATAATTTGGGATTCGAAACGCGTTGGCATTTCTCCATCAGGGGAACAGTTTAAATAGGAATTTATGTAGCAACCGAGGGATTTTGAATGTTTATAAACGTATATCCTCTGTTGCTTGAAATGCTCCCTCTCCTTCCTTTTTTCCCCCGTTGGTTGGTAACCCCAGCTTGTTTGTTTAAAAATTGTCTTCGTGGGTTACCGTCTGTTTTTTGACTGGAAACAATTCTAATTTGTGGGTTATTTGTGATTTTTCTCTATTGTTTAAAAATTTCTTGTTATATGTCATGTCAACTGTGTAAATTGAGAAGTGTATTCATTATCTGTCTGGTGAATCTTAGAAACGAAATGGAAAAAAGAGGAAAAATAAGTGAATAATTAAAAGAAATAGACCATCTTATTGGTGAGTTTGGTCCTAAGTCTGCTTAAATTGGTGGAAGCCTCGCAAATGGTCTGCTAGATGTTTTGATTATATTTGTACCTTTCTAAAAGGGGCATTTTTCAAAATTGTAAGTTAAAATCAGACTTCACACTTTGAGAAAATTGTAAATTACAATTCATTTGAGTGTGAACAGCATATCGGTATCTGCTGCCAATCTGAATTTTGCACTTATTAATTGTAATATGGTAACCCGGTGTTAGTCTATGGGAGAGATAGGCCTTATAATAGTGAAAAATTGCTTTAGGAGTTTTTCACTGTCAGGTCAGGTAAAACTTAAACACACATGTTCTACTTTCTAAATACCATGCACCCTGGCCTAGGGGTGGATAGGGCCTACCCTAGAGGTGATTGTACATTTAAAAAAAGTAAGTTCAGTAGGCTCTATAACTTATGGTTGTGCCAAAACCTGCTGGTATGAGCCTGTACTTGGTTAGTGGATTCTATTCTATTGGTTTTGTAAAGCACATGGCTACCCAATAGGCCTCCCAGTGCTGATATCCAACCAGCACTGATCCAACAGTGAATCAGAGTACCTAGGTCCCGAAGTTCAGCAATATACTAAAAGTGGTTCTTGATCCATCTGGCAAAGCCTAATCGGCCAGGATTTCCATAGCTTAGGGGCCAAGTAAGAAAAGGAAAGCCCTCCACATCTCACTTTACAAATTTTAGGAACAGTCATGAGTCATGCGTTGAGCTCTGAAGGAAGAATTAAAACCCTGATATTTCTGAAAACTGAACATCCAGAGGAGTCCAGACAGGTTTGACTTCCATTGACCCCACTCAGTTGTCTAACCGACAGTACCTTGCAAACCTGAAACGTTGGCTAAAATTAGGCATTTGCCTCACATTTCTTTGAGGGAATGTTCAAAAATCTGCAGGGATCCACAAAATTAATTCCAGAAAGCTTTCCCACACTTGTCCCCATAAAAATGGTAGCCCACTTGTGTGGCTGGGCCTACTGCCTACGACATGAGCGGATGAAAACTGTGACCATATGAAGTCAGTGTGTTCTTCCCAAAGTCCTGCCGTTGATTAAAGGTTTACACCGTATTGTGGGTAAGAAACGCAACTGAGCTGCACACAAGTCACATCACCCTGAAATCCCCTTAGTGTCTGTTTTCAGAAATGTCTGGGTGTGGTAGGTTTCCCTGGGTGGTGGCTGAGCCAGCGCTTGTTTCCACACCTACCAAAAATTGCCGAAAGGGGTTGTTTTTCTGGCCAAAAATGTCATGTCTCCCTATTGCCTTTTGGGGGCTTTCTTGTTGTGGCTGATCAGCTGTTCAGACATGTGGGGTACTGTTTTTATCGGGAGAAGTATGGGAACACAGAACAGTAGAACATTTGTTATTACCAATCTGATTTCTCTCCATTTTGGGCTTTCAACACTAAACCAGTGTGCAAGAAAGAACACATTTTTCAAAATCCCCCTGAATCAAACGATAGTATGGGTACCCTAAATTTAGAGGTATACAAACGACCACTACTCGTAAACTCAGTATCTTGTGCACATTTAGAAAAAAAAAACAGGTTCCTTCATACCCACTTTTCATTCATTTGATTTTACTACATGAAATGCTGCATGGTCAGTACACTATGAAATATCATTATAAGCTGCAGCTGAGTTGTTGGTTCTCTTTTGGGCTATCAACAAACAGTATATATCCCTACGGCTAGAATGATCTGACGGACAAAACCATGTTACTTTTGTAAATCGGCAACCTGTGGCCAAATTAAATGTGGTTAATTGATATTATTATTACTTATTTGAATTATTTTTTATTTCAGTGATGAGTTTCTTTGGGAAAACCATTAGCAATCTAAACAATGGCCCCACACCTGTTTCCACCACAGTCGGTAGGTCATAACCGGACAAAAATAGGAAAAATGGACTATCACTTGGAAAAATGCAAAAACAGTTTTTTTTGTTTTTTTTTTAACAACTCACCTTGTTCTCCAAAGCTGGAAAGATGGTGAGCCCAGCACAGAAAACCTCTTTTGATACCATTTTCAGAAAAACACCTTGCACAGCACTTTATCCCCATTTTTACCAAAATAAAACACCCAAAAATATTGCTATTTTTGGCAATATTCTCTGTTCACGTCAGGGAAATCCACAAACCTTGGGTATCTTTAGAATACCCATGAAGAGGGGAATAAAGATGCCGATTTGGCCAGGATACTTTTAGTGGGAATAAAGTTATGAAGGCTTAAGCGCAGAGTGCCCACAACATTGAAAAAAAGGGCTCAGCATGGGATTTATATGAACAAGTTACTTACCTCCGATAACGATATATCTGTAAGAGACATAGATTAGTAATGGATTCCTCACCCTAGAATTACCCCCAGGTGTAAGACTGGATCCGGTGAATATCTTCTTAAGCAGTACCCCTGCGCGTCGGTAGGTGGCGTTGGTCGACTCCGCATTTGGCATTGTGGTCGCCGGAATGACATTGCGGTATCTACTTAGACGCCGCCCCTGTGCGCTGACGTCAGTTCCTTACACAACATTCCACGCCAGAAGCGCAGAGCCATGCAAGACACTAACCACTGGTGCACAAAACTAGGGCCCTGAAGGGAAGTCCCTTACCCTAGAAATCAGTTCGCAGAACGGGGAGGATGGGTGGGGCGTTGAGGAATCCATAACTAATCTAGGTCTCTTACAGATATATTGTTACCGGAGGTAAGTAACTTGTTCATCTGAAAGAGACAATTAGTTATGGATTCCTCACCTTAGAATAGATACCCCAGCAATACCAACCCCGGAGGTGGGTCTGCAAACTAAGTTCACACCAGAAAGTCCTGGGGAACTGAACGGCCATAGAAGCCGTCTCTCCGGACTTGCCTGTCCAGGCAGTAGTGTTTGGTAAACGTGTGCAATGAAGCCCACGTAGCTGCCTGGCAGATGTCATGAAGGGGGACTCCACATCCCAAAGCAGTAGTGGCTGCCGTCGCCCTGGTGGAATGGGCGCACAACCACACTGGAGGTTCCTTTTTAGCTAAGGAATAGCAGATTTTGATGCAAAGAACGACCCATCGAGAGATGGTCCGTTTTTGCACGGCCCACCTTTCTTGGCGCCCACATAGCCAACAAAGAGCTGGTCATCCACCCAGAACTGTTTTGTGCGATCCAGATAGAATGAAAGCACACATTTTGGATCCAGACGGTGGAGCCTCTCTTCCTCTTTAGAAGGATGCGGGGGCGAGAAGAAGGTGGGCAAAGTGATGGTCTGTCCTATATGGAAAGAGGTAACCACTTTCGGAAGGAAACAAGGCCTAGTGCGAAGGACAACATTGTCCGGATGAACAGCCAGGAAAGGAGGTTTGGAAGAAAGAGCCTGAAGCTCACTTACCCTGTGAGCAGAGGTGATGGCAACCAAAAAGGCAGTTTTAAGTGTCAGAAGTCTGAGAGGTAAGTTATGTAGCGGCTCGAAAGGAGCGCACATAAGATAGGTCAGAACCAGGTTCAAGTCCCACTGGGGCATTACAAAAGGAATTGGAGGAAACTACTGAGTAATGCCCTTAAGGAAGCGATTTACAATAGGGGACTTGAAAAGAGAAGGCTGGTCAGGAAGCCGAAGAAAGGCCGAAAGATAGCCTTTGAGAGTGCCCAGAGCAGAGCCCTGCTGGGCCAAAGAAAGAATGAAGAGAAGAACCTCAGAAAGGGGATCCACAGCCTTTGCTGCGCACCATGCCACAAACTTGTTCCATCTACAGGCGTATACCATTTTGGTGGACGGAAGCCTGGCTGCCAAGATAACGTTACAGACTTCGGGAGGAAGGTCGAATGCTGTCAACTGTCGCCGCTCAATCTCCACGCAAGGAGGTGGAGGCTGGACAGGTTCGGGTGGAGGACCGTCCCCTGCTGCTGCGACAGAAGATCCTTCCGAAGAGGCAGTCTGATCGGAGGATCGATGGCCTTGTTCAGAAGCTCGGGATACCAGGCTCTTCATGCCCAGTCCGGGGCCACAAGAATGACTTGGGGCCGGTTGCGCTTTATCTTCTTCAGCACTCTGGGCAGAAGTGGTATAGGCGGAAGGGCGCATAGAAGAACGCAACTCCACTCGCGACGAAAAGCGTTGCCTAGCGAGTGCCGCCTTGGAAATTCCAACGCGCAGAATTGCTGACATTGTGCGTTCTCTTCAGTGGCGAATAGATCTAACCAAGGCTCTCCCCACTGCTGAAAGAGACCTTACACCACCTCCGAGTGAAGATGCCATTCGTGATCCATCATGCACCGGCGGCTGAGTTTGTCTGCCCTGGCGTTCAGATAACCTGCCAGGTGTTGAACCACCAGGGACATGCCCTGATGTTCCAGCCACTTCCAGAGATGAAGTGCCTCCTGACATAGGGTCCACGACCCCACCCTGCCCTGTTTGTTCCTGTACCACATGACAGTGGTGTTGTCCGTGAACACCTGCACTACTCTCCCTTTGACAGAAGGAAGGAATGCCTTCAGTGCAAGACTGATCGCCCGAAGCTTTAGAAGGTTGATGTGGAGCCCGGACTCCGTCGGAAACCAGAGGCCCCTGATCTCCGCCTCTCCCATGTGGCCGCCCCACCCCAGAAGTGATGCATCTGTTACCACTGTGAACTCTGGCTGGGGAAGGGAGAAGGACCTGCCGTTGACCCAGTCCCGGTTCGTTAGCCACCACTGCAATTGATGTGCAGTGCCCTCCGAGATCTGGACGCAATCGGAAAGATTCCCCCGATGCTGTGCCCACTGGAACTTCAGGTCCCACTGCAGAGCCCGCATATGCCACCTGGCATAGTCCACCAGCAGGATACAGGAGGCCATGAGGCCCAGTAGCCTCAGGGTCATTCTGACCGAAACCCGGGATAGAGGCTGAAAGATCGGAATCATAGCCCGAATATCCCGGACTCGCTGCTCGGGAGGATAAGCCCGAAACTGCGCTGCGTCCAGAACCGCTGCGATGAAAAGGAGCTTCTGAGAGGGAATCAGGTGTGACTTTGGCACATTGATGGTGAACCCCAGCGAATGCAGAAGGTCGGCCGTAGTCTGGAGGTGGGAGACGACAGCCTGGGGCGAGCCCGCCTTCAACAGCCAGTCGTTGAAATAGGGGAAGACTGGAACCCCTGATCTGCGCAGATGAGCTGCGACCACCGCCATCACTTTTGTGAACACCAAGGGGCGCTGGTAAGGCCAAATTGGAGCACGGTAAACTGAAAGTGCTCGTGGCCTACTGTGAACCATAGGGAACGCCTGTGAGCTGGCAGGACGGGGATGTGAAAATAAGCATCCTGCAAGTCCAACGCTACCATCCAGTCTCTAGTGTCGAGGGCAGACGGGACCTGAGCCAGTGTCAACATTTTGAACTTCTCCTTCCGGAAGAAGCGGTTGACGTTCCTGAGAGCCAAGATAGGACGCAGGCCCTTGTCCTTCTTGGGCACCAGAAAGTAGTGGGAATAACAACTACGACCTACTTCTGTGGCAGGAACTCGCTCGATGGCTCCCTTGGCCAAGAGAGCCGTAACTTCCTGTTGTAGAAGGGCCAAGTGATCCTCCAACATGCGATGGAATTGAGGTGGCATGGATGGAGGGGCAGTCTCAAAGGGGAGGGAGTAGCCCCTTTGGGCTATCTGCAAAACCCACCTGTCTGACGTGATGTTGAGCCAGTGGGGGAGGTGATGGCGAATCCTGCCGCCCACTGGCGAATGGTGGCCCTGAAAGGTCGGACTAGGAGGCTGCTGCAGAGGGGGCGCTGGTGGACTGGCCCACCCGCTGGGCCCCAGACCCACGGCGGTGGGTCCCACGTCCCCGGCCGCGCAGCTTGCGCAGGCTTGTGGCTCTGGGCGGAACGTGGCGGGGAACCCCTTCCGTAGCCACGAAAGGGGCGAAAAGCAGACTGCGCAGGGCGAGAGGTGGAAGCAAGGCCCAAGGACCTGGCCGTATCCATGGAGTCCTTAAAGCGCTGGAGCGCGTTGTCTGCTTTGTCACCAAACAAGTGACGGCCATCAAAGGGCATGTCCAAAAGTGTAACTTGAACATCACCCGAAAAGCCAGTGGACCTCAGCCAGGCGTAGCGTCTCAGGGCTACTGACGTTGAAATCGTCCTGCCCAGCGAGTCGGCGGTGTCCAGCCCACATCTTATGGCGAACTGCGCTGCGTCTCTCCCTTCGCCAACTGCACGGGAGAGCACGGCCCGGGCCTCCTCCGGGCACTGTGGCAGCACCTGCGCGACCGTGTCCCACACAGAGTGGTAGTAACAGCCCAAGAGACATGTAGTGTTCACCGACCGCAGTGCTAAGCTGGAGGAAGAAAACATCTTCTTCCCAAGGTGGTCCAGCTTCTTGGATTCCCTATCAGGTGGTGCGGTAGGGAATGCGCCCTTGGAAGTCGAGGCTTGGACCACCAAGCTCTCGGGGGTGGGGTGTTGGGAGAGGAAAATGGGGTCGCCCGGGACCGGGCGGTGGCGTCGGGCAATCATCCCATCTACAGGAGCCCCTGTGCTGGGCTTGGACCAAGTGCCCAAAAGGATGTCCGTGAGGGCCTCATTGAACGGCAGCAGGGGTTCCGAAGAGGCCGCTGCCAGTTGAAGCACCTCAGTCAGGAGGTTAGTCCTAACCGCCACCGTAGGAAGCTCAAGGTTTAAGGCCTCAGCCGCCCAACGCAACACCACTGCGTATGATGTACCCTCCTCCGTAGCCACGGTAGGGGGAGAAAGCATGCCAATGTCTGGAGAGGTGTCCAGACCACTGGCCTCACCCAACTCCTCACTCCAGTCCATTCCATTCCATTTCTTCTAATTGGTCTGCCAAAGGGACCACAGACCCCTCCCAGTCCTCCTCACCTTCCTCTGGTAGCCACTCAGGGCGATAGGGAACACCAGGGGAGAACAGGGGTACAAAAGTAACGGTCGGCGCCGGACCAGACTTCGGACGACGTCGGTCCGGCTCTCTGTCCACATCGAGGGGGGAGGCTGGGGTCGACGTCGGCTGGGGAAACAACCGGCGCCGGATGGGGCGGAGGTGTCGACACTGGATTCGGCGCCGGAGGAGGTCGACCAGTGCCAATCCGGATCCAGGCCTGGATCCCTGGGGGCCCTGCGGCGCCGAAGCCGCCGGCATCGAAGGCCTAGAACCCTCAGCCGCGGGGCCCGAAGGCATGCTGGCGGAGTCGGGCTGCCCAAAGATAGAGTAAAGGGCTTTGTAAAAACTACAAAGTTGGGCAGGGGTTGCTCCGGCTCCCGGGAAGGGAGGCTCGGAGCAGACCCAACAGGATTTGCAGGCGGAGACGGACGACTACCGTTCGCATCCCGTGTCGCGTTGGCCATGGAGAACGCGAAGAGCAACGGTGCTTCTTCGCCTTCTTTTTGTGCTTCGACTTACCCGAAGACTTCGACGAGGTGTGATGGTGCAGGCTCCCCGACCTCCCTCTCCACCGGGACCTCGAGCGGCGCGGAGCCGACTGCCGGGCCTCCAGAAGCTTTCGGGACCGCTCCCGCAAAGACTTCGGGGCCATGGCCCTGCAGTCGGAGCACGACTTCGGGTCGTGGTCGCGCTCCAGGCACCAGAGGCACACAAGATAGGTGTCCGTCACCGACATCAGCTTGTGGCAGAAGCCACAAGGCTTGAAGCCGGTCTGCCGAGATGACATCCCTGTGCACCAGGAGTCGAAAGACTCGAAAAAAGAAGTCAACAAAAGTCGCAAAAAATAGAGTCAAAAAGTGACTCGAGGTACCGCTCTTTCTGGATCTGCGCTGGCTGGCGCGGAAAAAGAAAGAACGGACGTCAGCGCGCAGGGACGGCATCTAAGTAGATACCGCGACGTCATTCTGGCGACCACGACGCCAACGACGAACGCGGAGTCGACCGACGCCACCTACCGACGCGCAGGGCTACTGCTGAAGAAAAAATTCTCTGGATCCAGTCTGACGCCTGGGGGTAATTCTAAGGTGAGGAATCCATAACTAATTGTCTCTTTCAGATAAACTCATCAGGATTTAAGAGAGCAGTCTTCTTCGTGTGTGATTTAACTGAGTCAGAATCCTTCCTAAGCAGTACAGAGGGACTGGCTTCTCTTTTGGTGATCAGGTGAGTTTACTGTAAGCTCTTGAGGGAATACCACAGCCTGTACCACTGTTAAAAGGCTGGTGTGGTATCTCAGAAAACACTTAACTGTCTTGGCGTCTCTTTGAAAGGCACAGAAATAACTGTTGAGGATTCTGGTGGTGAAACTTGCATTACAGAAATGGCCACAGATGCTAATGTATCCCTTTCTGTAATACAGATCATGCAGATGCAACGTGTGCCCCTGCAACGTGTACCAGGAGGTATTACATCATTTACAGGAATGCGTGGTCCCATGCAAATAATGAAAAACACTTTGCCGCTGCACCTTATTACAGACTGGGGGACAAAAAGGCAAATAGTCTGGCAGGGGGCCCACTCACTGCATGGCAAATTGAGGTGGCGCACGGTCACTGCATCCCTGAGGACACCCACTCGCCTCCCTGACATCCAGCTAGACAGGTAAGTCATTCACTGCAACTGCCTGACGGGGGTCTTTCTCATTTGAATTGCAGGCTACGTTGTATTTTTTATTAGTAAGTTGCTGATTAAGCCTGTGGTTGAGCAGGCAGTCATGATATTGTGTTTGAGGTTAAGGATTAATTAATGTGAAGATTAATTGCATTCTGACACTTATCATTTAAAGTCCAATTTGAGTACATTTTTGTGAGTTTTCTATGCACTGAATAGAATTAGTCAGATCAAAAATACAGTACATTGGGAAAATTGCTAACAATGCTGAAGTCTGCACACAAATGTTTTATCCTTCCTGTAGAAATGCACTGAACAGAATTGGTCAGGACAGAGGTCTTACAAATTTGAAAATGCAGGAATATGCATCATAGGAGGTGGTGTGAAGTCTCCTTTGATGCTATTCCCGTTTAAAAAATAACAAAACACAATTATCTTTGAGCTGCGCCCTCAGTGCTGCACTTTCAACTATGCAAAATGACTACTTTTTAACTCTTTTGTAAAATATTTGGGGAACTCTTAACTGGCACATTCCAGAACTGGAGTTAGAATAGTAAATAAGCCCCCTGGCATATTTTGTGGAATGTTGTACTTTTCACAAACATTAACATCTGCTGTTAGCATAGTAAATTTGACTTTCTATTGTCTGACATCCACCTACAGCCTTGGAAGATGGGCTTCACTGGCAGCCTTTCTGCCCCCTTAAAGATGCCACATTGCCTTGTATTACTACCAGTATTTCCTCCTGAATAATATAAGCACTGAAAAGTCCTGCCCAAAAACTGCTTTTAAAATACTTAATTCATTTGGAAGCCTTTATGTATACTATATTGGCCAATTTTTCATTTATTTTTTTAAAGAAATAATGAAGGAAAGCAGGGATAATGGGGACAGGTACACCCACACACTTTGAAGGTTAGAAAACTGCTACTGTTTATTTTATGAACTATTTACCTCCAGTAGCCTATCATGCCCTATCAGTGGGTTAGGTATGTTCAATTGATTTTACGTACATAGGATCTTGGTAAGACAGTACACATTTCACCAGTCTTTTCTTTCCTGCAAATTTAAGAGTTGCTAATGACTTTAATAAAGATTCCCCTGAGGAACTAGGCTTATAGGCGAGTAGTTGTTCTGTCTCCTACAAGGCATCTTTATGTATGGTCATAAGCACTGACTAGAATAGCAAGGCCAACCCCTCAGAAAGCAAGGAAACGAATGTAGGGGGAAAATGCACTAGGCAAACATTGTTTATCAATGACCCCAGCCCTACTTGGGAATCAGCTCTGGGGTCTGATTCCAGGCAGTAACTCCTTCTTAAAGTGTGAGCAGACTTTTAGGTGGCTGGTTTGCAGAAGTCTGCTTTTGGTAACCTGCTCAGCACAGCAGGAGTGGCAGCCTTGCCCCTAATAGAATGAGCTTTGGGTTCACCAGACAAAGATTTGTTGGGCTTTAGATAACAAAGAGGGATTCACCTCGAGATACAATCTTTCAGTTGTAGCCAATCATGTCGTTAAAAACCTATAATTGCCCAAAAGTTGCTGTGCTTCTTAAGGTCCTTAGATTAGATAAAATGTCAACACCCCTCTAATGTCTAGGGTGTGCAGCGTTCTTTCTGCAGGGGAAGAGGGATTATGAAAGAGTGCAGGCAAGGTAATCATCTGTTAATCTTGAAGTCTGAAACTACTTTGGGTATAAAACCTGGGTATGTCCTCATCGCTACATTACTCTTATGAAAAAACGATTAAGGTTAATGCTTGGAATTCACCTACTCTACATGCTAAATTAATAGCTATGAGGATAGCTGCCTCCCAGGTTGAATGCTAGAACTAGGCTTTGTGGATTAGTTTGAATGGTGGGCCCAAGAGCTTAGGGTGAACTTAGAAAAACGGATCACTCAGGTTTGCTAAATGGTGGTGGTTAGCATCTCTCACCGTCTTGTAGGCTTAGCTTTGTAAGCCTTTAAAATTATATTACTAAGGCCACAATTCGATACTGTTCCATGGGAGGACTTTCCATTCAATCAACTGTCATAATAGGGGCATAACAACGACGACTGCATAACCAAAACAAATAAGCATTTTACAGAACCCAGTGGATTGATTACCTATGGTGATTTTCGGGGGGGGGGATAGCTGTAAAGTGAAGCACCATCTTTAAAAGAGAAAAAAAAACATTAAATAAGATGACCAACTACAAAAGCGTCAGAATTTTAAAATGTTTCTCATAAACAGTCATTCTACAAAGTACTGCAGCCTTAAAATGAAGAAGACATGAAAAAGATATTTTTTTTCGTAGGACACTGGGTTTGGATGTGAGCACTTTATGAATTACCTTCACATTTTATTGCACGTTTCCTCCGGCAGATTCTTTACCTAAACCCTTTCTTGAGGTGCCAGGTTAGATCTGGATCATTTTCAGCACTAGTCACCTGCACCACGTGGTGATGAATGAAGTGATCTGTGGAGCCTTGAGGCCACTGAAAGTGGCGTCATTGGAGTATATAGTACGCGCGTCACATAAGCGGTTGACATCATTTCCATCCCCCATCCCAATGCCATCATAGCAGAATGATTCATAGTCATCAATACTTCTTTGTAATTTTTTCAATGTTTTGGCAAAGTTTGTCTCGAGCTTTGAGGAGTATTTCCCCTTCTATCAGTCTTCAAGCCCAGTGGCCGTTATCGCAAACAGATTCTCAAACCAACTCTCTCTGGTGCTTGGGAAAATTAACATGTAGACTAATTATGCCATCTTTGTATCCTGCTGCACTCTAAGGCAAAGAGGGAGGGAAGCTGCTTATGGCCTCTTTAAGACAGGAAAAAACGTTTTCAATGAATAGAACATGTTTTCTAACCAGTTCCATACAACACCACCATAAGTACCACAAGAAAGAAAAGTTACCTCTAGTCCTAGTTCTCCTCCAGGGAAGCCTCATCAAAGTCATAAGCACTTACTTGCCCTGCCTATGAGACCATGTGGCACTTTATTAATAATATATCCATATGTGCAAAGCTTTCTAGTAAAAAGTGTGCTTCAATAGAGAAAACAAACTCTGCAGACTATAAGCAAGCTAAAAATGGGCAGATTTTTCATTTTAAAATAGAAGTCAATTAAGCTAAATAGTCACTACATTAACAAAACTGTGGCTAGAAACCTCTTTCACAAACCCTTTTAAGAAGGAAAATAAATGAAGGGCAACATCAGCAGATAAGCTGCCATGCACATGAGTAAAGGGTGGCACTGCACCTTTAAGGGCTTCACCCTTCCTCCAGTTTCCCATCATGCCCCCCAGGAGACAGTTAGGTCGGTACGTTTTACAGAACCAAGCGGATCATGTGTGCAAGAGAAAATACACTTGTTTTCTTGTCTGGGAACGTGGGAGGGCTGCTTATGGTTTTGATAAGGAATCCCATGGAGGAGTCCTACAATTTCAGGAAACGTTTCCTTCTGCTCCACGGGCTACTCATCAACAGACAAACACTGCATAGAATAGCAAGCCCATCTATGAAACAGCATATATCTAATATTTGTCGAACCTACCTTCGCTACTATGTGATTATTGAAAAAACATTTCCTTGGCTCCCTCCAGCTTGCAGGAAAAATGTACAAGCCTTGATCACAAGTTGTTTGGACTATGGCAATGCCTTATTGGTGGCTGCAAACGAGACTTTGCTGTCCAAACTAAAAGTGGTACAGAATATAGCAGCCAGACTGGTTTGCAATCTTCTATCCAGATCCTCTTCTGCTCCCATCCTGAACTCGTTGCACTGGTTGCCTATCAGGAAAAGACTCATTTTTAAGTTATTTTGTCTTACACATAAGCCATTAAATGGGAATGCTCCATCTTACCTGCAAAATAGGCTCAGACAGCATAACCCGAACAGACTGCTAAGATCAAAAGACAAAGCTTTTTTGCAAACTCTGCGAATTCGCAATGCCAGATATGGTGGGAGATCGATCTCCGATCTCGCTCCCTTCCACAGGAATAAACTACCTTCGCATATCCAATTATGCTCGGAATTTGAAAAGTTCAAAAATCTTTTAAATCCTTGCTATTCTAGTGAATTGGTCTAGCTCAGTTGTTGCTGCTTGTCTGTATTTAGCCTAGCAACGAGATATTCCTACGGGGATGATTCGTTTGCGCTATATCAAATGCAGCCAACATAACATAACACTAGAAAAGCCAGACAAGAAAGTAAAACCGCATCAACTGTCACCCAAAAAGATTCCTCAAAGAGGCCTGACCTACTTGGGTTTCCATCTTTGAGTCCAAATTAAGACAATAGTATCTTGTAAATGCAAGTACAGATCGCCATGTGCCAGCCTTATAGATCTCTGAAATACAGACATTTCTTATAGTTGCAGTAGCAGTTTTTCCACTAGTTGACTGTGCATAAGAGATACCATGACAGATTTGTTTGATAACTGGTATTAAAGTGAAATACAAGATACTTTCCATATTTTAAAAACATTCAGATTGCCCTATATCTTTCATCCTGTCTAAATAGATTAAAAAAAACCTCTTCATGTACAATGTATGAAAGGTTCTCTCCACTGGAGTTGAAGGGTTCAGAAAGAAAGTGTGTAAGGAAATGTTCTGATTGACATGAAAATCTGAGATCCCTCTAGGAGAAACTTCGATTAGTTCTCATGGAACACACTGTAAGGGTCTTGGGAACACAGAGAATCTCAATCACTGTGAGCAAAAGTAATAGTTACCAAAAAGGCAGCTTTCCAGGCCAAATGCGGGAAGGATGGTTTATGTACAGGCTTAAACAGAGGACCTGTTAACTTGGAAAGGACAATGGACATAGTGGGGATGGGGCCCTAATAGGAAGACATACATTTCTAATAACTGCTAAGAGGGCATTCAAAATAAAGAGATTTGTGAAGGAAATGTACTTTAGGCAGCAATTGTCACAGAGATCAGAAACGTAGCCAATACCCTATTAGGTGTAGAAAGTAAGGAATCAACACTTTTTGCACGCATCTGGAGGGATTCACCATATGCAGAACCGCTTCTACTTGAAAACATAGGATATTCTGGTGGAAGAATGCTTTGCTTCTTGTAACATGTCCATACAGTCCTATGGCAAGTTCAGATGCCATACTGTACAAATTCAGGAACCAGGCTCCTAAGTTCAACTACTGAAAGATTGAATACAGGATCTGGCCTTTAAACTTGTAAAGGAGATCCAGTCTGCAAAGCAGCTTCTTGAGTGGGTGCATGGATAGGTATAGGAGGTCTGTGAACCACTGCTGATGTGGCCACTCTGGAGCGATTAGAATGAATCTGGCTTAGCAATTGTACAGTTTGCTGAGCACTTTCAACGTTAATGGGATAGGAGGAAATGCACACTGACCAGTCTTCGACTCTTGCTGATAGTACCTGGAGGCATAGTCTATGTATTTCTTGTTTCCTGCATCAGTGGACAAGCCTATTTAAGGAAAATCCCAATCGAAAAAGACTCTTTGCAGTACTTCCTTGTTGAGAAACCACGTGTGTTTTTCTTTGAATGGCCTGCTGAGTGAGTGTGTATCCTTGGCAGATGAACTGCTGTGATGTGCAAGTCTCTTTCTGTAAGCCGTCTATCATTTGTACTTCCAGGTAGATTGGTCTGGAATGACTCCCTCCTTGCTTGTTCAAATATTACACTGATGATGTGTTGTGTGTTTGAACACCCAGGGACTTGCTTCAGGAAATTGAAGGCATGATTTTATAGCAAGATGCACAGGTCTAATTTCCAGCAGTGTGATATGATGGGTCTTTTTCTTCGACCATGTCCCTTAAAATTGGAGATGATCGATGTGTGCAC
This sequence comes from Calotriton arnoldi, assembly GCA_963921515.1. Classification (NCBI taxonomy): domain Eukaryota; kingdom Metazoa; phylum Chordata; class Amphibia; order Caudata; family Salamandridae; genus Calotriton; species Calotriton arnoldi. Next base: position 1,302,229 of record CAWUFW010002634.1, read on the forward strand.
CCCATCCTTGAGGGGAGACATACATTACTATTGTCTGTGTCGACAAATCACAGTGAAAGGGAACTTGCTTCAGCAGATGCTTGAACTCGCACCACAAGGAAAATGAAAGATTTAAGAACCCATCTAAACTAGCAGGGATGTTATCTGGCATGCCATCAGATAAGTGTTCATAACAGTCTGACACTTCAGATGGATTCAAGATGGCCTCTCCTCCAAAGGAAACACTTTTCAGGGCCAAGATGCACTCAATTAGTATATCTTTTGTATATATTTTGTACTGGAGTGGCAGTCGACTTCTTTAGGTTAATACAATAATGGGGTAACCCGAAAGGCCACTGGACCCGGGTAGTTTATGGTACAAAAGAGTAATGTCACAGTGGACTGCATTTACATGTTATGCCAAACAAAGGAAAACATTATTACTTTAAATTAATTAAACGCCACCATTTGAATCATTCACCAAAAATGGTTATGATTTTATTACATCACAGAGTTGCATAATAGCCCGAATATAAATGACATGTATCAATATGAGGCTCTCAGATAGGTCCACAATTCTTCAATAATTCAAATGAGACGTCGAGGTTGTTCAGTAACCTCTGACTGTGGGCTGCTGCATCATCGACTAACAAACAGCATTTGAATTATTGAAGAATTGTGGACCTATCTGAGAGCCCGCGAGGCCCAGCTGTTTGTACTTTCTTCTGGTGCTCACTCTTAACTCTTATCCCCGTCCTGAGGAAGACCCCACTCACAAGGCATCAAACCAGCTGTTTATGTTAGGGGTCGAAACGTTGACGTTGTTTCTTTCTTGTGTTCAGACACTGATGACAGAGATTCATTATCTGCATCGGATACTTTGTGTTATGTTTTTCAAATTTATAATTGCCAGACATCTGGTTGGTTAGGTTGTATATATGGATCAATGATGTCACATATGCACACCACCTTCCCTTTTCACTTCACTTCCACAAACACTCCCCTTTTCCTTGCACTTTTCCCTCTTGTCACCAGACTTGAATTAAATGCTTCATATTGATACATGTCATTTATATTCGGGCTATTATGCAACTCTGTGATGTAATAAAATCATAACCATTTTTGGTGAATGATTCAAATGGTGGCGTTTAATTAATTTAAAGTAATAATGTTTTCCTTTGTTTGGCATAACATGTAAATGCAGTCCACTGTGACTTCTTTAGGTTGACATGCAGACCCAGGCAGCAAAGGATATCTGAAGCATGATCAAAATGGTTCAGCGCTTCCTCTGAAATCGGAGCCTTTATTAACCAGTCGTCTATCTAGGGGCAGATAAAAATCTTCTGCTGTCTGAGATGTGCTGCAACAAATGACACTGATGTTCGCTGAAAATGTTTGTGGTGCTAACATAAGCTTGATTAGGAGGACCTTGAAAAGGAAGTAACTGTTTCCTACCGCAAACATCAGAGGAGGGATCTGTCATACTGACTCAGCAATATGGAGGCACTCATAGTCCTCACTGATGTAACTGAAGTCTATCCACTTTCTCCAATTGTCTGGAGGTACAGTGGAGGTCAGAGCAACAGCATGTGATTTTCTGGTTGCCAAAACAATGACAGAATCTGAGTGAGGGTCCGCTGTGAAGAACAGGGGATCTTGATCTGGTGGGTTTATACTTTTTCTGAAGCCTATATGGAGCAGACATTACCAATGCCAGAGTCAGGAATATTTGCATCATAAGCTCCAGAAGGCAGAGGAGCAGAAGTGGCCTGGAAGTATTTCTGAAATACCGTGGACTCCGTTTTGTGCTGTGAGACTCCGAGTCCCAGGATATCTGCCTGAAAGGAGGTGGTAGGGGAGGATGAGGAGGGCCTCTTGCCTTGTGCTATAAAGTGCGACAATCTGTCCCGTTATGCGGGACTCATGTGGGCAAAGCCAGGGTCCAGGGCAGGCCTGTCCACACCCATCAAAGCCAGAATAAGGGAGGGCCACCCATCCCCAGGCTGTGATTTGTTTTGCTTCAGAGGGTTGAGTGTCTCCCCTAGATTGGTCATTAATATCCCAACTTCATAGACTAAGACAACACCAAGAGTATCATAAGAGCTGGTGGTACTTTTCAACATGTTGCTACTATAAATATTTCCTTTAACGTTGCAAGCTTAAAAGCAAAATTACTGGATACGGGTTCAATTTGCGTTTGTTCCACCAAGAAACATGGGCTATTGCTTGCACCCGTAGGTTGGACTACAACAGTGATCACATTGAGGCCCAAAACACACATGCTGGTAGACCTCGGATGGCCTGATCGTATGATAAAGATCTTTACTGTCTTTCATCAAACAGATCTATGCAGGCTCCCCAGACATATTGGTGATTACCCCTAATTACACGAAATTGTTTAGGTTGAATATTTAGAATAGGAGCATTAACAAGTCTAAAGTATCTTCTACTACTTAATTTTCCCGTTGTTTTAAAATCCAACAGTAAACATCACCATACTATTGTTACAGCCAATTTTAACATGAGATTCAAACCGCCTGGTTTAACTTTAGATCTGGCCCCTGTAGGAAACACTTCAGTAGGTCTGCCCTGCAATTTGTGGATATTACTCTACTGTACAACTTGCATGCCTGTAATGGTCATTCAATCTCAGACAGTAATTGCGCTCCCACATTTAAGAGGGTTAAATATACAAGTAACAGATTACATCCTTTTGGACCGATGTTTTTGGTATGTAATGGTCGATGTGGCTGTAATCCACAGGAATGAGAGTGATCATGACCCATTGGTTCGCCATTCAAACAGTACTCTGATTAGTGACTTGTATGGATCAGCGAGCCCAAGTGCTGATGTTCTATCAATCACAAATAACAGAAAAAATGTAAAATAGGTGGATATTAGTAGATGTCCCATTGTTATTAAAGTGAAATATGAAAATGTAATCCCTGCACTGGTCCTTTCTAGTATTAGTGTAGACTGTGAGTAAGTATTAATAGAAACACAATACTTTATTTTCTAATCTGAAAGAATGATTTGAGGGACTTAAAGTTGTACAGGAGAGCACTTAAGCTGCAGGAGCAGTTTAACTCACACTGTAGGGCGGCTAAGAATCATCTTATTCCCGCTCTTAAGCAGGGCGATCAAGGGAGAAAAAACGTATGCAGGACCATCTATAAAAACATCCTTAGATTAGCGGAATTGAAATAGGTAATTGAAATCTGGGAAGATCTCTTAGAAGCTGCCAAAAGAAACAAAACCAAAAAGTTATGGCATATAGTAACTAATGGGGGCCAATAAGAGAATAATAAGACCTGAAGTTCACATTAGGTAAACCACTGGGTTGCACATTTTAAGGCCCTGTACTCTGCTTCTTCCTAGACTGATACTACTGATGAATCCATAGAAGTATGTTATGGCTTGAACATGTCGGACAGTAATGTTATATCCGATTCTCCCTCTCTGATTCTCTTAATGCTATTTGTGCCCAGAGACTGTGTAAAACCCGGGATTAGATAAGATCCCAGCTGATCTTCTTTGATCGGACCCCTCAATATGGTTGCCATATATAAACTTCATGTCAAATGCTAAAACAGCAGCTGTTCCTATCGCTAATTCTTGGAAAGGTACAGAGATAATGCTCATGCCTAAAAAGGGATGCCACAGTCTACTGGGGGACTAGTGTCCCATCTGTCTTATAGATAACATCCCAAACGTTTTTGCAAACAGGTTCTTGACAAATTGACAGCCTGGATTTCTAATTTATATGTTGCCTTTGTTGATCTACAGGCCGCTTTCGACTTGGTCTGAAGAGAAAAGTTATGGGAAGTCCTCTTCCAGATGGGTGTTCACTCAAACCTATTGCAGATAACTATGCAACTCTACACAACCAAAGATGTCCAGGTATGGTGGGGTATTAACGGTGAACTCTGGGAAAAACAATGTCAGCAGAGGAGTATGCCAGAGCTGTATCCTGGCTCCTATCCTCTTCTTTTCATCAATGGCTGTGATGCTTTTCTAACAGACTGTGAGAATGATTTGCCATTACTGGCAGGCCAGAAGGTGCCCACACTAGTTTTTGCGGATGACATATTAATCTCGAAAACCTCAAGAAGCCTTCCCATTTTACTGGAGAGGTTCTCTCCATGGCCTGCAGATCAATGATCTGAAAACTAAACTCATGGTGTTTAATTAACCCTCATAAACCTCTAGGGGTAGGATAACTTTGGGAGTAACCGTCCTAGAGAAGACTGAATTCTATTATCTTGGTTTCAGAATAACTCATTCCCATACATGGTACGCAAAAAATTCAAAAAGCTCAACTTTGCTGAATATAGAGTGTCAATGACTTCCGTTTCAAAGAATATAAGTTTTTATCCTTTATCTGTATATATGGAAATATTTACATATATTTTTAATAAAGTACTCCAGGAATGCATGGGTGCGGCAATTTAGTGCTTATGTCTATTGATAAAGATACCCTGGAAAACAAAGGAGCATTCTTTCTCAACCTCCCATAAGAAACATAAAAGGTTATAGGGGTATTCTTTCTCTTCTGAGCCCATAAGTGTGCTTCAGAAAGTCCCTCACACAAATTTCCTTCCCTGGGCCCTTTGGCAGTCAGATTGAGGCTTTTCAAAAGGAACGGTGGGCATTGCCTTTACCAACTCTGTTGCAGCACAGGTAGCTCCACTCTCAGTCCTGGTTGCTACTTTGACTCCTTAGACGCCTGCATCCCATCTGAAAAAGAAAATGGCCTTAGTCACTCATTTGCCTCCTGCTATCTCTTAACAGCTTGACTGACCCACCCTCAACAAAGATCGTGGGGATATGCCTCTGTAATTAAAAAGGTAGCCAAAAGCTCGTCACCTCACTGAATAGGCAGCATCTTAAGTCTTCATTATTTACAGAGAACTGTAAGAAAAACAGACATAAGAACTGATCCTCCCTTTCAATGAGGCACAGATGGAGCATGTAAAAAGGGCATGAGACAAAACTGAATCGGCAGCAGCCTTTACTAGGTTAGTCTTATGCAAGTAAAGAAAACCCCATTGGACCCTTCCCAGCATTTGGCGCACCTGGTGATACTGACATCTTGATACAAGTCTTAAACATTTCACCCCTACTATTTCTTCAGGCTAGGAGGCAAAGACAATGAATGCATTAGGAAAGAAAATGTTTTCATTGAGTAGTTGAACCCTAAAAGCATCGAGTAGTTAAGCCCTAAAAGCATCTGCCACTTGCCTTTCTTCAAAGATCCACCCCTGCCTTATGAAAGATAGATGCCGCCCTGACTACTCCAAACTTTCCAGAGCCCTACAGGCAATCCTCTCAGGAGCTACTGCAGGATGGCATTGCAGCACCAAAATAAGCTATTTAGAGTGCCGTGGGCACAGTCGACACAAACGTACCAGATCTATGGGGTCAACTAGTTTTCCACAGGGATGCCTGGATGAAGCACAGCTTTTTCAGGCTATGTTCAGGCACCACTGTTTGACATGCCCTGTCGAATGTGAAAAAGCGGACATAGGTCCTTGGCACTGGGGGTAGTCTGGCTCTCCTCAGAAACGTTTTCATCAACAGCACAGAAAATTAAAAAAGAAAAACAAGTGAAAAATTGTAAAGTTGTTTAAGGTGAGGACTTCATCCCGCCAAAACTCCTAGATAGATTCACCCAATTCTATTCCAATCTTTACACGACCAAACACAACCAGAGGGCCTGTAACCCTTCCTGGAATCCCTCGAACTACTGTGGCTGTAAAGGGGACATGGGAACTATCTGGATAATCCGTTCACACTGGCAGACGTGGCACAAGTCATACGAGGTCTTCCGTCGGATAAAGCCTCTGGTTCTGACGGCCTGACCACTACATTCTATAAAACTTATGCTGAGGAGCTCTCCCCACACCTCATGGCAGTGTACGAGGAGGCCCAGACCACTGGAACCCTCCCGCCCTCTATGCGCGAAGCTATTATTATTACGCTGCTTAAGCCCGGGAAACCTAGCGATGAAATAGACTCATACAGACCACTTTATCTTATAAATGTAGACGTTAAAAGTTTTAAAAATTGCTTGCTACTAGACTTCAACCTCTGCTACCACTAATCGCACGACCCAACCAGTCGGGATTAATTCCTGACAGAACCACAGCACATAATCTCCGCACCCTTTTCACTGTCCTTCATTATCTACATCCCAATACGAAAGCAGCCGCTATTTTTTTTAGACGCCACAAAAGCGTTTGATTCGCTCGAGTGGGGTTACCTATTCGCAACTCTTGAGAGAATGGGCTTCAGCCCTTTATTTTTGGGCCTCATTCGACTATTATACACGGCACCTTCCACTAGAATTCGTCTCAACGGCGTGCTCTCCAGCCCTTTCCACATCACTCGGGGTACGAGGCAGGGTTGCCCTCTATCCCCCCTCCTCTTTGCTATAGCTATTGAGCCATTGGCAGCACGGATCAGGCCGCATCTCACTGCTAGCGGGTTGGGTTTCAGCACGAGGGGATTGCTAATCTCACTATACGCAGACGATATCACGTTATACATAATCGATCCAGAGACAAATACGGCCCCCCTATTACGCGCACTCATAACATTTGGGGGAGTATCCGGCATCTCCATAAATTGTGAAAAATCTACTATCTTTCCCCTCACTGACGCCACAACCCCATTCTCTGTCGATTACCCTTTACAGTGAGCCAATGGTCTGGTAAAATACTTGGGCGTATGGCTAAGTCGGGAAGAGCAGGAGATCTGGGCCATGAACTTCGGGCGAGCCATTACATGGTTGGAAGGGAAAATAAATGCCTGGGCTAAACTCCCTCTCTCCCTAGCTGGGAAGATTGCGGTGGCCAAGATGGTGGTCTTACCTAAATATTTATATTTATTTGTTAATATCCCGATTCCACTCACTCAGGTTTTTTTTTTTTTAGTAAACTCCGGTATTTGTTAATAGTTATGGTATGGGCGGGCGGGCAAGCAAGGATCTCATGGGAACTCCTAACACTGCCCCTATCGCAGTGGGGGCTGGGCGCCCCAGACTTTCAGCTGTATGCCTTTTGTGCACAAGCACAATATCTACAATTTTGGGTTCACCCTGTCCTGTTCCAACCGCATGCTGCTGTGGAGATGGATGTGGCGGCACCGGTCCCCCTCCAAGTGGCGATATAGCAGGCATACAAACGACCGTGTGATGGCGTTGACACAGTTGAGACCCTGAGATGGGCGTGGGAAAAACTTTGTGATAGAGCCAAACTATTAATACTATACGCCCCTTCAGTCCCCCTGGCGCATAACCCCATGCTCCCTATGATGTCAGAGGGCGCCAACAGATCCTTGGCAAGAGGTTTAGGCCTACATACCTTGGCGGATCTATATCCAGGAGATACTTTCAGAGATCCGCCGAAGACCTCAGCTGGGAGATCTGGGTCATTCTCGGAGCTCTTCTTTTATTACAGACTAAGGGCTACCTGCAAGCAAATACATGCAACTTTCCCCGCTCCCCCGCCAACATTGTAGGCACTTGAAAACATCATTAAGACGACCTCCCCTCGCAGGCTCATTACCCGCCTCTACAGCAATATGCAAAATACTGCTCCCATAATCACGCCGAAAGCGATCCAGGGATGGAACTCAGACCTACAGGTCCCCCTAACGGAAGACCAGTGGACGTTCTGCTGTGGGCAGCTTACTGCTCTATCTCCCAACTATAAATTACGTTTAGCCCATTTTAAATTCCTCCATCGGTTTTATAGATCGCCTATCCAGATGCAAAGAATGGGGGTCAAGGCAGAGGATAGCTGCTGGAGGTGCAGTTTCAGTCCGGCCACTTTTAGTCACATGGCTTGGTATTGTACTCAGATGGCAACATTCTGGGCCAAGATATTCACCACAATTCATGATATAATCAGTACACCAGTCGACCCCGAGCCACACGTTGGCCTACTGGGCTATGTGAGAGAGACAGCGGCGGAACACAGAAAACTGCATGCTATGCTATTACTCTTTGCCAAACGCAGAGTAGCTATACACTGGGGCAGGAGAGAGGCTCCCACGTTGGAAGCATGGCTGCGGGATGTCACCTTCGGTCAGACACAATTAACAACTTTCTGGGAGCTAATGCCTTCTGCATCTAGGCAGAAAGACATATGGGAGCTGTTTCTGACATGGGCCCGTTTACAGCAGGGGACAAGGGGGCTACAAGCCGATCAAAACTAGCCTTCCGGAAGCATGCTAACACATTCCTGAGGTGTAGTTTAGCCGTGGCATAAGCAAATTGAGTGGTATATTATCCAAGTGGTCTTCCTTCGGTTCGCCATGACGTTTGAGACACATGGCCCCCATGTACAGGTGGGTTGGAGTCGCACTGCAATACTTGTAAAACCGTTATAGACGTGGTACTAAATGTATTGACCTGAATAAGATGTTGCCTGTGTTGTATCCATGCTGCTCTGTACAACTGTAAGATATGCGCCTATCACTTGTGTTTCTACTATTTACAACTGGCCGAGTCTACGGCCTTGTGTTATGTTGGTTGTGTTGAAAATACCAATAAACAAATAAAAAATAAATAAAAAAAGGTGAGGACTTCATCAGGATACTGAAGTTGACTAATGTTTGAATCTAATGATACACTAGGCATTTAATCATGCTTAATTCGCACACGAATAAACCTCACACTAATGTCACTGTTCAACAGATGGTTTATCCAATGCATATATGTTTAAACAAGAACATAAATACGGAGTAAATTTAACATTGCTGTGAAAAGAAAATGGTGTTCACAAATCGGCTGCACGTTTTTATACACATTATATAGATACCGGAGAAGAAAAACAAGGACACTTTCTATACATATACACAATTCAGCTTCACACTTGCCTCTTTGTACCAAAATTCTAATATAAACCACAATGAAAACTGGATACTTTGCAGCTGCACTTACTACTTTTTTTGTCTGCACATACCCCTGCGTAGCATTTAAAATAAGCTTGTAGTCCGTGGACATGCAGAGATTAAACATAGCACAGTAACAAACTGCATTAAAAAACAGAGGCCCTCCAGGTGTACAAAGTCAGTTGTTCAATTTCAATGTCATGGCACAGTCGAAAATGTCATTTTGGAAAATGTACATAACTTTTGTTTAAAGTACTAAAAACAAATATAAAATTGTATACGAAAGTAGCCAATGATGTATTCATGCAGGACTCTGCCTGTGGACTTTCAATCAAAACAGCCCATTCTGCATTTACAAATAGCTGTTGTGAATGACCAGGTTCTTCTACGTTATTTTTACTTGGTTCGCCTTGTTTTTGTTCCCACCTCAGAACCAGAAGGAAATGTGTGCCACAAATGGAACATACATTGGTTCCAAAGAGAATGGTACATGAGATGCTAAAATGTTGATTTTGTTAAATAGAAACAAACCATAACTAAATTACATGAGGCAGAAAAGCGCAGTCCAAACTAGGAAGTACTGTAAGCGGAGAGTTCCAGAGGCCCGGGCGTAATTTTAGGTACATAGCCAGAGAGTTCTTTGTACCCAATTCTTGCTCAACACCAGCTGTCAAGAAATTTTGGTACAGCTTTTCTTGCCTGGTGAGACAGATTTAAGGTTCAGAGCTCAGGCTACTTCTGGGCTCAAATTGAAAATGTTCAAATGCAGATAGCATACAATATCAAATGCAGTGGTGGAAATCAAGCAATCGGTAGCACCTTGCATGAAGTATTCATTTGGGTGAGTTTTACAACCTCAGGCTGCTTGCGAAATAGATCTCAGGGGCTGCGGTAAATATATTAGGATCGGTGGAAAGGTTGTAGACAAAAAAAAAAAAACAAAGATATAACCATTTGGGAACTTAGGAATAACTTGGAAGTGCTGCTAATCTTAAATGCAACCTCCATTTTCTTCTTTGCGGCCATCACAAGCAATCCTATTTAAGCAGCTTCATTGAGTCAGCTGGAATTGCATGTCTACAGATGACCTTTCACGTACTCTGGACTGTCCATGCCTTGAGATTAACTATTAAATGGAATTGTAAAAAATAAATAATTCAAAGTGTCCTTAAAGCCAACTTGTCCTGTTTCCAAAGGAAAAAAACAAAATAAATGAACCAGGGCTGAAACGAAACACTGCGAAGCCAATTGGATGAAAGAAAGCGGAAAAAAGCACTAGGCAATAGTGTCCTATACACAGACCAACCAACCAATGATGCAAATTCAAAGGCAGACTTGGCTGCCAGGAGGATCTGGCACGCTGGAAATTGAGTCATTATGTTGCTTTTTGTAATTCTAGTAACCTGGTTGCGACTTTCAAACAGGTAGTTTTACATTTCAGTTGCTGGTGAACTTTATGCCTTTGATGTTCACATGGAGATGTCTGCGCTTTTCTCCAACAAAAACGCAAAGGAATGTAATGATCATACTTATGCGCAAAATGAATCAAGATGGTGAGCTCTGTCATAGTCTAAGCCTTGCAGTATTATTTTCTTGATTCAAGGGAAGATGATGTCAGTCTCTTAAGAAATCACAGCTATAAAAGGGCAAGAGTCTTTACTTTCTGCTTCGCTCAAAAAGCTTATTTGTGCTCCTTTGTAGGCGCATAATATAGTTCCATGGGTTTGTTGACTTTCCAATACTTCTCGCTGACCAGTTCCAAAGAAAAAGAACCATTTAGTACCTAAGCAGAAGAAAAAGAAAGTAAAAAGTTAGACTAAAACAATAAATGGTGGTTTTGATTATATCTGAAGAACACACACTGATCAAATTTCCAAGTGATGGAGAGCTTCAAAAGGGTTGAACGGTGCGACTGTAGTGTACAGTAAATGGGACTAATCTGAATAGGACTAAACGTATCTGAGAAAATAACACTCAACTTTGCATGCTGTTGCTTATGCAATTCAGGCTTTGTCGGTCTGTTTACCAAAATATTACACTGAATTAAAATATCATGTTCTGTTGTATTTATTTATCAAATTAAGAACAGGTAGAGTATTTTTACTGATTTTGGTCCAGAACCTGCACATAAAACAAAGTCAAATTTGAAGCAAAATGCCTTTCTCAAAATGTGACAATGAGAATGCCGTAAATAGCCTAACACATGTACAGGGTATTTTTATTATTCTTTATCTCCGGTGTGAACGTCCACAAAGGGGTAACTACTCTACTTCATCATTGTCTCCCTGCTGCTAAAGAAGGTTTAGATATGGATGGAAGAGCAATGGCAGATAATATTTTCTTTAGACTGCACTGTAGCTTTAAGAAAAGCAAGGGTGAGAGGCATCTGCAACATAAAAGATGCAGCCACAATGAACAGCTGTCACTTCCTGCTCCTGCGTTTACCAGGTCTTATATCACAAATTCAAGATGATGAAAATATTTAGCATAATTACAGTAAATTAGTTCAAACGTTACAGATTTGTTTTTGAATTTGTATTGAATCGATTTCAAGAGCTCTTAAGTTACGCTTTTCGTCTTGGGCAAAAAACGGATGTAAATTAATGTTTTGCATTATTTTAAATCATTAATATATGTGATTAGTTTCACATATTAGGATAACGTAATTGCTATATATATATATATATATATATATATATATATATATATATATATATATATATCTAACTCTACCCTTGCCCTTTGGGAGCACATTAATTTAATGAAATTGTGATATGTTTTTGTAGCTTTTTTTTATTAAGTTAATTTACAGTTAGGGCCTGAGTCATTTCCCTTTTATTAAAATAATTTTGATTTAGATAAAGAAGATTGTGTGACACATGACAAACTTACAGACAATATGTTAAACAATATTTCAAAGTCAAGATTTTTTCAGATTTGAAAAAAGTCTGGAAGTAAAGCTGTCTGAAGTAAAGTCAATCAAATAGTTAGTGCTTCAAGCGGAATGGCTCTCCTCACAATGCCAATGGAATTCCATTAATAAATGTTGAATCCTTGAACAAACACATGGCAACTCCTCAATTGTTTAAAGTGAACTTAAGCAATTAAAAAAAAAAAAAAAAGTTTTACTTTTTTGCAATTCCCATTGAGTTTCAATGTGTGTTTTATCCTCATGTTTTATATAAATATTTCCTGCACTTTAATATTTGAGAGTGAATTAAAGCTGGCACCAAGTTGATGGCAAATAAAAGGGTATGTGCATAATTGGCCCATTAAATAAATACTAAGAAGACAGCTCTTGGGAATCTCATCAAGATAAAGGTTCTTGACTCCACGGTCACTTCAATCTAACCATGAACCACATCATAGAACTTTGCAGGACAGGAGTTGCTAACACACGCCCTACTGGGCCAGTTATGAGTAAAATGATGTATGGTATGAAGGTGAAGCTTCCCTCAATTACAAACTTATTGGAAAACTAAGTAATAACTCGTATGTAACCTGCCACTAAAGAGATGTAACTATATTACTACAACAAGGAGAGTGGTTGGCATTCAGAGGGTAGCTACACAATAAGAGATGTTCTTTACAGGGAAGGATGCAGTGGTAGTATGAGATCGTGGCATTGGACATACTCTTGCAGTCTCTAAAAAGTAATGTTTACTGAAGACACAGAAATCAATGTAGTTTGCTAACTGGAAAAATATCTACAATGAAACATGCTTTTGAAAGCTGCAGTTCTGCCTAAGGTTCTTTAATGCATTCACCTGAAAATTTGTGGCTACGTGATGCTGAAAACTGCACCCCAGGCTTTGGAAGGACACGTTACTGGAATCCCCCAAATGGTCCATGTAAACCCGCAAGCTATCTTACTATCTGTATGGCTACCAAAGCATGACTAAAGTTGCAGTTATACGCCAAACAATTGCCTAGAGTTCACCCTTTTGAGTGCACACAAACTAGCTCAAACAGCCTCCAAGAAGAAATAAAGTAATTTAATGTGGAAAAGCATATAGATCGCTCATCAATGGTTTATGGTTCCCATGCTGCAAACAAGATTTTAGTGAGAGGGCCCATTACACCACCAAGAAGCGATTTCGAAGATCAGACTTGCCTATCTAATGTACTTGTCTGCATTGACGCACCTAATACAACCACTGGAAAGGAACACTGGTTTTATAAGAATCAATTAACCAACGACCAGAGATATTTTAAGGCATGGGCAAAGTGGGCAATTGCCCAGGGGCTACACCTTCCAGTGGCCCCTCTGGGAACATTAACTTTCTCTCTAGCTCACTTCTGCGTATTTATCTATCTTAACCTTTAACTTATAATTCAATATTGATCAGCAACTAAGGGCTTGAGTTAGCAAAAAATGAGTAATAAAATTAAAAGTTGATCCAAACAGGGGCCCCCAAAAACCTTAAGACGACACTTTAACCAACCCTCGCATCACTAAAGAGAAAATATTGTAAGGCTAATTCAAAGCAGTGTAAAGGGATTAGGTTTAGGCATAGCATAGTTTCCTGGATAATTGAATCAAATAATACCATGCATTAATTTCCATTATCTGATAAAGCAGCAGGCAGAGAACAGGGCGAGGGCCAGGTGCCCAAGATGGTGGATGTGTGCAAGCTTAGCTCTGTGCTGCTTACATCCTGCCCCCTTCTACATGGTAGGAGGTCAATCTGGCTCTCTCCTGGCATGGTTTGAGACTGGGGTGCCTCCCAGAGTTGACTAAGGGAGAGTTGGGCCCAACCAGCGACCAGAGAGTGGGGAGGGGACCGCACCTTCATGGTAACAGCACAGCCCAACACATGCTACAGAGGACTAACCTGGCTCCCACTGGCAAATAGAGAACTGAACTGCAAGTAGCAGGAGTGGGCTGCCCAACCATAGGCATAAGCACCTCTAGGCTGATACCCCCTGTAGGCAGAGCCGTCTGGTACATGCTGCCAGCCCCCAAGACAGCCCCTTGATACGATAAGCAGATTCCAGCACTGGGGTTGGGCCGCAGAAACTACAAGATTCTAGGTGAGGAGTGAGGCTACAGTGGCCCACTCACCACTTTACCATGAAGTTGAGCAGGAGGCCAAACACAGCAGCACTTGACATGGCAACAGGCCTCAAATTACTCGCACAATCAATCAAAGTAGCCAGCTCAGTGCAGGGAACTTGAGACAGTTCATCTCCCTCTTTTTGTTTGTTTAAAAGTATTGATATTGGGGTGCTGCTGGAGTGAGGGAGTGCATGGGATGCTGGTACCCCCCTCCTGGTTACTGCTCTTCGGCTGACCCCGACCTCACAATGGGACCAAGGGACTTCTTTTGGCATTAATCACTTTCTGTTGAGGGTACATAAGGACTACATTCAATTGCTTGTGCCTGCCTTATCACAAGACACTATCAAATGCTGCAAACAAAGGGTGTGTGGTGGGCAGATGGAGCTTCGCCCTCCCGACCTTATAGAGGAACCCCTCGGAGACCATTAATCCTGCACACTAAATCCGTGGGTTCTAGCAGACTTGATGGGCTGACATTTTCCTTGTGCTCCAGAAACTGCCTCGAACTTGCACTACAGCACCTCATAACCGGCATCTGCCAGCAATTACCCGATTTATCCATTTAGATGGTATCAAGTAACTCTACTTTCTGCCTGCACCTTTGCCACTCGGTGGCCCACATGGGAAGAATTAAAAACCCGAATAAGGTGCACCAGATGCTAACATGAAAACAATCAACGCCCTCACCTAAAGCTTCTGTGATAGAAAAGCAGGTGCTGTGCAACCTTCTGGATTTAGATAGGGTCACCTTACACAAACTGAAAAAGATTCGAAGTATGCTTTACAGAGTAAAACTGATTCAGTTGTCGGAAGGTGTGCAAGGAAAGGAATTGACGTCACCCCACAGGAGTGGAAGTATCCATAAGAACAACCCATTGCAGAACAGGGGATAGGTGGTGCCCAGCACGGCTTGACAAATGGGAAAACCCCTGGTACAAACAGACTTACAAATTAATTTTATAAAACCGATACCATAGTGTTAGCTCCTAGGTTTGCAGCCTTAAGCAAGGTGACTTGGCAGGAAGGTTGCTTGCCTCCCTCGACCAGTGAAGCTACCATATCTTCAATTTCTAAGGCTGGCAAGGACCCATTACTCCTTACATATGTTGCTTCTCCTTCCCGGACTAATAAACTTTGATCAGTTTGGGTTCATCCCTAGACTTAATATCTCCTATACTATCAGGAGTCTTTTTGCACCCTAGAAGAAATCCCTAAATCCTGGTCCGATTCTGTGTGTCTAGTCATAGACCTTAAAAAGGCCTTTAACACTGCATATTGGAGTTATAGGACTATGGTTCTCAATAGAGTTGGATTTGATAAACGCATGCCCGATAGCTTAGGTTGCTCTACTCCAATCCACCTGCCAGAGTCCATAAAAGGGTCTTTCAGTCAGAGGGTCAACTCATACAATTTTGCTATATGTTGACAATATCCTGATGTATGTTAAAAAAGCAAGCATGATTTTATGGAACCGATCTTTTATTCGTTTTAAACGGCAATCCTGCATCATTACACAGCTGTATGCCTACAACCATAAAGGCCGGCAGCGGAAGTTTCAGACGTAAACACATGTACACAGCTTCTTTGCCTAAAACCCTGGGGCCGGCAGCGTTGTCTGGATTGTATGATCCAACCCATCTACAATAATAAAATTAGAAGAACGAAGAAAAAGAAAGAACGCCCCCCCCCCCCATCCCAAAAACGGAAAAGAAAAAGGGGTACCTGCACCGGTAGGAGTTCATCTTATCAATCTACAGAAGTCAATAGCATATAATTCAAACCTGACCCATTATATGTGGGATGTCGCCGCCTCCTTTGCCTCAGGAAGCAGATGCAGTATTTGGAGATATTTAGGGCACGTTACCTCCCTGAACTCTTGACAATATTCGGATAAAAGGGGCCCACAATTCAGCATAGGTCTCCCCCTTGTGATCTTGGACCAAAGAGGCGTTCCATGGCAAGGGTTAGCCAAAGTCTATGTAGCCAGGCTGTGTGGTCTGGAACATTCGTGGTGCCCCATTGTGCCAAGAGTGTTTGACGTGCCGCCAATAACGCCAGCGCAATCTGCCTACCCCTCAATGATCGCAGGGGAAATGTCAGCGCGTTTGGTAGCCCCAGTAAGGTGTACGCCGAAAAGCGTGGGATCTCTGTCTCAAAGGCTTTGTCGATGTCATTCAACACCCCCTTCCAGAAGCGTTCTAACGTGGGCAATTCCAAAGCAAGTGTGCCAAAGAACCAGTGAGCCCGCATCCCCTCCAACACTTATCCGTGTGGTTTTTGTCCCAGCTGTGGATGCGTGCCGGCGTTGGGTACCAATATGATGCAACTTTGAAAGCTGATTCGGTTCCAGCGGTATTATGGGCTGTGTGGTGTGCCCTGTAGTGGATGTTCTCCCATTCCTTGTCAGACAAAGCTCTGCCCAACTCTTCCTCCCAGCGGAGTTGACCCTTTGATCGCCCCCGTTCTGCCCATCGGCTAGGATAGTGTATAGTTCTGAGATTAGGTGTTTGTCATCTGTTTTACCTACTTACCACTTCTCAAAGGGAGTAAGCCGTCGAAAAGCTTGCGCTAAGTATGGTGGGGAAGTGACCCAATGTCTAAGTTGGAGATAATAGAATTCATCTGATTTAGGCAAATCATAGTCCAATCTCAATTGCTCATAGGGGATGATACCTTGGATATCAAACAGCGAACCTACCCGCTTACAACCCGCCTCCCTCCATCTCTGAAAGACCTCAGATTTGCAGCCCGGAGGAAAATCCGGATTGTTGACTATTAGGGAGGGAAAAGTCGTCAGCCCCATTTTGAGCGCCCCGGCATCCTACACTCTGTGTGGCTGCTGTAACTGGGGACGAGTAGAGGTCCCATGCCCTTAATTTGCGCAGCAGCCAGGCCTCTCTCCAGATATTTATTCCAGCTACAGCCTGATCCATAAAGATCCAGTGTTTTTCGGAGAGTGGGCGATTCCACTCAACAATATATCGAAGGTGAGAGGCTTGTAGGTATCTTATGTATCACGGGGAGGGCTACACCTCCATTAAGCTTGGGTTTTGACATTTGAGAAAAGGGCAGACGTGTCTTCTTCCCTCCCCATACAAATTTATTGATGGCCAATTGTAACATCTGGAATATATACAAGATCCGTGGCAATACAGTCATTTTGACAGCTGCTATACGTCCAAACCAGGCTAGTTTCAGTCTCTCCCACCCGTCCAGAGCTTTCTTTGTCTGTTCCACCAGAGCCGAATAGTTCAACCCCAGCGTCATTGACAGCGTTGGAGTTAGTAGGATACCAAGATACGTTATCGACTGCGAGGCCCATTGTAGGGGAAATCTCTCCCGTAGAGTCTCCTCGTGCTCCTGTGGGGTAGAGAGGTTAAGCACCTTAGACTTGCTTAGGTTCACTTTAAAACCCGAGATTTCCCCAAATCGGTCCATCTCCGTCAGTAGGGCAGGTAGGGAGGCGAGTGGCTCAGCGAGCGATAGTATTACGTCATCTGCATAGAGACTTATCTTATGGATGTCCCCTCCAAAGCGCAGTCCCTTTATTTAGGGGTGGACCCTGATCTGTTGGGCCAGGGGCTCCAACTATAGGGCAAAGAGGAGGGGCGAAAGCGGGCACCCGTGCCCCGTGCTATCCGAAAGGATGTTGAGGACGTCCCATTCACTCTGACGAAAGCCCGAGGGGCCTGATAAATACACCTGACCCACTTTATAAAGCATTCTCCAAGACCGAAGCGACGCAGTGTGTCAAACGGGTAGCTCCACCGTGCTCTGTCAAACGCTTTCTCTGCGTCTATTGACAAGAATAGGGCTTCCTTCCGAGATCTACGCACACTGTCCATAAGATGTAGGAAGCGCTTCGTATTATCTCCATCCTGTCGAGTGGGGATAAACCCTGCCTGGTCTGGGTCTATCAGCCCCGCCATCAACGGACTCAAACGAGCCGCCAGTATCCCAGTGAAAAGCTTTGCATCCAAATTAAGTAAGGAGATTGGACGGTACGACCCACATTGACTTGGATCTTTGTGAGGTTTAAGGATCACTGAAATCGCCGCTTCCGCCATGGAGTCAGAGATCGTGCCACTTTCTAGAAAAGAGTTCAAAAGCCTCGTCAGCAGGGGAGCCAGTTCTACGCACGTGGTCTTGTAGAACAAGGCGGGATAACCGTCAGGTCCCGGGGCTTTGTTCAATTTCAACCTGGCTATGGCCGATATGACTTCCTCCGGTCGTATGGGCTCGTCCAGTTGACTCGCCTGTTCCTTGGGAAGGGGTGTGAGATTACTCGCCTCAAGGTACGCACTCGCATCTGGTTGCACTATATCCTCTTCGGTGTATAAAGATTGGTAGAACTGTCTAAATGTACCAGCTATCTGACTATCTGCGTGCACTTCCTCTCCTGAGGGCTTCTTTATCATAGGTATCGCCCCCGCTAGTGTCTTGGCCCTGAGCCGGTGGGCCAGCATTCTCCCACATTTGTCGCTGCTTAAGTAAAACTTATGGCGTAGGTACAGTAACGCATACTCCGCCCTGTCTAAGTCAAGACGCTTCAAGAGGAGTCTCTTTCTCTCAAACTCACTCCATACCCTCGGCGCGCCTGTGCGCTTATGTATCACCTCCAATTCCCTCACCTCTTGTGTTATGCTCTGTCGCGTTTCCCTGCGTTTTCTATTCTCAGCAGAGGATATGGCCAGGAACTCCCCCCTCACCACTATCTTTAGGGCCTCCCAGAACGCAGCCATCGAGGTGTCCTCTCTATCGTTGTGTTTTATGTACTCGACAATTTTCCCACGAATCTCCTTCACTGTGTTTGGTGATTGTAACAGCCCTTCCCGCAAACGCCACTGCGCCAGAGTACGATTGCCCTCCCCCGCTTGGATTGTGACTGTGATTAGAGCGTGATCCGACAGCGAGAGTGGCTCTATTGAAGACTCCTGTATTCTAGACAAAAGCATTGTAGACGCTAGGAAGTGATCTAATCGCGCGTAGGACTTATGCGCAGCTGAGTAGTGTGTATAATCTTGTGTGTCTAGATGGTGAAGGCGCCAAATGTCATGCAGCCCGCTCTCTGCGAGCCATCGTTTACCCTCAGGAGAGATCGCCCCTGTCTGGGCCTGTCTCTGGCAAGAGCGATCCCTAGTATTATCCATTACTAAGTTAAAATCGCCTCCTACTAAAATCGCTGCGTCAGCTAATGCCAGCCCTTCCGTAAGAGTCTTAATAAGAAAAGGTTCCTGGTTCGTGTTAGGTGAGTAGATATTCATTAGAGTGAAGAGAGTGGACCCCCACGGAATCCTAAGAGCAAGAACCCTCCCCCTCACTTCGTGAAGAGTTGAGAGGACCTTACCTTCAAATTTTGCACTGAGCAATATAGCTACCCCATTTGTTTTGGTATTACTTGCGGACCAGTATTGATGCGGAAATCTGCGTGTACGCATGCGGCCCGTGTCTTTGGATAGTAAACGAGTTTCTTGTAGCATGCAAATGTCACCCTCTGCGTTTTCTAATAGCGAGAGGATAGCAGAGCGCTTCACGGGATGGTTAAGGCCCCGAACATTGAGAGAGATAACCTTGAGATCTTTACCCATGACACTTACTTAATGATGGGAAAGGTCGGTGGGCACGCCCAGAGTGGGGGGGATGGGAGAGAGTGGGCACAAGGGAGCGCGTCCGCGTTTTCATGCATCTGGTTTCCCTAAAACCGGTGCAGTATATCCAAACAAAAATAAACCCCAGAAAGGTAAACACTATGCCATCGACCATCTAACAGGATGGAGTAGAGCAAGAGTCTTTTATGACCAAAGTACGTCGAAAGAAAACTAGTAAAGGGGGAAACGACCCAAGCAGATCCACAAGAAGAGGAGAGCGCGGCCTCAGACTCCGCCTCGGTGATGTGCTCCTAATGTTTTCTCAGTGCGTTCAGCTGGGTGCCGGTTGGATTGGGCCACTGGACAGTGAGGAAATGACCGCTTCTCTTTCTTATATAATAGTTGCTGTGTCCGGTTTATGGGGGGACGAGGGTTTCCTCACTTTTTGCCATTGTAGCTGGGCATATCCTGATCCTTTTATAGACTTGTGTTGCGGCTCCGGGGACTGTAACTTTGCGATTCCTAGCACATCTCTGGCCTCCTGAAGAGAGCGAATCTGCAGCAACTTGCCCTCATATCGCAAGATAATCTGAAAAGGATGGCCTCAGGAATAAGCAATCCCCAGGTCTTTGAAGTGCATTGTAATCGGTCGAAATTCCCTGCGCTTACTTAGAGTGATAGCCAACAGGTCTTGGTATAGAGTCAGGGAGATACCGCGAAAATGTAGGGGGTGCGCAGCTCTGGCTTTCTTTATAATCAGCTCCTTCAGTTGGAAATCTTGGACACATGAGGATGTCCGGCCGCGGCGCCTTCCCGCCCCTCTATAGGCCTACACGGTGAGCTCTATCAATCTGAATATCAGTTGTGTGGTCATCTCCCAGCACCTGCCGACATAGGGCCGAGACAAACTCCACGATGTCATCCCCTTCTGCTCCCGATGGCACTCCTCTGATGCGTACATTGTTGCGGCGGGAACGGTTTTCCAGGTCTTCTGCTTGACCTTGCAGTTCTATATGTTGCTCTTTGAGGCGGAGGATTTCTTGCTGCATCATTTCGAGTTCCTCGTCTCGTCCGGTTTCGTGCTCCTCAAGAGTTGCCACTCGCTCACCTATTTCTTCTACGTCACGCTTTACCTCTTTGAGGTCGGCCGATATTTGCTCCTTGAGTTCCTGCAAATCGGCTCTCAGGGATGTAAACAGCTCCGTCATAAAGGCTTTCTTGGCCGGAGCATCCGCTCCTTCCTGACTTCCCTGCGACCCTTCAGTCTCCTGGCCTGGATTGTCAGTCACTCCCTGAGTGGGTTGTTTTAGGAGCATTTCTTTGACGGAGCGCTCCTTCTTCAGCTGTGCGCTAGCCATTATTCTTGTCTAGTACAGCTGGTGAGAATGCTGCGCTCTTAGCTCCGCCGGGTTTGGAGTTCTGGCCTGGCCGCGCTATCTGACCACCAGGGACAGTACCCCCTTGTAGGCGAGGCTCACACTTCCATAGCCTATGGGCCCAAACAGCTAGGATACTCCGGGCCGCTGCTCCTCAACCCCGGCCAGCAGCTCGCGTCCCCGCTGAGAGAGAGTCTTGGGCTGGTAAAGGCCTCGGGCAGTGCGCACGGCAGTAGATCAGAGCGAAATCTGTGGCGGTCTCTTCCCTACGGAGTACGCTCCTTTCCCCTAGCTTCACTGCAGTTCTGAATGTGTCGCCCTGGAGATCCCCGCCACAACTGCAGCCCGTTGTCCTTCTTACTGTGGCCCGACTCACTCCCTTATTGCAATCCCACGCCGCCAATGTCCTGGGGGTGCCCCGGGACGTGCGATACTCCTAGTGGCCCCTCTCCTCTGGTCTCTACCTTCTGAATATCGCTGTGGGGCAAGATCCTCTACTTCGCTCGTCAAATTGAGCTATAATATTGGATCTGTTGACTAAAATGGCCGCTGTGAGGCAGCTTGTGTAATAGCAGGAGGAGTCCCTTCCTTCTCATAGATCAAAGTCTTGGAATTATGATCTTCGTATTATGTATTGTCCTTCCCCTTTCAGCGCAAGTTCGTTTCAGGAACTCTTCATCAAGCAGGGCCAGCGTTATCGCCTCGACGGGGGCACCTCGTACAAGCGTCTGCCCTGTTTCCCGCTGGGGCTCCGCTTCTAAGGGCGTCTCTCGCAACCCCAGCCGCCCCGCGCACACCCAGGGGCCGCTTGCGCCTATCATATGGTACCTTACAATGAGCCGACTGGCTTCTTCACTGCTAGCCCCGGTCTGCGTCCGTCTCGGTGCTCTCACCGCCCTCTGGCCGGGCTCAGCTCCCGACGTTTGCGGGTACAAGGGGGAATCCGCCGCTTCCGCTGCTGGCGAGAGGGGGTCACGCACTGTCGCTGTAGCCTCCGCTTACTGGATGTTGTGGGGGCCCCACCAGCGCCACTTCCACGTCAGGCTGTGCACTGTCGGGCCGCGGTCCTTCCTGGCCTCAGGGCCGCCGCTCCTCCCCCATCGTAGCACCAGCCATTGTGCAGCACCTCGCTCACCGCCAGATCGTCACCTCCTCAGACAATGCTGGCCAGGTCCGGGCCCCATTGCCTCCGCTGCTCACTGGGGACCTCCGCCGCTCTCAGGGATCACGAGATGGCTCAATCGTCGTCTAGCACACGGCAATCATGGCATCCGCTGCTCCCTACCCACCACGCCGGGCAGGCCGCAGCGCGTTCGCCGCTTACAGGGAGTCCGCCTCAAGTGCTTGGGGTACCCGGTGCTCCGCTGGAGTCCAAGCGTGTTCCAGGATCCAGTCCTGGTCCCTCATGCCTTCGATGCGGGCGTAGAGCAAGCAGTACTAGTAGATTGTCGTGGCGGAGCCGGAGAGACCACAAAACATGTCCTAGCCGGCCGCCATCTTGGCCACGCCACCCCCGCAAGCATGATTTTACTCAACTAACTGAGGTTCTTTCGACCTATCAAATTATTTTGGGTCTTGGACTCAACTGGAAGAAATCCTGTCCCTTTCCTTTAAAACTGTTGCAGCTTCTTAGCATTGTCAATCTAATAGACAGGAAACTAAGGTGGGAATGGCATGTTCTGTAATCTAGGAATCAGGATTACTATTCCGACAGTGATCTACTAGACGGTAATATTGGACCAGCCATCTGTTCTTTTTGGTTGATGTGCTAGTCAGCTTTGCCGTGGTCAGCTGCTGGCAAGGTTGGCAAGGTTGGCCTCGCAAAGATGGTGGCGCCGCTGCACCTCCTTTATCTCTTTGTCAAATTCACCATGGTTATACCCAAAGATATATTAAAGATTTAAATAGTCTCATGGATTCATTAATTTGGGCAATAGGCAGAGAGTTGTGTTGAGGATGTTGCTGCTCCATTCTGTTAAAGGAAGTCTGGGAGCCCAGGACTTTGAAGGCTACTACCTTGCAGCTCAGTTTCAGTGGCTCAACAGACTGCTGGTGGGAAGGAACCTGTCAGAGACTGGCCTTTCCATCTCCTAATGGTGGGAGGGGCTATTACATGCTGCTTTTTGCCTGGGACTAAAAACACTCCAAGGCTCTCCCAGGCTTGTTTGGACTGCGTGGTCCTGCTTACAGCATGTCCTGTGTCTTTCACAAGTAATGGTACCATACACCGTAACAGTTCCATTGAAGGGGCTCCCAACACCGTCAGGAATGAACAAGTTACTTACCTTCGGTAACGATATATCTGTAAGAGACATAGATTAGTTATAGACTCATCACCTTAGAATTACCCCCAGGCATCAGACTGGATCCGGAGAATTTTTTCCTCAGCAGTACCTCTGCGCGTCAATAGGTGGCGTCGGTCGACTCCGCGTTCGCCGTTGGCGTCGTGGTCGCCGGAATGACGTTGCGGTATCTACTTAGACACCGCCCTCCCGCGCTGACATCAGTTCTTTACACGACATTCCATGCCAGAAGCGCAGAGCCATGCAAGACACTGACCACTGGTGCACAAAAACTAGGGCCCTGAAAGGGAGTCCCTTACCCCAGAAGTCAGTTTGCAGAACGGGGAGGATGGGTGGGGCGGTGAGGAATCCATAACTAATCTAGGTCTCTTACAGATATATCATTACCGAAGGTAAGTAACTTGTTCATCTGAAAGAGACAATTAGTTATGGATTCCTCACCTCAGAATAGATACCCCAGCAATAGCAACCCCGGTGGTGGGTCTGCGAACCAAGTTCACACCAGAAAGTCCTGGAGAACTGAACAGCCGTAGAAGCCGTCTCTAAGGACTTGGCAGTCCAGGCAATAGTGTTTGGTAAACGTGTGCAGTGAAGCCCACGTAGCTGCCTGGCAGATGTCAAGAAGGGGGACTCCACGTCCCAAAGCAGTAGTGGCTGCCGTTGCCCTGGTGGAATGGGCACGCAACCCAACTGGAGGTTCCTTTTTCGCTAAGGAATAGCAGATTTTGATGGAAAGAACGACCCAAAGGGAGAGGGTTTGTTTTTGCACGGCCCGACCTTTCTTGGCGCCCACATAACCAACAAAGAGCTGGTCATCCACCTGGAATTGTTTCGTGCGATACATATAGAACGAAAGCGCACGTTTTGGATCCAGGCGGTGGAGCCTCTCTTCCTCTTTAGAAGGATGCGGAGGCGGAAAGAAGGTGGAAAGAGGTAATCACTTTGGGAAGGAAAGAAGGCCTAGTGCAGAGGACAACTTTGTCCGGATGAACAGCCAGGAAAGGAGGCTTAGAAGAAAGGGCTTGTAGCTCACTCACCCTGCAAGCAGAGGTGATGGCAACCAGAAAGGCAGTTTTAAGAGTCAGGAGCCTAAGAGGACAGTTATGAAGCGGCTCGAAAGGAGCACACATAAGATAAGTAAGAACCAGATTCAAGTCCCACTGGGGCATCACAAAAGGAATTGGAGGAAACAAGTGAGTAATGCCCTTTAGGAAGCGATTTACAATGGGGGACTTGAAAAGAGAAGGCTGGTCAGGCAGCAGACGGAAGGCGGAAATGGCCAAAAGATAGCCTTTGAGAGTGCCCAGAGCAGAGCCCTGCTGGGCCAAAGAAAGAATAAAGAGGAGAACCTCTGAAAGGGGGGCAGAAGGGGGATCCACAGCCTTTGCTGCGCACCATGCCACAAACTTGTTCCATCTACAGGCGTATACCGTTTTGGTGGAGGGACGCCTGGCTGCCAAGATAACATTACAGACTTCGGGAGGAAGGTCGAAAGCTGTCAACTGTTGCCACTCAATCTCCACGCAAGGAGGTGGAGGCTGGACAGGTTCGGGTGGAGGACCGTCCCCTGCTGCGACAGAAGATCCTCCCGAAGAGGCAGTCTGATCGGAGGATCGATGGCCATGTGTAATAGCTCGGGATACCAGATTCTTCGTGCCCAATCCGGGGCCACAAGAATGACTTGGGCCCGGTCACGCCTGATCTTCTTTAGCATTCTGGGCAGAAGTGGTATAGGCGGAAAGGCGTATAGAAGACCGCAATTCCACTTGCGACGAAAAGCGTCTCCGAGCAAGTGCCGCCTTTGGAAATTCCAACGCAGTTGCTCTCCCCACTGCTGAAAGAGACCTTGCACCACCTCCGAGTGAAGACGCCATTCGTGATCCATCATACACCTGCGGCTGAGTTCGTCTGCCCTGTCGTTCAGAGAACCTGCCAGGTGTTGAACCACTATAGATATGCAGTGATGCTCCAGCCACGGCCAAAGGCGAAGAGCCTCCTGACATAGGGTCCACGACCCCACCCCGCCTTGTTTGTTGCAGTACCACATGGCGGTGGTGTTGTCCGTGAACACCTGCACTACTCTTCCCCTGACAGAGGGAAGGAATGCCTTCAGTGCAAGACGAATCGCCCGAAGCTCCAGAAGGTTGATATGGAGCCCGGACTCCGCAGGAGACCAAAGGCTTCTGATCTCCGCCTCTCCCATGTGGCCGCCCCACCGCAGCAGTGATGCATCTGTCACCACTGTGAACTCTGGTTGGGGAAGGGAGAGGGATCTGCCGTTGACCCAATCCCATTTCGTCAGCCACCACTGCAATTGATATCCAGTGCCCTCCGAGATCTGGATGCAATCGGACAGATTCCCCTGATGCTGTGCCCACTGAAACTTCAGGTCCCACTGCAGAGTCCGCATATGCCACCTGGCATAGTCGACCAGCAGGATGCAGGAGGCCATGAGGCCCAGTAGCCTCAGGGTCATTCTGGCTGAAACCCGGGAGTGAGGCTGAAATATCGGAATCATAGCCCGAATATCCCAGACTCGCTGCTCGGGAGGAGAAGCCCGAAACTGCGCTGTGTCCAGAACTGCTCCGATGAAAAGGAGCTTCTGAGAGGGGATCAGGTGTGACTTCGGCACATTGATGGTGAACCCCAGCGAATGCAGGAGGTCGGCCGTAGTCGGGAGGTGGGAGACGACAGCCTGGGGCGAGCCCGCCTTCAACAGCCAGTCGTCGAGATAGGGGAAGACTGGAACCCCTGATCTGCGCAGATGAGCAGCGACCACCGCTATCACTTTCCTTAACACCCGAGGGGCGCTGGTAAGGCCAAAGGGGAGCACGGTAAACTGAAAGTGCTCGTGGCCTACCGTGAACCGGAGGTAACGCCGATGGGCCGGCAGGACGGGAATGTGAAAAAGCGTCCTGCAAGTCCAACGCTGCCATCCAGTCTCCAGGGTTGAGGGCAGACAGGACCTGAGCCAAAGTCAACATTTTGAATTTCTCCTTCCGGAGGAAGCGGTTGACGTTCTGAAGATCCAGGATAGGACGCAGGCCTTTGTCCTTCTTGGGCGTCAGAAAGTAGTGGGAATAACAACCACGACCTACTTCTGGGCCAGGAACTCGCTCGATGGCTCCCTTGGCCAAGACAGCCGTAACTTCCTGTTGGAGAAGAGCCAAGTGATCCTCCGACATGCGATGGGTCTGAGGTGGCATGGATGGAAGGGTAGTTTGGAAGGGGAGGGAGTAGCCCCTTCGGACTATCTGCAAAACCCACCTGTCCAACGTGATGTTGAGCCAGTGGGGGAGGTGATGGCGAATCCTGCCGCCCACTGGCGAATGGTGGCCCTGAAAGGTCGGACTAGGAGGGCTTGGAGGCTGCTGCAGAGGGGGCGCTGGTCGACTGGCCCGCCCACTGGCCCCCAGACCCACGGCGGTGGGTCCCACGTCACTGGCTGCGCAGAGCCTTGACAGCTTGTGCAGGCCTGTGGCCCTGGACGGAACGTGGTGGGGCACCCCTTCCGTAGCCACGAAAGGCAGACTGCGTTGGGCGGGTGGTGGAAGCAAGGCCTAAGGATCTGGCCATAGCCCTAGAATCGTTAAAGCGCTCGAGCGCGCTGTCTGCCTTGTCGCCAAACAGGCAACGGCCATCAAAGGGCATGTCCAAAAGCGTTGCTTGGACATCCCCCGAAAAGCCAGTGAACCTCAACCAGGTGTAGCGTCTCAGTGCTACTGACGTGGAAATCGTCCTGCCCAGTGAGTCGGCGGTGTCCTGCCCACACCAGATGTGAACTTTGCTGCGTCTCTCCCTTCGGCAACAGCACGGGAGAGCACGGCCCGGGCCTCCTCCGGGCACTGTGGCAGCACCTGCGCAACCGTGTCCCACACCGAGTGGGAGTAGCGGCCCAATACACGTGGTGTTCACCGACCGCAGTCCCAAGCTGGAGGAAGAAAACATCTTCTTCCCAAGGTGGTCCAGCTTCTTGGATTCCCTATCAGGTGGTGCGTTAGGTAATGCGCCTTTGGACGTGGAGGTTTGGACTACCAAGCTCTCGGGGGTAGGATGGGAAGAGAGGAAAATGGGGTTGCCCGGGGGTGAGCAGTGGTGTCGGGCAATCCTCCTGTCCACAGGAGCCCCCGTGTTGGGCTTGGACCAAGTGCCCAAAAGGATGTCTGTAAGGTCCTCATTGAACTGCAGCAAGGGCTCCGAAGAGGCTGCCGCCGGTTGAAGCACCTCTGTCAGGAGGTAAATCCTGACCGCCACCGTAGGAAGCTCGAGGTTTAAGGCCTCGGCTGCCCTACGCAACACCACTGCGTAAGATGCACCCTCCTCCGTAGCCACAGTAGGGGGAGATAACATGCCAAAGTCTGGGGTGGTGTCCAGACCACTGGCATCACCCAACTCCTTTCTCCAGTCCGGTTCCTCCAACTGGTCTGCAAGAGGGTCCACAGACCCCTCCCATTCCTCTTCACCCTCTCCTGGTAGCCACTCAGGGCGGTAGGAAACATCAGGGGAGAACAGGGGTACAAAAGTACCGGTTGGCGTCGGTCCCGATGTCGGACGACGTCGGTCCAGCTCCGGGTCCTCGTCGCTGGGGACACAACCGGCATCGGAGGTGTCGTCACTGGAATCGGCGGAGGTGTCACGAGGTTGACTGCCGCCGATCCGGATCCAGGCCTGGATCCTTGGGGCCGGAGCCGAAGCCACCGGCATCGAAGTCCTTGAGCCCCCAACCGAGTCCGCGGGGCCCGAGGGTGCACCGGCGGAGTCGGGCTGGCCAAAGATGGAGTGTATGGCTTTGTAAAATGTGCGAAGCTGGGCAGGGGTCGCTCCGGCTCCCGGGAAGGGAGGGAAGGCCAGAGTCGACCCAACAGGCTCCGCAGGCGGAGCCGGACGACTACCTTCTGCTTCCCATGTCGCGTTGGCCGACGGACGGGGAGAACGCGAAGAGCGACGATGCTTCTTCGCCTTCTTATTGTGCTTCGACTTACCCGAAGACGAAGACTTCGATGACGAGTGGTGGTGGTGGTGGCTCCGCGACCTCCCTCTCGACCGGGACCTCGAACCGCGCGGAGCAGACTGCCGGGCCTCGAGAAGCTTTCAGGACCGCTCCCGCAAAGACTTCGGGTTCATGGCCCGGCAGTCGGAGCACGACTTCGGGTCGTGGTCGTGCTCCAGGCACCAAAGGCACACGGGGTGCGGGTCCGTGACCGACAGGAGTCGCAAGCCTTGAAGTTGGTCCGACGTGACATCCCTCCGTGCACCGGGAGTCGATCAACTTAAAAGAGGTGTCGACAAAAGTTGCAAAAAACGGAGTCAAAAAGTGACTCGAGGTACCGCTCTCTCCGGATCTGCGATTGGCTGGCGCGGAAAAAGAAATAACTGATGTCAGCGCGCGAGGGCGGCGTCTAAGTAGATACCGCGACGTCATTCCGGCGACCACGACGCCAACGACGAACGCGGAGTCGACCGACGCCACCTATCGACGCGCAGAGGTACTGCTGAGGAAGAAATTCTCCGGATCCAGTCTGACGCCTGGGGGTAATTCTAAGGTGAGGAATCCATAACTAATTGTCTCTTTCAGATACTTTGCGCACACAATATTATCTGATAGGAGGAAGTGGGAGTTCGCAATTAGGCAAGCTTTTCTGGGAAGGAAGGTTGGCTAGTTTTTTTAACACTTCCTGATGACACAGGCATACCATTAGACCAATTTCTGCTCCACTTTAGAATTGCGAAGGCCCTACAATCTCACAGCGGAATTAAACAAGAGGAGCCTTCGACAGATGCAATATTATATTCCTTACAGACTAAGGGTGAAGGATGTTGATTAATTAGTAATCTCTATAAAGTCTTTCTTGAACA
Organism: Calotriton arnoldi; assembly: GCA_963921515.1. NCBI lineage: Eukaryota > Metazoa > Chordata > Amphibia > Caudata > Salamandridae > Calotriton > Calotriton arnoldi. Next base: position 1,331,291 of record CAWUFW010002634.1, read on the forward strand.
TTTTATGGTATCCGTACAGCCACTAAGGGATAAATAGGAATCTAAGGTAAGTAGACTAGTCAATGACAATGATTGGGAAAGGATACTGCAATATCATCAGAAGGTATCCTGAAATGCCTGGTTCAATCTTATACAATCAATCAATCAAAGTTTTATAAAGCACGACTACTCACCCGGGAAGTGCTTGCGGCAGCAATGGTGATTGCCTGAGGTGCAGAGGCCTTCAGGTTCCAGGTCTTCGCAGTGAGGTAGGAGAAGGATCCTCCTCCAGCCATGGTTTTGCGGGTCCGTGGGATGGTGGCCAGGGCCAGTTCGGAGGAGCGAAGATGTCTGGTGGGAGTGTAGAAGGAGAGGCGGTGGTTGACATATGCAGGTCCGGCATTGTGGAGGGCTTTGTAGGAGTGTGTGAGAAGCTTGATGGCGATTCTTTTGTTGACCAGTAGCCAGTGAATGTCTCCCAGGTGGCCAGTGATGTGGTTGCGGCGTGGGATGTTCAGGATGAGTCTGGCGGAGGCGTTCTGGATGGTCTGCAGTGTTTTTGGGAGTTTCTGGGTGGTGCCGGCGTAGAGTGCATTGCCGTAGTTGAGTCTGCTGATTAGTGCATGGGTGACCGTTTTCCTGGACTCGATGGGGATCCACTTGAAGATCTTACGAAGTAGGCGAAGCGTGTGGAAGCAGGTGGACGAGACGCCGTTGATTTGGCAGTTCTTGGACAGCGAGGAGTCCAGGATGATGCAGAGGTTGACTGTGTGGTCCGTGTGAGTGGGGGGATTTAGAGTACTGCGGGCCACCAAGAGTCATCTAAGGTGAAGGAACCCAGGACGAGGACTTCGCTCTTGTCTGAGTTAAGCTTGAGGCAACTGTCCTTCACCCAGGTGGCGACTGCCTTCATCCCATCATGTAAGTTGATCTTGGCAGTTGTGGGTTCATCTGTGAGGGGGAGAATCAGCTGGGTGTCGTCGGCGTAGGAGACTATGTTGAGTCCGTGGCTTCTGACGATGGCTGCAAGTGGGGCCATGTAGATCTTGAAGAGGGTGGGGCTCAGGGAGGATCCCTGTGGCACTCCACAGGTGATCTCGGTTTGTTCTGATTTCAACAGTGGAATTCTGACTCTCTACGTTCGGCCGGTGAGTAAGGAGCGGATCCATACTAGGGCTTTGTCGCAGATGCCGGCGTCGTGTTGTCTTGCACAGGGGGTGTGGTGGGAGACTGTATCGAAAGCGGCTGAGAGGTCCAGGAGGATGAGGGCTGCAGTCTCGCCTCAGTCTAGGAGGGTAAAGATGTCGCCTGTAGCGGCGAGGAGAGTGGTCTCAGTGCTGTGGTTGCTTCTGAAACCTGATTGGGAGAGGTCCAGGATGTTGTTTGTTTCAACGAACTCTGCGAGTTTGGCATTGATGGCTTTCTCGATGACTTTGGCTGGGAAGGAGAGCAGAGAGAGGAGTATGTAGTTCTTGAGGTCCGTCGGGTCGGCAGAAGGTTTCTACAGCATGGGGTTGATCTCTGCGTGCTTCCAGTCTTCTGGGAAAGTTGAGGACTCGATGGAGCAGTTGATGGTGAGGCAGAGTTTGGGTGCGATGGAGGTGCTGACTCTGTTGAAAATCTGGTGAGGGCAGGGATCCGAGGGGGCTCCGGAGTGGATGCTCTTCATGATATGAAAGTGTCACCGGGGTGAGGGTAGTCCAGTTGGTCAAGGTCTGTTGGGGGCTGGAGCGATTGAGTGCAGTGGTTGCGAGTGGGGGGGGTGGGTCTTGGGATGCAAGGCTGTCGTAGATCTCCTATCTCCTTGATCTTGCGGTGGAAGAAGGTGGCGAGGTTGTCGCAGAGGTCTTGGGACGGGGGTGATGTTTGCTTTCTATGTGCTGGGCTTGGCAAATTCTTTGACTACACGAAGAGTTCCTTGCTGTTGTGTGCGTTGGCGCGTTCCTCAATGACTGCTTCTTAGTTGTTCTGATGAGGCGGTGATGGCGGTGCCGTCTGCCGGTGTGCCTAGACTCTTGAAGGGTGGAGGAGAACCGGCAGGCTTTCTTGGAGGGCTGCTTGCCTGAGGGGGGCCAAGGTGTTGGCACAGTCAGAGATCCAGCGGTGAAGGTTGCGTGCTGAGGTGCTGGCGTCCGTGAATGTCTGTGTTAGGGTCTTGCTGAGGGGGGTGGTGAGCTGGTTTTCGGTGACCTTGTTCCAGCTTCTGTGAGGATTGTGGTAGGCGTGGTGGCGTACGGTGGGTTTGGTGAAGGAGAAGTGGACGCAGTGGTGGTCGGTCGAGGGTGGCTCGGAGGTGTGGCTGACAGACATGTTGCATGCGGAGAAGATGGGGTCAAGCGTGTGTCCTGCTGAGTGGGCTGGTATTGTGACCAGTTGTTTGAGTCCGATGGTGGCGAGGTTCTCCAGTAGGGATGAGATGTTGCAGTCTTCGAGGTTGTCCAGGTGGAAATTGAGATCAGCAAGGAGGATGTAGTCCGTTGAGGCGAGAGCGTGGTGAGCGATGAAGTCGGCTATGGCTTCACTGAAGGTGGTGGGGCGGGGTCCGGGAGGTCTGTAGACGAGGGTGTAGCGGAGGGCGGCGTTCGGGTTTGTCTGAATCTGGCTGGACATGAGGATGCTCCATGTTGGGTGAGTGGTCGTCGGAGCTAGCTGTGAGGTGGAGGGTGTTTTTGTGTACAATGGTGATGCCTCCTCCTGGTCAATTGACGTGGTCCTCATGGAAGATTTTGTATCCGTCGGGGGATGGCAGTTACGATGCCCGGGGCTGAGATGGAGTTCATACAGGTTTCTGTGAAGAAGGAGACGTCGGGGGGGAGGTGAAGTCGAGCAGGTCCCAGATCTCCACGGTCTGTTTTTCGAGGGAGCGGGTGTTGAGTAGGATAAATCTGAGGTGGTCGGGTCCTTGAGGGTCTGGTATGCGGAATTCCTTATTTTGCCTAAGGTATATTTAGCCCCAAGTAAAATCAGTAAGATCACTCTTAACTCACCCATAGTATGCCCCATGTTCTGCAGTGAGGGTGCCACCATTAGGCACATGTTGTAGGATTGACTTAGGTTAACCTCCTTCTGGGTCGGAATTAGAAACACTTTAAATCAGGCTACATGTATTGCATATCTGCCTATTTCAAACGTTGTAGGTTTGGACTGCTTAATAAAACAAAAAAGACGCTGCAATGCCTAAATATATGGATCTTTCACTTTTAATAGTCAAAAGGATGCTGAGGTTTTACTGCAAGGCCTCAAGATCACCATGTCAGCAAAGATAGAGGGATAACGTGATTTACTAGTCAGAAGGTGAGAACACTACCTTGCATGAAGAAGAGCGCAGAGGACTACATAAACATCCATTTTCTATCTAATGGGATGCTCTAATCCTAGCCTTTAAGGAACTAATTAAAAATTAAGGCAAAGCTGTCTGAAATTATGTGTTATCCCTGGTAATTTAATCGTAATCGAGATTTGATTATCTAAGATCATCATAGTTCTGTATTTTTTTTATTTTTTTTAAACTATCCTGGTATTTGATATCTTAGTCTTGAAGTCACTGCTCTCAAAGTCGCTGCCTTAATATATATACTTTATATTATTGTGTAACTTGAACTAGAGCGCGTCTCTCGACTGACTAGGGTGGGTATATATACTGAAAACAAACTGACCAAGCAGCACAAAACTTGACCATCTTGGAAGAATTCTAGGGTAGAACTGCCAATTTCATTTTTACCAACCCAAAAAGCAAGTCACCATTTTTTCAAAATCTGCCTACGCTACCAACACATTTAAACAAGCATTTGCAATGCAATTGTTCTTGCATTTGCGAGAGTTTAAGCTATTGGCATTGTAAATGACAATGCCTTTTATTTATCTGTTTTGATAATTAACACAAATAAATGGCAGTCATTCACAATGCGAATAGCTCAAACTCTTGTAAATGCGAGACCTCGACCGTCACGGGCTGCTTGGAAAGTGAAAGCGCGCATGGCGCGCTGAAAGTTGCACTAAAGTATGTCATGCCTGCAGTAGGAGAAACCCATTAAAGAAAATCGTGCTTACAGACTAAATAAGACATACCGTGTAACAACTGAAGTAAAAAGGCCAGTCCTCATGGGAGGTTACAAATGAATATTAATCCACACAAAAGATCACAGGGAGAAACCCCAAAGAGAGAGTGTACTGCTCTCTATCTAAATTGTAACTCACAAATGGTACATTCTCAGAAAAAATGTGCCATCATTAGTGTCATAGGGAAATCTTCAGACTGCTAAGAGAATTCATAAGTCAAAATGTTGTGTTTTGTTGAGGATGAGGAGAGAACTTTTTTAAGGATGAGAACCCTCACTCACCCGAGGGTGGCATGCTTCATCATAGGGCTCCCTCCTCACACCGGGGGCGCAAGGTCCCAAGTGTGAGCTTCAACTCTCCAAAAATTGGAAGAGGAGCTGAGGTGTTTTTTGTGGAGGGGACCAAAGTACTCGGTGGGTGAAGGGCAGAGTGCAAACAAGGAAAATGCTGAGTGAAGTTGTTAAAACTGTCTCCAAGGGACCCTATAACTTTATTGTGAGGTGTTCTTGGACAGGATTAAAAACGAAGAGGACTAGGGGTTATCAACAAATATACCCCCGTTAAAGGTCCTTAACACATCCTCAACAAAACACTTAACATTTTGACTTATGAATTCTCTTAGCAGTCTGAAGATTTCCCTACGACACTAATGATGGCACATTTTTTCTGAGAACGTACTATTTGTGAGTTACAGGATACAAATGAAGACAAGGCGGTGCTAAGGAGGGACTAACAATCCTATTAATGAATCAGAAGCCAGCATTTACAAGGGACAATGAATGACAAGCCAATGAAAAATATGGGTGGAGAGTGTATGGAGCTTCAAGTCCATACTTGAATACGGCATGCTTTGCAGAGCAGCGCATGCGCTGCCCAGGCTCGACCTAAAAATAAGTAGCTTAGGAAGACATGCAACAAAAGGTTTCATTATCTCAGCAGAACCTATAAACTCAACCAACCTAACTAAAAAGTCTGGCAAGTTTATTAGTAAACCAAAGACAACTTGGTGCCAAGACTACTCACAGTGAACTGTCCATTGGCTGTGGCTATGTAAATGGTGTACTGCTTCTCGCTGGCTGTGTCGAGACTCATCTGATTGGATTCTCCCTTATTCCGTAACTCCTCCAATGCCAGCCTGACAGCAAGATACTTTGATAAGTGATCCACAGTCGCATTGCCTGAAGTTTTAATGTATCTGCAAATAAATAAATCACCAAATCAACTATCTTCAGAAAATTGCCAAAAAGAGAAACATCCTGGAAACACATTTGGTAGTCTGTTTATCATACATATGATTTAATGCTTTTTAGAATAACAGACCTGCACCCGGGAACATTTTAGCAGCATTACAAAAACCTTTCTCGAGAAATGTCAATTCCAGCAGTGCTCCATTATCGAGTATATAAGCATCCTTTAACACCAGTTTCAGTTTTTGGATTCCCTGATAACACATCTACTTCAGAAAACGAGCAACTGGGTGCCCAGCATAGGCTCTTTTTAAATTAACACACATCGTAATATCACTTCAACAGGGAAGTAACGTATTCACCAGTAAGGATAATCTCAATAGTCTGGATACCAAGATGAGAAACACCAGAGGGAAGGAAAGTTTAACAGTGCTTTACAAGTAATGACCAGGTGTCCGTTTTAGAAACTGAGTCTACCTAAGAAAGTTTACACAAAGTGTGAATATAGGTGCACACTGATGCATTTGAAATTCCAATAAGATCAGCGTTACTTAAAAGTTTTGCAACAGCAGCCCAGCATAGGCTTCTATCGAGTTGTCTGCTTTCTAATGACCGACTTTGAAGTAAAGAACAAAAACGTTACTTGCCTGTATCCATAGTTTTGCTACATGAAGCGCTTTTACATTCACAAGCTTTGCATAATCCAGTGAAACGCATTCAAATTGTGTCGACCCTGGGCACAGTAAGATTGACTCATGGGATATCAATCCAAAACCTACAATGCATCACACAATTGTTGAGGTAGATTTTCCTATGCTATTAAAATTGCAAGCTGCAGCGAGCTGTGCTGTCTCGGCGCCTATTCTTCTCCTGATAGTGTTGAAGGACCTTTTTTGTATTAGGAGTATTCAGGTTTTCTTACACTGGAGCTCAACAAGTGAAAAACTGGGAGAGTAACGGACAGCAAAAAACAAAGATTTACTGAAAGGCATTATGTATATGTTTTAAGATCTACAACTTGCAGATCTGCACAGATGCAACACCATGTCTTAATACTACTTGATTGTGGTCTAGTTTTAAATCTAGGGAGCTCCTTTCAGTTTTTAATACATTTTCATCAAGGTTGGTGCATACTACATTATGGCAAACACTAATCTTTTCATTATCTTCTTCCACAGTTGCAGCTAATGCTAAGGGGTTATGCTGCCCCATCCATATTTGTTTACTGTGTTTCAAGAAATATTGCATCCAGCCCTAAAAAGTGAATGCCCTATGCTTCAAAAGAAGTTAACTCCATTAGTTCTTTGAGAATATATATAGAGGTGGATAGGAAGCCTGCACTAACTTAAACATTATTCCCATGAAGAAACAATGTGTTTGTATTATTATTTATGCATTATGTCCATACACATATATCTCGGTCATATCCCGGCAGTTGACCTGTAGGATGGCTTAGTACTTGTGCATACCTCCTTCCTTAAATGGTCACTCTATCATAGCCAAATATCAACCACTGGTCTTAGCCCTTCCTCTCTTGCATTCATGGACACATCAATGCTTCCCCCAGTGCCGTTCCTTAAAGGGATAGTCATGTATTACAGTAATGGCTTTTTTTTTTTTTTTTTTTTTTTTTTTTTAAATCGGTGCTGAATTGGTTCATAATCATGCTGCGGTGTTCTAATGTGGGCCCCTGCCCCCTATGTTTTAGTTTCACTAAAATCTTAAAGTTTAGACTACATCGCTATAGAATACATTTGATCATTGCTATGCTTATTTTGCTGTGACTGTACAGAGATGTCAACACCTTTTCTGATGTAACCATGTGCGAATCCTTACAGTGTATCTGCACAGCAATTTATGATTATACTGAAAATAATAAAAAATGGCTTTGAAAAAGCAAATGTGCATACATACACCTAAACAGAAGTCTGTTTATTTCATATAAGTTAGAGGTCTGCCTGGAGGAACTCAATTCTATATTCTTTATGGAAAATCGTAACATGCTCCGCTTGAATGCCTCCTGATATGTAATTCTGGAGAAAGATGCTAGTCTCATGTCTGGATTCTAGGAATCCAGGTGCCAGGCTAGCAGATCATGAGTGTTGGTTCCCTATGCCTGTTGGGTAGCTTGCACATAATTAGGAGCGTTGTAGAAGGACCTGGTCTGCCTGCCCAATGTTGAGCATCATGCTCATTCAAAAAATTCTGAAGGCCGAAATACATTGGGCTTCAGCAAATAGAAAACATCTAAACCAACATGCTAAAAGGGCATCCACCAGAATGATTACCAGATGTGAGCATCAATTTACAATGTGGACAATTTGCCTTACATGACTTGCTAAGTTAAATGTTATCTTATGAAATTTTAATTTCTTCAGTATTCCACCACTGATTGGATAGAAGCTGGCATGCCTATTAGAGGTCCAAAACAGTTGACGACTACATTCTTTAGTCAATATCAAAAAATGGAAATGGATTTGTTCAACTTAAGTTCAGTAGGATAGTTTCAGAGGATGAGATCAGTCATGGAAAGGAAACGCCATCTTTGCCTTACTCACTACCTTTGTGTGTGCTCATTTTACAGTTTGTGATGGAGCATATTTTGGTATTTCTAAAGTGTAAATTCAGCTGGCTAGCAATAGTACATTGTAAAGAGTGCAGGCCTCAGTGAGGATACAACGGGGATATGGAGAAGGTACACAGAGTCCGCCACTCTGCTTAACTGCCACATCGAGGACATAGACAAGACAAGAATAAAAGACAAAAACAGCAGCCACTGTTTCTTTACTGAACATTGCTTCCAGAAAAGGTATGTGGGTGTGAATCACCTATCAAACTAGAGAAGGCCCCTCCTTTAGATGCCATGTTTAGCTTAGTTATCCTGGGAAAGGAGGGGTTGGGGATACTGATGTACAGAACGTCTTTAATACCGTCATATTGTTACATTATTTTCTATTGTTCTGCTCCTGACAAATATCATTGCCACCATCTTCCTTATTTTCTTAATAGTTTCTATTCATATTGCATGTACTAGATATGATTTGGATTTTAAAAATCTATTTCCTCAGATTTGTCTCTGATGAAGACTTTGAGGAATACCAGAGTTCTTGCCTTAGAAGCTAGTGCTATTGCTTAGACCATCTGAGCAACCAATTTGTCTGAAGTTTTTTTCAGCCTGGTAAAGTAAATGTGATTTTCTTCACCAATATGAGGGTTGTTGGTAGGTAAGCTGGAATGGTAGGACTGGTTAATTTATTTTGGTCTGACCTTTTGGGTCAAAATTTATATTGTAGGGACTCATCTAATGGCCAAGTGGACTAATGCATCAGTGCACAGAACTGTGTTTGACCCCATGCTAATAGGTTTAAATCCCAGCAAGTCCATTCAAGCTTTCCTGGAGTGAGCTATCTGGAGGACTGTGTGGACAGGAACATATTCTCTACCTATACAAGGCTAGTGTAGCTTATAATCACAGTCATCAGGAATAGTGGAAAGGAAGAACTCAGATCTTGCACATTTGAGACAGTCACAAAGAATACACCTGCCATTTCATGTTCTGCTACCTATGGAATATATATGGTCTTACAGACAACAAGACAGAGAAGACGGTGGACTAACGATCCTGCACCTCTATACCAGTTTCATCGTTAGTGTTGATCCCACGCAACAATCCCAAACACCAACCGTCCTATGATGCCACTGTGCTCCAGATCCTTAACAGATAATTGAATGGTGTGCGTGGGATGAAAAAAAGTCCAGGAATGAACCGTAAAATTTTCAAAGTTCTTTATTAATCAAATTTGTAAATTGATTCCAAAACAGAAAGTTCAGCCAACGCGTTTCGTTCTCAAAGAGAACTTCGTCAGGGCTTCTCAGGGTAATAACCCTTCTGAAGGAGAAAAAGAGTTAATCTGTAGGCGTTGTAAAAAGCTGCATAAAGCTTGGGCTGAGTAGGAACCAGATAACTGCTTGATATTCTCTGTGTAGCAAAGCTCATATAGAAGTCATGGTCCCACTCTCAATAAAAAAACATCCAATAAAGCTCTTCAGAAATGTAAACGTATCATGAATCTGTGTAATGATTAAGTAGTCAAACACTGTAGTAAAGGATCCAGGTAATAACTCTGGAGTAAAGAGGGAATTAACCTGAGGCCATAATAAGGCCTTAACCACCGCGAATCAGAGTCTGGGATGCCCGATAAAGAGATATTTCCATAAGTAAAAAAGATCTAGGGGCATTTGTAGAAAGGAACGTAATCCAGAAAGAATTGTGGCTAGGACTTAGAGCACGGTGAATGGCTGACTTGTGGCCTGACTCTGGGAGAGTGACCTGTGCGACAGCTATTGGCTTTGTCAATGTATTTTAGACCGGTAGCACAGCAGCGCGGCTGCTGCACAATATGGCTAAAAATTAGAAAAGTAAGTGTTATGACGGAATCAGCACTGGCCACCTCATAGTGCTTTGTTGTTCTGGTGGGGCGAGGGGAAAGCAACAATGCCGGAAAGCAGAGATGCTGCAAACGCTAGCCATATTATAGAACTTTTATCAGGCGGGAGGGGGGGGGGGGTGGCTAACAACAATGATGGGAGGGGGCAAGCAACAATGACAGGAGGGGTTGCAAACTACAATGACGTTAGGGCAAGCAACACCGGCAGGAGGAGAGAAGGCAATCAACAATAACAGGAGCAATGCAAAGAACAATGATGGGATAGCAAGCAATGACGGGAGAGGGCAAACAGCAGCAATGGGAGGGCAAGAAATAAAGACGGAAGTGGGCGAGGAGGTAAGCAACAATGATGGGTGGGAGAGGCAAACAACAATAATGGGAGTCAGACGGATGCAACCTACAATGCAGGAGTGAGCAAGAAACAGCAATGGTGGAAGTAGCAAGGAAAACAAGCATTGGTAAAGCAATTTGGTCTCACCTATGCCAGAGCTATTGGCTTTCTCAATGTGTTTTAGCCATGTTATACAGCTGCGTGGTTGCTGTGCAGCATAGTTGAAAGTAAAGGGGAAAAAAAGCACTATGACGCGGTCAGCGCAGACTGCGTTATCTGACTTTTTATCTTAACTTTTAGCCGTGCTGCTTTACAACATGGCTAAACAAGCTATTGACAATGTCAATAGCTTTTGCATAGGCAAGACCTCTTGAGTGGTTTTAAAACTACTTTCATGAACTCCACAGAGAAGCTCAGAGGACAGGACTTGTGAGACTGCAGATTTCATGCTCTAGAACAAAAAAAATTAAAAATAAAAAGAATTGAAATTACACAGTGGCTGGAACACCCTTCAAGTCTTCTCGAACACGCTGATGACACAGTATGTGACAGCCGATCCCATCTTTGGTAAAAAAGAAAAAATATACATCTCTAAATGATCCTTCCTGGAACAGTTCTCAGGATCATGAGATGTGCAGTGGTGTAGCTAGATCCCAGAGGTGGATCTAGTGCGGAATGTGGATTTTGTCCCTAGACCACAGCACTGAAACTCTTCATTTTCACAGTTTGGGATGCTAGTGAGACAGATGCTGCCTGCCCAGTGCTGTGGCTGGGAGGAAAGATTGAAGGCATTTATGTAAGAAGGACAAGTCTGTGGAAGTCTAAAATCTAATGATCGAACACTAAAAAAAAATGAGGCATTAGCAGAAACATCTTCAATGGAAGGGTTGTTGGGGTTACCACCCTCGTAGATTAGTGGAAGTGTTGTAATTTAGCCATTAAAAATGTAAGACGATTGTTGAGAAAGGTGAGCGGTTTGCAGTGAACCTTTCAAACTTAATTCTTAAAAATGTATTTTTCTAAAATAGCTAACTTTTTAGTGCTGCTAATTATGTGGTACTGCAACACAACATTGTACTCATTTTATTGACATTGGAGGGATAAAAGGCTGATGAGGCTGCTTTGAGGGTCTAGTACAGAAGCAGCAATTTCCGCAGATCTCTTCAGGGAGTCAATAGTTTAATGTTTGCAGTTTTACATAGCACAAACTCAGACCAACGCCTTTAGAGGGCTTTAAATGAGCACCCAAATAGTAGTTCTAGCCATTAGGTCACAACTGACGGACTTGCCTTCTTTGCTGATATCCCAAATGACTAATGATATCATTAATGATAATAGTAAATGCATCTGACATCATTATTGACACCTTACACACACTATTTGCAAAGTAAAAGAGCTACTGAAGTAGTGTTCAGCTGAACGAGTTCCCACTATATGTATATAATTAACAGAGATAGGAATTTCACAGAAGTACACTGTGCTTGCAAGCAACATGGGGGGTGGATGCTAAGAATACAATGGAGACTGCTAGATAAAACATGCACTCTCGTGGACTGCTTCAGGAATAAGCAATGGTAGAACAAGCGATGATGGAGGAAGAAAAAAAAAAAGTACCTCAAGTGCGAGCAGCGGAATTACACTAATAAATACATTCATCAGTGCTTGGTCCACACTCCATCAAAGGGACAAACAAACAGACAAAGAGAAAGGGAAGCCTGCATGCTCTGACCAATGAGGAGCAAGGAAATGAGTGATGATGACGCCAACCAGTGGTAAATAATGGGAGGCTAAAAGCCCCTTTTAGATTTTTAAGAATAGATTTTTGCAAGCAACAGCAAATGCACACTGCCTGTAGGCGAGACCTAGAAAAGTACCTCCATCCAAGCGCAAGCAGCAGAGGACACTAATAAAGCAATTAATCAGTACTTGGTCCAAGCTGCAGCAAAGGGGCAAACATACAAAAAGAAAGTGAAACCGGCACACACAGACAAAGGAGACTGACAATGAAGCCAGCAAATGTTAATCAACAGACGGGCTCTAAGTTCCTTCTAGTTTTGCGATGTCTTTGAAGCAACAGTGAATGCACTCTCTCAGGCGAGACCTAAGAATGGAAAGGAGAAAAGAGAAGGGAGCAGGGGAGAGGAGTGTGGAAACAAGTACTGCAGACCTTCCTTGGAAGGGTCGGGATCCCATCCTTTGCTCACTCAGTGGCAGCCATATAGCATGGGGCATTTTGAGGAAATTAACAATCATTGTAGATATCAAAAAGTTAATAAGCAAATGAAACATTTTTGAGGAGTTCCAGTCCAAGGATCTCCAAAGTGAACAGGGATTTACAGTTAAATAAAACCAACCCATTAAAAAAACCAGAGAAGTCAGTAGGAGATCCCACGTCAACGTATTGTCTAAAATGTCCAAGCCAATTAAAACAAGCATTGAAAATGCAATAGGTCTCGGCTTTGATTAAGTTAAAGCCATTTGCTTTGCTAATGGTATTGTATAGCAAAGCAAATGGCTTTAACTTAATGAAAGGCGAGACCTATTGCCTTTTTAATGCTCGTTAAGTAACAGATCTCCATTTGCGAAAACCTTTGAGGCAGTAAACGGAGGCGGTAACACTACACCAACAGGGTACTGCATAATGTTTGCAGGACATATACACAGCAATGCGAGGCCAGTAGGCACAAAGAGCACCGAGGCAAACTTAGCTACAGAACAATGCACGAACAATGTAGCGCACATTAATTTTTAGCATTGGTGAGAAATGTATGCATGCCTGCCCTTATCGAAGTGAGCGAGCTTTGGGGGTCAGGCACTGCGTCCTGAGAGTAGTAACCCAACTTGGTTAGGCTTTTGCCAGGCGTGTGCGAGCGCAGCCATGAGCAGCTCTTGAACTGCTAATTTTTATTTACATATATTTTGTATTTATTTATATGTCGTATCTCGACCCGGTGTGTTTAAAGCGCTTTATATAATAAAAAAACAACGTTGTGGTTAAACAGCTTAGTTTTGTTTGTTTGATTGATTGATGCGATGTGATCCCATTTTCGCCTTTGCAGCTTTGTGCAGCGCTTGTGGCAGAAGAAATACTCCAGCCAAATAAATAAACAATAACGGTCCAACCATAAATTCACTACATCATGTGATTGGTGGGATTAGGGGGACAAGGAAAGAGATGCGGTACTTCACATCAGCACAGTTAAGAGGTGTTTATTGTTTAAAAATAAGCGTGTGGGAACTCTGTAAAACTGCACCAGCGTGATAAGGCGATTGATCAGGGCTATAATAAACATGTCTGTCAGTACGCACATGGGGGGGGGGGGGTCCCTGACCGTGGGGGAGGGGGGGTTCCCCTGACGAGTAATAGCCGGAGACACCCCAGTAACTGCGCAAACCGTGGGCCCAGGGTTCAATGCACGTGAACCTGCAGCGCCTACAACATGCCGGAGCGCCGGCTGCGTCGTAGCGCCTCTTCATGCGGATGCGGTTTGGACGCAGAAGAGCAGACGTTGGCCGCTGGCTGCAGAGCTCTCCCGCGGCAAGCCTGTACCCCGAAAACAAACTTCAGTGCCTAGGGGACCCCCTGCGGCCTACTGCTCTGTGGGGCACTTGCTGTGTGGGGGCGAGTGGGTACTCTTATGGGGTGCACAGCGTTAGTTCTGACGGATATAGCGCCACTGGGTGGCAGGTTCAGGGTCCTTATTCTAAGGCGCTTGGGGCAGGAAATGAAAATGCTTATCAGATGCAGCGTGCCCACAAAAGAGCGAGTCTGCTGCTGAGCGTCGTGCACACCCGTGCGAGCATGGAGCACTGGTCCGGTTGTATGCACATCAAGAGTCACGTGGCATGGAAGGCTCAGCTCGGGCGTTCTTGAAGCACAAACAATCTTTCAGGAAAAGAAGGGTCTGCACTCTGCCTACAGCAATCACAGGAAGGGGAGGGTTACTGGAGAGAAGTGCCTGGAAGATGGACACAGGCGCGGATGTAGGCATGGCTGCTGGGGTCTGCGGTCCTTCAAACCAGTTCCAGCCCCACACTGCCAACCTGTGCCAGCCCCACACTGCCAACCCGTGCCGGCTCCACAATGACAACAAGTTGGTGCGCATGCGCCTTAAGATCTGTAGGTTTCATCGTGTAATGATTTAAGGCGATTGATCAGGGCTATAATAAACATGTGTCAGTACGCACATGGGGGGGTTCCCTGACCGTGGGGGGTTCCCCTGACGAGTAATAGCCGGAGACACCCTAGTAACTGCGCAGACCGTGGGCCCAGGGTTCAATGCACGTGAACCTGCAGCGCCTACAACATGCCGGAGCGCCGGCTGCGTCGTAGCGCCTCTTCATGCGGATGCGGTTTGGACGCAGAAGAGCAGACGTTGGCCGCTGGCTGCAGAGCTCTCCCACGGCAAGCCTGAACCCCGAAAACAAACTTCAGTGCCTAGGGGACCCCCTGCGGCCTACTGCTCTGTGGGGCACTTCCTGTGTGGGGGCGAGTGGGTACTCTTATGGGGTGCACAGCGTTAGTTCTGACGGATATAGCGCCACTGGGTGGCAGGTTCAGGGTCCTTATTCTAAGGCGCTTGGGGCAGGAAATGAAAATGCTTATCAGATGCAGCGAGCCCACAAAAGAGCGAGTCTGCTGCTGAGCGTCGTGCACACCCGTGCGAGCATGGAGCACTGGTCCGGTTGTATGCACATCAAGAGTCACGTGGCATGGAAGGCTCAGCTCGGGCGTTCTTGAAGCACAAACAATCTTTCAGGAAAAGAAGGGTCTGCACTCTGCCTACAGCAATCACAGGAGAGAAGTGCCTGGAAGATGGACACAGGCGTGGATGTAGGCATGGCTGCTGGGGTCTGCGGTCCTTCAAACCAGTTCCAGCCCCACACTGCCAACCTGTTCCAGCCCCACACTGCCAACCCGTGCCGCCCCAACAGTGACAACCCGTGCTCTTGGTAAAGGCTGCTCATAAATTGACACATTTCTGTTAATCTTTGTGTGCAGTGTAAACTGCACTCTGTTCATCTCCCCCGTACTCCAGGCTTCATAACTCCAAAGAAAAGTAGAAAAAAAAATATAGTGGTCGCGGTCCCGAAAATGAAAGCGGACCGCGCATGTTACTTACAAAATAACAAATGTAAAATATAGTGCTTACCGAGTAATTGAAGGTGGCCATGTCCCTCCGCAAGTAAACGATCCAATCCCGGTGGGCGGGGCCAAAAGGGGACAGGGTGGCAACGCTCAGTGTAATGATTGCCTCCGGTGCAATCATTACACTGTGTTTTGCATAAACCATGACACAAAAGGACGCCCACTAATCAGAAAAGCGGGCGGAGCTCAGACACGGCTTCTGGAATCGTATCGATTCCAAGAAGCCCTCAGCATGCCGAGAGCAGCTCATGCGCTGCTCACGCCAGGCCGAGACCTAAAAAACAAGCATTTGCAATGCAATAGGTCTCGCATTTACAAGAGTTTGATCTATTGGCATTGTAAATGACAATGCCTTTTATTTTAGGTTTTGGTTTTTAAAACGTAAATAAAAGGCATTGTCATTTCCAATGCCAATAGCTTAAACTAGCGTAAATGCGAGACCTATTGCATTGCAAATGCTTGTTTATACAGCACCTCTTTTATCAACAATTCATCCAACCAATGTGCTGCTGATACACAAATCACCTCTTCCCCACTCTCATGAAACACTGCTGCATCATAGCTACCGTGCGCTGAATGCCACCGCACTCCCTCCCTCATGTTCAGCGCTACGACACTTGCCTCACATTCCATCATCTACTGCGTCATTTGCCGGTTCTAACAACAACAAAAAGTTCCCAGCTCACACCGATTCAAAGTTAGTCAAATAAACAAGCCACACATGACGCAAAGCCGTGGCAGACCCTTTGCCGATGTTAACTAGTTCTGCATTCAGGCATTAAACTGGTACTAATGAGGTAAGAATACCATGGTCACCAATGAACTGCGGAAGGGTTCCTGAGTGCAGC
The DNA here is from genome assembly GCA_963921515.1 of Calotriton arnoldi. NCBI lineage: Eukaryota > Metazoa > Chordata > Amphibia > Caudata > Salamandridae > Calotriton > Calotriton arnoldi. The sequence goes on from CAWUFW010002634.1 coordinate 1,347,292, forward strand.
ATTAAACTAACTCTGAAAAATGTCATTCAAACACCGTGGTCAAAATGTTGTCCTTTATTAATCATGGATACCCCGGTTACTCAATAAGTACTGCCCCAAAGCAGCAGCTATTTCAAGCAGGCACACAGCCCCGAATGTTTTCATTTCCGAGATCGGATGCCTTTAACCTTACAGTGCCTCCTAATTAGACCCCTACATCCAAAACATGTAATTAACAATACTGCTTTACAGAGCTATTTGGTAATGGAAAGAGCTGTTTCTAGAGGTTCAACGACAAGACATCTAAACCCAAACTGACGACCAGTTTCAAAACCTAACTGGGCTCGCAGAGAGGTACTCGTTTTATAACATTAAGTGTGCGCAACTAGCTTTGCTCACTACTGAGTGCAACACTGTATGTGGCACATATATTTACCCTCGGACTTCGAAAGGACGGTGTTAGTAAAACAGCGTCCCCGTAGTTCCAAGCAGGATAGAATTATTGTTCCTCAGGAAATATCCCTCCTCGGGGTCTTGCTGAGATCCCGTGACACCCTGAAGAAGGAGGCAAGTGGCGGCTTGAAGCACTAGAATTGGCCGGGACAACAATAACTATTTATTCAAAAACAGCGGTCGACCTCGAAGCTGGGGAACAGGGTTCGCGTCTCGGCAACGACGCTCAACATCCTGTATTTCTGGGAAAATCACTTAATCTCCCCGTGTCTACCAAAATGAATGGTCCTTCTGTAACGAAACTGGTGCTCATGTAAAGCGCTATGATACCTGATATCCTCGGGACTAGTTCGCGCTATATAAAACTCTTAAAATATTTACATATATTTTTGACCTAATGAACAGGGCGGACACCAACAAACGCCGAGGATGCTGTACAGCAAACTGATGGTCATCACTAAAATGAAGCATAAAATGCATATTACGAACGCCAAGAAAGCTCCCTGAAAAGCGCGAGCGCCGAGAATGCTGTACAGCAAACTGATGGTCATCACTAAAATGAAGCATAAAATGCATATTACGAACGCCAAGAATGCTCCCTGAAAAGCGCAAGCAAAATATGCAGTCAGGGTGGGCGGCGAGCAAAATATGCTGTCAGGGTGGGCGGGGCCTAATGGAGTCAGGGCGGACACCAATCCCGCTTCCAGAGAAGCCGGACACAAAAGCGACGACAATAGTTCTCGCCAAGGCGAAGCAGCGCATGCGCGCTGCAACGCAGGCGAGACCTAATGAGGGAGCAATTTATTAAATGTATCATAAACGTCATTCAATAAATCTATTAGGATAAATGAGGAACACTTAACACAAACCAAATCTGAGCTCATTTGTTTAGTTTAGATTTTGATGTTTTCAAGTGGTACTCGGGAAATATTTTCTGTAATTAAAGAAAGCCTTAATGATCTTCGTGATCTAGTGAAACACAGTAATTAGTTATTAGAAATTGCATAGCCAAATATTTCAAGTGAGCTCATGTGTTGGTGGTGATGGAGAAGGTGAGCGTGGATGATATGGCATTTTGAAGTAATAGCCTATGCATGTTCCTCTCTCCTTACACAGATTTAGAAAGTAAATGCATTGTAAGGGGCTCTGTGGCACAGGTGTGTCCACTGTATCGAAATTCGGATATTTTTTTTTGTTTTCACATTAACATTTCCAACACCCGCAAGTAGGGTTCATTTTCCCCTTTAAAATTCCATTTTGCAATGTATGGTGCAAAATGCTATTGGATTTAAAGAGCTATGTGAAATGGCTGGGCATGTTTCAATCATTTTAGCTACAGCCTTCAACCCCTTGGAGATTCCTTTGTGCTCCCACGAGGGTCTACAAATGTTTGAAACCCACACAGATGCAGGAATCTTGGTGATGAGGCTTGAGTAATTCCCAGAATCAACTAAGAGCAGCTGGTTTGCTAAATACGAGAACAAAATGGTTGAGTGACCTTATAAAGTGCCTTTCAGGCAGTGGACGTTTCCAACAGATCTCGGTCTAGATAGAACAAGAAGCATCCTCATGCATAGCTTCTCTTAAATTTTGGATCTTAAAGGCCAGCAGAGGAACGGCTACAGTGAACAGAATCATACTGCAGAAAAATATTGGTACACTGACCGACACCAAGAGACTTAAAATGAGCCTTCCAGAACCTATGGAGACAGAATATGGTCACTGGGGAGTCGGACAGCTAGGATAATTTAGCAAACTATGAGCAGCCACTGATTGCACTCTGAGACCTAAACAGGCCATAAGGAATGCAGACAGAGACGAAATTGACAGTCCAGTCTCTGATGTTATCAGTGCCAGCACGGATGTGAAAAGTTGTGACAACTCTGGAAATCTGAATATCGGCCTCATGGCACCAACAGCTCTAAACATTTGCTATAAGTGTGGTATGGAGGATTTATGTTTTGCACTTTCAAATGAGCTGCATTGACTTTAAAGATACCGCTTCGGAGCTAGTTTGATATTTAGGCTGGAGTTTATGGTACTGTAAATTACGATCCTAAAATGGCTATTGACCAAAGAAATTCACCTTATTCATGCTTTCAACTTGAATTTCTCGACAACCCAAAAATCAGTATCTTGTAAGTAGCTAGCAAATCAGGCTGGCACAGCCTTAGGTAAACCCATCAGAGCGCAGCAGTGTTCCCATGATCTGGGTATCATCAGATTACTGTGAAATGTGAAATAGTAATGCCTTAGTTAGTCCGGGTTTATCGAACATTGTGGATGAGTCCAGACTACACAAAGACTGACAACTACCCTGCTGCCTGGGCATTTCAATATCCCGCACTTCCCCTACAATGTGAGCGAAAACAGAATGTTTGTTATTGGTCTTTTCGGTCCCTGGAAAAATAATGAAATACCAAACAAGTCAGAGATTGATATCCCAAACAAAAGCACCACAATATTGTGCAAACCATTTCACAGTGACAGACTAACACAAAAATTATGCACTGGCAGCAGGCTACTACTACAAAGCATCCCATGCTAAGGCCAACTCGTCCTGCTCTGGAAGGCAACTCATACAATTCCATCCAATCTCGCTGCAAAGACTGACTCCTATAAACCACCATGCAACAACAAGAGGTCCCAATAAACCGCGCTGCTCTGGCCCCAGACTGCTGCAAAGCCTGTACGTCTCACATTTTGGCTTTCAATGCAGGCCCATTGTGTTTGCCAATGTTTTTTGCCGATGGCGTTCAGCATTGACAAAAAGGGTGAAAAACTGCAATGATGCATTCGTGCGGCTGTGTCAGCTTGCAAGCGCACGTACGAATCATGCTACCGTGGACACACCATCACCACACAAGTATCACCATTCGTGTGGGCATGAGAAATGATATGGTGGCAATGTTGTTTTTTTTATTTTTTATTTACTGTTTCAAGGTGGTGGACATCCATCTTGAAATGGTAGATGAAAAGCATTTTTTTCCCCTAACTGCAGCTGCTGGATACCCTAAAATATAATTTAAAAAAAAACACACAAAAAACCAAGCTCAGGAGGGGGAGCAACAACAGAGCGGGGGTTTGGAGTGAGTCGCAGGAGCAATCAGTACGGAGCAACAGAGAAACTGAAGGAGGGGAGAGGCAAATTAAAATTAAACAAATGGAAAAAGGTGAGAAACCCAAACGGGATGGGGAGAGGGGGAAGCAACAGAGGAGCTGGGGGGGGGGGATTTTAGTGGTGGAGGCAGTACAAGAGGGAAAGAGCAAGACAAATTATCCAATCGCAAGGAGTGCTAAAATGAAAAGAAAAATGTAGTTCCCTGAATATAAGCAGTGGAAGGATACAAGTCCCCAAACAAAAGAATGGTAAAGAAGCTATGCTCGGGGAAGGGGGGGGCAACACAAGAAAACTAAGGAAACCCGTCAAATCAGAATCAAACAAATGATTGACAAATGTGCTGTGATTTCTTTTTAATGCAATAGTTTCATAGTTCGTTTTTTTAACTGGAAAAAAATACTTTTGTATTTGGAACTCGAAGCAACAAGAACAAGCATTGGAAAAGCCAGTAGGTCTCGCCTTTGAGGCCCATAGCACTCTTGCTTTGCCGCAAGGGACATTTCATTGCCGCATGGGACACTTCATTAACACTGACTGTTTGTTTACTGCATCTTCCCAAGACATATACAAAATGTGTCACTGTTACCCACGTGGGCCACCTTCATTTTCTTGACCTCAGAAGAAAGACTGAGTCAGCCCCGCAATGGCTGATAAGTTGCATATACCCTTTCGTAGAACATTTATTAACCTTCTAAGGTAACTCTGAAGTTGCTGATCAGGGCCATGAAGAAATCAACTCGAAAAACAGTAGTTTTGTTAAAGTTATTTTTTTTACAATATTGCAGCTAGAAAATAACGTTGTTCTGGAGATTCCAGTTTTGCAAGATCCCTTTCCACAGGCACTGCACCAGTAGCGGTGACCATGGAGGAAACCAAATGAAATCCTACAAGATCCATGTAAAAGGACAGACCGTATGTGGTCAGCCAGTCTCCCATCAAACTGTTGAGTTATAGAAGATAAGCCAAGAAAAATAGACCAGATGAAGGCTGGAACGATAGATCAGTGGTTGATGTGTCTGCTCTGCAAGTCACAGGTTCAAACCCCAGCACTGCGGGTTCAGACTTCCGCTTCCAATCAAGCTCGGATGTTCTAACCAGTTAACACCAGGACACTCAAACATTCTGTCGATTGAATGTGGAATTTAACAGGGAAGCTTAGGTCTGTGGCTAGAAGCCTCAATTGAGCTGTGTGCAGCACTACAACAGTACCTAAAACCCTGTGTGGATTGCACAGGGGTAAACTGAATGTGCAGCTGCCTCAAAACTATTTGAGCAATAAGCATGCAAGCGCCGAGAGTTGATCTCTGCAGCTCGTGGCGCTCAAACGTCCACACAAACATGCAATTAATTGCTCATGCGCATTCCCGTAAACCGGAAGCGCACTGACACGGTTTAAAGACGAACAAGGTGAAAGTACTGTTTTTCATTTATAGGCCCCGTTTATAATTTTTTAACCTAAATATGGGATTATATTTTGAGCGTCTGCTACGCATGTGACGCGCCCACTATGAACTGAATGTATGCAAGCATGGGGGTGCAGGATCTGGTAGTCCACAAGGCATGGTTCTTGTGTCATAGAGAGGCCACAAGCCTAGGTAGGGGTCAGGCCAGTTTGCCAACAATTAATCGTGCTTGGGCCCTAGAGAGCACACTCGCCTGAACAGGGGTGAGGCAAGTCTGCACATGAAGGGTGATTTTTGGACTGCCAGAGAGGACACTCATCTGAGGTTAGGTCAGGTCAGTGTGTCTGGAAAGGGCAGTGGTCTGGGCTGAGTCTGGGTCAGTCAGCTCGCGAGGGGGCTAACTGTTCTGGTGTCGGCTAGACCTCCTGAAGCGCAAATTGCTTTTAGAAACTTGGAAGCCACCTAACCTCTGAATACTAGAGAGCTCTAGGAAAGCATGGGCGGCACGGTTTGCCTCGTCTCCTACTAATGTCCCTGCTTTAACATTTCATACAGACCTTAGACCTGCCAACCTGTAAATAAATGTCACCGTGTGAGAAGGGGGGCCTTGGAGGGGAAGGGGGGGGGCCTTGGTGGGGGGGGGGGGGGGAGTTTCGTGGCAAGAGCTCCCTAAGAGACACTCTACCCTCCACCAAGCCCACCACCCCCTAACCACGCACAAAAAAAAAAAAAAAAAAAAGCCAGAAGTTGCCAACAGGGAAAGGGGGAGGGGAAAAGAAGCTACCAGGACTGCCATGAGTATCAAATTAAAGCTGGGGCAAATGCTGCCCGCTACGGGAGTCTGTGACTTCTAAACGGCTGATCATAACCCATGTCCTTTCCTCGGCCCTGGGTATGCTCACAGAGCCGCAGAAGAACAGACACCGTTAGTCTCCGTGCAAAGCGCATTACCGGCACAGTAATTCAAGCAAGTACTGGCACAGTGAATTGCATGACAAAATATTTTGAGGGAATGCGATAATACCAAACATGCATTAGTTTAACCCCTGCAGAGTGACCCTTGGCAGGGCTGTGCTCTTACCTCCATATCCTGCTCCACTCACGGACCCTTGACATGCCGACATGGTGAAATATGAGGCAGTGAAGCTTATTGCACGAAGCAGCCATGCCCCTCCCCCGCAGCGCCAGTGAGGAAAGAAGACACTGATCTTAAGCGAGGCATCCATGAAGCAGGCACCGTTTTCCTGAAGCGGGCACCGTGTTGTTAAAATAAAAGCCCAGCAGTGTCCAAAAGTATATGAACACATTTTGTACAATTTAAACAGCAACATGAGCGGAAACTCAGGAAGCAGTAAAAATGTATTAGGATGGGAAATGCACAAATGTGCCTGAACACAAGCCTGAGGCAGAACCTAATTTAAAAAAACAGTGCCAGGAAAGAACATAAATTAAAAAAAATGTAAGACCACATGTAGCAGGGGCAGTCCGCAGGGAAGATCTAAAAAAACAAAAGGCGGGAGTAACTAGACATGCTGACCAAACAGAAGCATGCATTTCTAAAAGGCATGGACGGCAAAGAATGAAAAAAAGAGGAGGGGCTTCAAGCCACAGTGTACATTACAGCATGCCTCGCACAGCAGCGCATGCGCAGCCTCGACCTAAAAAGATTGCTGTGTTGCACAGATTACACTTGTACCCAACTTTTTGGTGAGCACATACCTCGTCTGTGCACTATCATCCTTCTCCATGAGCGTTGGATGGGGCCGGAAAACCAGCTCTATTTCACAGGATCCATCCAGGCTGGGATCCATGGCCACAGTCTCATTGTTATTGTCCAGTTCAAGACCTGAATCATCCGAGGTCTTGGTCTTCTTGTTGCTGGGTCCCGCCTCTTGATTGCTGTGCACTGATGCATTGCTGCAGTGCGAACTGTCCCCGTTATCTTCAGCGCCACTCCCATTCTCTATCAGCTGCTTTTTACCTCTTTGTAACCTGGTTATGTTTTAAACAGAGAAGTTAAACATGTGAATACTCAGAGTTTTTTTTTTTGTTTTTTTTAAATATTTTTATTTTCAGTTTATGAAATAAAAAACAACACGTAAACATTGGAAAAGGAGTCATTGGTACATGAAATGCAGTCAAGGTCAAATGCTGAGTTACATAAATGTGCGAAGGGACGTGAAGCAGATCTATCAAGGGGAAAATGCAGACCACAATAGAAACATCGTTAATTAAGCATTCAGATGGCTCTGTTACAATCACATCGTTCAGGTGTGGACTAGGCATGATTGCTGTTGGTTACCCAATTCCGGCCTATCGCACGGAGGATCAGGACTTCCACCTTCTGTGCCCACCTCCAGTTTGTAATGTTTTATCCAGGGCTTCCATATTTTCCTGAATTTACGTGGACAGCCCCTTGCCTTATAAACCACCCTCTCCGCTCCCATATACAGGTCCATGTTAGTCTTCCATTCCGCTAGCGTGGGAAGTTGCTGGGCCCCCCAGTATTTGGCTATATCTCTCTTGGCCACCACCATTCCTAAATTAGCCAGAAGGAGTCTGTGGCGCGGTAGGTCGACATCTGTGGGGATCCCTAGTAGAAAGAATTTTGCGTCCAGCTCTAGTTGGGAGTCTAGTATATTGCTTAGTTCATTCCGGATCATGTACCAATAAGTGTAAATATGTCTGCATTCCCATAGGGTATGTATGTACGTACCGTGTTCCACATGGCATCTGAAACAATTTGGGTCTTCCGCTTTCCCCATCTTGTATAGGCGTGCCCTGTCAAAGTAGGATCTATGCAGGATCTTGTATTGTATAAGGCGCAGCCTAATCGCTACTTCGCGCGGGTGCATGAGGGCCGCCTCCCAGTCTATATCTTCTAAGGGACCCGTGGGGAGTTCCCACTTAGCGCGCAGCGTTCCGAGGTTGTCTGGAAAATTATTCAACTGTGTTTTGTATGTTAGGGATATCGCCTGGGTCGGGATCTCTTCTTGCAAGAGCCTGCCTTCTAGTGGGGCATATTCTGGCAGCGTCGCGTCAACCAGCCCTTGAGCGTGCCAGGCATGTTTAAGTCGAAGATATGGGTAAGCTTGGGAGTCAGGAAGCTGGTATCTAGCCTGTAGGACTGCGAAGGAGGCTAGGGAGCCCCCCTCCAGTAGGTCCCCTATTTTGGAGATACCTATGAGGTCCCAATTTCCAAATCCTCTCAGTTTCCGGAGCTCGGTCAGTCTGGCGCCTTCCCACAAGGGGGTCTCGCGCGTAGGTTTTCCCTCCCATTTCATCTGTTTTTCTGCACCCTTCCACGCCGCTATTACCCGTTGGGTTGCTGGGAGGAGGCGTGTGGCCCCGGAACCCCCGTAAATGTAGTGTATGTGAGTACGTATTTGGAATTGGAGCCTTTCCAGTCTGTATGTGGGATGGTCAGCGGGCGCATCATTCCATTCGTTGAGCACAATGAGGTGTGCCGCTCTGTCATAGGCTTTAACATCTGGTAGGGACAGTCCACCATTGTACTGATTGCGCTGTAGAGTTCGCAAAGCTATGCGTGGGTGGGCCCCATCCCATAGCAAGAGACGCAACTCACTGTCTATGGCGGCAAAGATACCCTCTGCGATTTTGTGATGTGTTTTGCAACACATAGAGGAATTGGGGCAGGGTTACCATTTTATACATGGCGGCTCTACCCATGATGGTTAAAGGAAGCGTCCTCCACCTTTTCACATCTGCCTGGAAATTTACCAGTACTCGCCTAATATTACGATCCAGGCGAACCTCCGGGTCGGTGGTGATATAGAGTCCCAGGTAGAGAAACCCCGCCGTAGATATCCTCAGACAACTCGGATATAACTGGGGATCCACCTCGCCACTCACCGGATAAAGGATGGATTTAGTCCAGTTAATCTTGTACCCCGCATAGGAGCCGTATTCTTCGAACACTTGTAGTATGTGGGGGAGTGTCTCATCGGGTTGTGTGATGTATAGCAATATCTCGTCCGCATAAAGAGATATGCGTTCTACATCTGAAAGGTATGAGTCATCGCGGAAACCCCCCAACCCCGGTCGGGTTCGAACCACGCAAGCCAGCGGTTCCAGAATGAGGGCGAACAAGAGTGGAGATAGGGGACAGCCTTGTCGTGTACCACATTGTATTGGCCAGCTATCAGAGAGAGTGCCATTGACCCAGACCCTTGCCTCCGGAGCCTTATATAGCAACGCCAGCCAGGCTCGGAAGACGGGGCCAAAGCCCATCGCCTCCAAGGTACACCACATAAAGAGCCAGTGTATTGTGTCAAATGCTTTCTCCGCGTCGAGCGAGAGAAGCAAGTGGGGGCTATCCCGGCCCTGAACCGTGTCAATCCAGTTGGCGAGACGCCTCAAGTTAAACCGGGTGGCGCGCTTTGGCATGAATCCAGACTGGTCCATATGGACCAGTGAGAGAACCACTTTTAGTAGCCGTTGCGCCAAAATGGTTGCCAAGATCTTCGTTTCAATATTAAGAAGGGATATGGGGCGGTAGTACCCACAGTCCTCTGGGGGCTTCCCCGCCTTGTGAATGACCACAACCGTGGCGAGTCGAAGATCTCGAGGCAGGATCCCCTGGTCCTTGGCTTCTCGGAACATTTTAAGGAGATGGGGCGCCAGCAACGCACTATTTAGTTTAAATATTTCCCCCGGAAGGCCGTTAGGCCCTGGAGTTTTACCCGGTTTCTGTCGGCCAATAGCGTGTCACTTCCGCTAATGTCAGGTCACCCTCTAGGCTTTCTGCTTCGTCCCGCGTTAAAGAGGGCAGCTCGATGCCCTCAAGGTATCGGCGTATCTGTGATTCATCAGCCTGGGTGTGGGCTGTATATAGTGTTGTGTAGTACCGTGCAAAGGCTCCAGCTATGGTATCAGGGGTGGTGTGGGTGACCTCATGTTCCTTGATGGACCGTACCCAGCGTGAATCTATTTCCTTCCGTCCCAGCCACGCCAGCAGTATTCCCGCCCTATCCCCTGTTTCGTAAAGTTTATGTTGAATTGCCAATTGATGTGTTCTGACTTCATTGGTCGCAAGGGCCAGGTACTCCCGCCTAGTTATTTCTAGTTGGCGCTGGGCGTGTTCAGTCAGTGCAGTTGGATCAGTACTCTCCAGGTCTAGGAGCTTACGTTCCAGTATTTCAATCTCTTCGATCTCCTTTTTCTTCTTATGGGCAATAATATTTTGTGCTCTGTCGCGTAGGACCGCCTTGTAGGCTTCCCATAGTGTCACCGCAGACTCAACTGAACCCTCATTCTCTCTAAAGTAGAGCTAGGAGTCTATCCGAAGTTCCTCAGCAATTGTCTCGTCTCGCAGTGCCCACGCGTTCAGCCTCCAGTTTGTTGTACAGGGGGTCGCCCTCCCACCCACCTTCATTAACAGAGGAGAGTGGTCAGATATGCCCCTAGCCAGGTACTCAATGGTGTCAACCTGTTGCACTTCCCCAGCTGGGCAAAAAGATAGTCAAGGCGTGAGAATACTCTGTGGGCCCCGGAGAAATAGGAATATGCCCTCCGGTGTGGGTGCTGTCTCCGCCATAGGTCAGATAATCCCAGGGTATCTAGGAATCGGGCCAGGGGTGTGGTCCCGGGGCCTCCCGCTCGGGTTCGTGTGCGATCCAACACAGGATCAATTGCGTCATTGAAATCCCCTCCCAGTATATGTGTTGCAGGGCCAGATTGTAGAAGGAGCGCGTTTATGCCGTCTAGTGTTCGTTGCTGCAAGCGAGGGGGTGCATAGACGCTCACAAGAAGGAACGTTCTATTCCTCCAGACCCCTCTCACAGCCACATATGTCCCTTCGGTGTCCACCCATTGTGTGACGTGAAAGGGGGGGGATTTTTTGATGAGGATGGCTACTCCCCGTGAACCCCTGGTGAACCCCGCATGGGCTAAAGTGGTGTACTGGCCCCGTCCTAAAAAGGAGCAGCCCGCTCCCAGTAAATGTGTTTCTTGTAGAAATACGTCAGGTTTGTGCCTTTTAAGAAATCGAGACACTAGACCGCGCTTAACTTTGTCGCCTAATCCATTGACATTCCATGTCATTGTGGTATAACTATCATCAGCCATCGTGATTTATCCCATGGGTCAGTCCCAGTCCGACCCCGTAGTGGTGTTCTGCCAACCCCCCCCCCATCCACCCGCAACGCAGCATGCAAAACATGACCTTGGGTTAAAAGATCTCCATTTCCATAGAACATTCCCAAAATAATACGCAATTCTTTAATTTGTCCACCCCCAACCCTACGCTCTTGAGACACCCCCACCGCCCCCCAACTCGTCAACGTGACAACTGTGGTACGGGTGATCTATTAAGAGGTCTGTCACCCCCCCTCCCCTCCCACACAATTTAACTAAACAATAGTATTACAATGAGCTCACTCGGAGCACTTTCCCCGTTCAATTTTCCAGTCACTAACGTGTGGTGAACCTCGGGAAAGTCTTACTGTTTGTTGGGGGGCCAGCCGGCCTCGGTTCTCAGTCCCCATCGCCATTGCCGGAGGATTGGAGATTCGGCATATCTGGAACCGGAGGGTCTTGATCTGTTTTTTCCAATCGCAGGATACTTTGCAGCAGTGGGTGATCAGTCGGCCCCTCCTCAGAGTCCTTGCCCTCGGAGTTTTCAGTGCGGCCGGCATCGTCGGACCTGACCACAGAGTGCAGGGAACGTGAACGAGCTGCATCATCTCCCGACTCGGATTGGGGTAGTTCTGTGTCCCTGGATCGCAATACTCGTCCCGGAGTGCCCCCCACCGAGCTACGTGTCCTCGTCCCTCGTCGCCGGCGCTTTTCCTTGAATCCATCCTGGGACGGGCCCCTTCGTTTCGCGTGAGCCGGAGTGGAGTCTTTCTGTGTCCCCCGCTGGAGTAGCGGACGCTCCTCAATCCAGGACCATGCTTCGTCAGGTGTTTGGAAAAACATGGAGGAGCCTTGAAACAGAACCTTCAGCTTGGCTGGGAAGAGCAGCATGTATTGAAGCCCCATCGCATGTAATTTCACCTTGACTTGGTCAAAGGTCCGCCTCTGTTTCTGCACGTCCCGGGAGTAATCTGGGAAGACCATCACCCGGGCGTTCTCATATCGGACTTCACTCATTTTCCGGATTTCACGCAGTATTAAGTCCCTATCGTGGAAGTTCAGAAAGCGTGCTATGAGGGGGCGAGGTGGGGCTCCCGGTGGTGGTGCAAAATTCGGCATCCTGTGCGCTCGTTCTATTACAAAGCAAGTCGAGAATGGTGCCTGCGGTAGGGTATTTTTCAGAAAGGTCAGTAGAAATTGGCCGGGATCGGGTCCCTCCACTTTTTCCGGAAATCCAACAAATCTAAGATTGTTCCTTCTGGCCCTATTTTCCGCATCGTCGACTCTCCATGCCATCTCCGCCATAGATGTTAAGAGCCCTGATACATCTTTCCGTGTGGTATGGGAGGCATCTTCGAGCTCCGAAATACGATGTTCGGTTTCGGTCACTCTGTCTGAGAGTTTATGGAGATCATGGCGCAGTAACGTGACCTCCGATCGCACCTCTGCCACTTTCCCCTCCAGACTCTCTCTGGACTCACGAATGGCTTGCAGGATAGCGGTGGTGTCTGAGGGAGGAACAGGTCCACCCTCCGCTCCCAACGGGATCACTTTGGCGTAGCGGTCCAGCTTACCCTGCTTGGGGTCCTTTTCTTTGGCCATCATAAGCTCCTATTCAGGGGTGCACCCTCCTGGGAGCGGGCTCCCGATCGTAACCACCAGCAGGATCCGACTTGTTGCCTCCCCTGTCGATTGTCCACTGCTCCAGTGGCGGTCCCGGTGACTCCCAGGTTATGGGATAGTAGGACCAAGGTCGCCTCTCCAGTGCCCCGAGATATCAAGGGTGGCCCCACCGCGTCCCAGGCGGCAGGAGACGTAGTACAGGGTGGGCCCACTTCTGCTCCCGGTGGGAGTCCGGCAGGAAAGGCATGAGATTGCAGGTGTCAAGCGGGGGGAACTGCCGGACTCCGGCAGCGGCCGTCCTCACCAGCGTCAACCGGGTCCACGACTGCAGGCGTTCGTCACCGGCTCCGACCCCCCCTAGTTCTCTCCGCTCGGAGGGAAGGACTGCACTCCACGAGAGATTGCGCGTCGATCTTCGCGCCGATGGAATCTCCACCGGGAAGCCAGGGGACTCTGGTGCAGTGAAGGGAAGAGACCCCAACCTCCCGTATCCGATGCACTTCGGCGGCGCCGGTCTGCAGAAGCCCGGAACCGGGTCCCCAGGCAGTGACACTCGCAGGTGGGCGAGCACAGCATCAACACTCCGCCGAAGTCGGTGACGGGTATGTCCCGGTACGTATAGTTCCCAGGACGGGGAGCTCCCACAAATCCCTCTTCATAAGGATCAGTCCACATTCAGGGCACCGCACATGGGCCCGGCCACCGGAGCGCCGGTTCGCTACATCCACCACTCACAGCCAGGACCCTTTGGATGTGCTCGTAGGTGGCAGTTCCCCAGTGGTGGAGAGCGGGGGGGGAACCCGGCAGTCCCCGATCTCACTCACCCCCAGGCTCTGGTTGCACAGGCGAAGGATGCGGTAGCTGAGTCCCCCGTCTCACTCCCTCGTCTCCCACGGTGCTGGACTGGCGACGGGCGTTGCCCCGCCGTCTCGGGGGCCGTGTTGTCGCCCTTTCCGCCGCCGGGGAGGGATTCACTGGCCGCCAGGCAGCCACACCTCCCGCCGCTGCCGACCGCTCACGTGCTCCGCCCTGGGGGGTCCGCTCGGCGCCACTGCTCTTCCCGGTCCCGGAGATCACCAGCGCGGGTCAGCCGCCATTTTGAGCGCGGGCGCGCGTCGATCCGGACCTCCGGGGAAAATCGAATTCGGGACTCTGAACAGTGCCCTCCAATCTCCCGGGTCTATCGCTTTTCCTCCCGGGGACTTCTGCCGTCGCTGTCTTAGGTTTTAGGCGATGGAGGACCAGGATTTGTTACAGGATCGTCTCCGAGGCCAGCGGAGCTCTCGGTTTCCCCAGCTACTCCGCCATGACGCTGGCCACGCCCCCCTCAATCGAATACTCAGAGTTTTGATCAATGTTCATATATTTCTTTGGGTCAGTCTTGGAGGCAACATTTGGTAAATAATGGGGAGATAAAGGCAGGCCTCCAGTAATTGTACAGCCCACATTATACCACTACTATGGTCAGATATTGTAGTTGACTGTCCGGAATGTGCTTTTCCAAACAGTTCAGGACCTTCTCACGGACCAGTCTACAAGAGCAGAGCAGTTTATTTAGTGTATCACATCAATACATGGTTACTTGCAATGCCAACTTGTATCAGCTATGGAGAGCCAGGTCTTGAACGGGTGCTTTCAACTCTGTGATGGGAAAACGTTGGTCTTCAAAACTTTGGCAAGTAAGAGCATTTAAGTAGATCAGCTCTGCGTTTTTGCATGCTGAGAAAATATGCTCCTATAACAGTCCATGCAGAGGCACGCTATTTTTTAAAACCAATATATGCTGTTGGAGATTGAAGAACAAAATTCAAGCGATAAATTTGCTTAGTCTTTCAGGAAATGTCCAGCATGTGCTTGATATAGGATTTCAGAGCTCTTGTCCATTAGCAGGTGAAAGAATGGCCGCATTCTACAACTATCGATGGTAGTTACATTGGTCTTTTCTTTCTTTAGAAATAATAAAGATTACTATGATATCAAAAAAATAAGATAGTAGGAGGTGAATTCCTTGTTATATGTTATTCTTTCACTCTCACAGATGAATTGGGGGACTGGAATAAGTTTAAATCCCCAATTTTATCGACTGATTGCCTTAAATGACTCGTCACAAACTTCAATTTGTTTATAATTATTTTATGTTTATTCACACAAGTGCATGCTAATTTCCTGATCTTTGAACAGTTATAATTCCATCATCATTTCTGCCATATTTTCATAAGTAAATGGCAATATAAAACATAAGAAATGTACTGGCCTAGTCTACTTCATTAAGAACCACTCAAATTCTAACCTCACCTGTCCTAAGGCCTCTCTCACCTGTTCATCGCCTGGATCTTAAGCCCCTCTTCAATACTGTGGCTCAGAGCTTGCGGGTTGTTGTGCTTGTTGATCCTCTGGAGGACTCGTTCCTGGTGGGCTTCATACTCGTCGCGGCTCGGATAGATTTTGCTGATGAGTGCATCAAAATTTGGATCTGGGCGAAGGGATCTTTTGGAAACTAGCTTCTTTCGACACGTGGGGCACTCCTTGTTCCTAGAAGATGGAAAAAAGAATATTAAAGGCAACACTAAATGAGGGAACAGATTCACAGGCTTGTTAGTTCATGAATTAATTGCCGCTTCCATAAAGCGAACTGTGGGACAGCTTCCCAAAAATGCTATTTGGAAAAATTTGTTAGATTCAAGTGCTCAAAGTTTCACAATACGTTTTAGAGAATAAGACACAAATATACTGCAAATAAAACAATGACTCACTTTTTGCTCGTCATGCTTTATTTTTACCTGGTCCTTATCCACAGGGTTTACTACGATTAAACTTGGTGGATTATGATATCTCTGGGACAGTATAATTTGTCTTACCTCAGGAGAGAGTAACCACCTTGAACAGACCTTGACCCAAGTAAGTACAGTAGTGAACACCAGACAGACAGAACCACATGTGGTATATTCTGCCAATACTTATTGCGTCATGTTTTTTGTAAAACGTTATTGGTGGATCGGCAAGACCCCTGCTAATATTAAAATTAAAATGGCAATAACCAAAAATATTTTTGGGTTTCAAAAGACCCCCATTGTCATAGTAGTCCTGGGTACTGAAGGCATCTACGTTGTGTGTGGGTATGCTCCTTGTGAATGAGCAGAATGCCACCACTAACAGTGAAGTTCGGCAATGGCTGAAATGGGAAGACCCACTGCCCCATGTTGTATGCTGTACTGGGAGGAAGCATTATGTAAATTACATTTCAACAGACAATAAAGACATCAAATATTTGACAAGCCTAATGCACCTATTTATTCATATCGGGTACCTCACATTCTCTTGGGATCTGAACCTGCTTTTGACCAGATTAATCCACACAACATCCAAGCGCTTTGTCTCCTGTAACTTCAACCGCCTATTTCTATAACCTCCAAATCATTATTAGTCGCAATATCTTGTGCCAGGGGTATCATTTGTTGGCAGGGCCTATAAGCCTCTCAACCAAACACATGTTCCTATGAGAAAAAGTGACACTGAGGGCTCACTGTAAAGGCTATAACTTCAGTAAACACAAGGAGATGATGGACGGAGCACTGAAACTTTTCAGACACTCACCCCCAGTCACAGATCTGGGTTGAATCCATCATCGTTCTTTAGCTCACTTTCCCACCTCAGTTCAGACCCAGCCATATGCAAATCAGTCTTGACCCTGTTCCTCATGGGAACAGTCCAGCCCGAACTGCAAAGCCAGGCCTTCCCTGGACCGGAAACAAGCATCCTGGGACCGGTTTTGGGGTTTCACCCCTCATCAGCCAGGCTAGCTGGATTCCAGTGGCAAATTGAGCAAGGGACCAACGTTTGGGCATACCCCGCCAACTTAGGGCGAACAAAGCAAACACAAGGAGATGATTACGGAGCTCTGAATCGTTTCAGACACTTACCCCCAGTCACAGATCTGGGTTAAATCCGGTCCAGGGAGGACCTGGCCAAGCAGTTCGGGCTGGACTGTTCCCATGGGGAACAGGGTCAAGACTGATTTGCATATGGCTGGGTACAAACAAACGGCGTGGCGAGCAAAATTACGATGGATTAAACCCAGATCTGTGACTGGGGGTGAATGTTTGACAATGTTCAACATTCCGTCCATCATCTTTTTGTGCTGCATAGGCTATTACTTCAGCCAGGAAATGTTTCTCCCATTTTGTCAATCACAGCATGCACCTTACATTTTTACTTCAACAGATCCAGTGCTCTGGGCTCTAGGGACTAACTCAAGGTGACTCTTACAGATACACTGAATGCCAGCTAAGCTACGACTAAGGCAGCAAATACCGGTTTTATCAAATCCTTCTTGTTCCACAATGGACAAACCATCCATCCGATGGCTTAGCACACACCACAGGAGCTAAGGTTAAGTCAGCAGCATTCACCAGACACGTCTGTGAAATATGTGGCAGTCACCATGCTGGAGCTTTCCTTGCAAAGTGAAGCAACATTTTAGCAGGTGCTTCTGCAGAACCGGTTTGCTTATGCATCAGCTGCCCGATGCTTCCTTTTCATCAGTCACTGTTGTGGAATCTACACATCCTGAGAATGGGAACAAGCCATGATGTAAGAATAGGACACAGTTCCCTTTAGGAGGAGATGGAAACAAAAGAAGACAAAGAAAGGAACTGGTGAGTTTGCACATTTGAACAAGTGACAGGGGTGTGCCATAGCCCGACATACACCCTTGTGTGTGGTACTAGTTGCCCAAACCGCTATCATAACTACAGGTGATGTTTCTGAGCTTGCCATTAGCAGAGACTGACGCCAATAGGTTGATAATACGAAACAGCCTTTAATCCTATAACAGGGATCACCCAAAACCTAAATTGACCCGTAAGACGTCATCTGTGGTTAGAGCAATCTTAGCTATTCAACATCTGCAAAGAGTCACCTTGTTTACATAAACTCAGAGTGAACACTTAAATTGAACCAGAATTGAGGTATGAAGGAAAGGTTACTAATGATGGACTTTTCTTTGTGGCAATAAAATCATGCACCGCTTCCGACTCTGCTATAAACAATCTTCAAAAAGTAAACAACAAATTTAGCATTCAGCTATTAGAATCACTCGTTGACATTGCTAACCAGTGGAGGATAATAATAAAGTTACAGAAAAGCAAAGAACGACAAAATGACTATGAGATTTGTTTTCAAATGAGACTTGAAGTATCCCCGATTACGTCGATCTGATATCGTACTCATGGACACAGGTGTCACCTGCCTCCTGCAGGAAGCCACTTGGGTGTTAGCCCTAAAAGGCAAGCTTCAAATGTGAAGCTGCCTTCGAAGGGCAGATGTGTAACACCAGGAGGAAGGGCTGCCCCATTGTTGAGTTAGACAGGATGTCACAGGCAGCGGAGAGGGGAAACCAGTTGCCAAACTGGCTTCCCCAAGAACGTTTAGCCCTGAGGTAGCCACCCCCCAGGGTGGGCTAGTGAGGTCTGAACACAGAGAGAGCTGTCTTGCTATCTTGGGAGTGTGCAGAATGGTGCATCCTGGGATAGCCAGATGCAACACGCCACAGGAAGTGGTCACCAGGTGGGAGGGAACCTGGTAGCCCATTGGGTACCAACCACATCCTGCCCTGGCACCCACACCTCTGACTTGGAAAAAGGACCGAAAAAGGACTGCCCTGTTGCACCGAGGGACCAGCAAAGAGAGTCTGCACTGATGACTGCACTTGCTGCACGGGGTGGCTCGGGAAGACCGGGACGGTGCCTGCCGTGTCCTGCTCAAGTAGAAGCTGTGTCCAGACTCCAGTCAAACAAGAGAACTCCAAGGGCCAGCTGACTGACAGAATAGCTGAAGAAGCCTGCTGGGGCAAATGGTAGCCCAAAGTCTTCAAACCGACACCACAGCGCCGTGCAGCATCAAAAACCGAGACCCGCCACACAGAGTTGTACCAGAGTTCGCTGAGCCCGGGGGTGCTGTTGGAAAGTTGCTGGGAACCTCAGAAGGCAAGTTATCGATCCAGGAAGGATTGGCCTGTGACAGCAACACCGGGCAACTGGTAGTCCAGTGTCTACTGGACTACCGCCATATCGGGGAGGACCTTGTGGAACGTCGACCCTGCAACCAGGTCCCCCTCACCATCTTCATGGATTGAGGAACCCATGCAGGAAGACCCCTGTCAATCGCGTCGCATCCCCAGCGTCCTTGGAGCATCTTCAGCATCCTTCATCCCTTGCATCAGGACCACCCCATAGGAATCCATTGCAACATGGAAAAGTGTCTGCAACTGCTTAAGGACTGCTTCTCCTGTTAAGGTAACTGTTTGAAGACCTTGCTGGTCCCCCTGACTAGATCCCCATGAGAGTTGGTCACCCCAAGTACTCCTAACTGACTGCAGCGACTCTTACCTGAGTTTTCTTTTTTTTAAATTAAGTGTCCTGGAATTCGTGACTTTGCCAAGGCTTGTTCATGGTTGAGTGAAATTGCTTTTACTGCTTGTAAAATCTATATCTACAGAACACTCCATTGGATTTTTTTCATTCTAGTGTCTAAATTCTAATAAAAATAGTCTACTTTTATAAAAACTGGTGTCAGATTTCTTGAGTGTCGTGTCAACTTCAATTATTTTGGCATTGTTTAAATGCTGCACACTCGCTCCTCTGTGTAAACCTTGCTGCTCAGTGCCACAGCTACCCAGGATTGAGCTGAGTGTTCAAAAGAGGAAACCCAAGGGTCCTAAAGGGGTTGGTAAGAGTATTACACGGTGAGGTTGCACAACCACACCATGCAATGCACCCCATTTCCTCACAATAGCGAAACTTAAACAAGGGGGAAAGAAAAGCATTTTAATGAAGTGGCAGGATGCACAAGTTACTAACTTGTGTAACGATAGATCTGTAAGAGACAGTAGTTAGTGACAGATTCCTTACCTTAGAATATCCCCAGGCGTCAGGCTGGATCCGGAAAGTTTTGCGTAGCAGTACCCTTGCGCTTCGGTAGGCGGCGTCGTGCGGCTCCGCGTCCGGCGTCGAGATCGCCGGGATGACGTCGCGGCCAGTACTTAGACGCCGCCCCTGCGCGCTGACGTCAGTTCTGTACACGACTTTCCACGCCAGGAACGCAGAGCCATGCAAGAAGAAGACATAGGTGTCTGAAAAATACTAGGGCCCTGAAAGGGATGTCCTTAACCCTAGAAATCAGTTCGCAGAACGGGGAGGATGGGTGGGGCGGTAAGGAATCTGTCACTAACTACTGTCTCTTACAGATATATCGTTACACAAGTTAGTAACTTGTGCATCTGAAAGAGACACGTTAGTGACATATTCCTTACCTTAGAATAGATACCCCAGCAATACCAACCCCGGTGGTGGGTCTGCGAACAAAGATCAGACAAGGAAGTCTCGGAGGACAGAACGGCCAAAGAAGCCGCTTCTCCGGACTTGGCTGTCAAGGCAGTAGTGCTTGGTAAACGTGTGCAACGAGGCCCACGTAGCTGCCTGACAAATGTCCTGCAAAGGGACACCACGTCCTAAAGCCGTGGTGGCGGCTGTCGCCCTGGTGGAATGGACACGCAACCCAACAGGGGGCTCCTTTTTAGCCAAAGAATAACAAGCCTTGATACACAAGACAACCCAGCGGGAGATGGTCCGCTTGTGTACCGCCCGACCTTTTTTGGCGCCCACGTAGCCAACAAAGAGCTGGTCGTCCACCCGGAACTGTTGTGTGCGATTTAGATAAAAGGAAATCGCACGTTTTGGGTCCAGACGGTGGAGCCTCTCTTCCTCTCTAGAAGGATGCGGAAAGAAGGTGGGCAAAGTGATGGTCTGCCCAATGTGGAAAGCAGTAACCACCTTTGGCAAGAAGGACGGACGCGTCCTGAGAACAACCTTGTCTGGATGGACAGACAGAAAGGGAGGCTTGCAAGAAAGAGCCTGGAGCTCACTCACCCGCCGAGCGGAGGTGATAGCCACCAGAAAAGCTGTCTTCAGAGTTAGAAGACGAAGAGGACAGTTATGCAGAGGCTCAAAGGGAGCTCACATTAAAAAGGTAAGAACCAAGTTCAAGTCCCACTGAGGCATCACAAACGGAACAGGAGGGAAAAGGTGTGTAATGCCTTTAAGAAACCTGTTAACAACAAGGGACTTGAAAAGGGAGGGCTGATCAGGAAGCCTAAGGAAGGCCTAGATTGCACAAAGATAGCCCTTGATGGTACCCAGGGCAGAACCCTGTTGGGCCAGAGAAAGAAGGAACAGAAGAACCTCGGAAAGAGGGGCAGAAAGGGGATTCACAGCCTTTGCTGTGCACCATGCCACAAACTTGTTCCACCTGCAGGCATATACCACCTTAGTGGAGGGACGCCTGGCTGCCAGAATCACATCACAAACTTCGGGAGGCAAGTCGAAAGGAATCAACTGCTGCCGCTCAATCTCCTCCACGCAAGGAGGTGGAGACTGGACAGGTTCGGGTGGAGGACTGTCCCCTGCTGCTGCGACAGAAGATCCTCCCGAAGAGGCAGACGGATCGCGGGATCGACGCTCATACTGAGTAGCTCGGGATACCAAACTCTTCGAGCCCAGTCCGGAGCCACAAGGATGACTTGGGCCCGGTCGCGCCGAATCTTCTTCAACACTCTGGGTAGAAGTGGTATAGGCGGAAAGGCGTACAACAGACCGCAACTCCACTCGCGACGAAAAGCGTCGCCGAGCGAGTGCCGCCTTGGAAATTCCAACGCGCAGAACTGATGACATTGCGCGTTCTCTTCGGTGGCGAATAGATCTAACCAAGGCTCTCCCCACTGTAGAAAGAGTCCTTGCGCCACTTCCGAGTGAAGACGCCATTCGTGATCCATCATGCACCTGCGGCTGAGTTCGTCCGCCCTGGCGTTCAGGGAACCTGCCAGGTGTTGAACCATCAGGAATATGCCCTGATGTTCCAGCCATGTCCAGAGGCGCAGAGCCTCCTGACATAGGGTCCACGACCCCACCCCGCCCTGTTTGTTGCAGTACCACATGGCGGTGGTGTTGTCTGTGAACACCTGCACTACCTTCCCTTTGACAGAGGGAAGGAATGCTTTGAGTGCAAGTCGGATCGCCCGGAGCTCCAGAAGGTTGATATGGAGCCAGGACTCCGCCGGAGACCAGAGGCCTCTGATCTCCGCCTCTCCCATGTGACCGCCCCATCCCAGAAGGGACGCATCCGTCACAACTGTGTGCTCTGGCTGGGGAAGGGAGAGGGATCTGCCCAAGACCCATTGCCGGTTCGAGAGCCACCACTGCAACTGTTTTGCAGTCCCCTCCGAGATCTGGACGTGATCGGACAGGTTGCCTTGATGCTGCGCCCACTGGAACTTCAGGTCCCACTGCAGAGCCCGCATATGCCATCTGGCATGATCGACCAGCAGGATGCATGAGGCCCAGCAGCCTCAGGGTCATCCGTACCGAAACCCAGGATAGAGGCCGAAAGATCGGAATCATAGCCTGAATATCCCGGACTCGCCGTTCGGGAGGATAGACCCGAAACTGCGTCGTGTACAGAACTGCTCCGATGAAAAGGAGCTGTGGAGAAGGAATCAGGTGCGACTTCGGCACGTTGATGAAGAACCCCAGCGAGTGCAGGAGGCCAGCCGTAGTCTGGAGGTGGGAGACGACTGCCTGGGACGAGCCCGCCTTCAGCAGCCAGTCGTCGAGGTAGGGGAAGACTGGAACCCCTGCCCGGCGCAGATGAGCTGCGACCACCGCCATCACTTTCGTGAACACCCGAGGGGCGCTTGTAAGGCCAAAGGGGAGCACGGAAAACTGAAAATGCTCGTGGCCTACCGTGAACCGCAGGTAACGCCGGTGGGCCAGCAGGACGGGAATGTGGAAATAAGCGTCCTGCAAGTCCAACGCTACCATCCAGTCTCCAGGGTCGAGGGCAGTCAAGACCTGAGCTAGGGTGAGCATCTTGAACTTCTCCTTCCGGAGGAAGCGATTGACGTTCCGGAGGTCCAAGATAGGACGCATGTCCTCCTTGTCCTTTTGGGCACCAGAAAGTAGTGGGAGTAATAACCACGCCCTACTTCTGGGGTCGAAACGCGTTCGATGGCCCTCTTGGCCAAGAGGGCCGCAACTTCCTTCTGAAGAAGCACAAAGTGATCCCCTGACATGCGGTGGCACTGAGGTGGCATGGCTGGGGGAGTGGTCACTTAGGGGAGAGAGTAGCCCCTGCGGACAATGTCCAAGACCCACTTGTCCGAGGTGATGGCACGCCAGTGGGGAAGGTGATGGCGGACCCTGCCCCCTACTGGCGTGCTGTGGACCTGAAAGGAAGGACTAGGATGGCTTGGAGGCCGCGGACGGGGTGGGGGTGGTGGCCTGACCATCACGCTGGTTACCCGACCCGCCTCGGCGGGAGCCACGTCCTCGGCCACGCGAAGACGCCTGCTGCGCGGGCCGGTGGCTGGGCAGTGGACGTGACTGGGCGCCCCTTCCGTGGCCATGAAAGGGACGAAAAGCAGACTGTTGCGGAGGGCGCACAGCAGAAAGGCCCAGGGACTTGGCTGTAGCCCGTGAGTCCTTAAAGCGCTCCAGCGCATGGTCTGCCTTGTTGCCGAAAAGGCCGACACCATCAAAGGGCATGTCCATAAGAGTGTTTTGGACATCACCCGAGAAACCAGTGGTTCTCAGCCAGGCGTGGCGGCGCAGCGCCACTGTCGTCGCAAGCAATCTGCCCAGCGAGTCGGCGGTATCTAGGCCACATCTGATGGTATACTTTGCCGCATCTCTTCCTTCCGCAATGGAGCGGGAAAGCAGTGTCTGGACCTCCTCAGAACACTGGGGCAGAACCTGCGCCACCGAATCCCACAAACAGTGGGAATATCGGCCCAAGAGGCAAGTGGTGTTGACAGACCGCAAGCCAGCACTGGAGGAAGTAAAAACCTTCTTCCCAAATTGATCCAGTTTTTTGGATTCCCTATCCGGGGAGCGGTAGGGAAGGCGCTCTGGGAAGCAGAGGCTTGGACAACCAAGCTCTCAGGGGTGGGGTGTTGGGAGAGAAACATGGGGTCGCCCGGAGCAGGGCGATGGCGTCGGGTTACGTTCCTATCCACATGAGCCCCTGTGGTGGGCTTGGACCAGGTGCCCAAAAGAACGTCAGAAAGGGCCTCGTTGAAAGGCAGCAGTGGCTCCGAGGAGGTAGCCGCCGGCTGAAGCACTTCCGTCAGGATGTTAGTCCTGACAGCCACTGTAGGTAACTGGAGGTGTAAAGCCTCAGCTGCCCTACGCAACACCGTTGCAAAGTTTGCTCCCTCCTCCGTTGCCACAGAAGGAGGAGACAGCATGCCAGAGTCAGGAGAGGTGTCCAGTCCACTGGCATCCCCAAGTTCCTCAGCCCAGTCCTGTTCGAACTCACATTGGGCAGTGAGAGGGTCCTCAGACCCCTCCCAGTCCTCTTCGTCCTCCAAAGCAGGTTCAAAGTAAGGAGGAGGGACATGCGGGACCCAAGGCCGCATCGGCGCCGGGGCCGGCGCCGACCGACGCCGGTCCGGCGCCGTGTCCGGGGCTGGAGAGAACCGGGGTACGACGCCGCCCGGAGCCCCGGGCGGCGCCGGGAACGGCACCGGTGACATCGGCGCCGGTGGAGGTGTCGTCAGGTCAACCGGCGTCGATGGGGGTTGCGGCAACGCCGGAGCCGGATTCGAGGCTGGGGCCGGGACCGGGGCTGGCGTCGCTGGCGGCGCCGTAGGCACCCCAGAAGGGACCGCGGGGCCCGAAGGCGCACCGGGGGGACCTTGAGGCCCGAAGAGGTGGGCCATGGCCGACAGGAACTCCTGTATTTCGGCCGGAGTCGCTGCCGAACCCGGATAAGGCGGGTAATGCGACGGCGGCTCCAGAGGCACTCCTGGAGCCGCGGGGACGGTGCCGACAGGACCCTCAGCCGAGTCGCGAGACCGGCTAGGGGAAGTCGTCGAGCGATGACGCTTCTTCGACTTCTTGTGCTTCGACTTACCGGAGGAGTGCGAAGACTTGGACCCCGACGACCGATGAGGACTCCGCGACCGGCCCCTCGACCTCTCACGTGACCGGGGCTTGGGTTGGCGCGGAGCCGACTGCCGGACCTCGAGGAGCTTTCGAGACCGCTCTCGCAAAGCCTTCGGATGCAAGGCCCGGCAGTCGGGGCACGACTTGGAGTCGTGGTCGCGTCCGAGGCAGTAGAGACCGTCTCGATGCGGGTCCGTGATCGACATCATCCGACCACAGGCGTCGCATGGCTTGAAGCCGGGCATCCCTACTGACACCGTCGGAGTCGAACGACTCGAGAAAAAACAGTGATAAAAATCACAAAAAAACTTAGTCTAAAAATGACTAGGGCACTGCTCTTCCTGGATCTGCGCTTACTGGCGCGGAAAAAGAAGAACTGACGTCAGCGCGCAGGGGCGGCGTCTAAGTACTGGCCGCGACGTCATCCCGGCGATCTCGACGCCGACGACGGACGCGGAGCCGCACGACGCCGCCTACCGACGCGCAAGGGTACTGCTACGCAAAACTTTCCGGATCCAGCCTGACGCCTGGGGATATTCTAAGGTAAGGAATCTGTCACTAAGGTGTCTCTTTCAGATGATACTTTTTGTATACAAACGTATATTTCTGGTTGTCAGTATTCAGACCATATAGGCCTTCGTGTTTGAGATTCATAAGAGAAAGCACAAACATTAAAGCAGTGCTATTTTTTGGCAGTCCCTCGTGTGAATATATAATTTTTCCTTAGAACCCATGTATGCGGATTCATCCGAAGAACATTGATGATTTTCTTATGAGATTATTTCTGGTCCAGTTTGTATTCAAAATACTACTGCTCAATAGTCCTTCAATGCATATAATGTCAAACAAAATATATTGTTAAACAGACATTGTAGGTATTTTAGACAGTTTCTTCGCTGTTCATATATCCGCTGTTATTTGTGATGCTATCTTAAAGCAAAGGAAACTGCAGCCATCAAATGAAGTACTGGAGGAATACCTCCCTCTCGGGAAGCTGTAAAACTGCTTTCTGAATGTCAGTGCACACATTCTGCAAAAAGTTTATTTAATTACTGAGACCAGAGCAGCTGCTCAAGTGAGGTAATCGATCCTCAAAAATATCTTAAAGTGAAAATCTTCAGTGCCCTCCATCCTATAGAACACCCTGAAAGATAAAGTTACCTTCATGTTAACGAATCACTCCAAACAACAAATCCATTGGGTGTCACTTCTTTCAAGTGAGTAACCTACCTGGTGGCTGCACAGAACCATGCTTCTCAAAGGTGTTTAATGCAGCATGTTGTGTGGCCAGGTTTCATTGCTCTGGGGCACCCACTCACCAGTTCCCTCTTTTGAAACGCTGCATTTTGTTATGGTGGTTTTGACCCATGTCATAGGGGTAGGCAGGAACGGGCTGGGAATAGGGCAGATCCTACAAACTAACAGAACACTCACTATAAAAGGCAGCCATATCATAGTCTTATGTCCTTGGTCTGTAATATTCCCACAACCAGTGGGTAATCGCACAGCAAAATTGAAAAAAAACAGCAAAACCAATAGGTCTACCTTGCTAAACTGGCCTGTGGTGGTTAATTTAATTTTATTATTTATTTCAAGCATATATATCATACAAACCAAAAAAAAAAAAAAGAAAAATGCCACTTAAAAGTGGCAGTCAATGCATTCAATACAAACATTAACTTAAGAATGAATTTATATTGCATATAATTTTAACAGGACGGTATGTTTGCTTTCCAACTAGTATACTCGGAACAGGTATAAAAACATCTCTTTAGTTTTAATGCACATCAAAGGAAAATATGATTCTTACTGGCAGAAAAAAGGTACTATCAGCTTTGAAATGTTGTAACCAGAAGTCATAGTTTAAACAGAAGAATGGCTAAAAATTGATAAAGAATGGAGACAAAAGGGTATTGGCAAAGTAAAGTAAACATCCACTAACCCTGGCACTGACTGACATTTTGGCTTAATGTGCTATTGTGGTCAGGGCACAGTGCAAGACATCCAATGGCTGAAGTGGGGTGATCTCTTGCCCCATGCTATACTCTGTAGTGGACGGAAGCAAAATGTGAACTATAGATGAACAGACCAAGGGATGGAGGAATCACCCAAAGCCCTGCTACGCATCTATAATGTGTGTATTTTTATTTACGATTCCTTTTGATTACATGAGGCTTGTGAGACAGCTAAAGCTCCCTCTGGGCCAGATATAAAGGTAGGAGGAAAAGCAACATTGGGCAGCTAGAGAATTTAGAGTCAAAGTCCACTGAGACCAAGAGTTGCAGACCGCAAGTGGTGTGACCAATGTAGTTGAACTGAAAATATCTGCCTGAAGGGTGCAACACATGCCGCCCTGGCTCGGGAGGACTGTGTGCTGGCTTTTGAAACATAAGACTTCTGCCTGCAGAACCCAACAATAAGACGTAAAACCAGTTTAACCTTTCACTGGAATAACCTAAGCTGTTCTCATGCCCCGGGCACGAACCCCTAGATTCCTGGTAGCCATCGTTTAACAGGACATCATGACTTTGGGCTCGAAAATGTATTTGCCCTCCATGATCAATAGTATGAAAGAGAAAGGTCAGGGTCCTATAATCCTCATTACAAGAATGCATGTTGGAAAAAGGAGTAACAGCGCCGGTGGGTGGGTGGCCAGAGGCATGGAGTCAGTAGGTTCTGAAGGCTTCCAGCATCTGTGATTGTTCATGCACCTTCGAGAACTGTGGCAGCGAGATAGATAATTGAAGGAACTTACTACCATGCACTTCTTTATGTGGTGAAGGCCCTCATACAACAATTTTGTGGCCTTCTTCCTCTAAACTACCGTTGGCCCTACAAGGGAATGATAACTTGTAGAAAGCAGTAGGCGTGCTACTGCAGACTCCGTGCCTCACTAGAAATCTAAGAAAAACATGCAGCTGAGACCCGGTGAGTGGAATAGCTAAGCTGAAATAGAAGCGGATTCCTCTTCACAACTAGTAGTATAGGAAACTGGAAAAGGAGTGGGAGGAGAGAGCTATGAACAATGACAAATACAGTTTATCTGCGGCACCAAGCTCTTAACTTAAAACCTCATTAAGTAGTGCCACCGATTCAGAACAGAAGAGACCCACGCTGTAGCAGTAAACAGAGATTTGGTTCCAATGCTTTTTCAGCAATGGTGTTTTCTAGTCGTGAGCAACAAACCAACCTCACATATTCTGAAGGGACGCTAATCTCGACTTTCATTCCAACTTCACAAAGGAACTAAAAAAGCCCATGTAAAGCTGCCCCTTTTGTAAGGTCCCTAACATAATACGGACAGTAAAGTTTGAAGTCCAATTGGAGATAGAAACAAAAACATTGTATTTTCAAATGTTCAGAGAACTTCCCCTTAAAGCCAGAGTAGTGCCATTAAAACAGATTTGTTCCGGCAAGCTTTTGGTTATACAAAATAACTACCCGCTGCAAGCAGAAATCTAGCCCTCCCGACCCTGCCCCTTCTGAAAGGCTCCCTAAAACTCATATAATGTTAAGCGTACTTACAAGGAATAGGTCTAGCCACACCTACCAACATCCTGCCACAGTAGAGCTGACAGCTGGGCCTTCATCAACATTACCTTAACATCAAGATGCACGTGTCTGACAGGCATAAAAACTACACTGCAATGCCACTATAAATGCCTGCAAGGAGACATGACCCTCAAAACATATAAAATCTCATATACATTTTCCTTGCCAGAAGGAATCACAAGTTCAATCTTTCTTCCAGCTGTGAAAAGAACAGACAACAGATAGCCTTCAACCTACAATGAAATTCGGTTAAACAGAACATATGCGAAGCTGCGAAAACATTTTGGAAGTTGAATTGAGACCCTGGGGAAGAAAACACTTCCCAACCCACCGAAAATTTGGACTAAGGTGTGAAATGTTGCTCGACAGTAGCAAGAGTCTTTGATGGCTCCATCAATCAAAGAAAATCTACAGCAAAGCAAAGATCAACATTCGCTGGGCAATTTTTTCATTCTAGACCGAAGAGATTGTGAACAGACGTACGTCACTTATATTAGTAAACAAATCTGCAAAGAAATAGAGCAATAATCACACAATTATGATTTTTGTTCACCCGCAAATCATTTGCAGATAGAAACAGAGAATTACTATATAACAGTCTTCAAAAACAAACCTTAAAACAATTGTTTCCGCAATTTATTCGTATGATTTACTGGGTATTCAGGTTTATTGATGCATGGTGGTTGTTGGGTTGGAAAAGTCCCTCGCATGGTGACGGATGTGTACCCCTGCCCTGAGTACCACAACTGCAATGATGTCTGGATCCCCAGTGCTGATTTTTTATGTCATGGGCGAACACCGATCATGTGCCAGGACATAGGCCTGTCTTACGGACTGTGGTCTTGTTGGACTGGTTATGGCACCGAAAGTGCTACCCTCATAGTGGTGAAAAGCGACTGACTTTGCCAGAAGTTAAGCAGCACAACAGCAGTGGTGACATCATAGTGTGTAGTCACAGTAATCAGTAGAAGTGAACAAGCCCTTTTTAGGTATTGCCTACAGAGCACATGCGCTGTGCTGCAAGATGTATTGTTTACAATTGGGCTTACAACCCACTCACAGTATGCCATTAGTTGTTTTCGTTGTAACTCTAATTTGCAATCTTTCGATTTCTTAACTCCCATAGACTTCCCTTCCTTTCTTGTGTTAGCTCCTCCCTGGAACATGGACTAAGTACATGTGATCCACCTCCTGTGTTCTTCCTCATCTGTTTGCAACACCCATAACGTATAGTTTACCTGTCGGTGTAGTTATGCAGAATGAAAACTTTCTGGATTCACTATGCTGTGCATTATTCCGCCATCTTGTGGTTGGGTCCGGAATCGTAGTATTTTTTCTCTTTTTTTTTTTTTGTGGCCCAGGTGGGCGGCGACGTCCCATTATTTGGTGTCCTTCGTGACGTCGACGCGCTTCCTGCGGAAGCTCCCACCTTTGGTCGCCATCTTCGGATTCTTTTTTCTCTTTTTCGGTTTTGTTGTCCGCTTTGCTTGATCCCTTTTAGCTATTGTATGCAATTTTAGCCTCCTTTGTCCTTCTGTCTCATCTTTCTGGCGGAGGAGGGTGGGATCGCTAGTGAATCCAGAAAGTTTTCAAGCTGCAAAACTACACCGACAGGTAAGAAACTATACGTTTTGCAGCGTGAATCTTTCTGGATTCACTATGCTGTGCATAGACTTAGTAGCGGTTTTTCCCTTATTGCGGTGGCTGGGTGGAAGATGAGCATTGGTTACTGAAAATGTGTTGTAAGACCTTTTGTCCTACTTGCGCTTCTTTGTTTATTTGAATATCCACACAGTAGTGCTTAGTGAACGTGTGCACTGAAGACCATGTTGCAGCTTGGCAAATGTCTTGCAAAGGTGTGATTGCTAGAAACGCAATTGTTGCTCCCTTCCTCCTTGTTGAGTGAGCTTGAGCTGCTCCTTGTAACTGTTGTCCTGCCCGTTTGTGGCAGAGTTGAATTGTGTGCGC
Organism: Calotriton arnoldi; assembly: GCA_963921515.1. Taxonomy (NCBI): domain Eukaryota; kingdom Metazoa; phylum Chordata; class Amphibia; order Caudata; family Salamandridae; genus Calotriton; species Calotriton arnoldi. The sequence goes on from CAWUFW010002634.1 coordinate 1,377,483, forward strand.
AATCCATCGTGCAATGGTATTCTTGGTGACTGGACGTCCCAGAAAACTGCTGGCAAAGGAGACAAAGAGCTGTTTTGTTTTCCTGCACTCCTTTGTCCTTTCCACATAGTGCATTACTGCCCTTCTGGCGTCTAGTGTGTGCAGCGCCCTTTCGGTTTGTGTGGAAGGGTTTTGGAAAAAACTTGGTATTTGGATTGTTTTGGTTAATGTGGAACCGAGACACCACCTTTGGCATGAAGTGTGGGTCCGTCCTCATTACAATCCTGTCCTTGTGTAATTGCAGGTAGGGCTCTTGGAGTGTGAGCGCTTGCAACTCACTTACTCTTCGTAGTGACGTGATAGCCACTAAGAAGGTTGTCTTCAGTGTGAGCATGTGCAGTGTAGTTTTGTGAATAGGTTCAAATCTTTCCACAACTTGGGAGGTGAAGAAACTTCTCCCCGTCTCTCATCTTGTGTAGGCCACTACCGCAGCCAAGTGCACCCTCAGGGATGTGTAGCTTAATCCGCTTTGTAGCAGGTGTGTTAAGTATTTTAGTACCGTTGATTCCTATGTGATCTTTCGTTGTAGATTCTCCTTGATGCACCATTGGGAGAACCTCTTCCACTTTGCTATGTAGCCCTTCCTTGTGGAAGGTCTCCTTGCCTCCCTGAGTACTTCCACGGTATTTGGTGGTAATTTGAGGTGTGCAAATTCTAAGTCTTCAGGAACCATGCTGCTAGGCTGAGGCTCTCCGGTTCTGGGTGTAGCACCTTTCCGTTCTGCGTTGCTAACAGGTCCTTTCTTCTTGGGAACCTGTGTGCTGGTTCTTGTGCCCTTTCCACTATCTGTGAGAACCAGGACTGCCTGGCCCACTGAGGTGCTATCAGTATTAGCGTCATGTTGCTGATTCTGCATTTGCTGAGTACCCTGTGTATCAGTGGTATCGGGGGGAAAAGCGTATGCAAATGTCTTTGACCAATCTATCTATCTTGCATTCCCTTGTGACCAATGGTCTGGTTGTCTGGATGCGTAGTTTGGGCATTTTGCATTCTGGTGTGTTGCAAATAGGTCTATTTGCGGTGTACCCCATTTCTGGAACAGCTTCTCTGTTTCCTGTTGATTGAGCTCCCACTCGTGGGATGCCGACGTCTGCCTGCTGAGTGGGTCTGCCCCTGATAGTGCCCCTGATTGTGTTCCTCCTTGTTTGTTGATGTATAACATGGTGGTTGTTTTGTCTGTTTGGATCAACACCCTGTCTCCGTACAGCTGTTTCTGAAAGGCTTTTAAGGCTAGGAACACCGTCTTTATCTCCAGGTAGTTGATGTGTGACTGCATCTTGCTGTGACCATAGCTTGTTCATGTGTGCGCCCCACCCCAGCTGGGAGGCGTCCGTTGCGATGGTCACTGTTGGAGTTGGTTGTGTGAATGGCTTCCCCTGTGATATGTTTTCCTTGTTCCACCACGCCATTTCCTGATGCACTGCGTGTGTGACAACCACAAGATCTTCCCAACTCCATGCTGCCTGTGACCATTGCTGCTGAATCCATTCTTGGAATGGTCTCATGTGGAGTCGCATATTTGGGACTAGGTGTATGCATGACTCTCTCATTCCCATGAGCTTGCTCACTGTTCTCGCTGTCTGAGCTTGCCCCTTGTGGTAGCGATATGTCTCCTTCAGTAGTGCCTGTGTTCTCCTTGCGCTGGGGAACACCTTACCTTGTATGGTGTTGATCTCTGCCCCTAGGAATATCTTCACCTGTTCTGGTTCGGTTGAGGATTTTCCCCAACGTATTGAACAGCCTAGTTGCATGAGCGTTTGAGTAACCTGCTGAATGTGTTGTTTGCCTTGGCTGTATGAGTTTGCCTTTACAAGCCAATCGTCGCGGTACAGGTATACGTGTATCCCTTGCCTCCGTAGGTGTGCTGCTATCGCAGCTATTTAATTTTGTGAACACCCTTGGTGCGGATTTTAGCCCCAATGCCAGGACTGTGAACTGGTAGTGCGTTTCCTTGATCACAAATCTTAGTAGGTGTTTGTGTCTTTTTGTTCATGGGGATGCGTCGGTAAGCGTGTTTTTGTATAGTTGCCCTGTAATCCCCTTCCTGTATCTGGGGTATTACTCCTTGCAGAGATGCCATCTTGAATCTTTGAGTCCTTACGAATTTGTTTAAGAACCGTACGTCCAAGATAGGTCTTAACTTTTCGTCTACTTTTGGTACTAGGAAGTAGTTGGAGTAGACCCCCTTGGTTTCCTTCGTTGTACGGCACCGTCTCTATTGCCTCCTTCCTTAGGAGCTCCTGTGCCTGTAGCAGCAAGAGTGATAGATCTGCTGTAGAGTGTCCCTTGTAGTTTGGCCTTTGTTAGGAGGTGGCCTTTCCAGTTCTATGCAGTAGCCGTGTTGTATGATGTTTAGCATCCATTTGTTGGTTGGGACCTTCTTCCACTCCTGGAAGAAGTGTTTGATTCTGCCTCCTACAGGTCTTATGTGCTCGAGGAACTGTTTGTCTTGTGGTACTGCTAGTTTGTCTTTTCCCTTGTATTGTCGCCCCCCTAGAGGTGTTGTGTGGGTGGGCGTCCTTCTTACAGCGGAGTCACTTGGAGGTGGGTTGCTGTCCTCCTCTTCTTGTCTGACCTCGTCCGTTCGAGCGCCCTCGAAAGTGTTGGCCCCGTGGCTGGTATTCTATTTCTATTTGAAAAATTTATAAAGCGCGACAGCTGCCCCGGCCAAGAGGCGTCCCGGCGCTAAACAGCAAAATAGGAGACCACAGCGCAAAGGGGAAGCCAGGAGACCTACACAGTGGGAAAGAGAAAAGTTTTAATAGCTTTCCTAAATTCGAAGAAATTACTGAGGCCACGAATATAGAGAGGAAGTGAGTTCCAGAGAATAGCTGCTCTATACCGGAAGGAACGCCCTCCAGCCCGGGTCCTCCTGACCCGAGGGACCACTAATAAATGTTGGCCCATGGAACGAAGCTGACGGGAGGGGACATAAAAGGATAGCAAATCCGTCAGAATGTTGGGGGAGGCGGCCTTCAAGATTTTAAAGGCTAAACAGAGAGCCTTGAACTCAATCCGTTGAGCTACAGGCAGCCAATGGAGGTGGCGGATTGTATTAGCCACCGAGCAGACTCTACGCAGACCCAGAAGAGATCTTGCAGCGGCGTTCTGAACTCTCTGTAACCTGAGTACTTCCGCCTTGTTAGCCCCCAGATAAAGAGAGTTTGCGAAATCAAGCCTCGATATAAATCAGGGCCTGAATAATAATCTGTCTGGTCGGGGCATCAAAGAAGCCTAAAAATAGGTTTGAGACCGCGCAGCAAACCAAAGCAGGTACCCGCCACCTTCTTCGTTTGGGTCTGGAAATTGAGAGAGGCGTCCATCCAAACCCCCAAGTTCTTCACCACCTGTTTAGGAGGAGGGGGGGTGCCTAAATTCGTGGGCCACCAATACTCATTCCATAACCCGTGATCCCTACCCACCAGCAACACCTCTGACTTGCTGGCATTCAGCTGGAGGCAGTTAGCGGTCATCCACCCGGCAACTGCAGCAAGATCGCCTTGAAACTTAGAGGCGTCGTGCTTAGAGTTGCTCGAGAGGGTACTGTCAGTTTTGCTGTTGCTGTCCCAGTTGCTGCGTCCGATTGCCTCCTTGGTAACCCTGATGGAAGGCTTGATGTTATGTTCCCGGCTGGCTGTTTCCTCTGCCTGCCGGTCTTCTTGAGGGGGGGTGCCCCTTCTCATCCCCCTGAACTGCGGCACTCCCATGGACCTTGCAGTTTTATTGTCCTTTTGTAGCTGCGTAAGTTTTTCGTCAACCGGAGTCCCGAACAGTTGTTCTCCGTTGAAGGGTGTGTTCAGGATGTTATTTTGGACTTCTGGCTTGAGGCCCGAGATCCTTAGCCAGGCATGCCTTCTCTCCGTAACCCCAATCATCATCTGCCTACTGGATGTCTCCGCTGCATCCAGGGCCGATTTTAGGCATGTGTTGGCCATGTTCCTGCCTTTTTCCACGAGGTGGTATGCCCTCTGTTGGTACTGCTCCGGGAGATGTTTGAGCAGTTGGCCAACTTCCTCCCAATGTTGGAAGGCATGTCTGTTAATTAAGGCATTTGAGTTGGCGATGCGCCATTGAATCGCCGCACTCCTCTCCATTTTCCTCCCTGTGAGGTCCATCCTCCTGCTCTCCTTGTCTGGGGGTGGTCCAGAGTTAGTGGGTACGTTGGCCCTCTCCCTAGCTGTTGATGCTATTATCGAGTCAGCAGGTACCGATCCCTGAATATATGCTGGGTCTTGTGAGGAATGTTTACATTTCTTTTCTGTCCTCGGGGTCACTGACTTACATACAGCTGGCTCCCTGAAGGCCTCCCTGCCCTGGTCTAGCACAGTTGTGAGCATGGGTAGGAATTGGCTCCTGGTCTGTGTAGGAAGCAGAGTCTCCAGGAGAAAACAAGCTTTGGGCTTCTCCTCCTCTAGCTTCACTTGATAAGTGGCTGCAGCGTTTTTTATGACCATATTGTATATGCCAATGTCGTCCGGTGGCGAAGGCCTCGACGGGTATGACTCTACACCCTCTTCTGGGTTTTCGGCGTCGAGATCCTGCCACTCCAGGTCTTGCGCCTCTGAGGATGTGGAGTCCTGGTAGGTCTGTTGATCCTCTTCGCCTTCTGCCTCGAAGTAATCTAGGCCCTCTTCCCCCTGTTCTTCGGCTGGTTCCGGCGGATCAGGGTCCTCGACCCCTTCTTCGAGCTCTGCTTCGGCTGCGGGTTTCGAAGGGATGGTGTACCTGCTCATCCGGTCGTCAAAATCCTTCTCTCTCTGGAGGATGTTTGCCATTTCGGCCTCGAGCCTTCTCCTCCATCTCGGCCGCCTGTTCGGCGTCGAGAGCTCCGGCGCTTCGCTTCGTGGTCGTCGGCCTCAAAGTCGCTTTTAACTCTTTTTCCCTCGGCGTCGAGCGGTCCTTTTCAAGACTGGGCTTCGACGACCTAGGTTTCTCTAGAGTTTTCGCCGGCTGGGAGTCCTTTTCGAAGGATCCGCTGGGCTGTTTGTCCTTGGGTGCAGCTGCGGGCGTCGAGAGTTTCGACGGCAGTGCCCCTTTCGAGGACTTTGCATCACTCTTTCGAGCGTCAATCGGGGGTTTTTGGGTCGACGACTCTTACCTCCTTCGCCGACTTCTTCTCGGTCTCAACGACCGTGCAGTCTTCTGTTCCCTCCGCGATGTTGTCCTCTTCCCCACTGTAGAGGCACAAGTCTCGGAGCGATGGGGGATGTCCTTGCCCCTGCATGGTGTAGTTTGCCCTTCGCTGCCTCTCCCGAACTCTGAGGGTCTTCGGTGTGAACGCCGAGCAGGTGTTGCAGTCTTCGCTTCGATGGTCGAGCGGCAGGCAGAGGTTGCAAACTGGGTGTTGGTCTTTCTGCGCGTATTTGTGGTGGCAATTGTCGCAGAATTTGAATGAAGTTTTGTCCATCTCCGCGCACAGGGTGGCCCCTGTGTGCGCCTTCCCCGTTGGACGTCGAAGTTCTTGGTGTTTGCCCTCCTCTTCGTCGTCCCGGTTGTCCGTCCTGCAGTCGGTGTGCTCAAATCTCCAATCGCCACTGGTTTTTGCTGATTTTCGTTGATTCCTTCTTCAAAGTTTCTGGAACTCTTCCATGACGATCCAGACCCAACGGCGGAAAAAAGAACCTGAAGATGGCGACCAAAGGTGGGAGCTTCCGCAGGAAGCGTGTCGACGTCACGCCACCTGGGCCACAAAAAAAAAAAAAGAAAAAATACTACGATTCCGGACCCAACCACAAGATGGCGGAATAATGCACAGCATAGTGAATCCAGAAAGATTCACGCTGCAAAACTGTACTACTCTACACCACACCACTGCACTCTGTGGCACTCTACGCCATCCCACTCTGCGCCACTACTCGACACAATGTCACTCTATGGCATTCTACTCTAAGCCACTCTCCTCCAGAGCACCCCACACGATGCCACTCTACACCATTTTACGCCACTCTACTCTATGCCACTACATTCCACACCACTCTAGGCCACCCCACTTTCCTCCACACCACGCCACTCTTCTCTATGCCAATGCACTCTCTTCTTTATGCCACTATCCACTTTACGCCACTAACTTTTAGCCATGCTAAACAGCAGCCACACTGTACAACATGGCTAAAAGACATTGGCAAAAGCCAATAACTCTCACATCGGCGAGGGGCTGACTGGACGAGCACGAGTAGGTAGAGGCATCCAGCCAGAGAGATTAGTGGATTGCTGCATTCCTATATGCTGGGTGGGATGCACACTTGAGAAAGAAGAGCAAGGCTCTCCTGCACACTTCAAAGGGTGCTCTTTTATTCAGAGAAAGGTCACTGGAAGGGGGTCTGGGCACATCTCTGGAAGGATGGGGCTGATAAGAGAACCGAGCCCATGGGGTAACCTTTTGATACACATATTACTGTGGCCGATACCCAGGTGTGAATCTCTAGTCACTACCATGCCCTGTGTTGTGGGGCTATGAAGTTCAGGGTTGACCCTACTGTGACAGACTGCTTTTTGGAGGAAAGGCAAGGCAGAGGAAAAGATAGGGCACTTCAAAGGGAAGTAGATTTCCAACACAAACTTCTAAGACTCAGATCCTAAATCACATTTGGTGTTTGGAAATGGACAATAAGAAGGGGAGCTCGAAGTTTCCAAAACTGTCTACTGTCAAGCCGCCAGACAGGCTGTGCGCGGAGGGGAAGCGCTACAAGGCTACAGCAGAAAGCTAGGGGCTGTCAGTCTCCCAGCTGGGTGAGGGGATTTTACCCAGGGACATCCAAGACCATCTGCCCTGGAGCCTGGAGCAGCAATGTCTGCCTGCTTGCCAAGAACAGTGAGCCCTATGCGGAAAAGGAGAGCTAGAGGGAGCCCAGGGGGGATCCTGGTGAGTGGATCCTTGTAGCGAGTGATGACAGCTGCTGCACCAATCGGGTCATTGCTTGTGTGCAGGTTTAAGTCGGCAACCCTCGTATGCCAGAGAAGGGCCGCCATGAAGAGGAGAAGATGTGGCCTAACGACTAGGGTGGTCTATCTCAAATCTGGGGAACCGGGTTTGAGTCTCTGCAATGACGCTCAACATCCTGTGATTCGGGGCAAATCACTTTATCTCCCCGTGCCTAACAAAAATTAATGTGTCCTTGTGTAACGTAACTGGTACTCGTGTAAAGCGCTCTGATACCCGATACCTTTGGGTCAAGTTCGCACTATACAATACTCTGCAAAAAAAAAAAAAACCTTTGCTGCAGTGATCGTCATTGCCCGTGAGCAGGTTCAAGTCAGCGACCCCCATAGGCCAGAGGAGGGCCGCCATGAAGTGAGCCGTGAGCTTTGGTGCACCGATCGGGTGGTTGCACATATGCAGTTTTAAGCTGGTGACCCCGTATGCCAGAGGGGGCCGCTGTGAAGATTGCTGTACCGATCGGGCTGTTGCCCATGTGCAATGTGAGTCAGCGGTCTTGTATGCCAGAGGGAGCTGCTGTGAGGACCGACATGCCGATTGGGCCATTGCTCTTGTGCGGTGTGAGGCAGAAACCTCAAAAGCCAGAAGGGACCGCGATAAAAAATAACCTGCTGCTGTGCCGACTGAGCCGTCACTCAAGTGAAGAGCAGGTGTGGTGACTCCATGTGCCAGAGGGGCCACCGAACGAAGACAAGGAGCACTATCTATTGGATGCCACTGTTGTGAGGAGAGGCCGCTGTGGTGACCCAAGTGGGCCCAAGCCCAGTCTGAGGAATGGTATTAGGAACCTCCGACAATACACCCCCCACATCTCCTCCCACTTGAGGGGAAGAGCCAAAGAGACGTAAATTTGCACTGCAAGAGTGCAGAGGACACCCAGCCACAGTGCATCTGCTGCAGCTACTGGGCCTGCAAGAGAAGCTCTGAGACTTCGGTGGGACAATCCCTGCTGGTGTGGTTAAGAATGGGCTATGGGCTGGAGAACCCCAGGGGAATTTGTCTGCCAGATAGTGCTTCGGCGCTGGAACACCTTTGACTTTTCTAACGGAATCGGAGTGGGACTCCTGAGACCCAGACTGCTAGTGGGACTTGACCTGAATGTCACTTATAGTGAATGGAGAATAACCCCTACTGAGGGAGAAGTAGGACTCAGGGGACTGCCATTTAACACTTCAGTCCTTGACGTCAGGGGGCTATGTGTATTCTTTGTGTATGACGTATTTCACTGTGCTTTCTTATATAAATACTACTTTTGTTGATAAAATAAAGTATTTTACTGGGCAATCATTTATTGCTGCCATTGAACATATTTTGACTTGCAAGCCTGTGCTCACTTATTGCATCTGTGTTCCCCCCCAAAACATTGGACTGTTCGACCCGCGCTATCACCGAGAGTCAACTGCTGAAGTAGCTCAGGATCCATAGTGGGTCGGGTCCCAGGACATCGCAAGCAAAAAGCCTCAGCTCCCACGGTTGGGCCCAGTAGCTCCTGCTTGTCCCGTGGCCCTCTGAATGGACTTCTGACAGCAGTTTACTAGTCTGTGGATTTTAGAGGTTTTTTTTTTTTTTTTTTAGCTCTTGCCTACTAGACAGTGCTTGTGCAGTCTGTTGCAAGACATATTGGGTGCTTACCCATTTCCCTCATGTACTCCCCATTGTTTTCTCATCCATGTCCTTCTCCCATGCTCACTCCACGGTGCGCTCTCACCTGTTGCTTCTTCTTCCTACCCCCACCTTCCATATTGCTTACCGTCACTTACACCCTCTTCTCTAGCCCATTGCTTCTCCTCACCAACCATGCACTGCCCCTTTTGCATGCTCGATGGTGTATTTCTCCCCCATCTGCCCTCTCTTGATCTCTTGCCCATTGCAGCCCACCCCCCCACCTGCGCCCCCATGTTGCTCCTGCCCCTCCCCAGATTGCATCCCCTTGCCCACTTTCAAAAAAACCAAACATGCTTTCACATTTTTTTATTTTTATTTATTGATCCAACTCAAATCAATAACTAAACAGAAAAAAAGCACCTGCCTCAATTTGTAAGCATGTGCATACCTTTTATTCTTTAGCCGTGCTGCACAGCCTTAAGGATGCTCTGCAGTGTGGCTAAAAAACACTGGAAAAAACGAAAAGGTCTCAAAGGCATAACCTACTGGTCTGTTTAGGCGTTTGTAGCGTGAGGGCAGTTGGTGTAAGAATAAAACAGTAGAAAATATTTGGTGGAAAACGTACACACTTTTCGTTCTTTCCTAATGGCTTGGTCGCACTTGGAAAGCTCAACAAGAGTGTCTCAGATATTTGAAACTCTAAACATCAAACCAGATAGGGATCATGCTTTACATATGGATTTTGAGACGGAGTATTTACGTACCCGCTTCTAAGGGCTGTGATGATGCAGTCGGCACAAAAGCGATGCAAGCACTCCTTGGTGGTCATGGTGTTTTTCAACATATCCAGACATATTGGACACATTAACTCGCTGTGCAGGCTTCTGGGAGATACTATGATTTCAAGTCCATCTGTAATTGCTTCCTGAAAACCAAATAGAAAGGCATGCTATGTTATTTACAATGACTCAAATTACTTGCTGATGCTGAAAAAATTGGCGACTGTATGATATAGACTCAAGCTTAAATAATAAGCCTATCAACAAAAGGATCACACAGTGCGCTGTAACACTGCACAAGGACTGCAGTATTATAGAAGACAATCCCACAGAACACATTCAGCACCTATTGGAGACCATTTGTTTTATGAGAAACCAAACATGGAAGGGCAGTCTTCAGCGAATACCAGTGGTTGTGAATTCAGACATTTAATACATCACTTTGTTGCATACGTGACTGAAATGCCCAGACATGAGTCCTTTGCTCTATGTAAAACCAAAGGGTATGATGGACGGAGTGTTGAACATTGCAAGCACTCGCCCCCAGTCAACTGATCTGCGTTTAATCCATCATCATTCTTTAGCTCACTCCGCCACCCCAGTTCAGACATGGCCATATGCAAATCAGTCTGACCCTGTGCCTCATGGAAACAGTCCAGCCCGAACTGCCAAGCCATGTCTTCCCTGGACCGGAAACAAGCATCCTGGGACCGGTTTCGGGTTCATAACCCTCATCAGCCAGGCTATCTTGAATCCAGTGGCAAAGTGAGCAAGGGACCCACGTCTGGGCATACCCTGCCAACTTAGGGCGAACTTAGCAAAACCAAAGGGGATAGCCTGGCTAAAGAATGATGATGGATTAAGCCCAGATCAGTTGACTGGGGGCGAGTGCTTGCAATGTTCAACACTCCGTCCATCATCCCCTTTGGTTTTGCTAAGTTCGCCCTAAGTTGGCAGGGTATGCCCAGACGTGGGTCCCTTGCTCTCTTTGCCACTGGATTCAAGATAGCCTGGCTGATGAGGGTTATGAACCCGAAACCGGTCCCAGGATGCTTGTTTCCGGTCCAGGGAAGACATGGCTTGGCAGTTCGGGCTGGACTGTTCCCATGAGGCACAGGGTCAGACTGATTTACATATGGCCATGTCTGAACTGGGGTGGCGGAGTGAGCTAAAGAAGGATGATGGATTAAACCCAGATCAGTTGACTGGGGGCGAGTGCTTGCAATGTTCAACACTCCGTCCATCATCCCCTTTGGTTTTCCTTTGCTCTATGTGCCAGAGGACTCAAGCTATACATCACAGATGAGTCTTAGGTAGGCCTCTTCAGTAGGAGTTCTTATGTTCCCATCTCGAGGGAACCTAACCTAGCAGTCCGGGATGGACATTCCTAATGGAGCAGGACTCTGCTTTTGGCTAGTCTCTGTCTGGAGTGGCCACAGTGGATGAAAAGCGATGGAATAGAATGCAGCCACTGCAATAGCCAGTGGTGGAGATTAACACAATTGTTCCCTTCATCATTTTGTTGTTTCTTGCAGTTGGTCCCTAACGGGCCAGATGGGTGGCATTTGTTTACTAAGTAGCCTATCATCCTTCTCAAGTCATTAAAGTACTTCTATTAAATTGGGTAATATTAACACATGATATTTACAACGTCAAAGAAACGTAAAAAATTATACTATAAAAAAAGTTATTGTTAACATCACATTTAACATGAACAATATCAAACTAATTATTATACATACCACTTCAAATTGAACATGGCCATTGTTTGCCTTGGATTTAAAAAGCTTACTCTCTTGTACATCATAGCATTTACATGTTGATTAATAACTATTGCACAACTTTACCATGAATGAGTTCCAGCATGCATGTTTTTGTTTTACCTGAGGGGTCCTCTGTAATTCGTATAAACTGAGCTCCCAGGTTTTGCTCAAAGGCTGGCCTCCATTTGCCTGCACAGCTTGAGCCATGGCTAGAAGGAAGAACAAAATGAACGTAAAGACTTTGGGATCTGTCCACCTTGCTATCTGCACAGAGTGGTGACTAGCCCAACGATTTATTCTGGCAGCCAATAGTGACAATTGTCAAAACATACAATAAGCGTTGCAAAGCCCTTACCTGCACAAAGAACGCATTCTTCAGAGTAAATTACACAGGGTTGAAAGGACCACAAATGGCATGATCAAACCTACTGATCAAATCAAATTTGCATTTTTTTTTTAGAAAAAAATTAAATCTTGTTTCAAGTTTATTTTCATCACTTTTTTGTTAAATAGCCTTCGGAACACATCATTAGTCAAACCATACCATTTCATACATTTAAAACTACATAAAATCAAACAAATGGTAGCAGCCGAGGGACTAGGGAAGTGAGGATCTTTACAAGTAACAATAAGAATGTCCCATAAGAAAGACAAAAGTGGAATGAATTTAACTGAAATTAGAAGAGAAGAGAGTATATGCGACACAACCTGGGATAGTAGAAGGTGAATGAGCTAGATGGAAGTAGATTCAAGGTGCAACCATTAGGTATCTGTTAGGATAGCTAGCGGGGAATGACTATTGATCCTGGCTGGGACAGTCTCTGTATTAAACCTGGATTAATTTGCAATCTGAATCTTTTCGAATGCAAGCTTTCCCAAGCCAAAGATTTCACATTGACCTGAACATTATAGTTTGGTGTGGGGAAAAAAGCAATGTTTGTTGCTGTTCCGGTCTTTAACCTTTACTTTCCTTAGTACCCTTACATTTTTGAGACTTATGATTCCTTGACCCACACGTTTGCTCAGCTATGATACGCTTTTATTTATGAGGACCTCGCCAGAGTTTTTTTGTTTTTTTACTCATGTTTTGTTTTTATTTATCTTTTTATAATAATTGTAAAAAAACAACTCTACACTTGTTACAAATACATAGAATGAGTAGGAAAGTATGTAATGCCGCTCTACAAAGCTGATAAAACATCTCTGTCAGCCTCGGTGTGAAACTCAATCATGATCAAGGATAAAAAGGTAAAATACCAATACATAATTCTAAACATTAGTAAATATAATACCGATAACAGTGCATAATGCAATATTGTAATTTGTAAATAAAACCCTTCGTAACCCAAACAGGGTCCGAATCCTGTACATAAAACATATTTTCACCTTCTTAATGATATTAAAGTGACTGTGGTAAGTGAATTATAATTATAAAAGGGTTCTAAAGATATCAGTGCAAAATACAATATTGTAGTTTATTATACAAGACTCTTGGTAAACCAACCCGGGTTCCAATACTGTACCTGAAGCAGATTTTCACCTTCTTAATGACATGAAAGTGACCATGCTAACTGAATTATAATAATTCTCAAAGGCGTAAAAGGACAAAAGATAAACCTTTAATAGGCTAGGAGTTGGTTCTTATAATCCCAGGTACCCCAGATCTTATAATACGTGGAAAATCTATTTCTATGAGCGTGGTACCAGAATTCCAGCTTACTGATAATCACCATTTTGGTCTTCCATTGCGAAATGGAGGGGCTAGAAGGCATCTTCGAATACTGGGCAATTAACGAGCTATTGTAAAAGAAATTAAAATAAAAGCTATGACATTTTTATCCAGTGACGTAGCCTGGGCTATAGGTATCACACCTAACAATGCAGTGGCAGGTGTGGGAATGATCGTTGCACAGATTCTGGAACTGACCACCAGAAATCTCTCTGTCCAAAAGCTGAACAATGCTGCACATGACCAAAGCATATACACTCAATCGCCCTTTTGTCCACATCAGGGCCATTTTTAGGTCGAGCCTCGAGTAGCGCGCAAGCGCTGCTTAGAGGCGAAGACTTATTGTAAGTGAGTTTTCAAAGCAGTCCAAGAAACGCTCGTGCGTCGTGGCTGGCCTTTTTGAGATGGGTACGCGCGGCAAACATGTGTTTCCAATTATCGTGCCCAGACGCGGGCGCGATAAGTGGAAACCCATGTCTGCCGCGCGTACTCATCCAAAGGCCAGCCAGGACGCACGCAGCGCTTGGGACTGTTTTGCAGGCTGCCGCGCTCGCCGCCCCGCTCCTCCGTGCTTGTTACACCAGACCTTCGCTGGCTTGTTTTTTATCTTCTGCATCTAACAGCCATTGACAAAGACAATAGTCCTGGCTTGTTGTAACATAATCAGCACAGCGCCCTTTTACGAGCGCCGCGCTGTTAATGGTTTCTCTCTGCTCTCACACACCCCTCCCTTCTCCCACTCCCTCCCCCATGCCCAGTGTACGTAGTTTAATCCTACTCAGGAGGTGGCCCCTCCTTCAGTGACACGCAGCAGCCCCCTCTCTTTGCTGTCACGTTAGTGTTAGAAGGGGCCTCCGCTCTCTCTTCCACGAGTCTACGTCACGCTTTCTCCGCCTCTCTGCTCCGTTACTGAAGTTACTTTCTAGGCCTCAGTGCCATGCCGGTCACTGTCTCAGAACCGTCTAGCTCGGGGGCACACTCTGCTCTGCTTGTGTTCTTCAGCACACACCGCTCTGCTCTCCGTCTCCTCGGCGCTGCTCTCACATTCCATTCCATGGGCCTCCCTTTCTTGAACCTTAGCTGTCTGATCAGCCCCTCTCTGTGACTGGGACCCCGCGGGGAGCTTTGCTGCTCATACCGCCGTCTCCAGGGCCTGTAATCTCGCCAGTCAGCTCCGAGTTCACCTCCTTATCACTACTTTTGTACGGCGGACTTAAGTCGAGCCGTGTGATCCTTGACACAATGGCCGGCCCAGGATCCAATCCAGCTAAGACTCTTAAAAGATGTACCTCGGGCCTGAGCCGCCCCCCGCTGAAGTTTAAATTACTGCAAAAAGACTCTGTTAGGCAAAATAAAAAACGAACACACACAAACATGACCAGCACAAATATTCTCTCAAACAATTAAAACAAGCATTGGCATAGCCAATAGGTCTCGCCTTTGGAACCTTATAAGTTTTTAGCCATGCAACAGTTGATGTTATTGCACCAAGGATATTGTGCTGCATAACTAAATACTTATAAGGTCCCAAAAGCGAGACCTATTGGCTATGCCAATGCTTGTTTGTTCATATTATGATGAATCCTATTCAATCTGTTTGGGGTATAATATAACATCCAAGTGTTATAGAAAACCATCCTATGAAATTTAGCCCCTCACACAGAAGTTTACCACAGATAAAAAGAAACTGCTTTTAGCCAACCTTTGCGCTCTAACCATATACCCGTCTGACTCGGACTTGGAACAAATATCTGTTATTGCCAAGTTTTTTCATTCTAAGCCCTAAAAACAGAGAGTGTGTTACTTTGCTGATTATCGGGGTGGGGGGCGGAATTTTCTTACAAGGTCAGCGATGAAAAACATTTCAAGTGTCAACAATTTATTTAAAATGAAAAAGATCAGTCTAAACGAAAAGCTGTAAAAAGATCTATGAGATTAATCCGTGGGGCATAATTCGGAAAACCGTGTTACCCAAGTAGCTGTTAAAAATTCACTTATTTTAGTAATATTTAATAACTGCCATTTTCTTATTAAACCATCCGATAGACCAGTAGAAAAATCTTTACAATTCTGAAGGGTGTTTTAGTGTGTGTCATGGGGATCTTACATTGAAGAAAGAAATGTTGCCTGCAGGCCCATATATACTGAAAGGACTGTTATTGAACATTTTGAGGTACGGTGGGCTCCTTTATTGCCCAAGATACATTTTTTATTCCAAATTATTTTAGCATCACTAAAATTAAGGAATCATCATACTGAGTGTAAGCCTAGCGAAGGGCCATATCTGTAAGACTTGTGAAGCTGTACAATACAGATTAAAATTTGGCATTCCTAATCAACCTTCCATTTTTGGCAACTGCAAATTTTTTATTTCAACACACAACTTTTTATAGCAACAGGAGTATGTTCCAAGTTCGAAACCAATTTAGAATCCAATTTACACAAAATGGATGTATAAAAAAAAAAATTGTAGAAGAATAGAAATTTTTATCAAAGCGATTTTGCCAATCAAAGCTGTTCCGAGACAGAAGGAGAGATTTCCAAACGGACAATAGTTTTTCAACTTCGTCTATTAGCAGTCTATAATTTAGTGCGAATGGGTCGGCTAATTGATCTAAATATTAGACTCCCACATATCTTTTTGGTCCTGTTATAATTTGCCTTTAATTTTGGGGATAGGCTATCTGGGGAGCTATTAAATAACAGTGTTTGTCTTGGACTCATTTATTTTGCAACCCCCAAGATCAATGTATCTTTTTAAGGCTTGTATAGCCTCCTCATTATTGCCCATCTATGGTGAAAGCGAAAGGACGCATCATTCGCGTAGTTTAATTTTGGTCCCACCAACGAGGAGCAAAAATCAAAGGAGGAGTACAAATATATTGGGCTAAGGGTTCTGCAATAAGGGCAAAAAGAATACGGGAAAGTGACCAACCCTGCCTTGTGTCTCTGCTTGGAAATACCATCCCCGCACTACTATTATTAATAATCACTTGAGCCAAAGTACCCCAATATAAAAAGGTGATTGGCTTCATTCGTTGGATAGAGAACCTAAATGTATTTAATATACTTATCCTAAAAAAGCGTACTCCCTTGTGACATATATATGCCATCGACACAAGGCACAAATGTGAAGGAAAGGCCTCTCCAATGTTTGCACATGGTCTGCGGACACACTGCAGCATCAGTCTACCGAAGGAGTGTGTAGACATCCTGGCAGTTAAAGGGTCAATGGACACAGGCGGATTAAGAATATGGGGCAAAATTCCAATCCCTATGCAGGATCAGGCTGTGAGACAAATAAAAGAAAAAACTGGTTTAATAAATCTGTCACTCAAACAATGCATTATAGGCCTTCGCCTGAAGGCCAGTAAAGATGGTGTGTTATATAAATTTGTGTCACTGTGCTTACTGTTGATGAAGAGACGGATAGGAACCAACAGACTGCTGAGCACAGGACCAAACTATGATTTGTGGTGCAAGGATGCACATGAGTGGTTGGCGGCTGAAGATGTAAGAATAGGCAGGATTAAAAACAATGCAAAACTGACAACTTGAGAATTTAGGATGAATTCACTGGTGAGCGGAATGGAGCTTCAAATCGGGAGAGGGGGGGGGGCTCATCATGAGGTATTATACACCAATAGAGTAGCCCCAAATACAAATTGACAGACTAGGGGTGAGACCCGAAATGATGCGTGGAACCTCTCCCAATAGTAGCTGCTTCATTAGTACTTTATAATTTGATGTGCATTGTTTGCCTATCCTACTTCTTGTATTCTTTTCTTCATTTTTTTGTAACCAAATAAGACTGTTACAAAAAGAATCTCAGGGAATAAGATAACATCAGAAGCCTTCAGCTGTATTTGTGACCTAGTTGCAAGTGAGTTCCTCTGATTAGTGTGTATCATCAACTTAGTATTTGCCCGAGATCTTACCGGCTTTTGCCACCTCACTCTTAGGCCACATTAGCACCCACATCTTTTGGGTGTGTGCTGCACTGCTGTGGAAAAAGTGGAACCTTGAAATTCTTGCAGTGCTGGAGATGGCTTCTCCAAGGACAACAGTTAAACTATTGCAGTTGTCTCCAGGACAGATCAATGAGCCCCAGAATTTTAGGCTCTCCAAACAAGATAATTGCCTATATAATTAACTTGCATGGAACGGATTTACAAAGTTAATGATTAGCCAGAAATCAGACATTCCTGCATTAATTAAAGCTGTGTATGCAGGTGCAATTGAGCGGAGACTTATTGGCCAACAGCACAGAGATCTTCCCCTTTCTTCTAGTCTTGAGGCTGCTGGCAGCGGTCTGAATGCATGTCACAGTACACCTGCATGGACTCACCAAGTTTTGACACGAGGCCACAATCAACACAACTATAACATCCCACAGAGAGAACCAAACTCTTCACATGAGCTCCACAACTCAATCTGACCTCACTGCTTGTGGTTTGTAAAGCTTCATGGCATGGTTCCTCAGCCTTTATAGTCAAATATCCATAACTGAAAGTGTTAATGACCCGAGCCCTGCTCTGCACGGATGAGTAGAACAGATGGCATGGATTCAGGACGCCAACGATTCCGGCGTCACATAATATGCGCACATTGGCCGCTTCCATTGATCCCTCACACTATGACCAAGAAAATGGTCTTTCGGCTTTCCTGTTCATTCATAAAGGAGGAAACGAGTTGATTTTAAGACAAAAAAAATTACATTGTAAGGGAATGATTAAAAAAAACATCTAGGACTGTGGCCCTAAATGAGAGGCAGAGGGTCTTCCATTCTGTAAGAATTCCATAGTGGAACTATTTTAAGCATGACCTAGTTTAGAAGGTGTGAAAAGTGTTGACATTTTCTTCAAAAGAATCACCTCCTCTGCTCAGATCGCTCACAGAAATGGTGGCGTGCAGAATGTACTTTAGCCGAAGTAAAAAAAACTAACATAGACTGAGGTAATAGCACACAACTCTTCCGCTTCTCCTCAGGCATTACAAACACAGTTTGCTGCTCTGCCACTCTATCCTTTTCTCTCTGCGCTGTGAAATGCTGCTTCAGGACTTGGCTCGCTCATTCCCCTCCATAACCTCGAGTGCATTTCATGGCCTGTCTTCCACTGACGATCAAATTGCTACCAAGCCCGGATCTCCCCCTCTTCCAGCAACTATCTGAAACCAGAGACGCCAAACTTTTCAGCTAGCTTTAAGTACGTACTCGTTGCTCTCTCTCCAAACAGGAAAAAAAGCGTTCTTTGCACATAAACTATACATTTTCAATGCGCTCCAACCACAGGTTTCTATAGGTAACTGCATCTCACCTTTCTTGCAATGAAAGTCCTGTGTCATCACACAAATTCAAACCACGACACAGAGGACGAGCCTACAAAATAAACAAAATGGTTTATTCAAACGTGAGTTCGTACAGATAAGAAAAGGACAATAAAATATTCAAATCAAAATCAAATTACAGTAACCTTGAAAACCCACCTATGCTATCTTTCTCTAATATAGGCTTTATTCAGCTCACTAGTATTCACCAACAGAGGCTATGGAGACCAAAAAGTGTACGTGCTTAAATCTTCGGCTTATGGATGCAACACCACCCAGTAGCCATCATACAGCTCCACGATACATGGGGTGTGTAGGAAAGTGCCCATTTTGGCATGGTAACCCCTACTTTTTTCCTGGTATTCGATGCAATTTAGACCAGAAGGGCACTGGGTTCCCGCTAACCAGGTCCCTAGAGCCAGATCTCTTTCCCAAAACTGTCCAATTGTTCCCCCGATTGGCAAGACCTTTGGCACCCCTATACGTCCCTAGTAGATGGCACCCCCCAGGGACCTAGGGCATAGATACCAAAGAAGGTTCCTAAGGGCTGCAGCATGTATTGTCCACCCTAAGGGACCCCTCACCAAACACATACAGACTGCTACTGAAGGCTGCGTGTCTTGGTGCAGACAAAAGTGAACAAGCATCGGCATAGCCAATAGGTCTCGCCTTTGGGACGTTATAAGTGTTTAGTGAGAGCTATTGGCAATGTTTTTAAGGTATGTTGTAGAGGGAGGGTTGGGGTAGAGAGTATCGTGCCTAGATGGTGTTTGTAACAAGCATTTGCAATGCAATAGGTCTCGAATTTCCGCGAGTTTGAGCTACTGACATTGCAAATGACAATGCCTTTTATTTTTGTTTTTAAAAACATAAATAAAAGGCAGTGTCATTTGCAATGTCAATAGCTCAAACTCGCATAAATGCGAGACCTATTGCATTGCAAATGCTTGTTCTCTCTCTTGCCGAGGGTCAAACTCTGAGGATGAGGAAAATATGCACCAGGGCCCCAAAGTGCCACTGGTGCCAGAGAGGGGTTGGGGCAGGGAGGAAAGGAAGCAGAAACCTAGGGCGGCGTGAAGGTGAATGTGACAGGAAGTGCAGGAGGCAGAGAGCACGTGAAGGGACAGTGTACAGTGAACCCGGAGGGTATAAAGGGTAGAGACAGAGAGCCGCAGGGCAGAGAGGAGAGGTGGAAGAGACCCCAAGGGTAGAACAGGCACAGAGTACAGGGGGGGGCAGACAGGACAGGGACAGTGAGCAGAGGCAGAGAGCACGTGAGTGACAGTGCACAATGAACACAGAGGGTATAAAGGGTAGAGGCAGAGAGCCGCGGGGCAGAGAGGAGAGGTGGAAGAGACCCCAAGGGTAGAACAGGCACGGAGGACAGGGGGAGGGCAGACAGGACAGGGACAGTGAGCAGAGGCAGAGAGCACGTGAAGGGACAGTGCACAGTGAACCCCGAGGGTATAAAGGGTGGAGGCTGAGAGCCACGGGGCAGAGAGGAGAGGTGGAAGAGACCCCAAGGGTAGAACAGGCACGGAGTACAGGGGGAGGGCAGACAGGACAGGGACAGTGAGCAGAGGCAGAGAGCACGTGAGTGACAGTGCACAATGAACACAGAGGGTATAAAGGGTAGAGGCGGAGAGGTGGAAGAGACCCCAAGGGTAGAACAGGCACGGAGGACAGGGGGAGGGCAGACAGGACAGGGACAGTGAGCAGAGGCAGAGAGCACGTGACGGGACAGTGCACAGTGAACCCCGAGGGTATAAAGGGTGGAGACAGAGTAACGGGGCAGAGAGGAGAGGTGGAACAGACCCCAAGGGTAGAACAGGCACGGAGGACAGGGGGAGGGCAGACAGGACAGGGAGCAGAGGCAGAGAGCACGTGAAGGGACAGTGCACAGTGAACCCCGAGGGTATAAAGGGTGGAGGCAGAGAGGAGAGGTGGAAGAGACCCCAAGGGTAGAACAGGCACGGAGGACAGGGGGAGGGCAGACAGGACAGGGACAGTGAGCAGAGAGAAGTGGTGAGAGAGTCCGAGGGCAGAATAAACAAGGAGAACAGGGAGGAGCGGGCAGTGAGCAGAGGGCAGAGAGAGAAGGGACAGCAGAGATCGAAGGAGACAGATGGCGTGAGGGTGAATGTGACAGTAGGCAAGGAGCAGAGGGCGGACAAAGGATAAAGGGCAGGTAGCAGAAGGGCAGAGAGCACGAGAGTACTGTCAGATTTCAGGATAGGGCAGAGAGCACGAGAGTACGAGAGTACTGCAAGAAGTCAGGATAGGGCAGAGAGCACGAGAGTACAGTCAGAAGTCAGGATAGGGCAGAGAGCACGAGAGTACTGCAAGAAGTCCGGATAGGGCAGAGAGCACGAGAGTACAGCCAGAAGTCAGCATAGGGCAGAGAGCACGAGAGTACTGTCAGAAGTCAGGATAGGGCAGAGAGCACAGAAAAGTGAGAGGTAGAAGTGAACATGGGTGGAGAGGGAGAGCACAAAGGACAGAAGACTGTGGGTAGACAGGGCGGAAGCACTATCGGAGCACAGGATGAACAGACGAGTGGGGGCAGAGGTGACAACAGTAGGGGGCACAATAATTAGGGCAGAGAGCCCCTCACTGCTCACCCGCTCCTGCCCCGGGGTATCTACAGCCCCTCACTGCTCACCAGCTCCTGCCCTGGGGTATGTACAGCGCCTCGCTGCTCACAGCTCCTGTCCCGGGGTATCTACAGCGCCTCACTGCTCACCAGCTCCTGCCTCCTGGGCTTCGCGGCGTTTGATGGCTGAAGGGGAAACCCAAGGCGGGCAGAGCCGGGGAGGGAGGAGAGACGTGCCTTCTCTTTCAGTTTCATTTTCCTGTCAGCGCTGGGACCGGAGCCAGGGGGAGTCCGGGGAGGAGAGGGGTTGGGGTGGGGGGCAGAAGAGACAAAGAGGGGTAGGAGAGAGCGAGACTAAAAGGGGCATGGACAGGGTCGGATTGGGATAAAAATCTGCTTTAAGTAAGCGCAGCATGTTGAAAGTAATTAGAAGCCTGTAGTGCATAAAGGCGGCGCAAGTAGCTGTGTCTCTGCAGATCTCCATCTGCTCGGGGAGAGAGAGAGGGAGGGAAGGGGAAACAAAAAGTGCTTACCCAGTAATAAAAGGAGACAGGCTAACGCCGCCAGTACATGATCGAGTCTGGATGGGCGGGGCCTAAAGGAGACAGAGCGGTCACCAAAAAGCCTCACTTTCAATCGGAGGCCAGCGTTTACCATAAAGGATGACGCCGGCCAATAGAAAGGATGGGCGGAGCTTCCACTCCACTTCCGAAATCTCAATTACAAGAGGTCTCGCAGAGCGAGCAGCGCATGCGCTGCAACGCTAGGCGAGACCTAAAAAGGAGACAACGATAGTGAATCATTTGTCAGTCCCGAGGCCGGCTCAACATCCGGTGATTCTGGGCAAATCACTTAATCTGCCCGTGCATAAAACATCAATTTTACCTCTTCCATTACATTTTAATGTTAGGATGTACGACGTCTATATACGGAGGACTAATAGTACGAAAATGGAACAATGATCATAAAAATGAAGGAAATTGTTGTCATTGCGTGCACAAATGTAAGCGCATGTATTATTGTGAAAATAAATCTTTACCCTTTGTCATCAACGCCAAACGTTCGAAGGGCTGTTATTGGCACAGAAAAGTCATTTCGCACTGGCGCCACGTCACTGGTGTCCTGTTTGTGCCTGTGAAGGGGTAGGGAAGAGTCCGTCGCTTGCCCAGCCAATTAAAAGCTTGTTATGTTGTGGAAAGTCAATCGCAGCATATTGTTGTGGCAATAAGAGGCACGTTGGCAGCACTGCGCAGCCAGTCACATGTTAGTGTAGCATCTGTGGAAGGTATGTAGGTTAAGGGCGGAGTCAGTCAGTCTGAAGTTGTGCCGTAAAATTCCGGGAGGGTTGGGGTAGAGAGTATCGTACCTAGATGGTGTTTGTAAAAAGGAGACAACGAGTCGAAGGGAAGACGACGTCTGTGAAAGGCATACAGCACTGGACATTCAGTCAGATTGCAAGCGAAAGAGAAAGCACAGTAACCTGACCCACGAGGAATGCAGCTGCCGCCCTGCGCGCCGCTGCTCGCTCCCGAGAGCAAAACGCAGTGGGAGTGAACATTAAAAAAAAGAGGTGGGACATGCGCCCGCCTTTAGCCATTTGCGTGCTTTCATTTTTGAAAGACACACGCAAAAGCCAACCACATGCGTGGGGGAGTCAGACCCACACAGAGTAGTTTAAAGTACTTACAAGAAGCCTCGCAGAGCAGCGCATGCACGCTGCGCTAGGCTCGACCTAAAAACGACATGGCACACAGCCCTGTGTACCACGCCTATAAACACTGCATACAGTATATGTAAGTCACCCCTACAGCAGGCCTTCCAGTCCTAGGGCAGGGTGCACTATATTTCATGTGTAGACATATCCGCCTGCGCAGATATGTCCCTGTGCTGGCCAGTTCAATTCCTGCCAGTGACCAGGGAAGCCATTCAAAGTACATGTGCTTAAAATGGCACAGCTACATGACAGCTTCACTAAAACAAAAGATGTTTGTTATCAAACATCTCGTATTAATAAACCCACACTGATTCCAGTGATGGATTTATTAATATATGCTCCCAGAGGGCATGTTAGAGGTGCTGCCTGAAAACCTACCATCTACTAGTGTGCTGACTGAATGGTCTTAGCCAGCCTGCCTGCCACCACAGATGGGTTTTTGACCCCCAGGGGAGAGGGCTTTGCTCTCATAACATCAGGAACAAAGCCTTCTCGGGCGGAGAGTGTTTACACCCCCTCCCATAGGATGACCTGCGAATTAGCATTCCAAGGCAGGGAGCTTGAAAGAGTCCACTGCCTTTGGTAAGCAAATCTGGCTTCCCTCACAGGAGAGGATGCTGACCCCCATGTCCAGGGCCCATTTGGCACCTGGACAGTCGGGATAATAAGTAATCAGACGTATGTTCACCTTCAGGCCAGTTCCAGCCCTAGGATAGGCTACTTGAAATTAATAAGAAAATCAGACGTCTGCCATCTTTGTGATGGCAAACTTAGGAACTATGGAAGAGGGTTATGCCCACTTCCCACAGAAAATGGTCATATAGGGTGCGTAGTTACCCCAGGAGTAAGTAGCCCATTGGCTACTACCCTACACTCCCCTAACACCCCTAAATTTAGTATTTAGGGGAGCCCCTGGCACCAGGAAATCAGATCCTGCCGACCTAAAAGAAAAAGAAGAACCGAAGAGCTGCAAAAAAACCAAGAACTGTGAAAGAAGCAAGTGACTTGGCGCCAACTGTGCCAGCCTGTTCGTTGTTCCCACCAATTGCTCCAAAGTCGACTCACTCTGCAAGCTGCTGTGCCTTCAAAAGCCTGAGATGACTGCCAGCACATCTGCCAAGGCTCAGGAACTCCCGTGGAGCAGTTCCCCTGCACCTTCCAGGTACCAAAGAAAGAACTGTGAGGACTCCTCCCCGCATAAACCAGACACCGGCCAACACCACTACACCCGCCATTCTAAGCCCGAGTTGAAGTGGGTGAATGGTGCCAGCGTGATCCACCAGCCCTTGCCCCATAAAAGTGATAGTCTCTTAAAATACAGGAGGGTGGCAGAGTCTACAGCTTGTCAACCTGGATCTGTCAGAGACCTACCAACTATAAGGTGCTACTTCAGTACTCGTGTAACGCAGCAGATGTATAAGAGAATGATTCACAGAAGGCTTACTTCACTTTGCTACAATACAGCTGAGAATGTGGCCAAAGAAAGGCCCCACCTTTTGCTCAAGAGCATAGCGCCTTATGGATTCTACATGGGTCACTTCTTTTGTCCATTACTGAATGTACATAAGAGGCACCCGGAGGTGCCATCAGGAACTATAATTATCCTACCTCTGATTATGTCTGAACCAAGGTCTCTTTCCGAGAGGCACACAACTGGCTGAAGGCAGCCAAGTACTGCCATGTTATGATTACAGTATCCAAGCGCCACCAGAGGTTCGGTCTGGCATGGCTCGAAATGGTTTCAAAGTGTCTGTGTCAGAGTATGGCAAGTATGGAAACAGACTTAGCAGAATGAGCACATCATCTCATCATCTCTTGATATCCCATGGATAGTATACTCACATATTCTGCTCAGGATCTATAAAATCAGTAGTTCAGTTATTTTTCTACAGCCCTTTAAACTACATTTTGGCTAGAATGTTTTATCTAGGGCTTCCATGTCAGTGGCCTTCGCTCTTCACATCTAAACTGATGACAGATCACCGTGCCATTCTATAAATGGTCAAGTCATTTTTATTATCGACAAACAGAAATATACAGCATCCACTTAAAAATACAGCACTTGGACTTGAAATCAACTTTACACAGTAACATAGTGGGGCAAGAGAAAACTACCCACACAGACCACACTGCAAAGAACATATTCCAAGAACCATGCACAAAGCACTGAACAGCTATTTACTCAACCACCAGAAAGCATTTAGAGGCCCTGTCAGTAGCAGAGCTTAGTTCATGGGTCAGCATGTGCTTCGCAAATAGTCCTGAATGTGTGAATTTTGAATCACCTTCAAGATACTCACCTACACATGCCTACACAACACCGGACCCCAATACCTCAATGACAGAATCACCCTCCACGTACCCAAACGAAACCTCAGCTCCACCAACCTCCTCCTCGCCGAAACCCCGCGCATCCGCAGAGCCAGAGCAGGGGGAAGATCTTTCTCCTACATCGCAGCCAAGACCTGGAACAAGCTCCCCACCGACATCAGACGTGCCCCCTCCCTGAACACCTTCAGGAAGGCTCTGAAGACCTGGCTCTTCGATTGATACGGATCTGCTGATCTCCCCTGCCCCCAAGCACCTTGAGACCCTCACGGGTGAGTAGTGCGCTTATAATTCCCCTGATTGATTGATTGAACATTAGGATGAAGGGTTTGCAATAGGCCCTCGGCTTGGCCTGCAGCCAACTTCATTGTCTGTGAAGTAAGGTCATTGAGCGTATGGGAAGCATAAACACTATTCTTTTTTTTGAAATATTTTTATTTCGTTTTATTTTGACAAAGAAAAAGAAGAAAACATGAAAAACAAGGCATGGGCATTTGACACACAAGGCTAAAGAAACTATCGTAGAATCTCCTGGCACGTTCATACAGAAATTATCAATTCCAAAACATCTAAGAAAAGACAATAAAGGACTAAAATAATAAGGAACACACGATAGACTTGTGGACTTTCGTACAGCATAAACAACACCTAGACACTTCCCTGACAGGGGTCGTCTCGTGTCCTTCCAGGCGACGTTTCCCTTCCTCTCGCCTCCCCCTCCACTTCCAGACCATAATACTACAACCATGGTGCCCATATTTTCCTAAATTTCCGAGGACAGCCCCTAGCCTGATACGTCACTTGTTCTGCCACCATGTAGAGATCTAGGCTAGTCCTCCATTCTGCGAGTGTGGGAATTTGCTGTGCCCCCAGTGTTTCGCTATATCGCGCTTGGCCACCACCAGCCCCAGGTTAACTAAGAGCAACTGCCGTCTTGTGATATCCACGTCCGTTGCAATACCAAGAAGAAGATATTTGGGCTCCAAGTCGAGATGGATGCCAAGAATATTGTTGAGCTCGTTCACAATCTTCCCCCAGTAGGCCTGAATTGCTACACATTCCCATAGAGTATGGATGAAGGTACCTTCCTCCCCATGACATCTAAGGCAATTCGGGTTCTCTGCCCTCCCCATTTTATGAAGCCGGACCCTATCAAAATAAGTGCGATGCAGAATTTTGTATTGGATAAACCGTAGCCGGAGTTTTATCGCTACCTCACGTGGGTGCATGAGAGCGGCCTCCCAGTCTATATCCTCTAAGATTCCTGTGGTCCCTTCCCATTTCGCTCGCAGTGGACCCAACTTGTCCGGCATGTTGTTAAGCAGTGTTTTGTAAGTGTACGCGACAGCCTTAGCCGGTATCTCTTCCTGTAACAAGCGACCCTCTAGTGGGGCGTAGTCTGGTAGCTCCTCCTCTTCTAATCCCTCTGCCGTCCACGCGTGTTTCAGACGAAGGTAGGCATAAGCTTGGGTACCATGAAGTTGATATCTATTCTTCAGTACATCAAAGGAGGCCAGTCCTCCCCTCTCCAGGAGGTCCCCTATCCTGGAAATACCAATTAAGTCCCATTTTTGGAAGCCGTGGAGCTTGCCAATCTCCGGCAACCTATTTCCCTCCCATAGCGGAGTCATAAACACTATTCTTGCTCCAAAAAATTAAATTTTTGAGGGGGGTGATAGAGTAAAAGTGGGACTCTCAAAAGTAAACTGCTGCAGCACTTGTGCATTCTTCCTGCTAGCTTTCTTCAGTGATTTGATTCTTTTGAAGAGAATCCAATGCAAAAACAAGGTGATGGATGGAATGTTTGAATTAATCTCAGCCACTGGCAATCGCTAAGGCCGCATCCCAATCCATCGTTTTTCACCCACCATGCCACCTCAGTTTAGACCCAGCCATATACAAATCAGTCTGGACTCTGTTCCTCATAGGAACAGTCCAGCTCGAATGGCCAGGCCAGGTCCTCCCTGAATCAGAACACAAGCAACTCAGGACCAGTAGCGCCCTTGTTATGGGCTCTTCAGCTGGGTATACCTTGGTTCCAGTGGCACAGTGAGCCCGGGACCCACATCTGGGTATACCCAGCGCACTTAGGCATCCAATGCAAAAACAACAAGGTGATGGATTGAATGATTCAATTAATCTCAGCCACTGGCAATAGCTCTGGCTACATTCCAATCCATTGTTTTTCCCCCACCATGCTACCTCAGTGTGAACCCAGCCACATGCAAAATTGGAGGGAGCTCTGTTTTCGATGAGATGAAGGAAGCAGAAGCCATCCTTTCTTTGCCTGATCACGGTAACATTTTTGTTTGAATAGAAGCTGCGAAAGAAGATTTGTGTATTGTGGCATAAACATGGTATAATGTTCCTGAAAGAGGTAGTGTAGAGAGAGAACAAGAGTTTCTTGAGGAGAGCACCAACATGTAGGAAGGTGGTGGGGAGAGCGATGAGAACCAAGAAACTTTGACTGACATCTAAAAAGACACAAATGGATGCCAGCACTGCCCAGGGGGTGAAAATTGCAAAACTGGTGTGGTTGTGGACTGTGTCAAACACTGTGGAGAAGTCTCAAACAAGGGGGTAGTGGGAGTGAGAAAAATTGTAAATATGTAGGAGCGTTGTCTTCATGGAGTAGAGATGAACAAAGTTGTGTTGACTGGGTTATGCAGCTGAAAGAAGGCTACATAAAAAGGTAAATCCTGAGCATGGCCCAACCAGGCCATTATTCTATCTCATCACAACAGTGAATTTTTTCACTATACCATTTGTGTTGGACTTCTAATGATTCTTGTACATCAGAGGTCTTCAAACTGAGGGGCACATTCCCCCTGGGGGGCCGTGGATGTGTTCTCAGGGGGGGCACATATGGGTTAGCAATTACATGTAAATGAAGATAGCCTGGAAGCGTGTTTCTAGGTTGTCTTCATTTACATGCAGCAGTTAAAGCCCATACAAATGTGTGTGGACGGTACTACTGAGTGACAAGGGGCAAGGGCAATGAGTGTGAAGTCTGGGTCAAACACATGGCTAAAAAGAAGAACAATTCAGCATTTTATTCGTTTTTTTTCCACCTTCGGGTAACTGCATATAAAAAAATTCACACACCTCAAAAGAAAAATAAATGCAAGTAAAACTAATCAAAGGGAAATATACTCTTTCGACTTATGAAATCTCAGTTGGCTAATGTGATCACTACAGATGTCTTTGTGTGTGACCAGAGAGTCACAGAATTAAATCCTGATTGGTGCAGTGAGGATAGTGACTTGTTTATAGTGCTATGAGGTCCCAGTCTCTGACAGAAAGCACTGTGATGGTCATTATTTTGAAATTGTATTACACTGTATAAAACAGGCTGCTGCAAAAATACTGTTTAAGATAAAACAAGTTATATTCATCATGCACTGGGGACTGACTTGGAGGTCACGTTCGGGACAATAGTTCCTCCGAGGGGGTGGAGGGGTTTTCGATATGATGGGTGACTCTGCTATGGTAAAGGTCTGGACCTGGAATGTTAATGGGCTGGGCAATAAAATCAAGCGTACATTGGTGCTCCAATATGTAAAGAGGCACTCCCCAGATGTGGTCCTTCTTCAAGAATCGCATCTGAAGGGGAATAGATGTAAAGCCCTTGATCGGTTCGGCTACAAAATGGTCATACATTCGGGGTTCACCTCTGGGTCACGAGGTGTGGGTATTTTAATACGTAATGCCCTACCTTTTGTTATTAGGGCACCTGGGTGGATGAGGCGGGCTGCATCGCCGCTGTGGCGGGTAGATGGGAGGGACGCACATTGGTGTTCTGCTCCTGCTATATACCCCTGGCCTCCATTCTGGGTGCTTTCCCAGGCTGAGCGCGCTTCTGGTAAACCTCCTCGCGGGAACGCTACTGCTGGGGGCGATACGAATGCTGTTATGTGCCCGGAGATTGACCGCTCCAGTGCCCCCACGGGTCGGCATGGAGAGAGGGGCCTCTCGGACTTTGTCACAGCCATGGAGATGGGAGATCTGTGGCGGGCGCAGAACCCCACACTTAGACAATATACGTTCCACTCGGCACGACACGGGTCCTTTTCAAGGATTGACCATTTGTTTACTCGGTCGGATCAGATGGGGAATTTGGCACCACTACACATATGGCACGGGGATCTCGGATCACTCTCCTGTCTGTACCACCATCAGGGGCCCTATCGTAAACAGAGCGGTCTTTCCGAGAATAGATCCCTGGCGCCTCCGGGACCCTGAAATTGGCGATAAGCTGAGGGGTGGGTCTGAGCTGTATTTCCAAGGAGAACCAGGGGTCAGTGGATTCCCAGATTATCCTATGGGAAGCGTATAAGACGGTGCTGCGGGGCATGGCTCAATCACTTATTGGGGCGAAAAGAAGGAGGAGTCCCTCCAGACTCGGCTCCTCGAGATTGAAATACATCAGTTGGAGGGAGACGCGGCTACTACCCCATCCTTGGATCTTTGCCACAGGCTAAAATTAAAACAGAGGGATCTTAGGGCCTTGGCAGAGTGCGAGGCCCGAGCCTATGCGCTGGCCACTCAGCACCGGATCTACGACGTTGGCGACAAGGCACTGAAATTGTTGGCGTGGCTGGAGCGCCGGGACAGGGAGCGTACGTGGGTAGCTGCGGCACGGGACGAAGAGTGCAACCTATGCTCGTCCAGCGCAGATATAGCAGAGGCCTTTGCGGCTCATTTTGAGAGAGTGTACTCACCTGTGTGCACTAGAACCGAGGAAGACTGCGAGGACTTTTTAAGGGACTTTGCGCTTCCAGCACTGACCGAGGAGATGCGTGAACGTATGGAGGTAGACGTCACGGTAGAGGAGCTTGCCAAGGCGCTCAACTCCCTGCAGTCGGGCAAAGCATCGGGTCCTAATGGGCTACCGATCGAAATTTATAAAAGACAGGCCTCGATTGTAACAGCCCCCATGCTCGCAATGCTTCAGGAGGCGCGTGAGCGTGGGTATCTGCCCCCTGATCAGAGAGAGGCCCTGATCGTGGTGATCCACAAGGCTGGGAAACCAGCAGACCAATGTGCATCATACCGGCCGATCTCTCTGCTAAATGTGGAAGTGAAGGCTCTTGCCAAGGTCCTGGCGGATCGTATACTGTCGGTGGTTACCGAATTGGTCCATGTGGATCAATCCGGCTTTATCCCACGTAGAAGTACCCGCCATAACCTCCGGCGTCTCTATGGGGTTCTGTATATGACCAAGGATGTTGGAGACACCCAGACGGCATTGATGGCGCTGGACGCCCGATGGCCTTCGACAGCATAGAATGGCCCTACTTGTTTATGGTACTTCGGCGGTTGGGCTTTGGACCGATCTTCTGTAGCTGGGCACGGCTCCTATATAGACGACCGACGGCTAGGGTGCGGGTTAACGGGGCTGTGTCTCGGGCCTTCTCCCTGCGGAGGGGGACAAGGCAGGGATGCCCTCTGTCCCCTCTCTCTTTGCCCTGGCGCTGGAGCCCTTGGCCCATTGGATCAGGAGGGACCCCTGATTTGGGGTCTAGCGGCAACGGATGAATGGGAGGAGCGTATATCTTTATACGCTGATGACATCATCCTCTACCTGGCTAGACCATACCACTCGATTGCCCGAGTAGTTCACTTATTCGAGTTGTTCGGTAGCTACTCCGGATATACCATTAACTGGTCGAAGTCTGTGATTTTCCCCTTGTCGGGTTCTCCCCCTCGAGTCCCGTCCAGGTGCTCTGCTCCTGTGGTCCTGGAGGGATTCAAGTATTTGGGGGTGTATGTAACGCGTAGCAAACAGGAGTTTTTTAGAGGAATCTCGAGCCCCAGCTGACTCGCCTGCAAGCCGATGTGGCCCACTGGCGCACTCTCCCACTCTCTCTTATGGGTCGGGCGGCAATGTTTAAGATGCTCACGCTGCCGAGGCTATTGTATGTTCTGCAGAACACCCCTTATCAGATACCCACAGGTATTTTCAAACGGATTTCTCAGGCAGTGCGGACCTTGTTATGGGACGGACGGTCCCCTAGGGTGGCGCTACATAAATTACATAGGGGGTGTACGACGGGGGGTTGGCGGTCCCAGATGTTAAATTATACTACTGGGCGGCACAATTGCAGGTGGTAAATGATTGGGTGTACACTGAAAGGGACGAACCCGCCTACCGAGTGGACAGAATGGTCATGCCACAGGGCACTTGCGAAACTCTCCTGTATGCCCGTAGACACCAGAAGACATGGCCGGACCACACTAGAGTAGTCTTCCACTGCTGGCAGGAGGCGAATCGACTCCTGGGCTGGGCCGGCAAGATAACCGAGAGAACTCCACTTTGGAGGGGGACCTGCTGAGAGACGTGGCGGCGTTAACAGGGTTTAAGGGATGGCAGCAAATAGGTATTGAGTATTTGGGGATGTCTGGAAAGGGGCGCCATCCGTACTTTTGAATATCTCCAGAAGGAGTATAGCTTACATACCTCACAGAGATACCAGTACATATGCCTCCAGCATGCCCTACGCTCTCACATACCAAGCGGTACAGTAATCCCGGAGTACTCCCCGATGGAAGATCGTTTATTACTTGATCCCATTGCGGAGAAACCCACATCTACAATTTACCGGAAACTGATAAACAATATACCCGATCCCTTGGTTGGTCTCAGGGCGGCCTGGACCCGGGACCTGGGGAGCCTCGATGAGGAGAACTGGCAGGACGCGCTCCAGGGGCCCAGGGAGATTGCTATCCGTTCTAGGTTTAGGCTTGTACAGTTCAAAATCCTCCATCGTACATATTATCCTCACACCCATCTGTATACATGGGGAAGGTGTCAGTCAGCGCTTTGTGTGCGGGGTTGTCAACAAGAGGGCTCCTTCTTCCACATCATTTGGGAGTGTCCGGGGATCGGTTCCTTCTGGGTGAAAGTTACGGATATAATGTCTAGGGTGGTGGCGATGCCTGTTCCGATGGACCCAAAGTGGCTTCTCTTGTTGATCAAAGGGGACAATGTCTGGACGAGATATGTGGAGCTTTGGCTAGCCCTGGCCGCAGGGGTGGCGAAACGGAATATTGCTAGAGCATGGGGGTGCGGGCGCCCCTCTATGGGAGGACTGGCAGCGGGACCTAGACTGGTGCCAAAGAGCGGAAGAAACGGTGTACAAAAGCAGAGGGTGCACGGGAAAATGGAAGAAAATATGGGCGCCTTGGCGTAAATTTAGAGAGGCGGGTGCCGCCTTGGAGGAGTAGTCAATTTGTATTGATGATCGACACTTGTGTTTCCCTGACGTGTAATGCTCAGTTGATGTCTGCACTGCTCCCCAATGTGCTAATTTTTACATGGAATGGTATTGTATGGTCTTATGAGCACTATTAATAATAAAAAAGATTTTCCAAAAAAAAAAAAAAAAGATAAAACAAGTTCTTTAAAAATATACATTTTACTGATAAGCATTCAGACTATATTTAGTGTAAATATTTGTATGTGCCCATTAAATGGGTGCACTCTTTTTAACAGACACATTACCTCTCAAAAAAAAAAAAAAATTTGTTACCATGAAGCTGAGTGACAATTAAAAGCAACACTGGCTCCAAAGCAGCCTTTATAGTTGGTGATTAACCATTGAACACATTTACATTTCTTTCAGGTAGCAGGCACCTTAGTGAAAAGGCATGTTTCTTCTTTAGTTCTCTACTATCTGTTTTGAAGCACAGGAGCACCGCCCAACCACCCTCTGTGAGTGGGCACTGGAGCCCAGTTATGGCAGTCTATGAAAAGGAACGTGGGTTGCATTATCCTTGCTAGTATTTGGGCCAGGTCACCGTTGTTGAGCACGGAACAGGGCCCAAGAAACAGGAGGCTAAATGTGCTTTTTTGTAGTTTTTTTTCAGCAAAAACCTATGAAGACCTCGGTTGTACACATTTGCAAAGTTTATTTTTCTAATGCAAGTCTAACAAACTCTGTCCGAAGACAGAAATCATTTATAACTAACAAACATCCTTTACCACTGCATCCAAGACATCACCACTCTTCATACCAATCTCCCTACTACTCCCTGGAGCAGTCCACTATTGTCTTCATTATTAACTTTCTTTTCTGAACAAGCTCGTTGTCACCCCTATCATATAAGACAAATACACGTTGCTGAATCTGTTCGGCATAGCAAGCTATTGGTCCTGTGGTGTAAAGAATAGGAATTTTCCCAATGGACTGTCTTTCAGCTCTCGAGTTCCTGGTTTAGATGAATTTGTGGCAGCCAAAACCCTTTAGGATATCCACATAATACACAATAATTTCACTGAAGACTTGAAATCACAAATAGATATTTCTTTCAGTACCTTTTTTCAATGAACCACTCCCCTAGTGGTAGCACGAAATATTCATATACATTCACTTGTTTCATCTTCTTCGCTTACCAGAATTAGGAAAAAACTGAATGCACATAAAAAGCCATGCTTCAAGAAAAATCTCATCCTTTGAAGGCAAACACTTAATCAGTGCTGAACCTTTCCTTCCAGTTAGTAGTGGGTTAACCAGATGGGAGAACGTGGTGATTACCACATGAAAATTTAAGAAATGCAGCTTTACAACACTCAAGCTCTTCTATTCAAGGGTTTAAGCTACGAAACATCCTGTTCTCGTACTCAGCATTCACGCAAAGAGATGATCACTATCCCCCAAAACACTCCCCAGGAGGACTGACACAAACGTGCACACAAGTTGCAGCTGTCATTTTTAGAAGCACAGCCACGGTGCACATTGGTACTATTTAATGGTCATGGGCACAGCAAATTGTGTCCACTCAAGACTGCCAAGTTACTGGCAAAAAAAACCTACCTCTACAAGCATAACACTTGAAAGAGTTCTAAGGTACAGTTTAGCACATGAAAAGCACAATAAGTTCAGAACATTGTCACACAGCAGCACTTGGAATCTTCAACCTGATACTACCATCAAAAGATAATTGATCGATTTCCGCTGTAGTCTTCTCTTTGCAATTGTTTCCAAGCAGCCAAAAACTCCTTCAATTCATTATTAATTGGAATAAATAGATGCCCCGTGGAATATCTACACTAACTGTGAATCGAGTGGAATGACTAGATTAGCACTTCAACTTGTGCACCGATTTAACAGGTGTACGCAAAATTATTACACACAACCGGTGTGTATAGTGTTTTACCAAGTTATGCCGCTTTCTTGCAAATCATTGCGGATCACATTTAACAAAACAGCAACACTTTCACCACGTCATCAACACACCTCTTTACAGTTCACAAACTACTGCTCTTGGCAATTGAATTACCCTGTTCGTATCGCCATAGCCGTGTTGGTGACTGCATAGAGCAAGTATTGGAAAAGCCATAGGTCTCACTTTTAGGACCTATTGACTTTGCCAATGGTTTTTAGCAATGCTGTGCAGCATGGCTAGAGGAGGGGGAAAAAGTGCTATGATGTGTCCGCTGCAGCTCAGTGATTTTGTAGGCGCGTCGACCGCACTTGCACTTGCCTACAAAATGCGCGACTGGCTTGCTTTTTAGTTATTTATCCAAGGTGGATTAAAAAAGTAGTACAAAAGCGTTTTGTTTTTTTAAAGTGGGTGGGGGAAGCAACGAGGACAGTGGGTGTGGAAGCAGCACAGAGGGCAAGGATGTTGGGAAGCATCACAAAGGGGTGGGTCAGAAGACACATGGAGGGAAGCTGGAGAAGTACATAACACAATTATACATTCTAACAAGGAGCTAGGGGGAACATAATCAAATGGCATGAGAGCGCACAATGTGGAATGGAAGAAGCACACAGGCGAGAAAGCAATGCAGGGGAGAGAAGCACACATGCACAAGAGCAAGACTGGGTGGAGGGGAGAAGCACATGGGCGAAAGCACCATGGAGTGCGCAGATGGGCGATGTAAAGGACACGAGAGAGACAGTTGGAAAATACATGCACTCGGATACAGTGCTTAACCAAAACGAAAGAGTCCCTGAAAAGTAAGCAGTGGAAGGACAAAATGTTCACACAACCAGTTTTTAAAGCAGGATTGACTGCATTCGTAGGTTTCTTTATTAAAATCATGCCATGTAATGCGATGAACACTTCATTTTCTTATTCTCACTGCACAGCAATTAAAATAAACATACTGATTTCCATAGAATAGGCTGACTGGTCGATAGACAGCTATAGATGACGTGTGAATATTTCTCAATCTTTGATATGACTTATCTTCACCAGATGCATAGTTTCAGGTGAATATAGGTTATTTGAGAGTAAACAAATGCAAATTTAGGCCACAACTTTCTATGAAAACAAGAGCTTCTACAGTATTTGAGAGCCATGTTGAGTAAAGTGGTGTTAGGTAGGGTGGTTAGGGTAGGGTGGGGAGGATGGTTGTGATGACTGAGGTGGTGAGGGTGGAGGTGAGCAGGGTGGTGTTGGTTAGGGCGGAGGTGGTTATGGTGGTGATGGTTAAGATGGTGGTAGGGTTGTGTTGGTAAGGGTAGGGTGGTTGCTGTAGGCTGATTAGTGTGCTGGGTAGGGCGGTGGAAGGCTGGGTAGGGTGATGGTGAGGAAGGTGGAGGTATGAGTGATGATAGTAGGGTGGTTAGGGTGATGGTAAGGGTAGATTGGTGGTAGGGTGGTGTGGTAATGGTTAGGGTGGTGGTTAGGGTAGTGTGGTGGTTAGAGTGGTGGTAGGTTGGTGGTAAGGTGGTGGTGTAGGAGGGGGTGGTGGTAGGTGTAGGTAGCATTTGCGTTTTGTGTGCCTCTGTGTGTCTGAGTGGATGTGTTGGACAGTGTTTGTTTAGAGGTTTAGGATTCCTTATAGACTGCTAGCAATATTTTTCCAAAAGCCTACATGAAATATAATTTTAAACGGACAAATGGAAATATTAAAAAAAGACAGGTAGCTGCCTGGGTGAACTCGAATGCACTAAAAATATAATGCTTGTTTTCAGTATTAAGCACACACATGTCCATAGTAGACAATTAGGACATAGTGTGAGTTTACAGTATGGGCCACTGATATATTAATTGTTAAAATAGTGGTTATATGTTTACTGACTGGAGTCATAGGTTTATCGGTGGAGTACCGCCTGATGAATCATAGTAACTGTCAAGGAAAAGATACTACAAATTTACTCGACAATCAGAGACCAATACTTTTTAGCAAAATGTGCTTTAATGTATGTCCTGTGTTCTTGTATTTGTCTTTTTTCTTTCAGAATAAAAGGGGCCTTTGGAAATCCCAGATCCCCCAGCGGTAAAACCGTGAGTTTTACTGCACACATCAACTCCTCTGGTCAGGGTACGCCTTAGTGTGCGTATACCGCCGAGGAGTGACGGTCCTGAAGAAAGCTTAGCCAATTTGCTAGTAATAAGCTGAAACATGTCGACCACATTTTTATCACTTTATTAGTCAAATCGGATGGGCTGGTGTACCTAATCAACCAGCGTACGTCCGTCTCACCTTCTTTTAATGATTGGGGATTTTGCCATTATTAAAATTGATTTCTGGCAAAACCTTCATTCTTTTAAATAGCACTACCCCTAGCACTGTCACTTTTGCACAACAATATCCTGCTCCGCTGTAATTCAGGCGTCGAAGCACACTGGGGAGACACTCGGTCTCCTGGTGGGAACCCAATGATGAAGCATGTCACCAACTAGGTTGGTGAGTGAGGGTTCTTTTAAGAAGCAAAGTTTTTTCCTTGTACAGTTTCGTTTAAATCTAGTACCTCTTCTTTGGAATTGGTTGTCACTCTTTTGTTGTTTTTCTAATATAATTCGGGGGAAGAAGAGTGGCTACTCCTCCCTCTCTCTCTTGTTGTTTGACATGAACTTTACTATAGCCATCGACTCTAAATAGAAGCTTGTTATCTTTAATTCGGAGCCCACATTTTTCAAACATTCTTTATTTCATCATCTCAGAAGCTACTGAAAAATATCAGATTTTCGCATGGGGCTAGGCTTTTCATGTTTTCAGAATTTTTGCTTCTCCTATTGTTCCATCACTCTGAAATGACCGAGGTGACGTGTAGCACTTTACAAAACGCTTAAATATAAAAATAACTGAGAACTATCCAGTTCTGCTGCCAATGCATGGTGTCTTCTAGCCATAAATAAAAGTACTCCATCTACCCCTGGAACTGTGATCTCAATTATCAAGCAATCGCCTCAAGCAGAAGCATGCCAATGCTGAAAGGATGACGACACTGCTTTATTGAGGAATCAGGAATGTAGCACTACCAGAAGAGCATCCATCTGCACTAAAACACACATTCTCTTCAAGCTCAAACATTCATATACACAATGACCACACATTATTACATGTACTATCTAGTCGATTGGCAGCAGGCAACAACCACCTTTTCGTTTCCACTGCTATAAAAGTCACACCGGAAAAATCAGTCTCAAGCTGATTGTTTCACATAAACAGCAAAGATTCGAGAGGGGCTCCTAAGCCTAAGAACTTCATACAAAAAAGGTACGTAAAAATGTTCTAGATCACAGAAAAATAACCGGGAATGCGATATCTTACCTGGCTTGAAATCTTGTTCCCTTACTTACTCTGGTCTCTGCTGGCTTTTGCCACTACAGCAGATTTCCATCAAGACGAGGCTGGTGAGTGACTTGGTTAAGCTGGTTGCGGCCTCGGGTTACCTCCACCAACTCTCTGGGCAGTGTAACTGCATTTGTCTGCGGCATATGCCATTATCTGAGCCTTAAATGGCAGTCAATATGCCAGTAGCGAGTATACTTCCTATCATTCTGAGGGTTTTGCTGCTATTTCAGAGGCATGCTACAGTGCAGTGGTAGGCCTGCTGGAGTTCCACTGTGCCAGGCCTGGGAGTGGAGAGCTGAATGGAGTTCACTGTGACGCTCAGTTCTCCCTCTGTGACTATGTGGGATGTTTCATGTGGTAGTCCAGAGAGGAGTGGCTTCTCTGAAGCTGCCGGCATATACTGACAGTTCTATCCGACAGTGAGCTCAACTCTTATCATTGAAATTCAGAAGGACTGCCACTCTAGTCAGACTACAACAAGACAGTCATCTTGGAGTGGTTGGAGTATTTTCAGTCCAGCTGAAGGCTGCAGTCTACACACCCTGGAACTCTGAATTTTTAAACACTGGTAAGAGCTGATTAGTCAAACAAATTTGAAGTGCAACATATATCTGTCCTAAACTGCACTAATAGAAAGGCGAGGTCACCTATAATGCACTGCTTAATCACTGCTGAATTCTTAAGCAATATTAACAATGACCACTATGTCCCATCTTCATTGATAACTGGGGGGAAATCAAGCGTCAGATATCATGGAGATTGACTATCACACCACTGGAACAACCAAAGGGCAAGAGAGGCTAGAGTCTAATAATCACAGTGAGGCATTTGAGCAGTGAGTATTCTACCCGACAAGATGCATTTGAACATTACTTTACTGAGGAAGATGACTGTCTGGTGAGAAAGCGATCTATACTTTAGAACCCGAATTATGATATAGAGCATTACTTTGGATTGCAATGTGCCTCACATGTCTTACAACTAACAAAAAATGGCAAATGACTGTAAACCTACGCCACAATTAAATCAAATGAACACCACAGAAAAAAGACTTTGCCCAAGGTACAAGTTGAAACAAAAAGATATGGTTGACACCAGGTGGCCTTCAAATCAAGTAATGAAAAGCCGATTGATTCTGGATAGGAGCAAGTGGATAAGGAAGAAGAAAGATACCCTGGCGCCGTTTTTCCCATCCTAAGGTACAACATCGAGATAAAAAGGGACAGTACCACTGACAAGAGTACATAATTTCTGCTAATAAGCATATGGGTACATGGATTGATTTAGAAGACTGATCTCAACACAACACCCTCAGGTGAACTGGTGTCAACTGATACAAATATGAGTTTCTGAAGACACACGTAAAGACTCCGAGGACATTGTCAACATTGGGCCCTTTATACACCTTACTAAAGACATATGCCTAGCTCTTCTTCCACAATGTGAACACTCACATACCAAGCCCTGCGGACACAACATCTCCAAAAACCTACTCCGAGTCCAGTCTGTGATGGACACCATAGTTTCTACATCCCTGGAGTCCTGAATATTCTGCAATCCCAGTGCAATGGCGATTGTGTAACAAGATTCTCAGCCCAGCTCGTAACAAAATGCCAGGCTCAGATGGCCTCCTGATAGAATTTTTTTTTCCACATTTGCTACACAAGTGGTGCCGCAACTTGAAAAACTTTATAATGCGTCCCTTGCAGAGGGAGCATTACCCCCTACCACCAGGAAGGCACTAGTAACATCTCTGTTGACTTCGTATAAACTATCGATCCTTAATACCGAATATAAAATTCTCATTAAAATTCTGGCCTGCGGATTACTCCCACGACTGATACACACAGATCAAAGTGGATTCGTGCCTCGCAGCAACACCTCTTTGAATATACGGCGTCTGTTTGGGATAATGGACGCGCCCCGTAATAATTACCCATATGCCGGATGCCTCTCTTTAGATATCCGGCAGGCCTTTGACACTTTGGGCTGGGATTATATGCTTGCGGCCTAGGCGTGTTATGGTATTCCCCCAGCATATCTTAAATGGGTAAAATTACTATATTCCTTACCCACAGCCAGAGCCAAACCTGGCAAAATTTTTCCCAATCCTATCAGATATTCCGCGGTACCCGACAGGGCTGCCCCCTGTCCCTGCTCATTTTTAGGTCGAGCATTCGAGACCGCTTGTATATACTTTAGTATATACTCTTATATGTGTATGTACTTTGTGGGCTCTGGAGATCAGCCCTAGGACTGGTCTGCTTCCGCTTAGGGACTTTTTTTTCTGTTCAACTGCCTCTATTTAACTGTCTTGATAGAAAACGGCCAGCAGAGGTCAGTAAAATACCAGAATCATTTTAGCATTCTCTAGATTCCAGTCCATAGAAATTGTCTTCCACGAGTACCCGTAGACAATAATATTTTTTACAAATCTTGTATTTTCAGTGATATGACCACCGAAGGCCCTGCTTTTATATTAAAAATAGAGCTTTGGACTATACCACTTTCCGCTGAAAGGCAATATTGCTCTCAATGTGTTCCCATACCTGGCGTGTCATGGAGTTTGGTGATTACTTTCCCTCCATGTTAAAGAACAGTAGATGTTTCAGCACCCAGGCTAATGTGCTGCATAGCTAAATACATGTAAGGTCCCAAAGGCGAGACCGATTGCATTGCAAATGCTTGTTGTGTTGGCGGTGGAGCCACTCGCACAACACATTCGCCACATAATGGTTCATGATAGGATCCCAATGGGTCAAGTTGTGCATTCCGTGTCCCTAAATGCGGATAAGCTCCTGGATCTCAGAGATCACTGGGTGAGTAATGTGGAACTGGCCAAATTGCTCTTTCAGTTAGGTCAACTGTCAGGGCTGAAAATTAATGCCACTAAGTCCTGTGGATACTCCTTCTTTAATACTTACACAACGCCCACTTTCCAATTTGGTGAGTTACAACTACAAACGGAGCTTAACACCTTCCGTTACTTAGGGATTCAGATATACCAGGAAACACGAGATCTACTAGAAGATAACCTTGTACGTGCGATTAATTCACTGAGGTCTCAGGTAACCTTCTGGGTCACGTTACCTATATCGATTGCAGGCAGGCTGGCATTGGGAAAAATGGTGATGTTACCGTGTTTACTGTATCATTTCGTGAATATCCCGATGGTAGTCCCGGCCTGGGTATTTAAACTTGTGAACACCATGTTGATTAACCTCATATGGGGGAAAAGCGCGTCGTAGAGTTAGCCTGTCTAAATTTCAGCTGCCGGCGTCCAATGGATAAATGAGGGCTCCTGATTTTAAAGCCTATTGCATAGCTGTGCCGCTGCAATGGTTATCATACTGGCTGGCAGGACATAACTTGTTTGAAATAGGATACACAACCACACACCTACAGCAGAGAAGGTTATACAGACTGCGATGTCCTGAGTCCTCAGCATTACATGAGGGTTCACTCTTGCTACACATAGCCCTGACCCATTAGAAAATGGCACTAAATATTCCAAAACCATAATTACACGTGAGCTCCACAGTGCGTGGAGAAGGGAACAAGAGGCGCGGAGTTCTAGGAGCTAGCAGCCTCCAGCACTAAATGTTAACCACAATAAGAGCTGCTCCTAGTATAGTGACCACTGTGGGTTTTGGGTTATATTGTGAGTGAAGGCATCTCACAAAATGTGACGGACTGGTCTCTCACACCACCTGGTGTCATGCTTCATCATTGACCAGTCCTCGCCCTCTAAAACCTTGGTTTGATAGAGGGCGGGCATACACCTGACGACAGGGATGCACTTCTAAACTAAGTGGGGGCCCGTGAGAAAGTGAATGTGAATAAAAATCATTATAGTTATCAAATAATGTTTTAATGTGATTGGTAACTATATGATATTAAAATCAATAAACGGTGTATGGGGAAGTTATTGTCCCCTAACCGTAGTGTAAGCGGTCAACATGTTTCTGCTGTGTCGGCCCACGTGGGTCCAGGGCATTCATCAGGACCTAAATGTAAAAGGGGGGGCTCCGTTCTTACCAACTGGTGGCAAGAAGATACCACTGTGCGGGTGTGACCTGTGTAACTCTCCACTATTGAATGGCTTCCAAGTTCAAGCCCTAGATACCAAAGCTACTTGCCCCATGGAAGGAGGGGAGGGGAAACCCCTGTTGTCAAACCTGCCTCAAGGAAAGTTTCCCGCGTTGCTCCTAGGTGACTGCTCCCGTTCCTCCCCCCAAAATATTCCAACTCACAGGTGCCGTACGTCCCAAACATTCCGCTCTGGCCTTCCTACCCCCACAGGCACATTAACTGCCGGCAGACTAGCTTCCTGGGACCAGGCCGGGGTGACGTCAGACGGTTCGCTGATTGCGGATGGCATCCTTATTCCCCATGCAGACTTTTTACAAACTCATGGATTGCCTGACTCGTTGTGCTTAACCCACGCTAGCATTCTCCGTTATGTACGCAAACAATGAGCAGCCGATAATACAGAAACCATTACTTATGAATTACTCCGGGCATTGCATACAATGGGGCATGGGAGCCACTTAATACGTTGGCTCTACCGGGGTCTGAGGGAGCACCTTATGATATGGTTCACTCCCCTGAAAGTCAAATGGGAAACTGACCTGTCTAGGGAACTAGTGACATCCCTGCTATCGCTACCTACTTTACTTCCAGTTTCTAGGCAATTCCAAGAATTGGACAAGGATGGCTCACTCACATAATGTGACATGCTTCATCATTTGCCACCTCGTCCCACCCTGGTAAGGTGGTACTACCAGGGTGGACTTAACCTCAGGCTGGGGCTGACCTGAGGGAGTTCTTAGATATTTCTTATCTTTTCTGGATAATGCTATGATCCGGTTTGGTGGTTAAAAGAAACCTTAGGATAAACCACAAAAGTGTCCTTTATTCAGGCGGTATCCTAGGTTTATTAAAAAATTACCAACGCCCACGATACGCACTTCCTCACCAACCCTGGCCAGAGACTGTGTTGAACAACGTCAGGTTCCAGAGAGCCTCCAAACAGGGATACAAGGCTTACGAAGTGGGCAAATACGTTATACCTTGCAGGGACCCTGATCATCTATTGGTGTACCCCATGGTGCGGGCGAAATCCGACAAGCCGGCGAGGGCACTGCCAGCCCCTCGCAGGCGGCGGAGTATAGCCAGCTGGGTTGGGTCATTTGCATGAACTTGGCTCCTGGTAATACAAGATGGCCGGAGGGAAGAGTAGCAAGGCAGCTCTGTAGACCAAAATGGAAAAATACGCCTGGCAAAAAGGGTCAAGCGCGCACGATAAAGAAACAGATGATCCTCCCGGGAAAAAGCAGGGGCCGGATGGGCAGTCGGAGCTAACCCTCCAAGACATTATGACGGCTATAACCACTGTCCGAACCTCGTTGGAAACTAGGATTGACTCGGTCTCGGCAGAGGTTTCCCTGATCAGGGCGGATTTCCGGAACATGAACGCTCGACTGAAGGAGATCGGGATAACATCTACCGCTCTGGTCACAGATACGTCAACATTCAAGAAATCGGTGGCGGACCTCCAGGCACGCGCCGACAGAATGGAAAGCCAACTGGACGATTATGAAGGGAGGTCACGCAGGAATGATATTCAGATCCTAGGTGTGCCGGAGGGGGCGGAGGGACAAGCAACGGACCCGTTTGTGGAGGAGCTTATAGTGAAACGTCTGCAACTGAAAGGTCTGTCACATTTTTTGCGATTGAAAGAGCGCACAGGCTGCCGGGGGGCGGGAAGAGGCTGAAGCCTGGCGCCCCTCCTAGACCCATAGTGTTCAACTATCGAGATAGAGACAATATACTACACACGGCCCGCGCGGCGCAGTCACTTGATTTTGAGAACAGCAAAGTGAACTTCTTCCCGGATTTTACTTTGAAGCGTCAGCGCTGCAGCTTCCTCGATGTGAAAAGAGCCCTCCGGGACCAGGAGATCAAATACGCAATGATCTTTCCAGCAAGGGGAGGCGGAGGGAAAGGTCTGGTTCTTTGGTGGCCCGGAGGAAGCATGGGACTGGCTCGAGGGACGGCGCACAGTAAAGAGGAAGGGCCGAGAAGACAACCGGGGGGAAGGGGGCTAGCCAGCCCCGCCCAGAGCGCAATGCCGTGGGACCACCGGAGACTGGTCTACGAGAGGATGGTGATAAAGCCTAAAACGTTGAGCCCGTTGTGGGCCAGATCCTTCCTATTTTTGTGACACT
The DNA here is from genome assembly GCA_963921515.1 of Calotriton arnoldi. Taxonomy (NCBI): domain Eukaryota; kingdom Metazoa; phylum Chordata; class Amphibia; order Caudata; family Salamandridae; genus Calotriton; species Calotriton arnoldi. Next base: position 1,421,063 of record CAWUFW010002634.1, read on the forward strand.
CCTTAAAGCAGCCATGAGGTGGGCCCGTTAATATGGACGCTTCAGACATTCACACGATCCCGGCCCTGGACTGCCTAACAGGGCTCAGGCAGATAGATTGCTGATGGTTATCGGGTGCCTGGTCAGGCCACGCACCTTGACTCTATAGGGGGTGGGCGAAAGGCGCTCTGCAGAGTTGGGGAGGCGGGGGGTTCTTTTCCTGCATTGCAGGGAGGGGTAGGGTTAGTGGGGGGGGGGGACTAAGTATCCGTTTGATTCAGTGGTGAAGAAAACCTGGGACAGTTCTCAGCCTAGGCTATTCTGGGTTAGGGAGGGGGGGTCCGGGGTGTTAGCAAAGTTTTGCATTTAGTCTAGAAGACACTAACACGAAGCCGCAGGAGAGGCTTAGTCCCTTTTCCTCTCCATGTATTGGGAAGTATCTGCTAATTGATGTCGGAGTATTGTCTGCTCTGTGCAGTGACTGTATGTTGGTTAATGTAACCCCGCCGGCAAACAAAAAAAAAATTACCAACGGGTAAATACAGGAGGCCTATATTGGTGTAAGGACCTATATGCATCACCGTATGGAGATAAATATTCATGCCAACACGTTTCTGCCTTTTGTTAGCCTAATGGTCTAAGGCATTCATCAGGGGTGTGTCTATGTGTCACTACACTGCAGAAAGTTGCTGCAGAGTACCCATAGGACACGGTACAATCACAGTGGGCTCTCTACCTTGACAAAAGTATGATAACAGGAGAGACCCACACCGAATACACCATGAAGCAATTAGCGCAGTACAACTGGGTTATTTCTACCTAAAGATTTCATTTGAGAGGTAGGTCCTCTCAGTCTATTTCATCTATGGGTAATCTGCACCAACTTTTTGCAGTGTAGGGGGACACAGACACAGCCCTGATGAATGCCTTGAACAATTAGGCAAACAAAAGGCAGAAACATGTTGCCATGAATATTCATCTCCATACAGTGACGCATATAGGTCCTAAAAAAAACACCAGCAGGGAGGATGTCAGAGGAAATTAAAAGGCTGTCTTAATTTCATTTTTTTTTAAAGAGTAAACATCTTAAATCTTAGGAGACTATTCCATGTTCTAAATGAAATCAACATCGATCTGGGAGACTATCCTTTTGCTAATCTTAATTGCGATAAGAAAAGACAGGGCAAATCTGCCAAAAACGAAACGAAAATCTACATAACTATGTTCAAGTATCTGCTGGAAAAAGAGGTAAAAGATGTAGAAACAATGGTGAATAATCATAAGATTTGAAACCAGTATTAAACTGCACTGCCACATTTATTTACAATATTCCTGCTTGTTTAGAAAACAAGCTGACTGAAATCTATAGAGTCTGTCCCCTTTGTGCAAAATTCTTCAGTTAGAATCTGTAAGTCTTGATGTCAAGGTTTCAGACTCCCCTCACACATCTCCCACTGCACACATTTTTCAGCAGCCTTTCTGAGCCTTAAGGATAGAGAATATGAAACGTGCACACCTTTTTCTCATGCCCTCTTTGCATGTCTAAACACATAACAGCACACACATGCTTGCTGCATTCAGATATAGAGGATACGAGAAAGCCTCCATTAGGTGACTAAGTGATATGGGCAAAGTCAAATTCTTGCATCTACTCACTAAGCAGGCTAGCCTGAAACTCAGACGAGCTGCTATTAAAATGCTATTTAAACTTCAGGAGCACCTTAGAGCCAGTAGTGTTGCTTTTCGATGCTAAAAGTTGTCACTGCTGCTAAGCTTTCTTGACTGCAATTATGCCGCTTTCCCTTCTGATGTTCCAATATTTTTTTATCCACTTGAAATTTCAGGCTCAGTTACAAAAGCTGTGCACATTTTCTGCAAATTAAATGATAAAACCAGTGGAAAATGTAAAAAAAATTAGGTGGTAAGAAATCTTCGCTGCACATTTGATCAATCCGTAAAATAAAGTGCTAGACACATGGGAATAGACTTCTTACACTGACTGAATTTGGCTTGGTCACAGCCAGCTGAATTTAAGTACAATAAACCTTCCCCAGGCAAAGGAATGCATATTCCAAGTGGTATGTGTAGACTTCCCAAATGCGGTCTCTGCAAATTCCACAGCTCCAAACACAGATAAAAAGGGAGATGCCACAGAATATAAAAGTATATGGATATGATGAGCTATATACACCAAGTAGGGTTAACTTGGTGCTTAGCAGGTCAGCAGACACAGCTGCCAAAGCACGAAAACTGAAATTTAGTTTTGATTCATCCTTTCCTCTCCAGCGGGGCTCATACCTGAACTCTTCCCCAGAAGAACTACATTGTAGTGCAAAGGAAAACTGCTTGGGCTAGGCAAGGTAAAATCTGCAAGAAAACATGGAGGGGGAACATTAATCCTGTGCTACATTAACTGTGTCCTGAGTGAGGCCATCATACACAGATGAATACACTTTGCAGAAAAAGCGTCTCAATTTACCAACTTATGACTTCAAATTTGATTTCAGGGTAAACACAATCAACATTGACAAATTAGCTGGAGGCGATTGTGTGAGGAATGACAAATACAAACGTAATGTTTTGTTAACCTGAAAGAAAAATTCAGTTGGAAAGAGATGGCAGGCAGACATACTAAACAAAAAGTGGACAGTGGAAGTGAGAGCACATTGAAAAGAAAGTTTAATGAAGGCAGGTCAATGAATAAGTGAGATTTAATTGGGAAGTAACCCCGTAATGGGTGAAAAGTTTATATTGTATGAGAATAAGCGATTCAAAGAGCACACCATATCCGACCCTCCTTGCAATACCTCAAATCTTCAGTAGTAATAGCTATTCTTAAAAAAAAAAAAATCGGAAACACTCATCTTTACATTTTCAAATGTGATTGGTCATAACAAGGCCTTAAAAAATGACCTTTACAAACGTGCATGCCGAGGTTGCAAGTGAAGCCCCCTTCTCCCTATCCTTACAGCTTTGCAATTCATATTGCACAAGCGGAAAATGTCACAAAAGCAAATTTATTGCCAGAGCCTTTACCCTCTATGTCTCCATGTTCACTTCAGTGTCTTCCCATCACAAGCCTCATTTTGCTCAGTTCCACTGGACTTTTTTTCCATCCAGCTTATTTCTGAAAATACTCCTCTCCGAGTTCTCCTTAAGAGCTAACCTGACTTTTTTTTTTTTTTTTTTAAATATATCTTTTATATGTTGATGAGCACTGTAACAATCATTCAAAACCAAAATAAAGAGCTAGGACTCTAGGACGGCCGTCCTTGTCCCTGCGATTTATAATATAACCAAAGAAGACAGCCAAGGAAAATGACTGTCTGACATTAAGATGTCTGGCACATCAAAGGTTTGTTATGAAAACGCTCACACACCAACCTGGTTGGTGTCATGCTTCATCATCGGGTCCCAGCCGGGTAGCCGAATGCTACCCAGCTGTGCTACAACACCTGTTTACAGTGGAGCAGGTTTTAGGTGTAAGTGAGTGTGATGAAGTGAGTGAAAGTATGTAAAAATACCTCCAGATTACTACCCGTTAATTTATTCGTGGTGATCTGGGGTATGGTTAAAAAAGGCAAGAGAGTGGATAAAAAGGCTACGAATACTATGCATAGTTATTTATTATCCTCTGGTCGACATGTTTCAGCCTTAGCAAAAAATATATTTGGGCTTTCTTCAGGACCTCTCTAAATAAATAAGGTGAGTGATGTGAAAAAAGTGTAAGTGATAAAAAAAAATTTACCACATGAACAGCATTTTTAACACTCACGCTAAGGAGTGCTATTTATGCGACGAGGACTGACGGTGTGTAGGTCCTCTTAAAATGTAGAATACATTGATTCTTATGTAGGCGTTCGTGTCTGGTCCCGGGGGGGAAGAAGCACCTCTCTTAGGTCGCACTAGGTTGTCTGAGGAAGATACCACCACACAAATATGTGACCTAAGAGAGGTGCTTCCCCCCGGGACCAGACACGAACGCCTACATAAGAATCAATGTATTCTACATTTTAAGAGGACCTACACACCGTCAGTCCTCGTCGCATAAATAGCACTCCTTAGCGTGAGTGTTAAAAATGCTGTTCATGTGGTAAAAAACTTTTTATCACTTACACTTTTTTCACATCACTCACCTTATTTATTTAGAGAGGTCCTGAAGAAAGCCCAAATATATTTTTTGCTAAGGGCTGAAACATGTCGACCAGAGGATAATAAATAACTACGCATAGTATTCGTAGCCTTTTTATCCACTCTCTTGCCTTTTTTAACCATACCCCAGATCACCACGAATAAATTAATGGGTAGTAATCTGGAGGTATTTTTACATACTTTCACTCACTTCATCACACTCACTTACACCTAAAACCTGCTCCACTGTAAACAGGTGTTGTAGCACAGCTGGGTAGCATTCGGCTACCCGGCTGGGACCCGATGATGAAGCATGACACCAACCAGGTTGGTGTGTGAGGGTTTTCATAACAAACCTTTGAGGTGCCAGACATCTTAATGTCAGACAGTCATTTTCCTTGGCCGTCTTCTTCACTGTAACAATCAAGAATTGTCTGAACAAGGATGAACATCACGTCATAACTACAAATTATCTCCCCTCTTACCCCATTTTGACAGTCTTTGTTTCCACATACATTATTGCAGTCATACTGGACTATCTATTTAAACAAATAGTTGAGCTAACTCAAAAGCCACCACTCCCCCCATTTTATTGTTCCTATAAAGAAGAACTTGGCAGGTAAGAGGTTATTAGAATTGGTTATTAGCTCAGTGGAAGGAATATATCAAAGATAGGTACAACTGGTTGCTCCAAGACAAGTTCTAAGAAGGACGAGTAAATTAATAAGACCAACTAAATACTCACTAAAAAGTGGTGAGAATAAAAGGCAATATGCCACCGGATCACATGGTTCATGGTCAACAAGCATACCCAGGATATTTCGAGTGGATAAGGAGTCCAATTTTAAGACAACAAAAGGCTTATCATGGTGTAACATTTTCTGATAAAGGTACGAAGGTGCAGTGGATGCAAGACTTTTGTGAACAGGATGTATGATTTTAAATTATTTTTCATACACAACCCAGCTGCGAGTTACTGTTGAGCTTTCAAGTCACAAAGTAAGAATGGCACTACGTTAGCAGATACCAAGCAAAATAAATAGCAATGATGCGGATAATACTTTGGGATCTTCCAGGAGTTGCTGATGCTCAGTGAGTTTTGACTGAAAGCAAAACACATGACCTGGTAAGGAGGAGGTATTTTAACTGATCTCAAAACTGGCACTCAGTTGTGTGAAAGGCAAAATATTTATTTCTACCAGTCCATTCTTGTTTCCGGTTTTGGGAACAGTTACACAAGTATTGTGACAACAAAAGATAAGAGGATTGTCTTTGTCAGAGATTTTGGAATAGACAGTTTTAATAGCACACTGGATCAGTTAGGAGTCATGAGAACCAACGAGTGCTTCCCTAAAGTGTAGAACGATATAAAAACGTACATTTTCCTAAAACCATAGAAAGCAATCTATACGTACAACCCTGGGGAAAAAAAATCATTTGAAAGGGAGAGCACCAGTACTTCTCAGCAGTAGTTCAATACATTGAATGGAAGAGTGCTGGTGATTGTCAGGAGCAAACTGGTCCAGTGGGAAGCATCCTGCATCTCTAGATCTCAATTTCAAGCCATGTTTTTAAAACCAATAAAAAATTTTAAACTTTCTAAAAGGCCAGCGAGGTTGATTCACTGGACAATGCTCTTCGATTCTGAACAATTTCTTGAAGAAAGGACAATTGCGATATACTGAGCATGTCGATTACAAGTTTGTTAGTAAGCAAGACTACTCAGTATACATGCACAAGAGAGCAATGGTGGAAGGATCCAAATGGGAAGAGATATCATGGTGGAATAAAACGTGTTGAAGAAAAAGAATAAAATAGAAGAGGGCATCCTCATATATCTATTTTTTTTAAGTAGGCCAACTCTCAGCGAGTACATCCAAAACTAGGAAACTTGTAGTTTTTAATACAAATGAGCATTAAAGATTAATCCTAAAGGAGGGATGATATGGGTAGTTTTTAAGGACAGAGTGATGATGCACCAAATCGCTGTCCAGAAAAGGGTAATTTTCTATGACTATATTCCTCATTCAGATCCTTCATTTGTGGGAGGAAGACCGTACTAGAGCACATTACAAAGGCCTAGCTTAATTTGGAAAAATAATGACACCCTTGCACACAGCTCTGAGCACAACTTAAACAGACGACAGAAACTCATGCAGACAGAAACAGACCAAAAGTTTAGCTCCAGTGCGAGAGGTGGGAGCATTTGATTGAAAATGCACATTGTTGTGTGCCCAGGTTGTTTTCCTACCATTGCAATTATCGGGCAATTTTGAGCTATATAAATCAACTAGGTTAACTTTAACTCCCCTTCTCCATCTTTCCTCCACCAAAGCTTACACTGCACTCAGGTTACTACAAAGACTTGAGACGTTTTACTATTTTAGTAGGTTGAAGAAATGGGCCAGGGTCCAAAACAAAGTAATTTAGAAAGGCAGTTATTATACAAGTACCAAACAAAAATACTCTCCACTAAACCAGATCTGAAAAAGATTTTACTTTTAAGTAACTAATAATGATGTTGATTAAACAAGAAATCATTTTTGGACATACTGCAAACAGAATAACCTATTGGTTTATGATTACGATTGCTGTGAGTATTTACATACAAGGCCTAGGTTTATCCGGACTGGCGACCACACAGTAGCTGGAAGAGGAAGATTAATTTTCTTCAGTTAATGAGCATTCACTGGTTTAATCAAAAGTGACTCGCACAAAGAAATTGGAATTAATAGTCCCATATTAAACTGGTATTAAACATTGCATTGCTTCTGGATGCTCTCAAATCTGTAATTATTTCCTCTTATGTACATACAGTTTACAATCTTTGACTAACAAATTGCATCGTGAATCCTGAGACTAAATAGATCAGCAACTGCAACTATATTTCTTTTATATTTTGTTAGCTATGTCAAGTTCTTACTCAAGGTTTATGGCATGCTTTAAACAATTGTGAATTATGTCTTTTTTGAAGAATGAATCAATGCTAGCCACTCTGTCTTTTTTTAAAACAAAATACTGACATTTTGTCCGTCTATGATGATTTTAACCAGCAATGTTTGAAACTGTATGTAGGACTATTGCTAGGTTAGGATAATCACGAATACAAGTTAAAAACAAGCATTTGCAATCCAATAGGTCTTGCATGAGTTAGAGCTATTGGCGTTGTAATGTAAATGTTTTTTACTTATGTGGAGTGGAGTGGATGTATGTGATGGCAATTGTGTGTTTTACAATGCATCTGAAAGGAAGCGCACTCCAGTCCATTGTTTTGGAGCAGTACCAAAGCTAAGTGCAAAGTCTATCCACATAATTGCAAAGCAATGTTTCACATCAGGGGTGCAAAGACTGTAAAGCAAGACGACAGCTTGGAAAACGAACCAAGAAGATCAACTGCTTACTTAGCATGAACATCGGAAATCAACTTCGGTAGAAAACTGTGCCTCTGGAAAATTACCGTCTCACTATGAAAAACAACATTTTGCATTCACTCAACCAGCTGACTTAATGACACTCAACCAGCTGACTTAATGGTTTTAAATACAGCCTCCTTAAAAGAATTTCATCTTAAATTGTATTTGAACATAGGATTTTATCGAGCCCTTAATAAGCTTAATGAGAACAATTTTAAGTTTGGTGTTTGAGCCTCTTTGTATCTTCTAAAACGTTAAGTACCATAATGCTACTGAACAATAAACCCGTGAGAGACTTAGGATAAACTACTGTGGTTGGCAAATAAACCTTTAAAGACAAATAAAGGATGCCACTTTTAGCTAAATTTAAACATGCCACCACTACCACTCAAATGAATACATAAAACAGCAAAAAATCTAATGATTCACAACCATGAAACAACACCCTGACTAACTAATTACTTATGTATTTATTTATAGAAAGAAGAGCAAGGTAACAATCCAGAAAAGAAAAACAATGAAAATGCCATGTCTGCCGATGTGCAGCACGAATCCTCCAGACAGGCGTTGTGAAGGCTGGCATGCTCTATTTATTCCATGGCGATTACATCTCTTGCCCAATAAAATTACAATTTTTCCAAAAACATTAATTAGTTTATTTAGTGACATCAGTAATATTTCAAGCGACTCGGTTGCTCCTGGCAAATCGGTTCGCTCTCTCTATCAACCCTAAGAACTGCGCCTCTCAGTGGTGAGAGTGGAAACTGCTTTATTGGAAGGCTTAGTACCATGCACATGGCCATATGTGCTATGCTGGTGCTCCTATATCCACCGCACAGGTGGCAATCTCGCTGGCTCCCTTAGTTAGAAAAGGCGCCAATTGGTTTGGCCGACAGCCGATTAGATCTTCATCAATGTAACTATATCTCATGCATATGTTTGATTGTCTCTCATTATTGGCTGATCTGCAGACTGAAAAGCAATAAGAATTGAAACAAAGCGGAGAAGGCTGCATCTACAGCTTAGGTGTGGGCAGAATGTTTGTTAGCATCTCCTGACCAAGATGAGATTCTCTTCAAGAGGAAAGCTCAAGAGCATAATCCCAGTAGAATCCACATATCTTTCCTACATCTTTCTGTGACAGGGACACGTCTGGAGAAGGCCACTGCAGCGCTAGGAAAGTCCGAGGCTTTGGAGGTGCACACCGGCAGCAACCAGCTGACAGGATTTCCATACACCATCAACATGGCATCAACAATAACGCCAGGGCTCATTGAAAATGCCTACATGCACAGTTGGGATAACAGTGACATCAACGCGGTGAGAAAGCGCATGGCTTGATGGGACATGCAGTCCCTTAAAATCGTGCTTTTGGTGTGCTTTGTGCATTTTAAAGGAAAAAAGAACTACATTTCCGGGAATTCAGTTAACCAGTATTTGAATTCTGTGACCTGTGAAAAGACAAGTAGCAGCAGGGAGGCGAGGACAACAGTGGGATGAATGTGAATTTTATGGACTAAGCAAACAGCGACGTGGGGATAGGTGGGGGCGGGCATGTAGCACCCTCCTGGACCAAGGCCACTCCGCAGCCCTCATCCTACTCGACCTATCAGCGGCCTATCAGCGGCCTTCGACACCGTCTCCCACCGCACACTAGTCGCCAGACTACACGACGCAGGCATACAAGGAACAGCCCTGGACTGGATCTGATCATTCCTCACAGGAAGAAGCCAAAGGATCAGACTCCCACCCTTCCTCTCAGACCTCACAAAAATCACCTGCGGAGTCCCACAGGGTTCATCACCGAGTCCCACCCTCTTCAACATCTACATGGCAGCTATAGTCCGAAAACACGGCCTCAACATCGTATCCTACGCCGACGACACCCAGCTCATCCTCTCCCTCACCAAAGACCCCACCACTGCCAAACTCAACTTCCAGAAAGGAATGCAAGACGTCGCAGTCTGGATGACCAACAGCTGCCTGAAGCTCAACGCCGAGAAGACAGAAGTCCTCGTCACCACCCCTTCTGCATGGGACAGCACCTGGTGGCCGACCGCCCTCGGAAGCCCATCTAGCCCCTCAGACCACGCCAAGAACCTCGGCATCGTACTCGACTCATCACTCACCATGAACCGACAGGTCAACGCCCTCACCTCCAGCTGCATCAACACCATCCTCCGCAAGACCTTCAAGTGGATCCCCCCTGAGTCAAGGAAGACAGTCACCCACGCACTCATCACCAGCAGACTGGACTATGGAAACGCACTCTACGCCGGCATCAACAAGTCCCTACTCCGCAAACTCCAGACAATACAGAACACCGCCACCAGACTCGTCCTCGGCATCCCCAGACACGAACACATCAGCCAACACCTACGAAGTCTCCACTGGCTCCCAGTGGAGAAAACAGTCACTTTCAAAATCCTCACTCACGCCTACAAATGCCTACACAACAAGGGACCCAAATACCTCAACGACAGAATCAACTTCCACGTACCCAAAAGAAACCTCCGATCTTCCAACCTCGCACTGGCTGAAACCCCGCGCATCCACAGAGCAGGTGGAAGATCCTTCTCTCACATTGCAGCCAAGACCTGGAACGAGCCACCATCAGACGCGCCCCCTCCCTGAACACCTTCAGGAAGAGCCTCAAGACCTGGCTCTTCGGCTAAACAGATCTGCGGACCCCCCCCCTCAGCGCCTTGAGACCCTCACTGGTGAGTAGCGCGCTTACAATTCCCTGACTGATTGATTGAGGTGTGAGACGTGGCGGGAAGGGTGAGGGATGGGAGAAACAGGAAACAAATAAGTAAAATAGTCCCCCAAAAGCAAGGATATCGTTCTAGGGAAATGCTCCAAGTGAGAGGAAACGAAAGACAAAAAGGAGACACAAGAGGAAGGATTGACCACTAGCAAGCAAGGATTTTTAAAGGACACTTAAACAGACAAATTAAAGCAGTGGGTGGGCTGTGGGCCCACAAAGTAGTATATACACATGAAGTCTCTAATGCTAGACCTAACAATATGGAGAAGAATGAACAGGGAGCTGAGGAAGCTTATAGTGGAAGAAGCAAGGCATTACCAGGATTTCTGCAGTGCTTCATTTGTAAAAGAATAAGTTCTAGAGCCCACACTTGCAAAGAAGCCCGCAGCCAGCGCCATCAATGTCAGGGTGCTGAATACCAGGGCAGTGTAGTCTTGATTCCACCTCATGCCTCTTTCATCCACCCCAAGGCAATTCCGGTCTATTTATCTCACTCTTGCAGGTCATTTCTCAAACCTGCCTTTTCCCTTTGTTGCTGTTTTCAGTCTTTTATTCCATTCCTCTTTCCCTCTTTTGAGCGGATCTCTTTTTTTCCATTGGATCATAGTCTGTTGAGAGAAAATAATGCTGGTCCCCAAAAATGAGTGCCAGTGGGGCCCACCTTCAACCACTGGCTCAAATTAAGCACTGGATTTCTGTTAAAGGGAGCTAAATTGCTGATTTCCACAACACTATGGAAGAGAATTAATGAAAAGCAAAGAGAAGGATGATGCAGAGCACATATCTTGGTATGTATCGAGAGGGGTATGTGGGGTTAGAAAGGGGCAGCTACTTTAATAAAGAGCACCGCTAGGGACATGACCACCGTTGTTCTTCTGATGCTTAGTTATAAGGCTAACCTGCCACACAAACAGGCTTTGAATTACCTTTGATTTGTGCTGTTTGCCTGTTAGTGCCATTTGTTCCTGATCTGCTTGAGGATCTATTTTACTCTTTCTGTGGAACTGGTGGATTGGATGTGCTGAACATCAAAACTACGTGCACAGAATAAACAGTGACAGCATGTCCAATTGGGGGGGCGGGGGGGCATGAAGTACTGCAGCTCAGGAGAGCATTTAACTGTGTATGCCAAAGGAGCATGTCAATGGGTCTAATGAGTTATATGCAACAGTGAGTGTGCAGAGAGAGTTAGAAGTGCCTATCCAGAAGAGACAGTGCTACTGTGTCCCTCGAGAGGAATGTGGCAGATGAGATCCTCAAACAGTGTGTTCAGATGGGACAGTGTCAGGGTGCACTTGAAGCAAGTAGATTTTGTGCTGCACGCCACGCTCAAACATATTGATTTCAGACTGATTGCTTCTCCATCACCATCACAAAACTTTAAGCTGTACAGATATCATAATACTTATGTCAAAGCCTGGGTGCAGAGTGAGAACGGACAAAGGGAAACATGGCTGAGAACCTTCCCGTTTTCAGAGGGACTATCCCAGATTGGCCTACTGCCCAATAGTTTATGCCAGGAATGATTGAGGGTGGACAGACTGTTTGCATTTTGAGGACTTAGTAACCTAGGTTTACCGAAGCCACTTAACACTACATTATAGTTTGTAAAAATTTAACTATTTCAGCGACTTGATATACAAATATAACTACTAAACCGACTACTTTTTGTGAAATGTCTGAGATCTTGCAATAGACTATAGATAAAAAGACGACCAATTTATGCTGACAATCTCACGCCCTCGCTAACACAGGAGTCTCCAGTTCTGTCTTTACCACTACACTAAAGTTTCCTTCCTGGTTCAAGTTTTAAGATCCTAAAGTTCATTTGAGGACCACTTTGGATACATGTGTCTGACGGAAGCAAAGGGAAGGGTTGTGAAAAAGTTACCTGGCAGAACAGGGACTAAAGAAATAGTGCGGAAAAATATACAATTAAATAATTTTATTATGTTTCGAACTTTCACAGGCAACGTAAATATTGTGTTGTGACTAAGAACGTTAAACCTTAATGGTGCTGGGTCTCCTGTGGAAAAGAGCCCGAAATATCCAGTTATCACACGGCAGAAACTGTAATTTTAATTACCATCATGGTTCTGCTTTTGTGTTTAGTTACTTGTAGTTCTTGCCTCCCCACACACCAATAAAAAAAAGACAATCACCCCCACACCATTTAAGAAAGCAGGAGTATGAGAAACAGAAAAACAGTAAGGCTGACGTGGAGCAGCTTGAGAACTGATTTTAGGTCATACATTTTTCAAGTTTACAAAAATACCAGTGAAACACAGGCTCCCGTTGTTTTGCTAATGTTGCATATGTGAAACTAGGCAGATGGAAAGCAAAGGGTTGGGCGGGGACTCAATTTGTGCAGAATTTTACATAAGTTTAGAAAGGTGATATTTATAAAATGTGACTGTTTTGGGTAAATTAGATAAAGACACAAAAAGATGAGGAAACAACATTTCATGGGTCAAAATTCAACTGGACTAGGGGTAGGGAGTTTTACTGGAACCAGGGGCCAGCATATCTGGGTTTGAAAATCTCCTGCACTGTAATAGAAAGAATTCCAGTACCATCGCAAACGTACTATTTAACTCTAAATGTTGTTGTTTTTATTAAACTGTGAAAACTGCTCGTTTTTGCTGGACTTTTACACCCATCATGCCATTCTCCCAAATCTCATGTACCTCAACTGGATCCAGTAGATCCACTTTACAACCCATCAAACTGAATTTCTAGCAGGTCGTGTGTGTATGAATATATGCAGAAGAGCTCTAATGAGAGCGAAACACTGTGTCAGGGGTTGCTTTTACTCATTTCAGGTTGGCTTGGTTGGTATTTTACCAATTCAAAGCTGTAATATTGTGCCTGGAGTGGTAAATGGCTTTTGACATTTTTTTCTAGCAGGTCGTGTGGGTATGAATATATGCAGAAGAGCTCTAATGAGAGCGAAACACTGTGTCAGGGGTTGCTTTTACTCATTTCAGGTTGGCTTGGTTGGTATTTTACCAATTCAAAGCTGTAATATTGTGCCTGGATGGCTTTTGTCATTTTACAGCTCTGCATGGACAGCACTGTGCTAATCCTATGCTTAAAGACTTTGCTGTAGAAATGGCAAAAGACTTTTTCCCTTTCTATCTCAGCGTGGATGGTACTATGCTAACCCTATGCGTAAAGACTTTGATAGAAAAGCAGACATTTGAGGTGAGCGGATCTGGAGTGTGCCTGGTGTTGAGGGTGCTCTATACAGGAGCTGCTTTCCACCTAAACTTGATAACTACCCAGAGTTCTCAGCTTTTTTTGTGTGCATAATTTATGAGTCACTCTATACCATACATACATATACATACACAAGGACTTTTGGCCTGTTATTTTGTCACTCACTTATTTCTTCCGCTCACCATAACATACAGCATGAGGCAATGGGTCTGCCCGCTTCTGCCACTGGCAAACTTCACTATGAGTGACAGCATTCTGCTCTTTCACAAGGAGCATATCTGCACACAAATTAGATCCGTTCAATGACCAGGACTACTATGGCAATGAGTTCTTTCTGTGATCAAAAAATTGTTTTGCCTATAGCCAATTTTTTTTAAATATAATTGCGAGTGTCTGACGGCGCATCCAACAACTAAAGATTACAAAACCCATGCCAAACCAAAACAAACACAAATCTAAAAGGCTGGCAGCCAACGCCGGAACAATTGGCTTTGTCAATGCGTGTCCTGCATGTTATTGGGCGGATGCGTTGTTCAGGTTGCTGCTTTTGGGTTAGTATAGTTTGTAAACAGATGAATTGTTATGACTTTCAGGAAGTTATTATTGTGTCAAAATAAAAAGTACATAGCAATTTGAGTTTAACTCAAGATGTTTTGCTTTCCACTGGGTGGCCCATGGAAAATAGAAGACTGGTGTAACAAATGCGCATTTCTGAAGGTAGCAGCAAAGCGAAAAACGCTGACAGCGGTTATATGTTTTTTTTCTAAGTGGAAGCAGAATTCTGAACAGTTTGCAAGCCGTCTAGCCTCCTTTGGGTGGAGGACGCTTTTTCTTTCCTATTCAATTTAAGGACAAAAGACGAAAACTGTATCAAAACAAAGGCTCTCCTTGGTATTCAGTAGAGGATATTAGATTGATTAATGCAGTTTTTTTTTGCGTTGTTGAGTTTCCTCATATACGAAGGTGGTAGAACATCAGTGTTTGTGTTTAAGCGGTAGAGGGTGACAGGGGTGAGGACCAGTTACCAACTTTCCCTAAAGGCAGTGGGGTCTACATTTTTTACTTTGAAATCTCGTTAGATTTCGTCTTTACGTTGCTTTCTTCCACATAGATACACCACTTTAATGCACGTCAAGCACAATGTTTCCTATTTCGCGAAATCCCCATCTTAGGCGTTCCAAAACATTGGCATGTGTGTGACCCATCATCCCCTGAAAATTCACATGCAGCGTGGTAAGTTAATGCGCTGCAACGGTACTTAGTAGGATGTTAAAGATGACTACAAATAAAACACGACAGTCCCTTTTAACGGATGCTTTGCCTCGGTGTATAAAGAGGAGGTGGGGCTCCTATAACACCCCTTGTTATTACTTTTAAACGTTACAGAACGTTAACACACTCTTCCCCAGCACCCAGGTGTTCACCCCCACTGGACGGACCCTTGGAGGAGACCAAGGAATTTAACAACACTCGCACTGTGGAGTGCGGCCTAACCCCGGGGTGAAGCCGCGGTGTTTCCTGACGCAGCTTCCCGCATGTGTGTTTAGGGCCCCGGGGCGAACGCGCGGCAGCCCGAGGCTCTCCAGGCCGCGGTCCCTGGGATACATGGCGGAGATGGGGAGGGATAACGTACTCACCTGTCGCCCTCCGTCCCGAATGGGGGGCTGGCGGGGTCCCGCCGCGGAGCCCGAAGCCTGTCTAAGGAGGAGCTCGATCCAATATGGCTGAGGCCTGCGCTGGGGAGCAGACTGTCCTGCACAGAGCCGAGACACAGGCCGAGGGAGGTACTGCAGCGGCGCGCACACACACACACTGCCAAGAGCACAGCCAGGGACCCAGCTGCACGCAGGCAGGCTGTGGAGGCGGGGTAGAGTGCACTGTATGGAGCCGTGCAGATTCCGAGGAGCTAATGCTGCTGTATACACACTGTCAGGAGCGCGGAGGTTCGGGAGTCATCCCGAAGCAAGGGTCTCTTTGGCGAGGTGAACGGAATACAGATTCCCAAGAAAAAGTCACAGTATGCCCAAAGAGTCAACTGTGTGAGGGATCAATCAAGTGGGCTGTGACTTAGGGCGACTTTTTATTTTTTACACTACGGATAGGGTGACCAGACGTCTCGGATTTCCCGGGACAGTCTCGGATTTCCCGGGACAGTCTCGGATTTCCCGGGACAGTCTCGGATTTCCCGGTTTTCAGTGGACTGTCCCGACACATTTCTCCATTTTAAATACAAGTCCCGGTTTTTTTAACAAAAGTCAGGCAATTCAGCAAAGCAGAATTGAAATGTATGCTCTCCTTTCACAGGTGCATCTGAAGATTGAAAAAAAGTTATTTATCTGTTTCTGTTGGTAACACAGGAGGAGGTGGGCTGCATGCTCCCAGCAGAGGGCAGACAGGGTGGGGAGGAGGTCGTGTCCGTAATATTAAATGGTGGGTGGGTGTGATCAGGAAACAGATGCAAACATGTATGTAGAATGTAAGTAACATTCACATATATAGAGGGTAATGTAATGTTGATTCCGAGTGGTGGGTTACACCACTCGGGTCCCAGAGGGGAGGGGTGTTTGTACCCGACCCCTGGGTGTTAGAGGTATTTGGCGTGACCGACGTGGACACGCGGCGTGCACATGATAGCCAATAAATAGCCCGGAAGAGCCGGGCGTGGCTAAGTTGGTTGCTGGCCACCAAAGCAACCGCAGTGTCCGTGTCGTTACTTGCCCCAACACTGGGCCTGGTGTCACGCAGTGCTAGGACACTACATTGGCGACGAGCGGGCTGCTTGCCCATCGCGTGCCCCGCCGCACTTCTGTCTGCCGCCGCGATCTCCAGCAACGCGTGTGTGCGCTCCGACGCACCACCTGCGACGATCATCTGCCGCTCAGCACACTGCATATCTCCCGCCGGAGCCTTCAAACATCCCGCGGGTAAGGCCGGCCTCACCCTCTGCATTCCTGGGTGCCCGCTGCCACCTCCGCTCTTATCAGCTTCTCAGCGCGAGCTCCGAGGGCACGTGACTCCGCCCCCTGCATTCCGCGATCTCCGCGGGGCGTCGCTAGCCCTGCTTCAGCCCCCTCCCCAGGCTTGTGGACATACCGGCTCGCTGTTACCAGGGTGGAGGCCCCCCAGTGGTGACAGTGCCACACTACAAGACACACGCTCATATTTTGGCTACAACAGTGGGGTTTGAGGTGGTTTTTTCTCTCCCGCACCTGCCCCCCTCACAGGTCTCACACCGTCGACCACCACCCTAAGGTCTTCGCCTCGCCTACGCGGCTGCCCTGTGGCCCCGCTGGACACCCTGCGAGTGCGCCCGTGCCACACAACAGTCGGCACAAGGACTCTGCCCCGCACCAGCGTAGTGGACCATGGCCTCGTTCCCCTCTCTGGAGCCATTTGCCATCACCGGCCCCCCCGTCACAGGCAGCGCGTTGGAAAGCGTGGGTGGAGCGGCTGGAAACGTGCTCGATGCCGCTGAGATCGCGGCCCCACGCCGACGCTCCATGTTGTTGCACCTGGGTGGTGCAGAGATACACAAGATCTCGAAGACAGTGAGGGAAGGTGGCCCCCCGAGGAATTACGCCACAATGCGCGACGCCATCACAGCGCACTTCGAGCCGTACGCAAACCCGGATTACGAAAGATTCCTGCTGCGCCAGGCGAAGCAGCAGCCAGAGGAGTCGGTTGACGTTTTTATGACCGCCTACGGGAACTAGCGAGCACCTGTACTCTCCCGGACGAGTCTGATGAGATACGTGCCCAGTTCATCCAAGGGTGCGCGTCGGTGAAACTTCGAGAACGGGTACTGCAAGAACACAACATGTCCATGAGAGACATACTTACGCTTGGTCGGTCCAAGGAACTGTCCAGAGCACGGGCAGCCCATATGGACCCCAACATCACGACGCAAGTCAAGACGGAGCCCGTCAACGCGATTCGCATGGACCCACCGGGAGAAAAACAGAGAGCGTCAGGGACGATCAAGAGACCCACCAAGAACGTGTCAGCGACTCGCCTATGTGGATGGTGTGGTGGTCAACACCCACGTGACGGAGGGTGTCCCGCCAACGGGAAGGTCTGCAGCTCCTGTGGCAAAGTAAACCATTTTGCAGCGGTATGCCGATCGTCTCAGCGCAAACGGCCTACAAGCGGGCGAAAGCAAGTGCGGGCCATTGAGCCGATCGAAGCAGAGGACTCCCCCACCAGTGATATGGATGAGGACGATGCGGCCACAGTCCATGTAGTCAGGATGCTTAACGCCCTGGCGCATACCCAAGCAGCTGCCCCGGTATGTAAGGTTAGGATATACGACCATCCAATAGCGGCACTTATTGACACAGGAGCCACGATCAACATCATGGCCGCGGACGTTTATCGAAAACTCCCGGCTAAACCCACACTTCAGCGTACGAAAGTACAGGTCTACGCATTTGGGAATCGTGCCCCATTAACGATGTGTGGGGTGTTCCAGACAGACCTCAAACATAAAGACACTTGCCAGCGGGCAAAGGTGTACGTCTCCCAGGAGGGTCGGGATTCCTTATCGGCTGCCGGACGGCCCAAGATTTGAATCTGATTCAGTTCGCGTTCGAAGTTCACGAAAATGATCTTGACCATCTGTTGCAAGAGTTCGCCTCCCTCTTCACCGGCATAGGATGCCTCCAAGAACCAGCGATCCGACTTCATGTGGACAAGTCCGTGACCCCAGTGGCTCTGAGGCATCGAAGGATTGCCTTCCACCTCCGACCCAAGGTGGAAGCGGAACTCCGCGTACTGGAACACGCTGGAATCATCGAAAGAGTTAGTGGCCCGACGCCGTGGGTGTCCCCCATCGTGGTGGCGCGGAAACCGAAGCAACCCGAAGCTGTACGCATATGTGTGGATATGAGGATCCCGAACCTAGCCATCAAGCGGGAGCGGCACCTAACCCCGACCATAGATGACATCATCGGAGAACTAGCCGGTTCGAGGTGGTTTTCAAAAATGGACCTCCGGTCAGGGTACCACCAGATCCCTCTACACCCGGAGTCTCGTCCAATCACTACATTCTCGACACATGTGGGCCTGTGGCGCTACACTCGACTAAACTTTGGCATTTCCAGTGCTGCCGAAGTCTTCCAGAACATCATAAAGACTGTGTTACATGGACTTCCAGGGGTGCTCAACGTGAGCGACGACATTCTGGTGCACGCGCCCACGCTTGAAGAACACCTCATGAGGCTCCAGGCGGTGTTTGCCAGGCTAAAAGAGAAAGGGCTCACTCTTCATCGTGCAAAGTGTGATTTCCTCCGCAAGGACATCAGTTTCTTTGGATACCGATTTTCTGAGAACGGTGTGGGCCCCGACCCAGAGAAAGTCGACGACATCCAAGCCGCCGCTGCACCATCCTCAGTGTCAGGTGTCCGTAGTTTCCTTGGAATGGTGGCGTATTGCGGACGGTTCATTAAGAACCTCTCCGACCTGACAGGCCCGCTGCGAGAATTGACCAAAGCAGCAAGTCCTTGGCAGTGGGGCCCCGAGCAAGAAGAAGCGTTCAAGCGCACAAAGGCTGCCCTCTCAGCGGACACCAATCTGGTGTATTTTGACCCTTGCAAGCCCTCCCAGTTGGTTGTGGATGCCAGCCCTACGGGCCTCGGTGCCGTCCTCGCACAGCGCCAAGACTGCGGAGAGTGGGCACCAGTAGCCTATGCTAGCCGGACACTCACCCCCACGGAACAGAGATACTCTCACATTGAGAAGGAAGCGATTGCGATCCTGTGGGGCTGTAGACATTTCCACATTTACCTCTATGGGCACCCGTTTGCCGTTGTGACAGATCACAAGCCTCTTATTCCTCTCTTCCAAGGATCGTCGTCCAGACCTCCCCCGTATAGAGAAATGGATCCTACAATTGCAAGAGTTCCAGTTCAAGGTGGAGTATCAACCAGGCACCAAGAACCCTGCAGATTTTCTGTCAAGGCACGCTCGGCCTGTGACCCTCCAGGAGACTGCGGAGGCGGCGGCCACGGAAGATTATGTGCGAATGATTGTGGAACGGTCGAGACCCCTGCCGATCTCTCTCGAAGATGTCGTCAAAGCCACCGCTGAGGATGACTGTCTACAGCTAGCCATCCGAGCGGTTACCTCCGGAGATTGGAAAGAGCTGCAGACCCCGGCTCCGTATCGCACTGACATGGCCAGATCCGTGTTGAAGATGTTGTATCGTGTCCGCCTGGAATTATCGTTGACACCCGACGGCTGTCTACTGAGAGGCCCTCGCCTCGTTTTACCGGAAAGCCTGCACAAGACAGCAGCGGCACTAGCGCATGGTGCCCACCAAGGCATGGTCAAGTCGAAAAGCAGGCTTCGGAGCAAAGTGTGGTTTCCCGGACTGGATCATCTGATTGAGGACATCGTGAAGAGCTGTCCGGTGTGCCTCGCCACGAGCCTCCCGGCTCCACCAGCACCGGTGATCACAGAACGTGGCCCAACTGTACCATGGGAGCGAGTAAGTGCAGACTTTGGCAGCCTGCCGGGAGGGCGACATATGCTGGTGGTTGTGGATGATTTCTCCAGATATCCAGAAGTTGAGTTTGTTGACACCACATCGGCTGTAGAAGTGATATCCAAGCTGGAGAAAATGATGGCCACCCATGGCCTTTTTGGAGAAATCCGCACAGACAATGGACCCCCGTTTACCAGTAACGAACTGGCAGACTATTTTACGTCCTACAGAATCAAACATCGAAGAGTGACGCCAAGGTGGCCGCAGGCAAATGGAGAAGTAGAACGGCTAATGCGAACCCTAAACAAGACTGTTCAGATTGCTCTAGCGGAACATCGACCTGTAGAACAGGCACTGTATCAATTCCTAAGAGAGTACCGGTTAACCCCGCACTGCACGACAGGTGTTGCTCCAGGACGAATGTGTTTTCATCGAGCGGTCAGTGACACTATCCCTCACCACCCACAGTGGGCTGACGCTCCATGCCCGCCAAACCAGTCTGAGACCCGGCGACAGCACAACAATGAAGACGCCTCTCGGCGACGGCGTGCCCACAAAGGTTCGTTGGCAATAGGTGACCGGGTGTTGGTCCGCGACCGGCATCCAGGTGGAAAATTCCGCCTGCCATTTGAATTGGAAGTTTGGACTGTGACCAAGATCTGTGGCACTCGAGTTACTGCCAGAAGGGGCCGGGAGTGGGTGACAAGAAATGTGTCTCATTTCAAGAAAACTCATAGTCACCTCATAGAACGAAGTTCGGGTGGAGACGTCGCTGGAACGGATGCCCCACTCAGGAGTTTTGATTTGTCGGACGACGCAGACGACTTTCCGGAAACATCGTCAGAAAGGCTGAGCGGAACTCCGGTATTAATACAGCCATCGGAAGAAATCCTGCCCCAGGCAGAGCCAGAGAAGAGGAGAGAGAGTCCGCCGACTGCGACAAAAGAACAGGAGCTGGTCTCGCTGTCTACACCCGCCAGGGACAGTCGGAGGCGGTATAATCTGAGGGTCCATCCGAGGCCTTCCCAGAAATACCGAGACTTTGTGACCTGGTAACGGAGAGATGTGGCTGGGCCATGCTCAGTAGCCGAGGAGCTGCTGCGTGAAATCAAGTAAGACTGTTCCATGTGGTATCGCCATTTGATATATGAACATTGCGAGATTTCCTGTTTGTTTGGGTTTTTGTTAAAGTGTTTATTTTTGGATTTAGTATAAGAGGAATGTAATGTTGATTCCGAGTGGTGGGTTACACCACTCGGGTCCCAGAGGGGAGGGGTGTTTGTACCCGACCCCTGGGTGTTAGAGGTATTTGGCGTGACCGACGTGGACACGCGGCGCGCACATGAGATAGCCAATAAATAGCCCGGAAGAGCCGGGCGTGGCTAAGTTGGTTGCTGGCCACCAAAGCAACCGCAGTGTCCGTGTCGTTACTTGCCCCAACACTGGGCCTGGTGTCACGCAGTGCTAGGACACTACAGGTAATATTTCAAACGGTACTCCTTGCAGGTAATAAGTATAAGTAATTCAAATAATAAGGGTATATTTGAATAGTAGACCTCTTCTGCCGGCCTGATTAATGGTGACTCTGTAAATTATCATCGTTTGCACAGGGATTGCAATTATGGCCCTCTTTACGAGTTGGCTGATAAATTGGCATAAGTGTGGCAACCCTTAACCGCTCATATTGAAATTCTGAGTTTTGTGATGAATATCGACAGGTTTAACCTAGCGATATTTATTGGTGAAATATGCTTAGTAAGTACTGAAACATGCAGAAAGACATATGTTATTCTCCAATAAACTTGTGCTAGGTGATAATTAGGGCTGTGCGTAATTATAAATAGGTCATTTACCACGCTTACATGGCTGGTGAAAATGTGGTATGCCAATGTCACCAGGGACGTACTTAAAAATGCGTCACTTCCTCTATGTGACTCCATGTTCAGAATTCAGAGTTGCCCTGGAACTTTCAATGAAAGCTTATTTGAAGCTCCAAGCTCAGTCAGGTCTCCAGCAGGTTGGATAAATTCTTTCAGTTTGCACGGATTGGATTACCGGGGAAACAACATGGCCTAGATGCACCGGCATCTGGCTACGATTGGCAGCTGGGGTGGCCGAAAGGACCATAGAAAGGGCCTGGGGTGCTGCGGCCCCCCCAGATGTTGCAGACTGAAAGGCAGACCTGGACAGGTGCCAGGGGGCGGAACAAGTGATTTACAAAGCCAGAGGTTGTCCCAAAAAGTGGGGGAAAGTGTGTGGGGCCTGACAAGAGTATAGGGGATATGGCTGAAAGGGGGGCTGGGAAATAACCTCCGGAAGGGGGAAGGGGGAGGGGAAGGCAATCACGGTGACCTAGGTGTGCATTTCCTACGATAATGGGCCGTAAAAGCGCCACTTTTGCATGGATGGAAGTGTTTATCCTGTAATGTTCCGAACCAATGATTTGTAGATGGATAACAAATGTCGACTCACTCTCCGTTTTATGCTGTATGGAGCTTATGTTCAATAAAAAGAGTTTTAAAAAAAAGGGTAGTTCTCTGATGAGTGAAGGGTGAGGACCCCGGTACCTAGGGTCTGTGGACAGACTCGCTATGTCACAAAGTGCACAGGACAGGGCCCCCAAGCCTGTGGAGGGCTCCCTTGCTTGGTCAGGAAAAAAGGCTCTGACTGGACTCGGGTCAGAGCTCCGGCTGGCCTGGGGCTGGAATCATCCATCCCTGAGCTCTGTTCCTTGGCATGTCGTGCTGCAATGTGCCAGATGGGGTCCTGCAGGCTGTGATTTATAGTGATGTTGCATAGTAGTGTCATACTGTGATTGGTGGATTCTTGATGAAGCTGCACTAATTGGCTGATTGTCTTAGTTTATATTGCAGTTTGTGTAGAATTGAGTAGACTACAATGGGCGGCTGTGTTGAAAAATCTGAAGTCCCTGTGATTGAGGCAGAGAAAATGTCTTCAGAAGATTCACCTACATATGAAATGACTCTGAATTTAGGTCTTCATATGTTGATGTGGTAAAAAGATTAGATTGAGATCACATCCGATGACAAGAACAAGTGTTACAGCATTTTTATAAATGCAAATTGATGCAATTAACCTGTAGAAATAACGTATAGGCCAAAAACGAGAAGCCACATAAAAAAAGGCAAACGAGAACACTAGGCTTTTATAGCAAGTCATGTTAAGTTAGGAATGCTTAGAAATGCAGTTTTCTTTTTCATTTTTACTGAACTTAGGTCAACATTCTTAGTAATGTGAAGATGTGAAGAGTTCAATGATAAAATGTGCTGAACCAACATGATTTAATAGAAAAAGATAGTTTTCGACCTTCCCATAGACATATTTTTCATAGAATACTATAGGGCATTAAATAATATAGTTAATTCTACTTAAGTGTTTCTTCAGGAATAAGAATTGTAAGTTAGAATATGTAAGAAAGAGATGATTTAATTTGTGGATTGACAGAGCTAACCGTGAACTGTTTTGCTTTGCACATTATGAACCAATGGAAACCAAACCACGACTTGTACAGTGTTATCAGTAATTTTACTGTAGGAAGCTGGCTCTCTATATACTATACCAAAAAGAGGTATAGTGTGCAGAGAGCCCAGTGGATCCTCAGAGGCTAAAGGAGAGAATACTAATGCTCTTTTTTGTGGTAGTGTGGGCGAGCAGTTAGGGTTATCAGAAGGTAGTGTTAAGCATTTGTTGAACACACAGTGCGATAAATGAGACACACACTCAATGAATAAGTTCCAAGACCAATTTCTAAAAATAATACTTGGTTATATTTATTTAGTAGAGACACAGAACTTCGTCTTAGGTAAATACATTTTGCAGTAGAAATACTTTTCAATATCAAAAATGGACACAGTGCAATTTTCAGACTTTGCAATGTTAACCTATTGGATGAAGAAAACATTCAGCATACATATAGGTGTCATCGACTTACAAGACGAGTCTTCAAGAGTTAAGGTCAGTATTGGGCAAGGTTCAGTTCAGCACCAATAGTACACCTCCAGCGGCATGGGGGTGGTCAGTTGCAGGTGCAAATACGGTGACGAGGGCCCAATACAACTCAATGAAGAAGGGGGCAATCAAACGGAGGCTGCTAACAGGTAGGTAGCAGCAGCTTGGGGAGCCAGTCTCCGGGGGTTGAAGCAAGCACTGGGCAGGATCCAAAGCAGTGCCAATACTACACCACCAGCAGCACAGGGGTGGGTGGGTGCAGGGTGTCAACACAGCATCGGGTGCCCAATGAAAAGCAATAGAGAAATGCCAAATCGTAAAAAGGCTCAGGCCAGGAGGCACGTCGAAGAAAAGCAACAGCCGGAGAGGTAAGTTGCGATGCTCGGGGACTTAGAGACACCTTTGGTCTTCTTCACCAAGGCCCAGGGCGGACGTGTGCAGGAGTGTCTTTTCACGTCAGAAACGGCTTACTGGAACAGGTCGCGGTTGAGGGTGGACTCCGTGCAGAGACTGCAGGCGACATCAAGAAGTCCAGAAGGGGTCAATCCTCTCTGGACTCGGGATCTGGAGCACTGGGGAACCTCACTTGGACCAGTGGGCTACTTGGATTCAGGCTGGAGGCATCGGGTGCAGAGGTGGAACCAGGAGCAGGGTTTCACGGTTCTTCAGGTCACAGAGTCTTTGCTTGAAGATGGTTATTTTTTAACAGGTCTGCTGTTCTCGGGAGATCTTGATCTATGGCGAAGGCAGGCAGTCCTCCCAAGGTTTTGGAGGTCGCTGGGCTGCAGGATGAGTCACCGTTTGGCGCAGGATCATCGAGAGCTGCAGAAAGGCTGGTATGACTGGGGCCAATTCAGTAGTTCTCTGCAGTCTTCTCTGCTGGTGCGTCTTTGTGCTGTCCGGCTCTTCTTAGGTCACCAGGAACTGAAGTTCAAGGTCTGGGTATGCACCTAAATACTAGATTTAGGGGTGTTACAAGGGAGTGGCAGGTAGTGGCCAATGGGCCCCTGTGGTGTCTACACCCTCTATTATGCCCACCCCCTGTTGGAGGGGGGCATAGTCCTAGCCCTGATTGGATAAGTCCCACCATCTTCAAGATGGTGGTCACTGAAAAGTGTACTTCACCTCGCCTCCAGCACTTGAGGGGTGGAGTTGGTAAAGTGAGGGCACACCTCCTATTCTTTCTAAGTTTTTCTGCCTGTCCTCACACCAAAAAGGGGGCGAGGATGGGAAGGGGGCCCGTTTCCTCTAACAGGAGAGGCTGGGGTTGCATTACAAAGGCGGCAAGGCCTTTGAAGCTCTCCGCGACAGATGGCTCTTCCTGGCCAGAGGGAGGTGTGAACACCTCCACTCAGGAAAGGCATTGTGCTTGACCTCTGAGTGCGCAGGCACTCACCCCATGAGGTTAGACGCTGTCTGGTGGTAGCAGGCTGGCTTAGGTCAGTCGGTGACCACACTAAGGGTTGGTAGATTTCAGGAGACCCTTCCAAGGGGTCCTCTTTGTGAAATGTTTAATAAATCTGACACTGGAAGCAGTGCAGGTTTGTTATGTTGAGTTGCTTGATACCAAACATACCATACATCAGTGAAGCCATTGTGGAGCTGGGGAATTTGCAATGACGATTGTACAGCCCATGTACTTTATATGGCTTCCCTGGTCACTTGCAATATCCAGGAATCGACAAGGATATTGCAAGGGCATATCTGCTCACGCAGATATGCCTTCACAGGAGATATAGTGTACCCTGCCTTAGGGCTAAGGCATGCCAGAGGGGTGTCTTCCCTATATCCTATGCAGCGTCTGTGGGCATGACACACAGGGATGTGTGCCATGTCGACTCTTCAGTTTTGTCTGCACCAAGACGCAGCTGTAGTGGCAGTGTGCATGTGTTTGGTGAGGGGTCTCTTAGGGTGGCACAATTTGTGCTGCAGCCCTTAGGGGACCCTCAATGACCACAAGACCCTTGGTACCAGGGGTACCTTTTAATAGGGACTTATATTAAAGTGGTGCCAATTGTGAAAACAATAGGTACAGTTTAGGGAAGCAGCTCTGGCACATGGGACCTGGTTGGCAGGGACCCTGTGCACATCCAGTCAAAATTACATCATTTTCCAGGCAAAAAGAGGGGGCTAACCATGTCCAAAAGAGGCACTTTCCTACAGTTACCTATAATACTTAATATTTATAAGTCTTTGTTTCAAGACAGTGTAGATAGTGGAAGATTTTCCGTTCCCATGAAGACATTGTGCTCCAATTGGTGGAGAAGATGGACTGCTGCAACATTTGTTTTAGTTGTAGATATCTAAATGTCATATTAGAGAGTGTTCCTAGACTAGAGTGATCTTAGGAATGAGCTTCTTTTACTTTCAAGACCCAGACTCTCTATGCTCTGTGCTGTGAGCAGACCCATTAATTTCCCCTTATTAGAATCTATGCTGTATTTCTGAGACTCCACTTAATTTCCTGAACTTCTCTTCAAGAGAAGTGCTATTTGAATTGCTTAAAGATGTATGATTTTACCTCTCGTATGCAAACTCTTTATGGGTTTAAGATACTTTTCACCTCTTAAGATTTAGAATTGGGATTTTATTCATATGGAATGCGTTTTATGTTCTGTATTGTTATTTGAGAAGACTCAATTGATGATTAATAACGAAATACTTGCAAAAAGATTTGAATAAAACCCTTTAAACTCACATAAAAATCTCATCATTGACTCCCAATAATTGATATTTGTCTGTGATGCAAAATTTTAATTTTGATTTGCAGCTTCTGATTAATTCTTTACCTACGTCCAAGGTCCGGAGACCAAGGACCCAGTAAAAGCTGGGACTTTATATTTAGGTATGCTGAAAAACAAACCAAATAGTTATTAAGGTACCATGCTCCACCAAAGCAAAGCTAGTAGCAGAGGATGGTTTACATAGTGAGAAAGAGGAGCTGCAAAAATGTAAAAGTGCCCAATGTACATTAAAACGCCCAATGCCCATATGCCCAATGCCCGAGTTTGAAGATTGATAGAGTGTGGTTTACTGAGGCGGTTGCCGGTGCTGAATTGAAGGTGTGAATATTAAAAGGGTTATGCGTCGCAATTTGTTTTGGTTATTGTGATTTGTGATTTGTATAAGCATTGATGTGTTGAATTAAAGAGCTTGAGATTTGTTGAGTTTCACATGTTTTTGTTGAAGAAGATAAAGAGGTTATCAGACTAAGAAGTAGTCTAATATCCCGGGATAGAGAATTAAACAAAGAGGTGATTTTGGTATTCTTGTCTGCTAATGAGTTGAAGTTCAGGTCGTGAGACATCGTTGACTGCACAATTGAGATAGGGATCGAAACAGATTGTTGTAACTGTACTAAAATTGATCAGTATTAGTGGAACCGGATGCACAAAGGTGCCACTACATTAATTAGGTGATTTCCCGCTGGTTGAGATTTCATTGGTGTGTGTTGAACTCTTTTTTTGTTTGAAAAAAGTCAAAGGGTGTAAAAACCTAAACATTTCGGTTGTTGAATTGTTCTACTTGATTTCTTTAGAAGAAGCAGACAAAGACTGTTATTTTACGTGCATAGAATTGTAACATTGAAGCTTTGTGTGTGTACGAAGAAATTGTAAAGGAGCCTGAGACGCTGCAAAGAGCAGGTTGTCACGTCACATTGTGCCCCGCTGGTATTGGTCAGTTGCTGTGAAACGTCACTTTGAGATTGTTTGAGCTGTGTGAAGAGTTGCGCTGCTATTGGTTGGTTGGCTTACATAGTCGCGCTGTGATTGGGGAAAGGGCTTACTGAAATCTGACAAATACGAAACAGAATCAAAACATTGAAGGTTTATATTTTGTGCTTTACCATTTGTTGAACTAAATCTGAAAATATAAAGTTTTTCAAAGCAATTAAAGGTATAGTAAGAGGTGATGTGACTATTGCTGTTTGGGAAATGAAGAGGCACCTCCTGAGGGTATGCCTGCTTACTGCATGATGATTGAGGAAGGGGTACACACATGTGTAAGGCTTCGTCAGTGGTGCAAGATCACTGAGAAAGAGGGTGCATTAAGTTTTCCAAGATGGGGTACATTCAAACTTAGAATTATTGACAGATTGAGAGAGACGCTTTGTGAAAAAAGCCACCTCCTAGAACTATACAATTTGAAGCCTTAAGTGCTTGGGAGAAACTGGTTTGAGGTAGGGAGAGGGAGAAATATCAGAGACTAACTAAACAAGCTGCAAAAAATGTTGCTGATTCTGTATGAGATGAAAGACAGTATAGATAGAGAAAGGCGGTAGTAGAAGGAACCAGATTATATCCAGCTATTACAAATGAGAAACCAGAAAAATCTGAGAAACCCAAAAATGCTAACGCCAAAAGGGAAAAAGAGACAAAGGAGGTAATAAAATCCGATACTGATTCAGGAGATTATATTTTGGATGAATTACTGACTACACATCCACCATCTAATGTGGTTCTGTGACTGATACTGAAAGATTGGCAACTACTGATGTGGCTATTGCCCATGTTGATGCAAATGCATATCAAATTGATAGGCCACTGCCAATGCCCCAGCCTGCTGTAGCACAACCCGTAATGACAGCCTGTTATGAGACGGTCTGTTCCCCAACGAGCCTTAATAAATAATGTAGCAGTTCAAGTAGGGACTGTTCAGACTGCAATGCCTCCATGCTTCCATGGTAACTGCACCAGCACCCGTTGCTAGGGTGAGCACAGCACAGCCAGTAGGGATGTGCATGCCGAATGCCCAGATTCATTTTATCCCAAATGCAGCAGCTCAAGGAACTGTTGGAGGAGCCCCAGTGATTAGGATTTATCACAACTTCACTGAATTCACAGATTGTGGTCTGGACACCCCCACAAACTATTCAATCATTAGGAGTCTTTACAACACAAACGACACAGGGTGAGACAAACTTCAGGATGTGATTTTTTCCCCCATGGTTGAGGAAGCTTCCAGAGCTAGCACCAAGAAAGAACGTGCAAGAGTTTCGGAAGTTAGTCAGAATGAGAAAAGAGTGAGAGACCATTAAATGTCCCGAAATTAAAAATAGAATTAGAGGAAATAATTAGAGTATGTTTGGATCTGTATCACATTAACCAGTATAAAAAAAGGAACATATTTATTTGTGCAAAGAAATCACTAGGAGAGCAGGTACAATACACAAACAATTGACTGAATTGGCAAATAAATATGAAGTCAATCTTTCAAAAAGTGCCCATTGAGAAAAGTTTTAGAGTGCAGATAGATGATGAATTAATCAAGGCAATGCGTTCTTCAGGAACGCGATTGCATCACATTGTTGAATTAGTAAAAAGTGTTCATAAATGGAGTGAATTTGAAAAATTTGAAAATAAACGGGCAAAGAAATATGAAAAGAAAAAGCCAGGCAGAAACAGCTGAGGCTAAGCAAAAGCCACATCCGGGTCCTCCGGATGATGAAAGGACTTCAACTTTCCCATTAAGAGAGATACCTTTTGGAGGGTATGTACATGTGCTGGGTAGCAGAGGAGACCTTGCATAATTTACAAACAATTTTCTCAAACCGAGAGACAGTCCAATCAATAGTATACACAGGTTGAAAGGTTTGTCAAGATTTCAAAGGTGCTGTGGTTTGATTTGAACACCTACTTTAACATTGTTGTCCCGAATGATTTGTGGGCTGAATGCAAAATGTCTGTACATTAGCTAGATGCAGAGTCGCTGAGAGAATCTTGTACGAATGCACCATTGTAGTGTAGTTCCTATTTCCCTAATAGGCTCTGCGCATTGGAATAATATACCCTATAGGTTTGGCATAGGACTGAGGTCAGTATGCCCCTATCGAGTATATTAAACTTAATTACTTTTGTGCCAGCTAACTCAGAGGCCACTAGAAACTCCTTGTAAACAAGAAGGGAGTAGTTTCTGGCAACCGCAGAAACATGACAACTTTGTTTCCCTTTTAGAATCGGAATACTTCTCAGAATCGTGGAAACAATAGATAACAGTTTCACTCAGCTAGTCGTGCATGCTTAGTTTCCTCAGAGTTACACAGAAAGAATAGATGGGCGTTTCAATAAAAAGGTTTTATTGAACAGTCTTGTTTCTCGTGTAAGAGATATGAGCTGTTATGATCACAAAACAGTATGCAAGATGTATAATGTACAGCGTAAGCAGTAGAAATAAATAATACTGCGCTAGCATGATCTTTTAGCATATATTTACATACATAAATAACATGAGCTAAAAATGCGAGTACTCATAAGATGCTTCTCTAAGCTAGTTCTACCCCAATGTGCCTAACCTAGTCTAGGTGTAGGGCAAGGTAAGAAGTAGGTGAAGTATTCTCTAGTATGGTATACTAAGAGTCTGTTAAGTCTAGTATGCCAAGAGTCCCTCTAGGTTCTAGTCAGCTCCATACCTTGAGAATGAGAGAGGTGGGAATCTCCTGCCGGATCTCAAACTCTAACACCCCGCGAAGGGAGTCAGAACACTGGAAGCTGGATTCTTCTGCGAGCAGGAATGACAGCGTCTTCTCAGTGCGTCAGGCCGGGATACGGGCTCCTCTGAAGTCGAGGTCTCCTCTAACTTGCTTGGGCAAGGGAAGGTATATTTAAACATGGTAGGTGCCTTGGAATGTTAGCATTGACGTGAGGTCGGATAGAGGAAGACGTCAGGAATGAACCCTTAAGGTATAGCGGTTCATGCATAATAGATGAGTTCTTGGAGAAATCAATAATCCTGTGCTAGGGGAACTCCAGAGAGCTTAAGGGTCGGGTTTCTAAGAACTCGTTGTGACGTTAGGGTGGACGGATGTCAGTGACCATGCCTGTATTTGGAGTGCACGGCTAATGCCTAAATAAGGACTGGGATTCTATGCCTATATAAGGGCAATGCGAATTGTGCCTATATAAGGACATGTTTCAGGAAAACCTATATACGGACACCTAAAGCGGAATACAACACCCACTCCACTTTCGAATGAACCTGTTGTGATGCATAAATACAATGAGGCGATTACTTTCTTGAAGGCCAGAGTGCTTCCGAAAGATTTTGATTATATGAGGTTCAACAGAATTCAGCAGAAAGCCACAGAATTGGTGCATAATTACTATGAAAGATTATTAAAGGCATTTCAGCAGCATACAGTTCAGATGCATCTTGAACCTACTGATATGGGATTCTTTATTTCGCAGTTCGTGCTTGGTTTGAGACTGGAGATCAGCCAGCACATACAGCAGAATGTGATTTGTTGTCATTAGATGAGGTCTTGAAGTATGCAACGTATTGTAGTGATGAACAAAAGATGAAGCAGAGGAAAATTAAAGAGAAACTCATGCGGGCACAAATGAAGTTTGTGCAGAAAGTTTTTCAAAATTGGTCTTTTGCAGGAAATGTTGGTACAATGCAGAATGTTGGCTTCCAGAATGAGGTGCAGGTCTTTGGTCACCAAGGTGTACAAGGAGGTATGGTTTGTGATCAGGAAAGAGGTCGAGGAGTTCTGTTTGATCCAAGTACAGGTGTAGATGTTGAAATGTTGAAGAAAATGACTGCATGACATCTTTGTAAGAAAAATCTGGCCATTAGAAATGCGAGTGTAGGCTTAATCCAGATAGAATGAAGGCTGTTAATCAAATGCAGGGAGGAAATCAGGTCCAAATACAAAACGCTTCTGTTCAGCAAATGAAAGTGTATATGCAGACACAGATTCCGAGGATGCCAGTCCCACAAGTCCCTATGGCTCAACAGTACGTGGGCAATACAAAACTGAATTTTGATAAAATGTCCAGAGTAAACAAAAATACATTTCAGACTCAAAACCGGAATGCATATAGAAAAACATCTCAATAAAACTCTGGTAGTCTATCTTGAAAATAATAAAATATTATTTGGTTTTAGGTCAAATCAAAGTACTGAGACTGCACTGGTAGCAGTCTCAGAAGAAATAGGATCTATTATGGATGGGGGGAGGCCGTGGTGATCCTTTTGGATCTTTCCGCTGCCTTCAATACGGTGAGCCATGAGGTCCTGATAAAACAGCTGGCAGACATTGGGATTACTGGGTCAGCCTTGAATCTCCTTGCTTCATTCTTGGAAGGTCGTGTACAAAGGGTGGCCCCTGGGAATTTAATTCTAAATTATTTACCCTGACTTGCGGGGTTCCCAAGGGGTTATCTCTCAGCCCAATGCTTTTTAATATCTTTGTGGCTCCCTTAGGCAAGCGGACCCATTCTTTTTTCTTCGCCACAGTAGAGTAGGCTGATGATACGCAATCTTGGTATCAATTTCTAGCAATGTGATGGAGGTGGCTGATCGATTTAATAGATGTGTGCGAGCAATCGATAGCTGGATGAGCAAATATTGTTTAAAACTGAATTCCCAAAAGACAGCAGTTCTTATTTTTGGGAAGGAGGCTAAGTTTTGGGGTGATGCATAGTGGCCGGAGTCTCTTGGCTCTCTTCCAATGCCAGTTTCCAAAGTAAGGAATTTAAGTGTCATTTTTTATGCAGAACTGTAATTTGAGGCCCAGATAAATACATTATCCTCTTCTTGTTTTTTTATCTTAAAAATGTTGAAGAAAGTATTACCTTTTATTCCTCTTGATCTCAAAAAAGCAGTAGTCACTTCCTTAGTCTTATCTAGGCTCAACTACTGTAATGCCTTACATATTGGCATTGAACAGAGATCACTAAATGCTGCTTGTCGTCTTCTGAAAAAAAATCAAAAGTTCAAGTCTGTAGCAGGTGCTTTTGTGGAGCTTCACTGGCTCCCGCATAAGGAAAAGGATTGCCTTTAAGGCCTTGTGTTACATGGGTCAGGCCCAGAATATCTCAGAAGCAAGTTCAGGTGGTCCTCCCCTAGGAGCCTCCTATGGTCTGCCACATCCAGGTCATTAATAGTTTCCAGGTTTAAGAAAGTGGCCTGGGGCGGCCGTAGTTTTGTTCATTCCCCAGGCGTTTTTGCCCCAACATCTAAAAAAATCAGACTAATCTGCTTTGTTTACGCAAGCATTTAAAAACTTGGTTATTCTCTCTTTCTAAATAATGCGGTTCTTTTTGTGCCGATTACTAGTGACTCTGTGACTGGTCGTATATCTATGCTAGTGCCAAGATGCCTTCAGACAATCACGCGCTCTACAAGTTTATAAATCAAATCATTAAGAACAATTGAAGAGTTGCCCCCCCGATTTAAAAGAGACTGTAAATCCAGAAGTGTGGGATTTTACAGGGAAAGACGTCAGACTGATTAAAGGTGTAGAACCAGTCCAAATCACAGTCAAAGTCAATGCAATTTTTACAAGAACACCACCCTATCACATGACACCAGAGATAGTAGCAGGAATAACACTATTAATTAACGATAGGTTACAGAAAGAAATTTTGAGAGAAATAATTGGGAGCATGCAACTCACCAGTTATGGGATTATAGCAACCAAACAGAAAATTCAGAATGTTGCAGGATTTGAGAAAAATTAATGAAAATGTTATCCCATGTTGCCCTGTGGTACCGAATCCAGCCACCATGTTATACCAGATTCTGTGCACAGTAGAATGGTTCACTGTTGAGGACCTTTGTCAGGCTTTCTTCTTTATTCCCTTACATGAAGGCAGCCAGTTTCTGTTCTCATTCGTGTTTTGAGAGAGAGTTTTGGAATGGTGCCAAGTCCCACAAGGGTATACTGAGAGTCCCTCAATTTTCAACTAGATACTGAAGAAGAATCTGGAGACATCGCAAATACTTTGTACTTCGGTTCAGTACACTGACAATCTACTTGAACCGTCAGAGACAAAAGAAGCCTGGAAACAAAATATGATTGCACTTTTAAACATAAAGTGTCCCATAGTAAATTACAATTTTTTATTTTATTTTATTTATTTAGTGTTTTATAGCACGCCAACGTGACCCGTTAGGGTATCAGAGCGCTTTACAGGGATAACACGTTGTATACAAGTATGAAATAGTCAAAGAAAAAAAAAAACATGAGTAGAAGGAGGTGAAACATTTGGGGAATAACAGGGTGTATACAATGTTCAGATCATAATGCAGAGAAATCCAGCAAATACATTTGTGGGAGTCCAAGGTCAGTACAAGATGGATAGCAGCCAGTCATTCCAAACTCTAGCGGCAACAAAAATAAGCAAAGCCACTGAGCGGTGTG
Organism: Calotriton arnoldi; assembly: GCA_963921515.1. Taxonomy (NCBI): domain Eukaryota; kingdom Metazoa; phylum Chordata; class Amphibia; order Caudata; family Salamandridae; genus Calotriton; species Calotriton arnoldi. The sequence goes on from CAWUFW010002634.1 coordinate 1,455,169, forward strand.
TGCAATGCATGATTTATGGGAGAAACTTGCCCATTAGGAAGGTTTTGGCTTCCTTTTTAAACATTGACAGAGAGGGAATTTTTCTGATAAAAGACGGCAGCGAGTTCCATATTCTTGGTGCGGCCCCAGAGAAAGCACAATTGTAAGTTTTTTCCTTTCGGAAGCGGGGTGGCTGGAACACAAAGTCTCTGACGGACCTGGAGTTTCTGGCTCCACCAAACCATGATTTTCTGGGCGAGATATGCTGGGGATTTCGTGTGTAGTGCTTTGTGGGTGATACATTCCAGTTTGAGTTGGATTCTGGCTTCAAAAGGAAGCCAGTTCAGCGCCTTCAGATGCGGTGAGATGTGGTCGAATTTTTTTGAGCCTGTTAAGAGTCTGGCGGCGGCGTTGAGGCAAGCTTTTAGGGGGGCCGTGGAGATCTTGGGCAAGCCTGAAAGGGTTGAGCATCTGTATTAGATTCTGGAGATAACTAATGCCTGGACTGCCATTTGTAGATCCGAGGCATCAAGGAAAGGTTTAAGTTTCCTCAGGTAGCTCAGGTGAAATCTGGCAGTTTTAGCCATCGAGTTGATGTGGTCTCGCATATTCAGGTTGCTGTCCAGGGTTATGCCGAGAGATTTGGCAGATTCCACTATGGTCGGTGTGCAGTTTAGTGCTGTGATCGACTTGGTCCATTCCTGGATGTCAGTGTTACTTTTAGGGGGGGGGGGTAGATTAGAAGGAACTCTGTTTTTTGTGCATTTAGTTTGAGCTGGTTGCAGGCGAGCCATTGAACAGTCAGCTTTAGGGCCTCATTCAAAGAGTAGATCTCCTCTAGAGATGAGATTTTGATGTAGATCTGGGTGTCATTGGCATACATGTGGAAGGAGATGTTGGTGGTACGTAATAATTCAGCTAACGGTTCAAGGTAGAGATTGAAGAGGGTTGGGGAAAGAGTTGATCCTTGGGGGACTCCGATCATTATCGGGGAAGGAACAGATAGATTACTGTTGACTAAGAATCTCTGGGTGCAGTTCCGGAGGAAGGATCTAAACCATTCGAGAACGGTTCCCCTTACTCCCATCCTGAATTCGAGGCGTTCAAGTAGTTTCTCGTGGTTGACTGTGTCGAATGCCGAGGATAAATCCAGTAGAATTAGGAGACATGTTTTGCCTTGGTTAAGGGCTTGGAGAGCATCATCCACAATATGGAGAATAGTAGGTTCCGTGCTGTGCCCAGGCCTGAACCCGGATTGGAATTCGTCTAGCAGATTAAAGTTGGTGATATGTTGGCTCAGTTGAAGTTGCACACATTTCTCCAGAGCTTTCGTAAGAAGTGGGATATTGGTCTGAAATTGTCTGGAGTAGCAGGATTCAAGGTGGGTTTTTTAAGATAGGGACGACTTGACCGGCTTTTAGAGGGTCAGGTATGGACCCTTGTAGTAGGGAAGCGTTGATTATTGTACTCCAAATGGGAATGATAAATTGGGAGGTCGCGGCCACGCAGCTGGAGGGGAGTGGGTCATTAAAGTGGTTATTTGGATTTAAGGAGCATAGAATTTTCGAGATGGAATGGTCGTCATATTACTTGAAGTTGGACCAATGCGCTTGGTTCTTGGGTGTTGTCTGGGGGGGAAGAGAGGAGAGATGGGACCCGGCAGGAAGAGGTCGGATGTTGGTGGCAGAATTAAGTTCTTTTCCTAGGGAGGTAATTTTGGCTGTAAAGAAGGAGGAGAACTCCTCACAGGTTATAAGGGATTTTGAGGTTTCTTTGGAAGTTTTAGCCAGTTTGTTAGATTGGTGTTTGACCATTTCAAAGAGCTTACGAGGTCTGTTCTTAGCGTTTTCCAGTTCCGATCTAAAGAACTCTTTTTTTGATTTGAGGATGTTCCTGTTGTAAGCATTTCTGGTCTGTCGGAGAAGTTTTAGTTGGGAGGCTGAGGGGTGCTGTCTCTAGGTTCTTTCTGTTAGCCGGAGGGTTCTCCTTTCATTGTTGAGGTGATCCTTTGAACCAGGGGTTTTTGTCTTTAACTCTGGATCTTCTTAGCTTTAGCGGGGCAAGATCATCAATTATGTCAGATATAGTTGAGTTGTAGTGTTCTGTTAGGTCGTTGACTTTGAGAGATTGGGGGGGGGGGTGGGTTGTCATTCTCGCAACGTGCAGCCAGCTTCTCGAGATCTAGGCTCTTTGTGTCCCTGAGCCAGAGATTTCGGTTTCACAGGTTGCGCTGGCCTGGTCTTTTGGGTGCCAGGCAATAGGAAGGTAATAGCATGGTGGTCAGACCAGTCGCATGGATCTATTGAGTTAAGCCTGACCGCCGTTGCCTTAGCAATGATCCAATCCAGTGTGGCGCCTTTCGTGTGAGTTGGTAATGTGCAGGGTTGAGTAAGTGATTGGTCAGCAAGGAAGTCTTTGAGGGCGTTCACCTGAGGGTCATTGAGGTCATTCCAGTGCAGATTAAAGTCTCAGAGGAAAATGTCATTGGAGTGGGGGGAAACCTTAGCTGTAATGATTTCCATGAGGGGGTCGATGAAGGTGTCGTTCTTGCCTGGGGGGGGGTGGTAGAAGATGTGCAGTTTGCACAACTGGGTAGCGTTGTTACATATGGAGAGTGCAAAATATTCGCAGGAGTTGGAGGGGTCAGCGTGAAGTTCAGTGACGAGGAGGTCTGAGCGGTAAATGCAAGCAATGCCTCCCCCTTTTTTTAATTGCCTGTCAAGCCTTACGATGCTATAATTTGAAGGGACCAATAAATCTAGGTAAGGTGACGATGATTCATTGAGCCATGATTTGGTAAGGATTGCTACGTCAGATTTTTGGCTCAGGATGAGAGCGGCGATGTCGGAGGCATGCTTTGCTGCTGATCGGCAGTTAATTAGGAGGCCGGAGAGAGGAGGGTCGTTGCATGTCTTGTGAGTTAGGGAGGATAAGGGTACTTGCACTAAGTTGTTGCTGTTTACTCCTCTGTTACAGAGAGTTGATGGTCTATTAGAGTTGATTGAAACCGTGTGAATTAAGCATTCATCTTTCTTGTCTGGAGCACTGGGGGCGTCAGGAGAGGACTTATAGGATAAGAGGAGGGCTTGAATTTCGTCCTCCGAGAGGTAGTAGGGATGCTTGCGAAGGTGTCTAAAGGCTAGTGGCAAGGGTTGAAGGAAGGGCTTGGTGAGTGGGGGAAGAACTGAGTTCTGGAGAGCTTGATATTCGAGATAGATTGTTCCGTGAGGTTAAGGATGCTTTTCAGTTCAAGAATGGAGTTATGGATTCTCTGAGCTATGTTGGTTGCTCTGAGGTTCAGAGTTTCAAGGTCCATAAGTGAAGGTTGAACCTGCGGGAAGGCGACCAGTGGGTCAGGACTTGTCCTGCTGGCATGGTTGGGTAGCCTGGTAGTGTAGCTCGACCACCCTGCGTCTAGGTTTCTGAGAAGAGGGGTGTGCGAAGGGCTAGGCACGCTCAGCAGGGTGGACATAGGGCTATTGGGGCGGGTGTCCGCTGCGCTGTGAGTGACTAGTGTGTTAGTCACTATGAGTGATCGAGAGGAGCGAGGGTTGGAAGAGGGCGGCGGCGTTGTCTTATTGAGAGATGATGGAGGTTGGGGGGGAGTGGAGGGAGGTTCACTAGTAGATATAGGGGAGATGCTGCCCTACTGTCTAAAAGAAGTCCAATATCTAGGACATATCATTGAAAAGTGAAAGAGAAAAGTGTCACAAGAGAGAGTAGAGGCAATTTTAAAAATGGGTCCTACTAAAACGCAGAAAGATGTCAGAATGTTTTTGGGAATGGTTGGCTACTGTAGACATTGGATACCAAACTTTTCCCTGGCCGCAAAGCCTTTGCTAAGGCTGATACACAGAGATATGCCTGATGCGCTTCCATAGTACAACGAATGGATGAAAAGCTTCCTAGAGCTGAGAGAAAGTCTCTGTCATGCCCAGCAATAGGAATGCCAGATTATACCAAAAGATTTACATTGTTTTGCAGTGAGAGGGAGGGCTGCGCTCTCTCAGTGCTTAGCTAAATGCACGGTGAAGCAAGAAGGCCCATGGCCTATTTTTTTTCCATTACCCGTTACCCCATAGCTGCCTGGTTGTATGAAATCAGTTGCAACTGCTAGTCTCAGCCTCGACAGTTGTGAAAGCATAGTGATGGGGCAACCATTAATGGTTATGGTTCTACATTCAGTGGAGATCTTGCTTACAAGAAATAAAACCCAATACATGACCAACTCGAGTTTGAACAGATGAACCATAAATTCCGACTTCTGTTAATGTACATTTGAAAAGCAGTCTGATTTTGAATCCCAGTATTTTGATGGTCCTTCCTGAAATCTCAGAGGAATTTGAACATGACTCTCTAGATGTCACAGAGTTATGCATCAAGCCAAGAACCAACTTAAAGGATGAGCCTTTAATAAGACCCGATTATGTACTGTTTGTGGATGGTTCATGTTTGGAACAAATGGTGGTTTCCTGAGAGCAGCATATGCTGTTTGTACAATCCAAGAAACTGTTGAAGCGTCCTTGCTTCAAAGTATAAACTCAGCACAAGTTGCAGAATTGAGTGCCCTTACCAAAGCATGACATTTAACAGCACAAATGAGAGTGACTTTATTTACAGATAGTCGGTATGGGTTTGGTGTTGTCCATGACTTTGGGCAGTTATGGTCACAAAGACGATTCATGACATCATCTGGCTCACCAATACGTTAAAAGGTTGCTAGATGCATTAAAACTCCCAAGCAAAATTTCTGTAGTTAAGAGTGCAGCTCACAGAAGTGACAATGGCTATGTCACAGTTGCCAATAGATACGCTGACAGAGTAGCATGCTATTGTGCCATAGTGGCCTGCACATTTAACAGAACATTCACAGATGAATCTCATGAGGATGCTGCCTTTTCAACGTTGATGATTATAGCTGACGCATGGGAAGAACCTAAGAGTCTGCAGGAAAATGTCACTGAGGCAGAACAGCAGGGTTGGATCATGAGAAGGATGTTTAAAGAATGCAAATTACATTTGCATTTTTCAGCAGTCCAGTGTTACCAGCAGTTTGTTACCACACATGACACAACACTTCCATGGTTCTACTCATTTAGGGAGGGATGCTATGGTCAGGTCCTTTAGGCAGAATTGGCTTAATCCCAGATTCAGGATGCTTGCCAAGGATCTATATCACCGTTGTGTGAAGTGTGAAGTTACACTATATCACATAGGGAGATCGGGTGGTCCTTTCAACAAGATGCAAATGAATTTTATTGAGATGCTTGCTTAATAATAGGCTAAGATATGTCCTGGTTATAGTGTGCATTTTCTCCCGACGGGTGGAAGCCCACCCAAAATGGAGAAATGTTAGTCTCACTGTGGCTAAATTGTTGCTGAGAGAACTTGGCCCACGGTATGAAATGTCGGTTTCGCGAGTCAGATTGAGGAACTAATTTTACTAAAGAGATCCTCAAGATGTTGTGTGTAGCATTACAAGTGGAACAGAAGTTGCATTGTAGCTATCAACCTCAACCTTCTGGAATAGTAGAGCAGTTGAACGGGACCATAAAGCCTCGATTGGCAAAAGTATGTGCATCGACTTCACTGAAATGGCCTGATGCTTTGTCCTTGGTATTGATGAGTCTTCGAAGTACACCTGACAAGAAGTCGGGTTTATCCCCACATGAAATTTTGATGGGTAGAGCAATGAGACTGCCTGCTGTACCTGCAAATGCACTTGTGAACATAACAGATGAAATGATACTCGACTACTGTAAAGGATTGGCTGATGTGGTGCGTTCTGTTTCTTGACAGGTTGAAGCTGCCGCTGCAAATCCACATCAAGAACAGTGCCACGATTTGAACCCAAGGTACTGGGAACTTATAAGGAAGCATGTGAGAAAGTACCATCTAGAGCCAAAGTGGAAAGGCCCTTACCAGGCGATTCTAATCACGAATACTGCTATTAAGTGTGCCGGAGTGCCAAATTGGGTGCATGCTTCGCATACACAGAGAGCAAGAGATCTGAACGAAGAAATAGTAATCTATGAGCCAAAACAGAGAACACTAGTGAATGTACAACCGCATTTGGTACAGCAGCAAGGAATAAGGGGTAAAGACCCACAGACCGGTGAAGAAAATCAGTTTCCTGAGGAGAAGGAGTAAATAATGCAGCAACATTGATAGTCAAGATACTCCCAGAGTAACAGGAAGATCCAGGTGAAGGCACCAGCACTATATCAAGACCAGAAAGACCTCTCAATGGAGGATGGGATGACCCAGCCTACCGCCTAGAGCTTTACTTAGTGGGGTTTGAGGGGCTTCTGGGCCAACTATATGGGGACAGTGCATCTCAGGGGTCACCCTCATGCACCCGAGTAGCAATACACTGTTGGAGAGCAGCCTTGCGCCTGATTCGGTGGGACCGCAAATTAACAGGGCTGACTCCCTTGTGGCAGGGCACGTGGCTTCGGCAACTCTCTGCCCTAGAGGGATTTCACCAGTGGGACCGAATAGGTATCACGTACTTAGGAGATATTTCCAAAGGGAATTACCTAATGTCCTTTCAGGATTTAAAATAACAATATGCCCTACCTAACATGCAATTCTTCAGTTTTCTTCAGATGCAGCATACTCTGAGACGCATCTCCCCCGACACTCAACTTCGAGGGTATAGCCCCCTTGAAGCTAAGATACTTATGGGGCATCTAGGGAAAGAAGCAATAAACCAGATCTATCGATCCTTGATTATTCACGCCCCAGATTGGCTTTGACTCTCTTCGACAGAAATGGGTGGGTTTGATGGATGAACTAGATGATGATGATCGGAGGGAGGTATGCCTGGCCCCCAGGGAACTGGCAATATCCGCACGCCTGTGTATTATACAGGTAACTATTTCCACGCGACCAATCTGTCTTCATCACGTATACAGCAAATGTTTTCTGATGCTCATCCTGTGTGTGCAGGCTGCAGACTTCCAGCTGCTGATCTCTTTCATATAGCATGGAACTGTCCCACGTTGAGATTCTTTTGGGGTGGGGTAAGCAGGAGATTTCAGAGGTCCTGGGCTGCCAAATTGAGTTAACCTCCAAGATAGTACTATTGGGACTGGTGGAGGAGCTCGGAGGCCCACGTGCTGATCGAATCTTTTGGGGAATGGCCTGCTTAGTGGCTAAAAGAGACATTGCTCGTTTATGGAAACAGCCTACACCTCCTCGATACCAGAGTGCCGCACTGGAGTTGACTGGTGTGCACAGCAAGAAATATGAATTTACAAACCCCGTGGATGCCCTCAAAAGCATGAGAAAGTGTGGGAGAAATGGTGGGCTTATCATGGACTATCTTTATAAGAGGGTTGGCCCCTGTGCGAGTCATCATGTGCATTGTTGCAAATCTAGACACTCAATTCTTAATATCTGTAATGTATGGATGGTGCTCGCTATATATAAACAAAAAAAAGTTGGCTATAAAAAAATAATGTAGTTACATTTAACTGAAATGTTTCTTCATTGAAAAGATCTGTAAGTTAGAATTTGTGAGAAAGAGATGATTTTGTTTGTGGAATGACAGATCTAACCGTGAACTGCACATTATGAACCAGTGGGAACCAAACCACGACTTGTACAATGTTGTCAGTAATGTTACATAAACACTTAGGGCCAGATGTACGACCCTACCAATTTGCGAGTCGCAAATTGCGTCCTTTTTCGACTCGCAATTTGCAACTCTCAAATAGGAATGTACAACAGTGTCTTAGACACTGTATGCGATTCCTAATGTGGTCACAAATTGCCTGCCTCATTAATATTCATGAGGCAGGTGCAATTTGCGACCCCAATAGGAATGGCTAGCACTCCCAGGGATGGGGGCCTGCTGGGGTCAGCAGACCACCATGTCTGTGACTGCTTTTAAAATAAAGCAGTTTTTTAAAAAATGCAGCCCGTTTTCTTTAAAGGAAAACGGGATGCATTTAAAAAAGGAAAATTAAACGTTACCGTTTCATTTTTTTAAGAGAAGGCAGTGGTCCGTGGAACCACTGCCTGCTCTTAAAAAATATTTTCAATGCCAGTCACAAAAGGGAAGTAGTCCCCTGGAGACCCCTTCCCATTTGCGAGTGGGTTACCACCCATTTGAAATGGGTGGTAAACTGCGAGTGTTTTGCGACCGCAGTTGCGGCCGCAAAACAATCTTACATTGAAGTGCAAGTCGCTATTAGGAAGGGACACCCTTGGCACGCCCCTTCCTAATAGCGAGTCGCAAACCCTATTTTGCGAGTCGGTATTAGGTTACCGACTCGTAAAATAGGGTTTGTAAATAGGGCAGACCTATTTTGCGGCCGCAAATGGGCCAATTTCCCATTTGCGAGTGCAAAAAATGGTCGTACATCTGGCCCTTAATATCTGTAAATATTTGTTTAGAGACAGCGTGGATGATGGAAGATTTCCGTTCCCACAAAGACATCGTGCTCCAATTCGCTGGGAAGATGGACTGCTGCAACATATGTTTTAGTTGTAGATATCAAAATGTTATATTAGTGTTTGTTCCAAGACTAGAGATATCTTAAGACTGAGCTTCTTTTCCTTTGAAAACCCAGACTGTCAATGCTCTGTGCTCTGAGCAGACCCATTCATTTCCCCTTATTAGAATCTATACTATATTTCTGACACTCCACTGAATTTGCTGAACTTCTCTTAATGAGAAGTGCTATTTGAATTGCTTAAAGCTTTATGCTTTCACCTCTTGTATTCAAACTCTTTATGGGTTCAAGATACTCTTCTAATCTAAAGATTTAGAAATGGAATTTTATTAATATGGAACGCGCTTTATGTTCTGTATTGTTATTTAAGAAGAATCAATTGATGATTAATAAACAAATACTTGCTAAAAGATTTGAATATAAACTGTTAAATTCACATAAAAATCTCATAATTAACTCCCAATAATTGATATTTAACTGATGTGAAATATGAATTTTGATTGGCAGCTTCTGATTAATTCTTTACCTACATCCAAGGTCCAGAGACCCAAGGCACAGTAAGAGCAGGGATTTTATATTCAGGTATGCTGAGACACAAATTCTGAATCATCAACCAAATATTTATTAAGGTCCCATGCTCCACCAAAGCAATGTCCTTTAGAGGGTTGTGAGGATTTATTTACCTGTGTGGGGCCAGGACGTCCTCTCATAGGAAACTCTAGACAATACTGGACGGGAAAGGGAAATACCCGTCATAGCATGGACGCTGTACTAAAACCAGCCTGTCTCTTTAAACAGGTGGGTTTGAGGAAGACGACCACCAAGTTAGAAGCCACAGGGTGGAGGAAGGAGGATGTTGAAGAATAGGAAGGGGGCGAGAAAATGGCAGACAGAAGGAAGAAGGACGCCATCTGAGACGCTGAAAGGGAGGAGACAGGACTTATTCAAGGAGGACCCTGAAGAACAGCATTGCCGAGAGCTCGGAGAACAGGTGCAGAACCGCCGGAGACCAACGAAGAGTCACCCAAGCCAGGCGACAACATCCGCCCCAGGGGGGAGAAGAGGACTCGGAAACGGGACTCAAGGAGTAGTGGTTGGCCCTGGAGGACGCCCAATGACTTAGAAAAGCTGCGGCTGAGCGGGGTGAGTAGCGAAAACGGGAATAGAGTGGCAGGAGGGAGGGGGATGACAGGCATAGTTCACAGGGTGTTTGGTGGTGGGAAAACCTTACAGTCAACCTAAAGGCATGTTACCCGACATTAAGGGTCAAGAGCCTTACTAGAATACGGAAGAATACCAAAAGAGAGAGAGATTTTCTCCTGAAGCCTTATTTTTTTTATTACTATTTATTTTTATTGCTGTTTTAGACAATTTATTTTCTCCCTTTGGGCACATATATATATATATTTTTCTACTTTTTTTTTAACGTGTTGAGTTTCTAACCTAAAGAAGCACACCAATACACCTGTCTCAGATAGGTAGCAGACGGGCACAGAAATTCCCAAAGGGGAAAGAGTAACGCCTGGTGATCACTACTGGTGTGGGGAAGAAAACCGAAAGGCAGTTTAAACCCATACTCACCGCTCGCATATTTTTATTTCTCTCTCCATGCGACTCCGGGGATCCCCACTGGTGCTGAGTAACCTGGAAGGAAAAGAAGACCTTGATTAACCCAAGAAGGTATTTCTCCTATGAATGTATAGACATTTCTATAACAATAAAATGCAATAAAAGACATCATTGAGGCTTCAAAACAGCCTCCTCGCATTTACTTCTGAGACAGTCTTCGAAAACCCCCACAAGGGTATTTTTAATGTGAGCATGCTGGAGTATTTGATGCGTATGATGTATGAGAGAAAACCATAACCTAGACCTATACAGTTTGAAGCACTGAATGAATGGGATTGTATTGCGAATGAGAAAAAAAAAACAAAAGAAAATGAAGAGCTAAGTTAAAAATAATGTTAGCCACAGATTAGATTCTATATGAGATGCTCAGAGAAGAGCATAGAGAGAGGATATGATTCGGTGTGATACCTGTAATTATTAGCGAATCAGATAAAAAGAAAATTGATGACAGAAAAGAAGGTAGCAAGAAAAGTACATAAAACAATTCAAATGAGGAGGGTAATGTCTTAGATGATTTATTAGATTCAAGACCTCCTCCACATGTTTTACAAACAACCAGGCCCCGTCAGAATATGGAGGCAGGAGAACCGGGTACAAGTGCACTTACGCTCCCAGTGCCTAATGCGCTGCCTGAAAATAAAGCAAGATCTAGTAGAATTACTACTGTTCATGCCAGCTCACTTCGTGATGTAGCTGTTCCTGATATACTGTGACTAAAGTTGAACCGGATGAACTGGTACCAAGAGCGATTGATGTTCTTAGATTAAATACAAAATGTGGAGAAAATCTGCAGGGTACGACTATCATCGAGAAATTGAAAACATATAATTTAGAATAATTTAGATTTCTGAGCAAGGAAGCAGCTAGGTGTGTGTGTGTGTGTGTGTGTGATGCATATGAAAGGTTTGAGGAATTAGCAGAAGGGTATAACATTAATTCATCAACAAAAAAAAACAATGGCCCAAAAATATAGAATGTATCTGGGTGACGAAGTGAGAAATGGGTTTTATGGTTTTACATGCAGGTATTAGAGAACTAATAAACAGCATTAAAATTTGGTCAAATCAAAAGGGCTTTAGTGAAAAATGGAGCAAGAAAGGGTGCGGCAAAGCAAATAGGAAAAAGACAGCAGCAGAAAAAGAAGTGAAAGCATGTGAGCCTGAAATGGTTGTGTCTGGATCTCCTTGGCAGGAAGTTCCTGGAGGTGATTATGTAGATGTTCCTTGGCAGAGATCTGATCTCCTTGAATTTATGACAAACTTTCCAAAGCTTAAGGAAGATCCAGATAAATGCTATATGGAGGTGGAAAGACTACTGACAATTTCAAATGTGCTTTGGTTAGATATAAATACATTGTGTGAGGTGATTGTTGTGCCCAAAGATTTGAGGGCTGAATACAAAGCGGCTGTAACATAGCCAATAGAAGAACCTCAGAGAGTGGTTCCCCATAATTGTCCAGGTCCGGTTGTCATACAGAAAGTGATTGCACATTTGAATCAAAAAGTTCCAAAGAAGGAGGTGAATTGGTTGAAGATCATGATGACTACTCAGGAGCCTAAGGAAACAGTGTATGCTTACTATGAGAGGTCAATGCAAATTATAGAAAGTATAGTGGATACAAAGATCCGACAAAAGAAGCATTAGCAGATTCTACCTGTGTACGTGATGGATTCTCCTACGCAGCTTAGTTCTCATAGATAGCAAATTGTGATGTGCTGGCAGACTAAGAGCATTGATGAACTATTCAAGTATGTGAAGTACTGCAGTGATTGCAGTGATGCAAAACAAAGGAAGTTGGAAAAAAAACTACAGATAGCGCAGACTAAGCATTTGCAGAAATGTGGTAGGAGTCAGGTGGTGCATTCAGGTTTTGATTCTGGTTTGGTTGAAGATAAATTTGAACATGCAGGGAGTAAGTATGCAGGGGAATAGTGTGTCAAATGTAGTTCCTCAAGGCAGAGGTAGAGGTTTTGTGAATAACTTAAATGGAACGAATGTGAACATTAACATGAAGAAAAAGAGTACCCCTTGCTGTTATTGTGGGTGCAAGGGACACTGGAAGTGAGAATGTAGACAGGATCCAGATCATATTCAAAATGATTTTGTTCCTCTAATACAGCATAATTCAAACCAGGTGCAGCGAATAGGGATCGTTGACCTAGCCCAAATGGCCTCTTTGCAGAACATGCAAAATCAGAGGCAATTCAAGCCAGTGAAGCAGAGAATATGAAATAAGATGCCTGTTCGTCAGCAAAGTCCCTTAATGATTTTCCACAGTTTTCTGAAACAGCAATACATTCTCAATGATGGTGCTTGATGGTAGAGGAGGATTGCATACTTGGTGCAGTCCTAGAGGTAGACCAGAGTTGACCATATGTAGATGGTTAGGTGAATGGCCACCCAGTATCTTTTTAATCAATACAGGTGCTACCTGTTCCACAGGTCTTCCCGAGGAGGTTGCAACCCTACTCCCTTTGTTAAAACAAGCCCAAGTTATTGGAATAAGTAACAACCAAATCAGGTCTCAGCAAATTCATTTATAATTTGTAACACCAGCCAAGTAAACCTTTTAGGTAGAGATCTTCTCTGTAAAATGAAATGTGTGATTTATTGTACATTAGATGGTGTAGCAAAATTCAAGTGTAGGATGAAGACTCTGACTTTAAAATACAAAAGTCCATTTGTTTCTAGTTTCCATAAAAGATGATTTGCCTCTTGATTGGGGAGGATGGAGAAGGTATGGGATTTCACAGGTCAATCAATCAATCAATCACAGAATTTGTAGAGCGCACTACTTACCCGCGAGGGTCTCAAGGCGCTGGGGAGAGGGAAGGGGGGGGGATGCTGCTACTGGTCGAACAGCCAGGTCTTGAGTAGCCTCCTGAAGGTCAGCAGGTCTTGGGTCTGTCGTAGGCTTAGTGGAAGGGTGTTCCAGGTCTTGGCGGCGAGGTGTGAGAAGGATCTGCCGCCGGTGGTTGTTCTTCGAATGCGAGGGACGGTGGCGAGGGAGAGGTCGGCGGAGCGGAGCTGGCGGTTGGGGACGTAGAAGAAGAGTCGTCTGTTGAGGTAGGCTGGGCCAGTTTTGTGGAGTGCCTTGTGTGCGTGGATGAGGAGTTTGAAGGTGATCCTCCTGTCGACGGGGAGCCAGTGCAGGTTCCTCAAGTGAGGGGTGATGTGGCTGTGGCGTGGTACGTCGAGGATCAGGCGTGCGGAGGCGTTTTGTATGCGTTGCAGTCGCTTGATGAGCTTGGCCGGGGCTCCCGCGTAGAGGGCGTTCCCATAGTCCAGTCTGCTACTGACGAGGGCCTGGGTGACTGTTCTTCTTGTGTCTGTCAAGATCCACCTGTAGATCTTGCGAAGCATGCGGAGGGTGTTGAAGCAGGAGGAGGAGACTGCGTTGACTTGCTTGGCCATGGAGAGCGTTGAGTCGAGGATGACTCCCAGGTTGCGTGCGTGGTCGGTGGGTGTCGGGGCTGCTCCCAGCGTCGTTGGCCACCAGGAGTCGTCCCAGGCTGAGGGGTTGGAGCCGAGGATGAGGACCTCCGTTTTGTCCGTGTTCAGCTTTAGTCGGCTGATCTTCATCCAATCGGCGACGGCCTTCATTCCTTCATGGAGATTGGCTTTGGCGGCGAGGGGGTCCTTGGTGAGGGAGAGGATCAGTTGAGTGTCGTCGGCGTAGGAGATAATGTTGAGGTCGTGCTGTCTGGCGATGCGTGCGAGCGGGGCCATGTAGATGTTGAACAGTGTTGGGCTGAGGGACGATCCCTGGGGTACGCCGCAGATGATCTCGGAGGCTTCGGATCGGAAAGGTGGGAGGCGGACTCTCTGGGTTCTGCCGTCGAGGAAGGAGGTGGTCCATTCCAGGGCCTTGTCTCGGTTCCCTGCGTCGTGGAGGCGTGCGCGTAGAGTGCGGTGGCAGACAGTGTCGAAGGCGGCGGAGAGGTCCAGCAGGATGAGGCCTGCGGTCTCACCATTGTCCAGCAGGATCCTGATGTCGTCGGTGGCGGCGATGAGGGCAGTCTCAGTGCTGTGGTTGCTGCGGAACCCTGATTGGGATGGGTCCAGGATGCTGTTTTCTTCGAGGTATCGGGTTAGCTGTTTGTTGACGATCTTCTCGATGACCTTGGCTAGGAACGGAAGCAGAGAGATGGGCCGGAAGTTCTTGAGGTCTCTCGGGTCCGCCTTGGGTTTTTTGAGTAGGGCGTTGATCTCTGCGTGTTTCCAGCTCTCTGGGAAGGTCACGGTCTCGAAGGAGAGATTGATGATGTTGCACAGGTGGGGTGCGATGGAGCTGCTGGCTTTGTTGAAGATGTGGTGCGGGAAAGGGTCTGACGGGGAGCCGGAGTGTATTGTGCTCATGGTCTTGATGGTGTCCTCGATGTTCACGCTGGCCCAGGCTGGCAGGGGGTCGTGGTCGATGGTGTGTGGCGGGTCTGGTGCATCGATCTTAGTTGGGGCTGTCTGGGTGTTGAAGCTGTCGTGGATGTCGGCGATCTTGCGGTGAAAGAAGGTGGCGAGGGAATCGCACAGGGGTTGCGACGGCGGGATGTCGTTGGTGTTGGAGCTGGGATTGGAGAGTTCCTTCACGATGTTGAAAAGCTCCTTGCTGTTGTGTGCGTTGTTGTCGAGGCGGTCTTTGAAGGAGATTCTCTTGGCGGACCTGATGAGGTGGTGGTGGTTACGGATGGCGTCTTTGTGGGCTGTGTGGCTGTCCGGTGTCTTATCACTGTGCCATTTCTTCTCTAGTTTCCGGCAGGTACGCTTGGAAGCTAGGAGTTCCGAGGTGAACCAGCTGGCTCTTTTGGTGGTGTCGCTGTAGGTGAGCTTTTTCAGCGGGGCGAGGGTGTTGGCACAGTCGTCCATCCATCGTCTGAGGTTGCAGGCAGCGTCGTCGGTGTTGGATGGGTCGGAGGGAGGGCTGAGAGCGAGGGTTGCCCGGAGTTGGTCTTCGGTGACTTTGCTCCAGCAGCGGCGTGGGATCTGTTGGGTGCGGTGGTGTGTGGTGGGTTTCTGGAAGGTGAAATGGATGCAGCGGTGGTCGGTCCAGAGGAGTTCCGTGGTGTGGCTGAAGGAGACGTGGGAGCTTGAGGAGAAGATGGGGTCAAGCGTGTGGCCGGCGGAGTGGGTCGGTGTTGTGACGAGCTGGCTCAGGCCAAGGTTGGCGAGGCTGTCGATCAGGGTGGTGGAGTTGCTGTCGTTGTTGTTCTCCAGGTGAAAGTTCAGGTCTCCGAGGAGGATGTAGTCGGTAGAGGTCAGGGCGTGCGTGCTGATGAAGTCGGCGATGGAGTCGCTGAACTGGGGTCGGGGCCCAGGGGGTCTGTAGACAAGGGTGCCTCTAAGGGTGGTGTTGGGGTCCATGTGGATCTGGAAGTGCATGTGTCAAGTGATTGGAATAATTACAAGTGCACAGCCAGTGAAAATTACAGTAAAAACCAAATGCACTTTATTCTCGAACTCCTCAGTACAAGCTCACATGGGAAGCATAGGGAAACTTGTAATTGAAAAAAATAGTACAGGTAATTTTAAAAGAAGTGCTAGTAAGTCCTTGTAATTCTCTTGCGGTGGGTATTAAAAAACAGAGTGGAAAATGGAGGGTCGTACAAGACCGGAGCAAGATCAATAAAATTGTAGCCCCATGTTGCCCTGTGGTACCGAAACCTGCTGCCATTTTATTTCAGATTCCTGCAGATGCCAAACAGTATTCAGTAACTGACTTGTGCCAAGCGTTCTT
Organism: Calotriton arnoldi; assembly: GCA_963921515.1. Taxonomy (NCBI): domain Eukaryota; kingdom Metazoa; phylum Chordata; class Amphibia; order Caudata; family Salamandridae; genus Calotriton; species Calotriton arnoldi. The sequence continues at coordinate 1,470,970 of CAWUFW010002634.1, forward strand.
TTCCATTCCTCTTCATGAAGATAGCCAATATCTCTTTGCGTTCAGATTCCTTAATAAAGTTCTCGTGTGGTGTGGTATCCCACAATGGTTTACGGAAAGCCCCTCTATCTTTAGTCATATTCTAAAAAAGGATTTGGAAAATCTGCAACTGCCCTGTAACTCAGTGCTGACGCTGTTGTACAAGCTACAACTCCAGCGTAATTCTACAAGCGGTGCTTTCCCACCCACGATGAATGTGAAAGACAAGTTATTGTAGCCCCACAAACTCTACTCTATGTGTAATTGATATAGAGGTGCTTTTGGGTTACTAAAACAAATCCCATAAAAGGATAAGGGGCACCGTGAAAACAGCAACAAACCTTATTTTGTTATTTACAGTATCACACACATTGTACTAAGAAGAGTCTCTACTGCGTAGTGGGATTAGACAGCAAAGCTGGCAGGAGATACAAGCGCACATACTCCACTACCACAAGAAGAAGCAAGAGAAGGATAGAGAGAAGCAGGAACAGGCCCAAATAGACACAGCAAAACGTGTTCAACACAAGTTGAACAAGACCGCCCTCAAGGGGGCAGTAATGGCTACAACCGTGCAGATATTAACAGTCACAATGGGGGCTCCATCGCAAAACTTTAGAGAGTACCAAACAGGCAGTCAAGGAGCACAACCAAATTATGGTAGTGGAGGCCAGGAGGGCTGTCACAACCAGAACTACACAAAATATTATGAAAACAGCAACTAGACATATTATAAATAACAAGAACAAGATGAACATTTCCAACATTGTTAAAATGTCATTTAAAATGTTATCTAGAACCTAACACCCTAAAGCCCACTTCTATGCTCTATATTATGAGAGCATAAAGGCAGATCAACTTGCAGTCTAGAGTTTCTTAGGGGAAAAGGTGCACTGTATACCTTGTTGACAGCAAAGGCGGTCTTTAGCTGTGGAGGTGTGAAGACAATGTTCCTCGTGAAGGGTAAACACCCACTGCGGTAGCAGTCAGTTTGTCTCCCTCCAGGACATGGCTTTATCAGTTTCAGGCAAGATCTATCATCCGCGATGTGTGAAGTGCACTGGCAGTAGGTGAGACCGTCTCTGCCAGAATCTCGGGCGATAATCTGGGCAAAGGACCTCTCCTGACAAGTGGTCAAGTGGCAGTCCTTACATCCTAAATCTTAACAGGGATTGGAATTTCTGACATAAGTTAAGGAATGGCTGACATAGATTATGAGTATCAAGGTATGCGTTTCGTACATCTCCTTATGGTCATATAAGGCTAACGAACATATATTCAGACTACATTATTTTGGCTATATTTCTGTATGCGTTCTTAGTGATCCTTGACATGATGAAGAGGAGACATTTGATCCAGACGAATGTCGCCCTAGATGTTGTATCTATGTCATTAATCGAAGAGCTTGATATCACAGTTCTTAGAAAGATACGGTCAGGTGACATTTGCATTGAAATGCAGACATGACAATGATTCTGCATTAATCAGGGAATATGGCGGTGTAATATGTCTAAGTTGAGGAAGATGGTGACTTCCATGGACTAAGATGGCACAGGGCCTACATAAGATGGAGTCAGACCTTGGGAACTTTATGTCAGTGCAATACATTGATGACCTAACGGTATCATTTGAAATAAAAGAAGATTGCAAGTTGGATACAATTGTGCTATTGCACCATCTTGCTGACATTGGTCATAAGGTGTCTTCCATACAAATGCAGTGCTGTATGAAAGAATTTATCTATTTGGGTTATTATATCGAAAAAGGGCTGAGAAAAGTTCGAAAGAATGCGATTCTGCAACCCTGAGATGGAATCCTCTAAGTACACATAGAGAGGTGAAAATGTTTCTGGGAATTGTTGGCTATTGTAGGCATTGGATTCCAAACTTTTCCCTCACTGCAAAGCCTTTACTGACACTTACAGCGATGTTTCAGATCCAGTCCCATTTGACGATTAAAGCATGAGTGCCTTCCTTGACCTCATAAGCAGTCTCTGTAGCACACCCGCTCTAGGAATGACAAGTTATGAAAAATATTTTACCTACTTTTTTTATGAGAGAGAAGAAAGTGTGCTATCTGTCCTTAACCAAAAATATGGTAAAACAAGAAGCCCGTGGTTATTTTTCTGCCACATTAGATCCAATTGCTGCCACACTTCCACGGTGCCGAAAATCAGTAGCAGCAGTTAGTCTTGCAATTCAGCAAAGCGAAAGGATTGTGATGGGTTACACACTTATTGTGCTAGTCCCTTATTCAGTTGAGATTTTGCTGACTCGTACACAAACTCAGCATTTGACAAATAGCTGTCTAACCAAATATAAGCAAATGATTCTAGCAACTGATATTAGCAGATGCAATACACTGAATCCAACAATGGGTGTGCCAATTGGCAGATGGGGATAGTGATGATGAGGACTGTGACCGTAATTCCATTGATTTAACAGAATTTTGTACAAAGTCAAGACCAGCTATACAAGATGTTCCCCTTGAACAAGCTGATCGTATTCTATTTGTGGGTGGTTCTTGTCTGAGAGACCATTATGAAACATTAAGAGCAACATATGCACTCTGAACAATATTAAATATTGTTGAAGCATAGTACTTATGTGATGTACCTTCAGCACATGTAGCAGAAATAATTGCACTTATGAGAACATGCTGCTTAACTGATGGATTGAGTGTTACAATATACCCTGCCAGCCAGGTAATTTTGGTGTGGTCCATGATTTTGGCCATTTGTGGCCACAGAGGAGTTTTATGATACCTTTGGGTACTCCATACATAAAGGGACATATAATATGGAAATGTTGAGTGTATTGCAGCAACAAAAATACATTTCTGTGTTAAAGTGGGCTGCCTATAAGACAGGGGCCAATATGGTGATGCTAAAAACCGCTATGCAGATGAAGTAGCAAAGTATTGTGCTCCTGAATCTGCTACGATCAATTCAAATGAACAAAGGCAAAGTAAACCTGAAAAGGAAAATTAATTTTTTTTCATGTTAACGTCTGTTCAGGCATTGAGTGAGCTAGAAAAAATCCAAGTTTAGGCACCAGAAGAGGCACAAAGAAAATGGGAAACAGCAGACTGTACAAAGGAAAATAATGACGTGTGGGTAGCTGCTGAGAAAAAGTACATTCTGCTTGATTCAATTTTGTTTCCTATGAGTAGGCAAATTCATGATCGGACACATCTTGGTCGAGATTGCATGGTTAGGCTCTTCAATAAAGACTGGCATAATCCCCACTTTAGGATAGTTTCCAAAATTTGTTGCAACGCTCTTACCTGTCAGCAGAACAATCCGGGGATGAGGACTATCATAACAATGAGTCACACTGGCAAGTCCCAAGGTCTTTTTACTTGGATTCAGTTGGACTTTGTTGATTTGCCAGTTCATAATCATTAGCTACATTCTTGTAATTGTATGCTTATTCTCTAATTGGGTGGAGTCTACCCAACTGGGCGAGCAGACAGCAGTACAGTAGCCAAACTATTGATGAAGAAATTGATCTCTAGTTTCAGTTTGCCCACTACTTTAGAATCAGAGAAGGGTAGTCACTTCAAGAATGAAACCATGAATCTGTTGTGCACAGCCATGCAAGTTGAGCAAAAGTTCCATTGTAGCGACAGACCAGAAGCATTAGGAGTAGGTTAGTGCACAAACAGCATTCAAAAATCTAAGCTGGTGAAAGTGTGTACCTCCACGTCACCAACATGGCCAAACTTTTCCACTTGTGCTTATGAGCCTCAGAAGCACACCAGATAAGAAGGCAGGTCTTTCACTTCATGAGGTTCTTATGGAAAGCACCTTGAGGATCCCTTGTATACCATCAGCTGTACTTGTGACTATTAGTGAGGGTATTGTACTGGCTTACTGCAAAAGTCTGGCTGATGTTGTGGGCTCTATCTCTCACCAGGTGAACTTGCAACAACTTCATCAAAAGAAGAACCATGTCATATCCTCCAGCCTGGCGAATGGTACTAGTAGAGAAGCACATTTGTAAGTTCTATTTGTGGCTAAGGTGGAAGGACCTGTACCAAATCATCCTTATGACGAACACTGCTGTTAAAGGTGTAGGATTGCCACAGTTGATCCATGCATCTCACAAGAAGAGAGCAACGTTTTTAGATGAAGAAGTAGTGACAACAACTACTGATTCACTGTGTGAAATTCAAATTCACTGAGTGGATCCAGAGGGAGTTGAAAATCAAGATCAAAATCTAAATCAACAAGCTCAGCAAAAATATAAGATGGAAAACCAAGGAACAAACCATCAAACTCAGAATCGGGAAGTGAAGCTGAAAATGTGAGTTTCCAAAAATCCTAGAGGAAAACAGCTAGTTGTGAAAGACATAAATTAGACTGTTCCAGACAGAACTGCAAACCAAGTGGCAAGTGAAGATAAAGAAACAGCAGTAATCATAAGTGAACTTGGAAATGAGAATTGAGAAGATAAATAGCCTGATCCTGTGAAAAGTAGAAAACGAGTGCACAAGAAAGTTCAAAGACCAGAGACGAATCAGAAGAAGAACAAGACTCCAATTGCAGTCACAATGAACAGCCAGCAATAAAGAAACTGAGTCTCGCTCTATCTAGTTGGACAGACTGATGTCACTGGGGCTTGAAGGATCAGCTTTGGTGTGGATCAGATCCTTTTTACAAGATCGCTCATTCCAAGTTTTTCCATCTAGCGTCAAGTCCACTCCACAAGCTTTAACTTCCGGAGTTCCCCAAGGGTCAGTTCCAAGTCCCCTGCTGTTCAACCTGTATGTCCACCCTTTGGCGGATTTAGTGGAGAGCTGTGGCTTGACTTTATTTTTCTATGCATATGACACGCACATCATCTTTACGCTGCAATCTGCAGAGAGCCATGTACCTTCTGATCTTTACCTGGGCTTGAGTCGGATCTCCTTATGGATGAACAAAAACTCACTCAAGCTCAATGGGGATAAGACGGAAGTCATGATTCTGGGCAAAAATTACTCTCTTTGGGGCCCTCAACATGGTCCGGTTTCCCTCGTGGCTTTACCGACTCCTTCCAAGAAAGTCAAAAATCCGGGATTTTTGCTGGATGACTCATTGTCCATGAAGCCTCAGGTGCCTAAAGTGACTGCCATGTGTTTCGCTGTGCATAAATGGCTCAGAAAGATTATTTGGATGATCCATTTCAGCCCAAAGGACTGTGATCTCGGCCCTAGTTTTTGTCTAGGCTGGATTATGGTAATCTGCTTTACTTGGGCATAGACAAGGTATCCATCCACCGGCAGCATATGGTATAGAATGAGGTTGCTAGGCTTCTGTATCATCTTCCGAAATTTGCCTCAGTCTCCCGTCTTCTTCATCAGTTACACTGGCTCACAATTCCAAACGCATTTCTTTCAAAACCTTGTGCTACATGTTTAAGGCTAAAGCTGGTTCAGAATCTGGTGGTGCCCTATCAGCCCTCTCGAACCATGAGATCTTCGAATTGCGCTCTGTTTGCTGTGCCTAGATTTTGCCTGTCTCACATTAAAGGGCTCTCCTTCTCCTACTTTGGTCCGCAATTATTGAATTACCTTCCCAGAGCACCTGAGAACCTGTAAGTCATTACTTCCACAAGGGCTTGGAGACCTGGCTTTTTTAGGCCAATGTACCCAAAATTCCTCTTCCTTTGCTGCCCGCACCGGGAAACCTCTAGGGGTAGCTGTGCGCATTACACATTATTTAAATAAGTAAATAAATAAATATTGGTCTTTGCAAGTGCAGAGTCAGAAGGTTGTCTATTTTTTTTAAGAAGAACCACCATGAACTGAAAAAAGAAGATGAAAGATTTGTTTCTTGGATTTTTAGTGTACAGTACTCCCTAATTAGAGGCTGTTTTGTTATGGACTGTAGGTGTCCAGTTGAAGATTAGAGGATGACTGAATTTCCAGCATATATGGACTGAGTGAAAGAACCGAAGTACATATTAAAAATAAATAAGTTTATCGTTTTGATTTTATACCTTTAGAAATTAGAGGTTAGATTTTTGTTAGTACTTGGATTTTTAGTAGGAGTATGGCTACTAGAATGCAAAGGTGCAGCTCAAATTTACACATCATTTTATTAGCTTTGATACCAATATTTTAGTTAGCTTAATGTTGTATTTGGTTTTGCCATTTGGATATGATCGCTACAAATAAGAAGTAAGAGTTAACCACTACATATGATGATTTAATAGACACAAACTTAACACATAGAGATAGACTTTTAGGTAACTAAGGAAAATATCTATATGAATTTATTGTCTGAATACTTGAATATTATGAGAGCAAATAATTGCCATCTCTGTACTTTTCTTCCAACTTCTGTGTCCGAGGGAGTGACATACTTGCAACTCCCTTTGACATACTCGTTGTCATGTAATGTTTTTGTTAATGGTTTCCTGAAGCAAGAATTTCTAGGGCCTTATCTTATGGACTACAACATCTCCTTGGGAGTCCTTCCTGAATATAAAGATTTAAAAGCTCTTTCTGCTCATTTCAGATCAATTATGTATTCTAACCAGAATTCTAACATGACTAAAAACCAACTTGTGTGCAAATTGAGTGTTGTGGAGCATGAATTTATAAAAGAAATGATATAAAAGTGAGAATTGGTAGAAACTGGGAAGAAACTAGAGATATTGAATTAGAAGAAGAGGCTGATGAGAAATTCAGATATTCAAGAATGAATTGTAGATTGTGAGTGGAACAAGAAAAGAAAGGAGTGATGTGTATGGTGTGTGAAAAGTCTCAGCACTCTGAGCCAGTTGAATTTAGACCTAAAAGTGAGTGTTATGTAGTCAACGATAAATTTCAGGTTGATGGAGAACCAATACTAAGAGAAATGGATTATGTTTGTGGGAAGATGGCTCATCTTAAATTCAACCCAGATCTAATAGTGACTGGGGGTGAGTGTCTGAAAAGTTTCAGCACTCCATCCATCATCTCCTTGTTCACCCTAAGTTGGCAGGGTATGCCCAGACGTGGGTCCCCTGCTCACTTTGCCACTGGATTCTAGCTAGCCTGTCTGATGAGGAGTGTTACCCCGAAACCGGTCCCAGGATGCTTGTTTCTGGTCCAGGGAAGACCTGGCTTGGCAGTTCAGGCTGGACTGATCCCATGAGGAACAGGGTCAAGACTGATTTGCATAAGGCTGGGTCCGAACTGAGGTGGCAAAGTGAGCTAAAGAAGGATGATGGATTCAACCCAGATCTAATAGTGACTGGGGGTCTGAAAAGTTTCAGCGCTCCGTCCATCATCTCCTTGTGTTTGCCATCTTAACTTCCCACAGAATTGAGTGGGAAGCTGCTATCCTATTTAAGTCTTTCCACATGTGTATCATGTGGATGAGATGACTAGAAGGAGCAAAATGGATTTTAGAAGATCAAAGCAGCATGGTTTTCTGCATGTGCAGATAGTTGTACATTGTGTTTTGATTCCTTCTATTGGTTTGGCTCGAATGATGTGAAAATTAAGAAGTTGTCTACTCTGGTTGATTGTTTGACTACTAATACTACAGGTGCATGAACTAAAATTAAGCAGGAAATTATAGCTACTTGTGTAAGGACTATGCAAAACCACCTTGCTTTAGATATTCTTTTAGTCAAGGCGGGTGGAGTCTGCAGCATGTTGAGGGTTCATTCCTGATAATAGCAAGCTTAATAATGATTACATATGTTATCTTACTAATATTTTGAGGGAGACAAAGGAACAAGGATTGTGGGAATCAGTTGAATGAATGGCTAAGTGAGATTGGAAAAGGTTTTGCAAAGGTTGGTGAATGGTTTGTGTAATACTGGTGGGGGAGTAGTGTTAAAATATGAGCAAAAAAGTGAGAATTAGTAGAAACTCTGCAGAAACTAGAGACATCAAATTAGAAGAAGAGGCTGATGAGAAATTCAGATATTTGAGAATGCACTGTAAATTGAGAGTGGAACAAGAATAGAAGGGAGTAATATATATGGTGCGTGAAACGTCTCAGCACTCCGAGCCAGTTGAATTTAGGAGTAAAAGGGAGTCTTATGTAGTCGATGATAAATTTCTGATTGATAAAGAACCAATACTAAGAGAAATGGATTATGTTTGTGGTAAGATGGCCCATCTTACCTTCCCACATAATTGGGTGGGAAGCTGCTATCTTGCTTTAGTCTTTCCACGTGTGTTTCAAGACTGAAATTATAGCTACGCATGTAATGACCATGCAAAACTGCCTTGCTTTAGATATTCTTCCAAAGAAGGAGGGTGGAGTCTGCTGCGTGTTAAGGGTTCAACAAAATTACACACATTCCTGATAATAGCAAGCTTAATAATGATTACATTGGTAATATTACTAATATTTATCATGAGACAAAGGAACAAGGATTGCAGGAATCAGTTGGATGAATGGCTCAGTGAGATTGGAAAAGGTTTTGCAAATAAAAAAAATTTGGTGAATAGTTTTTGTAATATTGGTGTGGGAGTAGTGTTGAAAATACTGACACTCTTATTTTTTTATGCATAATTTGTCTTAATATTTTGCTAAAATTATTTGAAGTATTCTTCCTTAAGAGGGGTTAAAAATGTTGGTGTGCGAAGAAAACTCCAGCAACGTCTACAAAGAAAAGGAAGAGACAAGATGTTGAGATAGAGGAGATGAAGAATAGGAAGGCTTGTGTTTATGATGAGATGAAGAAAGATACACAGGACCAAACCTTTTTGCTTGTAATCGGAACCTGGGTATGACACAGAAGAAGTACAATGGTTTTGTGGGTCTCATTCATAAGTTCCCATGAAGTTAAGATACAAGTTTCCACTCAAGATTTTGATATCAACAATGATTACAGTATTTATTCCTTCAATAGGTGCTTCCTAAATTGAAGTAGTGCAGATGGCACAGTGCTCATAGGTGCAGTGATGTGAACAATAAAATATGGTACATATGTACAATAGGGATATCCACAATTATATGTGATTCCCAGTTCAGTACAAATACTTATTTCTGTATTGATTCTTATGTATACTGGTTAATCCCTACTCCAGTGTTGACGTTTCGACCCACACCCTGTGAGCAATGTGTCGTCTGCACTATTTCAATTTATGAAGCACGTATTGGAAGAATAAGTACTGAAATCAATTGTTGATATGAAAAGCTTCAGTAGATCCTGGTAGCCTAACTTCATGGGAACTTATGAATGAGACTCTCAGAACCATTTTACATATTCTATGAAGAGATGAAGGTTTTGGAAGAATCAATACGAAAGAGATTAAAGATGATGGAAACCGTAGTGTAAATAGAGTAGTGGATTTTGATGATCAATCAGAGGGGAGATTGAGAAAGCTGATTTTATTTTATTAAAAATTGTGTGCCAAATGTTATAAACATTACTGCACTAAAACAAAAAGACTGTGCTTTGCTAAAATTGTGTCTTCCTGTGCTTGGCTAAATCATCATCTTGAATCCTAATAAAGACACAATGTGTTTTTACTTCTTTTCTCATCGCACGTAACAAAATGTGCATCAGTATAATGCTTTTTGTTGACATACTGTTCTTGAAGAACATTCATTGCTGCCTGTGTTACTGTATGCCTATTCATTTAGGAGACTGTCCTTGCTTTGAATGTAACCAGATTTGTACTGACACACCCAATGACATTAGGTCAAAAAGGTGGTTTAAATATTCATGTTAGTAGATGGATTTGGAATAGTGCTAGATTATGCTGCTTTACTCTTGCATTCTCATTTGTCAATGCTGTAATGATGTATGATCACCTTATGTGAAAAATGTGGTTTTCACTGTGTATTTTATTGTAAAGAAACCATAATTGGAGGCGAGACAGTTTGGCTTTGCCCCGAGTCTTTGAGACTGTATTAGTCTGCCTCTTGATTTGCACTTTCAATATTTACACTCTGACACTTGACTTCATGTCAGACTCTTGCTGCATCTGATTGAACCTCATGCTAATTCCCTGTATTGATTCACCATACATTTTGATTAACTATTATTTTTGCCTTCTACTGCGCTTTAATTATTTAATAAACCTTCATGGTTTCAAAACTTTAGAAGGCTCAAGTCCATTCTTGATTCAAAGATTATCCATTTGACTATGCTAATTGCTGTGAATCTGTTGGGACACATTGGCTCTGATTACAAGTAAAGGTGTTATTTATAGCACCTAATAAATAGTGATACCTTGGGGTACGTAAATTATCAGGTGTAATAAATAGCACCTATTACATGCTTGTGGGAAATAACATGCAGATTTTGGTGTTTAACACACCAAAATCCACATGACACAGTAAATACAGTATGCTTTTCCCCTGTTCAATTTTGGCAGGCTTGACCTGCCCAAATTTACTGAAGGTTGAGTTATTTAATGCATCCGATAATCATCGGATGTGTTAAATACCTTCAAATTGTAATTGTGACCCATGCGTAAACAGAGGTTTACGCATGAGTCAGAATACACCATACAACTTGTAATCAGGCCCTAAGCCTCTAATATTCTTGAGATTAGCACCTTCTCCGAACCTGCGTATGTGCTTTATCTTAGATTATCTGATAAGATAGTGTCAACAACACCCATGTGAGAAAACTGGTGTTTTCTGTTCTCTTTAGGAAAAATAAAGAGATGATGGATGGAATGCTTTAATTAATCTCAGTCACTGAAAAATTACTCTTGGACACATTTCAGTCCATGGTTTTTATCATTATACCACAAAGACTGTTCTCTGGGAAAAATAAAGACATGATGGATGGAATGCTTGAATTAATCTCAGCCACTGAAAATTACTCCTGGACGCATTTCAGTCCATGGTTTTTATCATCATACCATAGAGACAGTAACCAACTATATGTAGCACCTCACTGATAAAGTCCAACAAGGTCGATAAGTGTTTAGTGTTTGATCGCGTTTCCCTGCAGGAGGATGTGTACATGTAATTCAAATTGCACTGTCCCTTTTGGAGCAGGATCAGGCTCCTTTGGATATGGTTGGTCTCTTTGGCGGCACAGTGAACAAACACATTATATGGAATGTGGTCCATGAGTAAACAGTGTCTGAGAGTGATTCAATAATTCCACACATCACCTTTTTGATTTATTCAGCTCCCTTCAGAACATCATGAAGTAGAGGGCACGATACGGAGTACCCAAACTATGGCCTGCAGCTGAGTCCTCTTGGTGGAGGTGCAGTGATTTCCTAACTACAGACAGTGCTTAATTTGAGTCTGTGTTTCTGGTTCTTGGCACCGGCACTTTAATTGTCAACACCGGCACTTATTACAGTCTGCCACATGAGTGCACTGTTTATGTAATTTAGAGATGAGCAGAACAACAGTTGTTTATTAATTCAACATACATTAAAAACAACTAAAACCTGCTGCCCAAGCCATTCTTATTGCTTTGGGAGCCTGAAATAGTCTGAATTGTCACACTTGTAGGAGTGTGGTGGTTAGTGGTTCTGTAGGTATTGTCATTGGCAGTGCTGGCAGGGGCAATGGATGGTGCAAGCTGCTGGCCCTGATGAGGGCCCTGGTACTTGTTATTTTGTAAATTAAGCACGGACTACAGAGATGTTGAGCTGAGCGTGGTTGTTCATATGTAACAGGATGAATGTTTGTGAAATGGTTTTGGAAGGGGTAGGAGATGTGGGGGAAGGAAAGGAAAGGCTTTACCTGCAGTATTAAAATTGGTTTTGGGGCAATGGTGTCTTGTGTCTTCTTGTTAATGTGGACCCACAATGTTCAGTTACAACCAGCTTAGAATCCAAAAGGCGGCATGTAGACTTCTCCATGGTGGGGTGATGCCCTTATCTGCTAGTCTGGGCACTGAGGATAGGATGTACTCAGGTAAAGGTGGGTGTCATCAGCATACTGGTGTAGGGGGTCATGTAAATCAGCTTCTATATCACCCAGTGATTCCAATAGCAAGTTGACCAACCTAGTGTGGTGGATTTGAGCCTTGATGGACATTAAATCATCCGAATGCCCAGGACTGTAAGTTGTCTCTCTGGATGCACTGGGAGTGGCTGGAAGGGAATGAGGCGCACATTTCCTGGACCTTACACCTCAACCTCCATACAGAGAAATTGAAGAATTGGCATGCACCAATAAAAGGCAAGTGGCACCAATGTCAGTCATCCAGAGGATGTTGTCTTTCACCAGTAGGACAGGCGTCTCCATGCTGCAAACTGACTGGAAACCTGATTAATAGGCGCGAAGCAGGTCATGTCTGTCAATGTGGGATTGCAGATGGCATACCACTTTCTCGATAAGCTTGTATTGGAACGGGAGGTAAATGTTTACTTAGGTCATGTTCTGTATTTGTTTATTGCTTCACAACATCATGAGAGAAATTTAAGAAAGGGGCAAAAGTGAACAATAAATAAAAATGGGTACAGATCACAGGGTATACCCCATTATATCACATGGGATATATTGCATGAGCAAAATATTACCTCAACTTCATTGGCCTAACAAATTGTCATGGTTCCGCACCAGGGGGAATAGCGGTATGTGTGAGGTTGGTTCCGGTACTTGTGAAGCACGACACTGCTAGACAGGTCAGCGGTCTAGCGCTCAGACCAAGAAGTGCACCTGATCGGACGAGAAGCACTTCCGGGTGAGACCGCATATAGCCGCGGCACTGATTCCCGTCAGTGCTTCCAGTACTGTACTTTGCCTGAGGCCTGCCGCTAGCTACTTGCACCACGGACAAAACAACCACCGGCTCCTCCCGGATCCCTCGCCTTCACAGACGCGCTGAAGCGTCGTTCCGGAAATACAACCACCGGCTCCTCCCGGATCCCTCGCCTTCACAGACGCGCTGAAGCGTCATCCTAAACGACAGACCCTTTGTTGGAGCACCCCCATTAGTCCTAACCCGCGACACGCACAGGGAAGCGTGGTCGCGGCTGCCCCTTGAGTATTCCTGGCGCAGGAGCGCTTGTTGGTTTCATTAACCCGCGACACGCACAGGGAAGCGTGGTCGCGGCTGCCCCTTGATTATTCCTGGCGCAGGAGCGCTTGTTGGTTTCTTTAACCCGCGACACGCACAGGGAAGCGTGGTCGCAGCTGCTCCTTGATTATTTCTGGCGCAGGAGCGCTTGTTGGTTTCTTTAAACCGCGACACGCACAGGGAAGCGTGGTCGCAGCTGGTTCTTGTTTATTCTCGGCGCAGGAGCGCTTGTTAATTTCCTTAACCTGCGACACGCACAAGGAAGCGTGATCACGGTTTTCTTTGTACCCTCATTACCGCGCAGGAGCGCCCTTGTTTTGTTTTCACTACTGTCCAGCTACCACGCAGGTGTGCGTGACGTTCCTTTCACCTTCCTGGCACAGACGTCGGGAGCACAGATACCACCCTCTTCTGGCGTGGCAGGAACTTACCTGCTTTCCTGTCATACTTAGTCTGAGAGACCTCCTATCGGAGCACAAGTCTTCATCCTTCAGGTGACTATATAACCTTGAATCAACTCCACATATTGTATGGCTGTTGTATGTGTATGATCAAGTTAGAAAGGAGGGCAGACGCACTAACCAATTGATTGTTCCTTGTCTAGCTGGCGATACCCAGGAGAGCGCCCTCAGTCTAGTGAGACTCCTCACCTGGTCTTCACAGACGACGTCACTTCCAAACACCATTAGGCACCTTCCCCTGGTCCTATCCTTGCCTAGGTCTGTATATTTACCTTTGATCAGGTGAGGAGGGGGACGGTGGAGGTTGCTCACGTCGTCCCTGCGAGATAACGCCACGAGTATAATAGGCAAGACTTGTGGGGTCCTGACACAAAAGCATCTTAAGGTAAGTCCAGGTAAGTAGATGTAGAATAAAAAATAATAAATATGTATTTATCTTGATGATGTAGTGAATTCAATAATTTTGTCAGATAACATTGTTGAACTCGATATAGTGTCATACAACCAATGAGAGGCACAACAGTAAGAGAAATTAGCAGATGCCAGACTGCAAAATCACAGTACAGTGCAGTGCAGTGCTGGAGAGGGACTAGGACAGCCCTGGAGGAGTTCCTGAAAATCAGGGCCTGGTCTTCACTCTCATGACCACAGGGTATGGAATCAGGGATCTCCTGAACACTGTCTGTAGGAGCCGCAATCATCTGTGTCTCCATGGCTGAAAGGAAGTTGAAGGAAGAAGTGCTTGGGCTTCTAGAAGGGGCAAACAGGGACACAGGGTGCCAAAGGCATGTCCCTGAAACTCACCTGGTTAAGTATGGCCTGGACTTTGCTGTTAGTGCTTGGGGGTTGCATGTCAGAATATCATTACCAAACGTATCGCCTGACAGAATATTATTTATGTAGTTTACAAAAATATTGCCCCAGTGGGTGTAGATATTCTATTACTGACAATTACAATCATATTGTAAGTGTATGCATTAGTAAAGAGAAAAGCTGGTGCCACAGCAACCGAAATTAGAGCTGCACTAATAAAACAGTGGTGCTCAGAACAAACCAAAAGACCCCGCTGCCTCAGTTGCTGCGTGTGGGATCCCTGAAAATTAAGGGTCCACTCTACACATGAGAAAAAGGTTGGAGCACACATAGAATCAGTTACAAAAGTAATCATGAAGTCTATGATGGACATATAGTTTGGTGCATCAATTTCAATTTATTTGTTTCTTCATTGCAAGTGGTCACACTTATGTCGACAGTGTGGAAGAACAGTTGACTACATAACCGATCAGACAGCCAACACACGTTCCTTCCTGTCGGACTTTATCAGGGCTGGGAACAAACGGCCGACTGAAAACCAAGTAAAGTTGAAACCAAAATGTTTTTTGTTCACATAGTACCCTGCTATAGCCATCATTTATATATTGTCTATTTATTGAATGGTACAACATTAAATATTTAGTCTGACAAGCGGAATGCTATGTTGGAGTAGTAGAAGTCTGAAGGAGTATAAGTGAAAGCTATCTAGCTCAAAGGCTGTATGTTCCTTAAATGGCTGATGTTCAGTGTAGTGTCAGACCATGATAAAGCCATCCGAATATATGCAGGGCCACTGGAAATATGCGATTCTGCGGCCCTAGTGATTTTCGCAAATTTATGGATTTGCCACATTTGCCACTTAATCCATCATCTGCTGCATAATCCACAGATTTTGAGAAAAAAAAACATTTCTAGCTCAAACGGATCAAAAGTTAAAAAACGATGGCAACTCGGTTCCTGCGCACCGGAATGCTTTTTGCAAAGTTTGACTGGTCATCTTTTAAGTTTAAAGTGAAAGTTTATTCATATAAAAATATGATATAGTCATGAAAATATTCATAAATACATCAAATGAAGAGAAAGGGAACAATAAATGAGGGAGTAGGAAAGGAAAAAGAGGGGGGTACACAATTGAATAAAAACTGCATGAAGGTCTGATTATAAAAATGCATAAGCAATAAGATATACTTTTGTAATAATATACAATAAAGTAGAAAGATATTACAATCAGAATTCAGGGAGGCTTAAATACATCTTGAGCAATAGGTAGGGGTGCGAATGATCTTTTGGCAGAGTCATCCACAAATTGTGTAATCGGTGTCCAAAGTTCTTGCCATCTTAAAACAAGAGATACAGGTTGCTTGTATGCAGTATCTAATCTATGACTATAACATACTGCATACCACCATGCTTTAGACGACAGTTGCTTAGAGTCTTTCCAATGCTTAATAATTTGCTGAAACGCAATTGCTAATAAGAGGTCTACTATTTGAACATTAAATGAAACATTAGCCCAAACATTAGAAACACTTCCTTAGAAAACATTGGCAAAAGAATAAGGAATGTTTGAATGAAATATAAAGTTAATTTTGGTCCATACTTGGAGCCAAAAACTGGAAACATAGGGACAAGTAAAAATCAAATGTTTCAAGTCAGCTTGGCATGCAAAGCATGTCCAACAAGTGTCTGAAGTCTCGGGATTAATCTTGTGAAGGAGAACAGGTGTTGTGAATAGTCTATTTGTATGTAAAAAAAGGGTTTGTGTTGTATTTGCTGCCTGGGAAGATTTCCTAATTTTGACCCAAATCTGCTGCCAGGATGAAATAGATAAAGTGATGTGAAGGTCAGCCTCCCAAGCAAGTTCCGGAGTCGATTTAGGTCGATCCGTAGAGGCGGATTGAAGTATTGAATAAATAGAAGAAGCTTTTGGATTTGTATGTAAGAGGTTAGTGAGATTAATCCATGGTGATGTATATTAGTAAGAGAAAAGGATTGGAAATAATATTTATGAATGAGAAACGATATCTTGCAGGATCATACATTTTTGACAAGAAGTAGATGGTAAACCAAATAATGTTTGAGCCTGTGTAAAAGATATGAGTTCCAATATTATATAATTGATTAACCCAAAATAGCCCCTTAGATCTCCAAATTGGCCAGTAAATGGGTCTATTCTTCACATGTATGGAATGATTAAGCCAAATGGAAGAGTCCAAAAAGGTAGTCAGGACCGTAGACGAGAACGGAGCAACAGAAGCCAATAATTTACAGTTGTATCGAAAAATTGGAGTGAGTAGTGTTAGGGGTTTTCGCATAAAAGTGGCAAGTTTGCGAAACGATATAGGAGATATAAACTTGCGTTCTAAATCAATCCGAAGGGGGTAAAAGAGATTGAAGGCGTTATCCAGTGTACAGACTGTTTTAATAGAAAGACTGTGATAATTAGCGAAATCTGGGAAATTCACTCCTCCTTCTGCCTTAGAATGTTAAGATGCTTTTGCTGTATTTAGGTGTTAAATTGTTATAAGATTAAATCTTTTCCCAGACACTGTTACCTGTGTAAAAATGACAAAATAATGAAGTAATACTATCACAACACGTGCAGCATTATCCTGCATAATTTGTCTTTTCCTGCTGCATAACTTGTTCAAGCCTGCCGCATAATTCAATTTGGTCCTCCTCTGCCGCAAAATTCCAGTGGCCTTGAATATGTGGTGTCTGTGGTTCAGAAGCGGGCCATCTTGTCCTGACAAATGATGCACCGAACTATATGTCTATCATAAATTTCATGATTCTTTTTGTAGCCGATTCTGTGTTTGCTCCAATCTTTTTCTCATATATTCTATTATTGATTCCAATGAGATGATATGTTTTGTAAACAACATTTCGAACAAGATATTTCTGTCAGACGATACTTTGTTTAAAATTGTCTGGTACCTACAGTGCTGGCGAACTTGCCCCTGAGTTCCAAGCCTGCTTCTCCCATGAGACCCCTATCTGCTCATTCAGCCAGGATTGGAAATCCATTGGAAAGACATCAAACATTTGTAACACATCACTATGCAATCCAATGTACTTCATCTGCATAGAAATTTGGGCAGGTCTTCCAAGAGAGAGCCTCAAGTGCTACTCAATGAAGATTTCATACGTTGCCTTTTTAATTCTCTGACCCATAAAAAACTGCTTTTGTCATGTCACTTCTGGTGAATTGCAAAATTTGTAACTATCCTGGTCTGCTGGCTCAGTGAACAAATACATCCACTCCTTTGAATTAATACGGTAGCAGGTACACAGGGAGTTGGCAGTGCCCCAACATAGCACTTTCCGCTCTCACGGAAGTTTTCCAAAAGGAATTTTTTTTAAGTAATCCTAGTTCTTTGGCTGTTTAAAAAAAGTTCTCTGTTTTGGAATGCAATTGCAGATTTTCCTAGCCAGCTGGAGAGGGAGGGATTTGTATTAAAGGCAAAGGAGATGGATATTATGCATTCTCTTGCTTGCGGTTTATTGAATAGCACTTTCAACACACTACATTTTCCATGATCCTGCTCTCCTGGGCAGGAAGTAACTAAATAAAGAAAGAACATCAGCCCTCTATAAATACGGGGGGTCCACCCAACATGTTGTTGTTTCTTGATAAGTTTAAAGTCCATGGATAAATCTAAACAGTACAAAAGGTACTAGAAATCCAATAAGTAGTTAAATGACTTCCTCTTTTTCTAGATGAACCTTCATGGGGAACATATCCTGTATCCAATAGGAGAATCCTCCATCAGTCATATTTCCACCAGGTGCCTTAGACCATTGTCTCTTTGTTCGAGATTGGCACTATGAATAACCATAAACAACATATTACCACCACTATCAAGGCAGGCATACATTTTAGAGGCAGGACAGTAATTGCCTCCTTTGTATTTTTAATCAGGACTATCTGTCACCCACTGGCTAAGAGATTCTGCAATTTTATTACAAGACTGAGGCTCATATTATGCAAGTTTAAATCATATCAACAACTGTCATTGCCACATGCTAAACTGGCTTACAATAAAAAGTCTTAAACGTAGAGGTGCTAGAGGGCGGGCTAGCAAGATGGCCGCACACTAGTGAGGCTCCTGCAGTCTGGGAGAACTAATCATCAAAATCCTGCACCTGTAAAGCTTATCGTGTGCTGAAAACATGCACAAGTCAGAGAGGATCGTGCAGTGAAGTGTTGAGTGCCGTCAGATTCCGCTAGCACAGATGGGATAGCCCCAACCGAGGAGATCGAGCAGTGATGCCCACAGAGGAGGAGCGGAGGGGGCCGGGCCGGAGCTGGGAAACTAGTACGGAGACGTGGGGATCTCCCGCTTGAGGAGACAGAAGGAGCCGAGGACCCGGTCGCGGCTCCACAACAGAGGCCAGCACCGATGGCCCATCGGAGCGAAGCAGACTCTGCACAGCGGGAGAGGTACGTAGGCCGAGGGGTAACAGGAGAAAGAGCGGTGAAGCCGCCAGAGACTTTGTGCAGCAGCAGAGGGGGGGCCCCTCCCCTGATAATCGTGAGTTCGAGGTGGGAAGCAGCCCCTCCCTCCCGGGGCAGACCGGCATCACTGAAGGCAGGAGATTTGGCGGTGGCACCGTGGGGTACGCATTTGCGGCCTTCATCTGGGAGTACAAGGCCTCGGAAGAGGCAAACGAATCCGCCATTTTGTGCCTTATCAGGGGATCTGTGCCAAACACGATGCAAGAGCTGCAGCACTAGCAAATACAGCGAGAGGCTCTCGCGCAGTGAGGGAGGAGACTACGAGCCATGGGCTCACATAATAGCCTGACCATGAACCCTGAAGCAACAGGACACACTCCCCCCTCGGAGGGTGAAATTTGGCCAGTGGACTATACACGGTGTATGTGGAAGGTCATCATTGATTGTAGCAGCTGGAAACTACGCACTTGTGGGAGAGTGGGCAGCTCAACTGGAAAGGGAGAGGAACAAGAAGGTCCAGTGTGCCCTGCACACAAGAGTGCATTCCTGAATACAGGCCTTGAGGGTCAAACTAAGGCCCGATAAAATGGGCAAATCAGAAGGCAAGCAATCAAAACTGCCCTTAAAACCCCAAAAATCAGCAAGGGGGCACAGTCACGATCGGGACCTTGAGGCGGCGGAGGAGACCGATCCAAGCCAGCAGCCGGAAGAGGAGGATATGAAATCGCTTCTTGTAATGATGAAACGCAGCCTCACCTCGATCAAATCCAAAAGGGACACCATGTGCACGCATATGGACTTCATAACCCAAAAATTGGAAAAGCAAGATGGCAGAATAGGAGAGGCAGAACACAGAATATCAGAACTCTACGACACCACCTCCCGCAGAAGTGAGCAAGTGAAATAAATAGATCGCCTCCTGAAGGTAATAGCGGCCAAAAACAAAGACTTGGAAGCTAGATCCAGAAGAAACAATATATGCATCCTGGGAATACCCATAGTCGCCAAGCTACTGAGACAGATACACAGCTTTACGCAGAGCAAGAGAACAACAGCCGCTGGTGTTTCCAGACTTCACAATGGCGGTCCAAGAAGACAGAAAGAAGTTTCTACTGGCCAAGAAAAAAGTGCAGCAGGCTAACATCACATATGCTATGCCAGGGGTCTCCAACGAGTAGCTCGGGAGCTACTGGTAGCTCTCCAGTACCTTCAAAGTAGCTCTCAGAGGTGAAGTCAAGCCCAGTATCAAATTCAGTGAGTAGATGCCTATTAGAAAAGGCAGCACTGCTCACCTCAAGACGGTTGCTCTACCCGACAAGACTAAGGATCTCTCACCAGGGCAAACAACATTTTTACACATTCCCACAGCAAGTAATGGATTTCAATAAAAAATTGCCCAGGAGCCCTCGCCGGGCAGGAGGCTCACCGCCTGGAAGCAAAGCTGTCTCGCCGACATCGGAAGTGGAGTAATGTGAACATGTGGAAAATGAAATTACCTTGCAAAGCCCAGCCAAGGCACGACTCTTTTGCTGACACACAAGGCGCAAAGTCACCAAGCCATGAAGAGAACCGCCCACGAACAATTGAAGGGATGCCTGCAATATGCTGCACTCCCATAGAGGCATGCAGGAAAGACAGGTTTGGGCGTGCATAATCATGGGGAAAGCACCACCAACAGGAAAGGACGCTCCAGGTGCACCACACTGAAGTCCCGGACACCCTCCCCCTCCACCAAGTTACGGGGGGGGGGAGAGTCTGCTTCGCCCCTAGGCGATATTCCCCAGCAGGAATACCCTCTTCTTACTGATGGAGTTATTGCTTTTATTGTTCCTACTAAACTACTTCCTCACCCTTTTTTGTTTCTTTTCACTCTTCTTATACATTGGTACTCTTCTCCTTACTCTGCCTCTTCTCTCTCTGGATCCAACTCTGCATCCCACAGAACCTGTGCTATCTGTTTTCACAGAACAACACTGTTGGTATGCTGCAACATTGGGATGCTTGTTTGTAATGAGGGCAAGTTGGCCCTTCTGGGGGCATGGGAGGGAGGGGGAGATAGTTCATGGAAAGTTGGGGAAGCTGTTGTGGGTGGGATCGAGGGGGGTGAATAGACGGCATGGCGCATACAGGGCAACTGAGAAAGACGATCGACATCTTCAACCAGAAAGAATCAATAGGAGACCCAGGGAGAGCTTTAAGGCATCAGTCGCAAGCACCTCAAGATCATATGGCAGATAGCAATAAGCAGAAGGGCATGAACTTGCTAACATGGAATGCAAGGGCTAGGTGACTCACGCAAGAGACAACATCTACTAACCTATCTAGATATGCACAATGTACATATAGCCCTATTGCAGTAAACGCACACGGCCCCCACAACTACTCCTACATTTACTGTGCATTGGGCATCGCATAGATATTTTTCTTCATACTCCTCTTACTCGGGAGGAACCACCATCCTTTTTAAAAAAACTTTATTTTTCATTTTTTAATTGTTAAAAAAACAATCAACATTACAGCATTCAATAGATCATCAGTATTTTGTGCATAACCCCAAGACTAATTAAGGACACCATCTCAAATTAAGGCTGTGGCATACTTGACAATGACAAATACATTATAGGCATCATCAAAATTCACTAGTAACAATGGGGGGGCAATCATTGCACTTGACACCCCCCCCCCGAGTCCTCCCCAGCCCGGTCATCCCCTACATCTGAACCGGTCCCGCTAAGCGCTGTATCACCATTGTCACTCCCCTCCATCCCTGAGTTGAAGGCCAAGCTACACAGCTCACGCCATTCCATGAGATCTGCATGTAGATTATCATTCTTGCGAGTTAATTTCATGTGTGTTTCTTCAGCTAGGGTCCATTCCCTAACATCTCGAAGCCATGTAGGTATATCCATGCTTCTCTGCCACATCCAATTTATAGCTATTCTATGTCTGGCCAGAACCACCATGAGTTGCAGCAACTTGTATGGTACTTTTCGTGTTTTAGATTTGCGTACATGGGCTAGCAAACATTGGATCGGCGCTTCTCGTATGGGAAGACCTGTGCTCGCTCGCACATTTTCCACCACCTGTGCCCAGAACTGCCACCTCTCAGGGCACGCCCACGCCAGATGCAGAAAGTCTGCCTCCTCTGCACCACGCCTGGGGCACCTACCATCATTGTTTTGTGAGATGCATCGTAGTTTTGCCGAGGTAATGTAGGTGCGGTGTAGGAAGTTATAATGGATCAATTTAAACCTGGCATTGCAGGAGACTGTGTGTGTAAGTTCGCATATAGCAGTCCAAGTACCGTCCTCTATTTGCATATTCAGATCCCTTTCCCGTGCTGCTCGTGACGATGGGGGCTGGACCGCCGAATCCCTTCTCATGGCCTTGTAAAGGATCGATATCAGTCTGCGGCCAAAACCATAGGTAAGGATCACATCTAGGGTATTTGTCGGCTGTGGAATGTCTGGATATTGAGGCCAGGTAATTTTCACTACATCCTGGATCCCCCTGTATTGCAGGAAGTGACCATGCCCAAGCGCAAATCCCTCACAGGCTTGTTCATACGTTAGGAACGTCTCATTTGGGTAGAGATTCGCGAGGACCTCACATCCGCTCTCCCTCCAGGCCTGAAAGGACATATGGGAATTCATGTCTCTGAGTGGAGCCAGTATCCAAATGGGTAGCTCTATATGGAAGGGCACATGTTTCAGCACCTTTTCTACAAATTGTTGCCAAATAGTCGCAGTTTGACGCACCAAGTAGGGCAGGTCCCCCTCCACTGCCCTCCCTCTCATCAGCGCTGCTGGGAGGGCCCCTGGGTCTACTCGGCCTGCTAGGAGCCACTGAGAGAAACCACCATCCTTATACGGAAACACACCCCTAACATAGCGGAGGGAGCACTGAACGACCCACGAGGAAGGTATAGTGTAGTTTGAGGGAGGCTGGCATCCCATTCAGTTACACTGGTCAACTGCTATGGGTCCAACATAGATGATGAGACGTTCTTCGTCACTTTGTGGGGACTGGTCATAACCATTGGCTGCTCTCATATTATCTGGGGCGGGGATTTCAACCTTACTATACAACCAGCCCTCAATCGTTCTCATACACAGCCACAACATCACACAAGGCCTCAGCTCCAATTGCAGCTGATCATGGATGAAAACACAGACTAATTGTCACATGGTGGTCTACCCACAAAACACACAGGGAAGGCACCTACCACTCCACGGTATATTCCATCTGGTCCTGGTTGGACTTTTGGTTGGTGTCCAGGGGACTTGGGTCTTGGATTACATGTACACAACATCTAGCCCGCTCATACTCTGACCACTCCCCGGCTTATTTGCAGCTCTCCCTTCTGGGAAACCCCACCAATTACATGTCCTGGTGTCTCCCTACACAATCATTACTCAATGCTCCCTTCAGGGTGGAATTGGGGCAGAAACTGGAGACTATATACCTACCCTGGCAACGGTCTGGGAGGTTCCGAAAGTGACCATACAGGGCACATGTATTGCTAAAGCAGGGGGCATACTACAAGACATCAGGAACACTTTGGGAAAGCTGAAGCAGAAACTTTGAGAACTAGAAGATGAACTTGCTGCAATGTGAGGGGGCACAAAGCGGGACACCTCGTTTGCCAAGAAGGACACCCCATAATGACAGAAGTAGCTTACCGGCGGAGATCCCGTCACGGAATACGAGCCCCGTTACGAGATCCACAAGGATAACCCCACCCCCACCCTGTACTCTGTCCACACAGGAGTCGCTCATTCCTGATGACGCGACCGAAGGAGGAGGAGGGATCGACACCGGAAGCACTTCTCTGGAGGAAGTGAAAGGGACCGAGGAAAACCAGGAAGGGCGCGACGAAGCCGGAGGAAGGAAGGAGATACGGAGTGAAGGAGACGAGGAACAGGAGGAGCGGAGAGAGAAGGAGGAAGGCGCGGATTACGGAGGAGAAGACGAGACGTGGTGCGAAGAGTGGTGGACCCCACAGGAGGAGGCTGGAGAGCGGCCGCAACTCTGGAGAGTTGCGGCGGAGCCGGTGAGTAACGAACAGAGAAAGGAAGCGGGAGGGGGGAGGCGGGAGGTGGGTGAAAAAAGGGTTGGGAAGGGTCACGAGTGAAGTCATTATTTTGTTAAAAAGAGCACCTGCCCCCTCACGTAGCACTAGGGTGACCGATTCCGGGTGCGACGGTCCTTCAGAGAGTGTGAGTAAACCTTAACCCAGCACAACCAACTATTACCCTTACCTCAACCGTCCCTCACGCAGGGAAACCCCCCCCTTTTTCCTCACTGGTATCCCAGTCCTGATTAAGAGCGTCTATAGAGACCCACCGGGTGTGGTGACGGGTGTAGTACAAAGTACGGGCGTGTTCTTTAAAGGTAACTGACGGCTCCCTTTTTGTCCTTCCCTCCTATGTACCTCCGTGGGAGAGTCCCGGGATCAGAGGAAGGAAAGAAACAGGAGGATAACATCGTTGAAGGAGAAGGGCCCGCGGAAAGAAGAAGAAGAACCCTTAAGAAGACCACCAGTCCCGTAGGGACACTCGCATCCCCCATCACTGACCCTTTAAATAAAAGACGCCCTCTGGCCCACTATATACAGCCTCCGCGTCTGTTTATCCGGCCCGCACTCCCACAAGTGGTGTCAGAAGTGGGATCCGCCGGAGACATGGAGGCAGTTATCGCGAAAATGGCGGAAAGCCAGGAGAAGTTCCTCTCGATTGTCGAAGACGATCGGGGACGACTGCAACAAGTCATTACGGACCAAGGCCAGTCCCATGACACTGCGATGGGGAAGATCGCTGACGCCATCGGTCAACAGAGAGCCCTGAACACCTTGCCCTCAGTCATTCTACAAAAATATGTGAGCGGAGAAGACCCCGAATACTACTTTAATAACTTTGAGAGGATGGTTTTGGCCGCAGCCTGGCCAGCCGATAAATGGGGACAGTATCTAGGACCCCTACTGTCCGGTGAACTTCAAGCATCTTATCAAGCGGCCAACATATTGGGTGTTACCCCATATGCCGACATTAAACGGTGCATAATGGAGAGACTAGGGGTCGACGATGAAACGTATAGATTGAAGTTCAGACAGATCAAGGAGGGCCCCCAGGAAACCCCCAGAGCCCTATATTTTCGTGTAAAAGACATGGCGGACCGCTGGTTGAAACCAGTTACTGCTACCAAAGAGGAAATCATGGCCAAAGTGTATTTGGAACAATATCGGTCTTCCCTCCATCCACCCATTCAGAGATGGGTTAGGCAACACGCGCATCTTACCCTCGAGACAGCTGTGGAGATAGCTAATGCCTACAATAGAGCACAAGAGACGCGAAGGGACGAGAGGAAACCCCCTGGAGAGCGTGTATAAGCGGAGCTCATCGCCCTCCCCGTCCGTCAATTCTGCGAAAACCCGATCCTGTTACTGTTGTCCCAGGTCCCCCAGTGTTTCGAACCCCAGGGCCCTCGGTGTTTAGACCGTCTACTCCTGGGCCACAATGTTTTAACTGTGGGGGAATGGGTCACATAGCCCGTTTTTGCCCTCAGAGGGAGGAACCCATGGAAGTAGGCCTGGCGAGGAATTACTGTTGTTTGTCGCACCCTATCAACTCAACCCCTTACCGCTGTGACATAACAGTGAATGGGAAAGCCATGACCGCTCTAGCCGATACAGGATGCCGGCAGAGCGTGGTGAGACCTGGGAGTAGTTGATGGGACTGTGAACATCCAATGTGTCCACGGGGATACCAAACAATATCCCACCACTCATGTACATATTCAACATGATACTGACCCCGCATCGGATTTAAAGGTGGGTCTTATCCCTCGGTTACCGGAGCAGGTAATACTCGGAAACGATTACTCACACCTCTCTACCTTACTTATGGAAACCAAACCGGACGAGAAGGACTGGTGGGCCATCGCCCCTTTTGCACAAGAAGACAATCCAGAGTGGCCGCCTTCCAAGCCCCAAAAAACCAAAAACCAAAAACGGAAGGAAAAAGGAAAACCCGTTGCTGCCTTCCCCGCACAGATAAACGAGAGCCCTTGGGAGAACGATCGAAATTTCCACG
The DNA here is from genome assembly GCA_963921515.1 of Calotriton arnoldi. Taxonomy (NCBI): domain Eukaryota; kingdom Metazoa; phylum Chordata; class Amphibia; order Caudata; family Salamandridae; genus Calotriton; species Calotriton arnoldi. The sequence continues at coordinate 1,496,750 of CAWUFW010002634.1, forward strand.
CGGCACAGAGAGAGGACCCTGTCTTACAAAAGGCTTGGAACAGCGCCCTGGACGTTGAAGACCCTTTGCATGTATGTCCCTATTTTTTTGTTAACAACGGGCTATTGTACAGAAAAGCAGGACCCACTAGTATCCCTCAGCTATTGGTCCCTACCCCGTTCCGGGATAAAGTCCTGTATATGGCGCACAGTCACCTATTGGGGGGGCATTTCGGGGAGGAGAAAACTGAGCGGTTGATCTTAGAGAAATTCTATTGGCCCGGCATATATAGGCAGGTGAAGGCGTATTGCAGTGAATGCCCCATATGTCAAAAAAATAGCAGATACAGACCCCCTAGTGCTCCGTTACATCCACTGCCCATTATAGATGAGCCATTTAGTAGGGTGGGAATGGATATTATCGGACCATTGTTACCCTCACAGAGCGGATGCCGTTATGTACTGGTCTTAGTGGACTACGCCACCCGCTTTCCGGAGGCCATCGCATTAAGGCAACCCAATGCCCCTAACATTGCCAAAGCTATGGTGACGGTCTTTACGCGGGTGGGGTTTCCAAAAGAAATATTGACCGATCAGGGGAGCCCGTTCGTATCCAAATTAATGAATCAAGTGTGTACCCTGTTAGGTATTAAACAGATACGGACGGCGGCATATCACCCCCAAACGGATGGCTTGGTCGAACGACATAACGCTACCCTTAAAGCCACCCTAAAAAAACTCCTTTCGCTTGAAGCAAAACGGTGGGAAGATATGTTGCCCATAGCCTTGTATGCCATCCGATGCAAAGTCCAAAAGAGCACCGGATACTCGCCTTTTGAGTTGCTATATGGCCATCAGCCCCGGTCCTTACTGGACATGGTTCGTGAAAACTGGGAGGTCGAGCCCGACAATACCAAACCACTAGTGGAGTACGTGGCTCATCTAAAAACACATCTAGAACAGGTACGAACAATAGTGCGGCATAACATGGAAAAAGCTCAGGAAGCCCAACAAGCCCAGTACAACAAAAAAATGAAGGGGAGATCCTTTGCTGTGGGGGATGCGTTTTTACTCATGATGGCCTCCTCTGATCACAAATTGATAGGTCAATGGCAAGGCCCTTATATTGTAGTGGAACAAGTAACTCCTGTCACCTATAGACTAGAACTCGATAAAAATCGGGGTACCTCCCAGATTTATCATGTTAATCTTCTGAAAAAGTGGGAGGGACCCCTTCCAGCCTTAACAGGAAAGGTAGGACACGGTCCTCTGTACAATCAATGTGTTGACGATGAATTAAACCTCTTTCTCAGAAACGAACTAAACGTTACCCTGCTGCCCCTACAAGATATATTTTCTATCACACCAGGGAGGACTACCTTGATAGAACATTCTATTAAAACCCTTCCAGAGATAAATATGATAACATCAACATTTCTGGAGAGGGCAAGAGACAGCGTGAAGATACCCTAGAACTTACCTCTACCAGCAGTGTCACCTCCTTATCCTCAGTAGCAAGCTCAATTCAAATAGAAGAGGCTACAGGAGTGGTGGAAGTGGAAGGACGCTCGACTTTTTTATTAGAAATGGAGAGATTCAGAATAGGAGCAAAAACAACAGCAAAAGATCAAAAACAAGGAGGGGGGGCAGGAGATGGCAGGAATATAAACAAAAACAAAAAAGCAAGGAACGAGAATTTCACAAGGACCACCAGATCCAAGAAGTGGGAGGACAAGAAGGAATAGAGAATGTTGCAGGGAGTGCTGTACAAGAATTAATGATTGTTAACTTGTCTAGCAAAAACTTATCAGAACAGGATTTGTCGGTATTGAGTAAGGGTTTGGGTTTTTGCCCAACCCAGTTGGGTAATGATGTTGATATTTTTGTGGACTTGTTTAAATTTGTCAGACTATTAAAACTTAAAGATCATTTTTCCCGCAATCCATCATTATGTACTAGAAATGTGGAAGAATGTACAGCACCATCACATACTGTTTCTGATGTGAATATGTTACAGATGATGATGTCTTTACAATATGAAATGCCTGTCGATATTGAAGTTATCAGAGCAGAACTCAATATCATTGAAGACGTTGAAATGGACAGTGGTTTAAAAACCCGATCCAAATATATCCTGGTAGGAACACACTCAAATATCGATCAATTCAGGAAGAAAGTCACACAGGGCTTCCACAAATTCCTGGACAGACCCACATCTCGATATAAAATCATCAAGAACCTTACCATAGCAGAGAATAAGGCTTTAATGGAATTAAAATCTGACACCTCCATTGTCATACGGGAAGCGGATAAGGGGGGAAATGTGGTGGTCATGGATAGGATAAACTACATGCAGGAGATCAATCGCCAACTAGCAGACACAACATGCTATACTAGACTGCCTGACAACCCCATAAAAGCACTTAGCATCCACATCAATATGAGGCTGGTGGAATGGCGGGAGAGTGGGCCTTCGATGCGCGTGACGAGCTCAGCTCGTCATGCTGCGCGGTAGCGCTGTGCGCATGACGAGCTGAGCTCGTCACGACCACACCCGCGATCAGAATGTCCAGCACACGAGCAGAATTCCGATCGCGGTCAAGGGGTTAAGTGAGGCTGAATGTAGTTACCTATTGGTTAAGGAACCAACCTCACCCTGTATATACGTACTTCCAAAGATCCACAAAGGGGGACCTTTCCTCCCGGGACGTCCCATCATCTCAGGGGTTAATTCTCCAACGGAAAGGCTCTCTGAATATGTGGATCAATTTTTACAACCTCTAGTACAAAACTTACCTGCTTACATTAAGGACAGCAAGGACATCCTTGTTAAGTTTGATGGGTTAACGTGGTCAGAGAACCTTTACCTTGTAACTATGGATGTCGCTAGCCTATATACTTGTATAAAAAAGGAATTTGGAGTTAAAGCTTTGGAGTTTTTTTGGGTCAGAGATCAGCAGATCATTATATGCATAATCAAGTATTGATGGAGATGACCGACATTATTTTGTCAAAAAACTTCTTTTTACATGACTAAGTGGTACCATCAAATACAGGGCACCGCGATGGGTTCTAGGTTCGCTCCCGCTTATGCCGGGCTCTTTATGGGCTGGTATGAGCGGGAGCATGCCTGGGGCCGACGCGCGGCCCCTTGGATGGAACACATCATTTTCTGGGGCAGGTACATCGATGATGTCATCATGCTCTGGGATGGACCTGCCCCAGATCTTTTGGACTACCATGCTTACTTAAATGAGAACCCGTATAATGTAAAGTTTACCATCGAGTACAGTAAGGAACAGATTAATTTCTTGGACATAAACTTTTATGTGGAAAACAATTGCGTGCAGAGTAAGATCCATCGCAAAAGCACTGCATGCAATAGTACCCTACATTTCGAGAGCGCCCACCCCCCTCATGTGATCGATAACATCACGTATGGCGAAATGGTTCGTATGCGGAGAAACTGCAACACTGATGCGACTTTTAATAAATACATTGAGGAGACCAAACATCGCTTTCTTGCCAGGGGTTACAATAAAAATATTGTGGAGAAAGCACACAAAAGGATAAATAAAATATCTAGGCAAAATACCCTTAAGCCTAATTATCAAAAAAAGAGCAAAATACCGTATGTGGCCTTCAACACACAGTATAATGATCGCAGTAGTAAAGTTTATAATGTGCTACGTAAACATTGGCACTTATTGCAGGAAATTCCCGCTCTTAAAGAATTTGTGACCTCTAAGCCCAGGGTCACATACAGAAGAGGACAGAACTTGAGGAATATTCTATGCCCAAGTTATATAACTACGCCAAAGATAGCTTCCTGGTTGCCCCACAACACTAAAGGCTTTTTTACGTGTGGAGATTGCAATATGTGTAAACTTGGGAAAAACAAAATGAAAACTTTCTGTTTTAATACTAATCGCACATATAACATCAATCATATGATCAATTGTAAGACTCAGTACGTTACGTATATTTTGGGCTGCCCTTGTAATAAAATCTACGTGGGCAGCACCATAAGGCCGCTTAAAACGCGGATTCAGGAACATGTGAGGGCCATACGTAACGGTGATCATAGGTATCCATTAACATACCACATGCAAGAAAATCATGGAATTGACGAAGAATGCTGGTTTATAGGCATTGATCATGTCCCACCCCATCCGAGGGGAGGGAATAGGGAATCAATGTTGAGAAAAAATGAGGCAGGTTGGATATGTAAACTTCGATGTATTGAAATGGGTCATAACAATGATGATGAAATGCATTATTTTCTCTAGGGGGTATTCATCATTTCAATGCCCCAGATAAGAACTTGTAATTATGATGTATTGTTTTTCTTCTACTGTAATCTTATATGTCATGACTTTCGTATATTGGTCACAAGTGATGAATTGGGAGATTTACCTATGTGGAATTTTAAAAAAAGATATGGTACTGTAAATATTAGATTGTAATATATATGAATAATATTATGTATTTCCTTTAATCCCATCCCGATGGAGTATTATCTTCACATGTTGGATGTGCTTTTCTCTCTAATTATCATTTTTTACTGTCTTTCCTTATTTCCACTTTTTTCACACTAGCACTCTGCTTTTGACTTATTTTTGTTAATGTTGCTTTAACTAGGGTTGAAATTCATTATTTATGCAATGTCGTTCGGGAGCCAATGCTCATACTCCTGTCCCTACTAATCGGGTTGGAGATGGTTTTTAGCAGGTGTTATTGACACCAGAAGACCTTTTTGGTTTCAATTTATCATAGCTTATTATCCCTATGCATAATTGTTGGCATTTGATTAAAATTCTGTGACTCTCCATTATGATTCTAGTTGGGCTTACCACTCGCTCCTAGTGACCTGTATTTTGTTCGATATTCCCTTCGCTTTCACAAATAAGGAATCGCCTTTGATATTTAGATTGTGAGTTAAGAAATATTAATATTAAATGACGGCCGTCAAAGCTTTGTAACCTTGGTTGTATCTATGTATGTTTGGATGGTCACTCTAGACATACCAGTACAAGATGGCGGCCGTATTAGATCCTGCAATCTGAACGAAACCAGGTCTTCTCCCTGCCCTACACCTAGTCATGGTTTCTTATTGTTTATTCACTAATCGTCAACTAATAAACACAGAACCTTTTATGTTTTGCCTGTATCAAGTACATATGTCTTTCGTGATTTATGAATTGCGAAACAAGACGTTAAATTATAATTCATCATTTAGTACGTCTTCTGATTACATCGATGTTTGGATATTAAACAATACTCGATTGATAATATGGGTTGTTGTTTTTATGTCTAAGGTTTCCTTTTCTGATGTTTGAGATATTAACTTGTCAATACCTGTGTAAAGGAATACACAGGACAAACCATTATAAGATGGCGGCCGCATTGGATCACGGATTTTTGTTGGTCCTACAGCTTTCACAGCTGTTTTTGATGTATGCGAATGAGAGCGGGTATATTAAGTCGTTTCAAAACACGGCCACATATGCTTCCATTCCACGACTGGGTGAGGACTGTCCCGACTGATTCCGGTAAGATATCTAATGCCGATTTCTGACGTGGTTTGATCGACGTTTGGTTTTGAGTGTTGTGGACTAGACGAGTGTGGATTGTGTAAGTAGCGTTGTTTGCCCGGGGTATGGCTTATCATCGTAGATGAGTATGGGGTACATTACCCGTTTTGGACTAGTTAAGTTTGATGCCGCTTTTTAACCAGGGGGATGACACACTTGTGTCTTCATAACATTTTGGATCGGTTATTATATTAAATTACGAGTTGATTCTGATTTGGTGAGTCCTTTTGATTTGGTGGCTTTCGGTTTTTAATTAAGTAGACCGCTTCATTTTTGTGTATTCTTGTTACACTTACTTTCCACGATTATATTGATTCCTTAACCGGCATTGTCATTGATGCCGTTACGTAATAGCAAGGCAAGTTTATTTCAATTTTGTATTCTTTTCCTAAAACATTTGATTACGCCTATGCTCTATGTGTGTTCGCTAAGAACCGCACATTAAAATTAACATCGCAAATTCCTTTTTTGTAAATATAGGTCGGTCATCGTAAAAGATGTCATCATTTTGCTATATCCCTGACCTGGGATAGAGAACAAACAAAAGTGGGAGTCATTATATACCTACTCATCCCATTTAGATTAAGGCACCAGTCACCTTTCTCGTTATATAGTAAGTATTGGGCATTATATTAATGTTTATATTATCAGCCGCCTTTCTATCATTGGGGAATTTTAACCCATTTATTCTCTTGGATATAGATACATTGAAGGACGGAAGTCTGTTTTTGTCCCATACTCGGCCTACTAGGTGACTTAAATCCTTTAAACAATAACAGGATTAAATATTTACTTGGTAGGTATTATATGCATGGTCTGACTACATAAGTGGGATTATGGCTCCCTTCACGGCACTCTTAAATAACTTACTCACAACCCTGGGCATGCTTAATAAACTTGAGTCACGTGATTTTTAACTTTTATCACTTGATTATCTTTTCTATCTTCTCTTTCTATTCTGCACGCATCTGCTAGGTATTAAAACTTGTACATAAAGAGGCTGAAATCATTAGTTAGTAAATTTTAATGAGAGGAAATAACAAGAATCAATTGGTATTTCGCAAAAAACGGTTGTAATTAGTCTGTGATGTCTAAAGTTTTGTCGTCCAATTTGTTTGTATAGATATTTATGAGTGTATTGTGTTTGTTGAATCAACAGCCCTGAGGAAGTCCTTTTGATAAGGACGAAACGCGTCGGCTGTATCTCAAATCACCTTGATTGTGTCTTAAAGACTTCATTGAAAATAAAGGAAGAAACTTGGAAGAATACTTTGGGGACATTCATTTTATACAATTTTTTGGCTAACTTGTTATGTGGTGCACCTGTGCTATTATGTCAAAATTGTTATATTCCTGTATGGGAATCACACAGTGACAGTGGGTGTCTTGTCAGTGTGCACACACATTTCTGGGTAGTTCCAGATTACATATATATATATATTAGGGATAGTGGGTCAGGTGCTGAGGTCTATGGGGTTCCACTGTCCAGTTCCTTCTTTCTAACATTCTATTAAAACCCTTCCAGAGAAGAGAGTACGACTTCGCCCTTATAGGATACCAGAGGCTCGTAGAAATACCATCAGAGAAGAGGTACAACAGATGCTACAAATGGGTATCATAGAACCCTCCCTGAGTGAGTGGAACTCGCCCATCGTCCTTGTCCCGAAGCCGGATGGCTCGGTACGTTTCTGCATCGACTTCCGGGAGGTAAATAAAATATCCGAGTTCGACACCTACCCCCTCCCGAGGGTGGATGAGATGATCGAACGCATAGGAAGAGCCAAATATATCAGTACCCTCGATTTATGTAAAGGGTACTGGCAAATCCCCCTGAAAAGCGAAGACCGAGAAAAAACAGCGTTCTCTACCCCAGATGGCCTCTTCCAATTCACCGTGTTACCCTTCGGGTTACACGGGGCACCCGCTACTTTTCAGCGAGACATGAATCTTATCCTACGACCCCATGAAAAGTATGCAGGGGCGTATATTGACGATATCGTTATTTATAGCGAAACATGGGAACAACACCTTGCTCACTTATACAAAGTCGTACAAGCCCTGGGAGAACATGGTCTGAGAATCAATCCTGCTAAAAGCCATTTGGCCGCCCAAACCGTGAGATACCTAGGTTACCTATTAGGGGAAGGAGTTATACGACCCCAGAAAACCAAACTAATGGCAATATCCCAGATACCCTTTCCCAGGTCTGCAAGAGATCTTCGTGCCTTTCTGGGGTTGTTGGGGTACTACCGAAGGTTTATACCCCAGTTTTCCCAGATAGCAGCCCCCCTCACAGACCTCTTGCATAAAACAGTGAACACCGGAGCCCACTTAAGGAACCCAACCCTTGCAGTAACCCAGGCATTTGAAACACTGAAGGAGGCCCGGACATCAGACACTGTGTTAGCTAGCCCCGATTATACCTTGCCCTTCATCCTGCAGACAGATGCCTCAGAACAGGGACTGGGGGCAGTGCTATCCCAAAGAAATATGCGAGGGGAAGAAAAGCCTGTTCTCTATCTGAGTAGGAAACTGTATCCCCGTGAGAAGAACTACGCTGTTATCGAGAAAGAAGCACTGGCTATTAAATGGGCCATTGACTCCCTGAGGTACTACCTGGAGGGACGCAAATTTACCCTTTTTACAGACCACGCTCCCCTAGAATGGATGGCACGCAATAGAGGGAACAATGAAAGGGTGTTGCGCTGGTTTTTGTCCCTACAGCCCTTCAGATTCCAAACCAAACATCGTAAAGGGACTGAACAGGGAAACGTGGACCTTTTTCTCCCGTTATCCTCAGGAAATCAGCCCTACTAGAAGGACAGCAAGGGAAAGGGGATGTGAGGGGGCACAAAGCGGGACACCTCATTTGCCAAGAAGGACACCCCATAATGACAGAAGTAGCTTACCGGCGGAGATCCCGTCACGGAATACGAGCCACGTTACAAGATCCACAAGGATAACCCCACCCCCACCCTGTACTCTGTCCACACAGGAGTCGCTCATTCCTGATGACGCGACCGAAGGAGGAGGGATCGACACCGGAAGCTCTTCTCTGGAGGAAGTGAAAGGGATCGAGGAAAACCAGGAAGGGCGCGACGAAGCCGGAGGAAGGAAGGAGATACGGAGTGAAGGAGACGAGGAACAGGAGGAGCGGAGAGAGAAGGAGGAAGACGCGGATTACGGAGGAGAAGACGAGACGTGGTGCGAATAGTGGTGGACCCCACAGGAGGAGGCTGGAGAGCGGCCGCAACTCTGGAGAGTTGTGGCGGAGCCGGTGAGTAACGAACAGAGAAAGGAAGCGGGAGGGGGGAGGCGGGAGGTGGGTGACAAAAGGGTTGGGAAGGGTCACGAGTGAAGTCATTATTTTGTTAAAAAGAGCACCTGCCCCCTCACGTAGCACTAGGGTGACCGATTCCGGGTGCGACGGTCCTTCAGAGAGTGTGAGTAAACCTTAACCCGGCACGACCAACTATTACCCTTACCTCAACCGTCCCTCACGCAAGGAAACCCCCCTTTTTCCTCACTGGTATCCCAGTCCTGATTAAGAGCGTCTATAGAGACCCACCGGGTGTGGTGACGGGTGTAGTACAAAGTACGGGCGTGTTCTTTAGAGGTAACTGACGGCTCCCTTTTTGTCCTTCCCTCCTATGTACCTCCGTGGGAGAGTCCCGGGATCAGAGGAAGGAAAGAAACAGGAGGATAACATCATTGAAGGAGAAGGGCCCGCGGAAAGAAGAAGAAGAACCCTTAAGAAGACCACCAGTCCCGTAGGGACACTCGCATCCCCCATCACTGACCCTTTAAATAAAAGACGCCCTCTGGCCCACTATATACAGCCTCCGCGTCTGTTTATCCGGCCCGTACTCCCACATGCAACTAATGCAGAGAAGGCGAGTGCAAAAATTAGGGAACACTTACAGAATATCAAAATACGGCTGACAGAGAAAGCCTCTTCCGCTAAAAATATCAGGGGATATGGGGAGGGGGAAAGCGCTGGCAGAATTGACGTGTAAACCCCGGTTTTTCAATTACATCATGGAGATCTGAGACGCGGAAGGGAAACCCCCAAAAAACACTGAGGAGATACTGCAGACCATCTGGGGGTATTATTCCTCACTGTAGACCACTCGGAGAACTGTCCCTTTAGACGTAGAATCCTATCTAGATACAGTGGAGCTTAGATGGTTGAGTGACAATCAACGGGAATTCCTCGCAGCCGATTTTAAGGAAGATGAAATAAGAGCTGCCATTATGCAACTGGGGTCAGGCAAGGCCTCCGGGCCGGATGGGCTCCCAGCAGAATTTTATAAAACATACATCGAAGTTCTGGCTCCATTCCTCAAAAAACTATATGAAGAGGCATTGCAGTTAGGAACCCTTACCATGCGGGAGGCCCTCATTATTTCCCTTCCAAAGCCAGGAAAGTCTGCTGACAGCAGCAAATCATATAGGCCTCTGTCCTTAATAAATTGCGATCTAAAAATACGGCCCAAATTACTGACGAATTGACTAGGCTTGCTGATGGAAAGACTAGTACAGCCAGATCAGGCGGGACTCATCCTGGGTAGGGCTACTTCATACAATTTACGAACCTTGTTCTCAATCATCCAGGACATAGATCCGGAGCTGAACCGAGTGGCAGTGTTCCTGGACGCCACCAAGGCATTCGACTCCCTGGAGTGGGAATTCTTGATGTCAGTATTGCGGCATATGGGCTTCCCCCCCAATATTCAGCACATGGGTGCGGCTATTATATCACAGACCTGTGGCAAAACTGCTTATCAAAGGAGCACACTCCCCTATTTTTGACATAACTTGAGGCACCAGGCACGGCTTCCCATTGTCTCCTCTCCTATTTGCCCTTGCGGTGGAACCATTAGCAGCTATCCTTCGGCAGCACCACCGGGAATGTGCGTGGATATACCCAACTAGACACAGTCTAGTGTCACTCTACGCAGATGATATCACGCTATGTCAGGGACCCCCAGGACAGTCTTAATGAGATACTCCAGGAATTTGTTAGGTTAACTCTCTGGCATAACAATCAATTGGGAGAAATCTCAGATCTTCCCTCTCACTCCCAACACCCCCTCCCCCCCCTTTGACTCGGACTACCCACTAAGCTGGTGTGCATCAGAGCTTAAATACTTGGGTATAGTTATCACCAGAAACAGGGAGGAACTACTGAGAGCAAACTACAGCAGGGTGCTAGACTTCATAACCGCCTCCATTACCCAAAGGATTGCTATGCCCCTGCCCATGGCAGGACGTATTGCGCTAATGAAAATGGTAATCCTGCCTCAGTTGCTGTACCTATTCATAAATATCCCCTATGCCCCGGGGTGCCAATTTTTCAGGAACTTGAGAGGTCAGCTCATCCAACTTGCTTGGAAGGGGTAAGCAACCTAGAATCCGGTAGGACACTCACCTTACCCTTCTGTAAAGGGGGTTTTGAAGCACCGGACCCAGAACTATATTATTTATTCGCACAGGCACACTACGCTCTGTATTGGTATCACCCTCCGCCCTTCATGCCACATCTCGCAATGGAACAGGGGTATATGACATCCATACCACTAACTGGCTTTCTTGGGGTTGACCGGGAAAGGGCTGGGGGTGGGGATTCTACTATAGCGTGCACAAGCATAGCGTGGAAAAGCATCGCAAAGCGACTGCAAGCCCCTATGGTGTACTTCCCTGCGCTACCACTAGCCTATCAACACAACATCCCTGTAACTCATAAAGGAATATGGTGCTGCATCGCTACACTATACGCACATGGGGGTGCCTGTACCTCGGAGGGAGGTTCCGAAATAGGGAAGAGTTCTTTGGCGAACATACCCCCTCACCTATGGAGATATTTCTGTACATAAGGCTGAGGCAAGATGTCTGGGCAGCTACTCCAGATTACCCGAAGGAGCCGCCTACACTAATCCCATTACACAACATGCTTCAAGCCACCAACTCATCACATGAGGTAGCACGATTATACCGAAGCACACTCACTGCACAGGTTGAGTCCCATGGCGGGTCAAGAAAGGGCTGGGAAACAGAGTTAGGCTTCCCACTTGAGGACACACAGTGGGCGTACTGTTGCCAGCAGACTGAAAAGATAACAGCGAGCTTTAGGCTGCGGATTATTCATTTTAAGAACGTGCACAGGATGTACTACTCCCCAGCACGGCTACATCGATATGGTCTGAGGCCTACTGATCACTGCTAAAGATGTGGGGCAGAGGGGGCAGACCTCCACCTAGCCATGCAGACTAATTTTCAAATACTGGGAGAAGTTCGGAGAAGCCCTATCCCAAATGGTGGGGACACAGATACGCCTTACCCCACTCAATGCATTGCTTGGGTACACGGAAGACGTAGTAGCATCTGTTAGACGATTTGTGGCCCTTGGATTGCTGCTGGCCAAGCGAAGAGTGATGTGTAGATGGGGTCATAGAAGGGCTCCTAAATTCAAGGAACGGCTGCAGGATCTGGTCTACTGCCAGGAACAATTAACACATATTCAGAATTATTACCAATAAGTCCCAGACCCCAAGATATATGAGAACCCCTAAAGACATACTTATTGCTTACCCCACAAGCAGCAGGCACTGGACAAGACCCGCACACACTACATCATGACCATGCTGCCTAATTATCATCCCATGAGACACCTCGCTGTGGGACCCAGAAAGCCCCCAACTAGTTGTTATGTCACCTCGGTGCAAAATACTAGATTATACTGTAAATGTTGTGAAGACAAAATGTTATTCTCTTTACTGCTCTTGCAATATGAATAAGGTTCTTTATTACTGAATTGAAAGTGCTGTGTAATTAATGTGTCGCCAATTATAAAAATGCTAATAAAAAGAATTAAAAAAATAAATAAATTCTTAACGTTGACACTGCAGATCAATCTGCTGATTTCAGGATGTCCTGTAATCTAGCCCCTGCCTAAAATGCTCTTGATGCCATAGTATCCCAGGCTGAGTGAGCCCCTTAATGCCCTGTATGCACCCCCTTAACCCATCTACTTAGGGTAGTTGCAGGCACCTGAGTGAATGGTTGGCGTAATGAAATCAATAACTGCAAGGCAGAGGTTCTAGAGGGCTCAGTCACCTTTACATAACGCTTTAGGTGCCTCATAGCGCACAACTTAGGGTGCGACTGGAATGAAGGAAACTCTATAGAGGTAGAGACATTCTTGGTAAAACTTATAATGGTAAAGTGGACCCCATTGGGGAGAAATACATTGTAGAAATAGCCAAAGATCTAACATTTGGAACCCTCCTAAATAATACTTAGGGTATTCTGTTTTCAGTGTTTATGATTCATGAATTCCAGTGGATATTTTTCAGTGTATTCAAAACTTCTGAAAATCAGTGGTTATCAGTGATTATACCTTTCAGTGTCACAAAAATGTTCCAGAGACTGTTTTTCCAGTGCTTACAAAATACATTACCAGATAAAAATGTTATTGGTGCTGTCCCATCTCTAATATGAGGTGATTTATGTAGGCGTTTTCGTTTCATTTTTTTATAAGATAAATTTTTGCTGTTGTTTGTGTACGGGTTGTAATTCTGAGATGTGTGATCATTCAACCACACTCCCTCAAACTACTTTCCCCAGTTAAATTTTGTCTGGTAAAACCTGCTGAAATTTACCATGGGAAATATGCCGGGTAAATATTCAGACATAATGAATTTAGTACGGAAAGCACTGATTTCCCAAATAATTCCTTATTTTCTTGAGCACCACTCGGAATTTGAAGTTTAAATGCACCTGGTAAATACTGAACACTAGGATAACTGCATTTACTGTGTGAGGCAAACCAGACCATTCATAAATGAGATAATTATTTATATTATTTATATGGCATGCTTGGCCGTCATAAGCATAGGATTTACAATTTATTTTGTGTGTAATGGACTTGCCTTTTTTGGATTCTTGTTTATTTTATAAAATGTTATTTTGCTAGTGACTCTCTAGAAAATCTTTGAAGGTGTACATGACAAGCTAAAAATATGAATTCATCCATTTGGGTGTGTGACCTCAAATCTTTTGTTTTTATATTTTCCTTGCAAAGACTTGAAAACTGGTTAGAAATTCAGCGTTAACCAATAAATCATCCACAAGGAGACATTAAAGGGAATAGTCTCTTTAGTGTTGCACACCAACCAGGAAAAGCAAAATATTTCCTCTTTGGCCATCTGGCAACCCCAAATAAAAGACGCCCAGCCAGGTTGTGCTCCAAAGCCCCATACCCATGTCACATCCAGGTGAATTTCTTCACACTAGAGGGGAAGGAAGTAGTTAAGAGGATTCAATGCTCAGCTCACTCAGGCCTTTCCCACTTCTGCAACAGAAGTGTGAGGCATGGCAGTATTTAACAGGGAGGCAGTCTGTGCAGAAGGTGGGAAACCAGAAATGGGACTGAGTTTCTCTTACAGAACATATAGCAATTTTGTATGTACATATGTTTTTATCATTCATCATCTATTTACACTACAGAAGATCTGTTTTAGTACCTGTCCTGCTTATTGAACTTAACCCCTTACATGCAGCCATTGGCTAATGGCCGATGGCCTCCCTCCCTCCACAGTGCATCTGTCGCTCATTGGCCGACACTAGGAAGGGTTAGAATGGCCTCTCTGGTGCTTTGCACTAGAGGGCGTCCTTTTTTCAGCGTCATTACTTCTGAAAGTGAAAGTAAAATGAGCCGATGGGCTCATTATACTTTCACTGAATCAGTGCTCGAGTGCATATCTCATCCCGCTGAGCACTGATTCTCTCAGGAGAGGCATCGTTGGAAAGGGTGGAATCTCCCCATTCCAATGGTACCTCTGCCTATTGGATCCATGCTTGGGGATCGCCGCAGGAGAGCGATTTTCAAATTGGGATCCACCACTAGCCTCCAGGGATGAGGGGAGCGCCTCTTAGACAAGGGCTTGTGCTACTCCAAGCCCCCTTCAAAATTGTCAGTCTTACCCCCGATCTGCCCCCCCAGTGGGTGGGAAGCCCACTAGACACCAGGGATTTTTTTTTGTCTAAAAATATAAAGGTGGGGGCTGCCTCCCAGGTCATGACCATGGTCCCACCCCTAATGCATATGGCAACAATCTTTCTGCTCCTCCTCCAGAGATGCAGATATGGGTGATTATCCCCAATCAGCACCCCGGGGAGGTGGGGGGCAGAAAGCCCACTAGACAACATGGATTTTTTTCTTTTTATAAAAGTATAGTTGTTGGAGCTGTCCACCAGGCCATGGCCATGCCCCACCCCAAATGCATATGGTAACAGTCTTTCTGTCCCTCCCGAGGAGCAGATGGGGCAATTACCGCTGATCTGCTCCCTTGGGGGGAGGGGGCAGAAAGTCCACTAGACGATGGGTAATTTTTTATGTTTTTCAATATAGAGGTGGGAGCTGCCCAGTATGAGCATGCCATGCCCCTACCCCAAGTAAATGGGCAACAGGCTTTGCCTTTGGGGCAAAAGAAAGTGGTGCAAGTGGTGCAATTTGGCACTGGCCACACTCCACCCCAAACCCGTAGTCCCCCCCAGGGGCATATAGGAGGTGCCCCAATTTGCCGCAGGGGGGGGCAGAAAACCCACTGTATGACAGGAATATATATTTTTTAAATAAAATAATAGTTTGGATCATACCCATCCTAATATTAGGCCCCACCCTCACCCCTAAAACCGCAACAGTCTTTCTGCTCCCCAGCAGACTAAAGCATCCCATCCCAATGGCAAGAAAGATGACATTTGATTCTTTTGGGTGATGATTTTACATATGGGCCAGGAGAGTGTGGCCAATTCCCAATATCGTCCTACTTACAATGGTGAACAGCTGCACTTTGTGAGCTTGGGTAGGCTACCACCGGTAAAACATACCAGACCCAGACAGTTCTGAGAACTAGACATCCTTGGAAGTCCAGGGTGGTGTGCTTCTCATGCATCCCACAGCATTTTCTTACCCACAATGCCCTGCGAATCTTAAACTTTGACTAAAACCACACATTTCTGTGATAGAAAGTTCTAAAATCTGCGGGTAGCCACAAATTTCCTACCACACAGCATTCCCCAAAGTCTCCCGATACAAATGGTACCTCACTTGTACCATGAGAGTGGGCCAAGAGACCTTGACACAAAAGGCCCTAAATGCTAAGTGGAGAGATCACCAATAGGGTAAGCTGCAGGATTTGGTGCCATGCTCGGTCGCCACCCATGAAAACCTACCAACCACAGACATTTTTGGAAACTAGACAATAAGGGAATTCCAGGGTGGTGTACCTTGTGCGACTCCCACAAGGGTTTCTTACCCACAATGTCCTGCAGACCTCAAACTTTGAAATCATGCATTTTCCTTATAGTTTTGTATTGGAAACCTACAGAATCCAGAGGAATCCAGAAAATTCCTACCACTCTGCATTGGATCGAGGTCTATTGGAGTCCCCTCGCAAGGGCATCCATTGACCTTGGTTTGATCCGTTCCTGTCATGAGCACTACTCCCAGCTACACAAGTGTTGCAGGTTTTTATCGGCATAAGTTGGCTAACACAGGGTGATAGGAAGTTAGTGGATTCCTGCGGCTTCCGAAAGGTTCCATTACAGAAATGTAAGGATAATGCGTGATTTCAGTCAAAGTTTGAGGTTTGCAGCGCATTGTGGGTAAGACCAACTCATCAGATCCACATAAGGCACACCACCCTGGACTCCCCTAGCTGTCTAATTTTCAAAAACGTGCAGGTTTGCTAGGTTTTTCCTGAGCTAGGGCCCAAAATCCACAGTCATCCACATTGGAAGAACAAGTACAGTTTTGAGTGGAAAACTGTTATGTATCCAGGTTGCGTCTTGGGTCGTTTCCTGTCACAGGCAACTAGGCCTACCCACAGAAGTGAGGTCCCAGCTTTATCAGGAAACTTAGGGGAATGCAGAGTGGAAAGAAGTTTGTGACTCCCTGCAGATTCCAGAACTTTCCATCACATAAATGAGGAAAATGTGTTTTTTAGTCAAAGTTTGAAGTCTGTCTGCTAAAAACCTCACAAACTCCATCTTTTTGAGTTTTCCGGATCCAATTTCTCCACATATACAATAAATCATAGAGACTAGATTAATTCCATGGCCATCTGTACCTGTGCCTGCTCCAGCAATAAATTATTTCCTGACCTAGGAATATCACATCGTCCAAGTATACCACCATCCTCAGTTCTTGGGACCTCAGAGCTGCTGTAACTAGTTTTATCAGTTTGATTAAAAAAAAAAAAAAAACAATGAAGCGGAGACTGAACCAAATGGAAGGGACTTGAACCTCTATGCCTACCCTAGCCAAAGGAACTGCAGATACTCTTGTGATTGTGACAAATTGGATTTAGAGGATGCTTATTTGACAGACACATCAACCAGTCCCCAGGATGGAGAATATCTCTGAGACTGACTAGAGTTTCCATTTAGAAATGGTGAAAAGACAAAATGATTGAGATCTTTCAGATTTATTACTGGGATGGATCTTCCTGTTTTTCTTTTTAACTAAAAATATATTGCTTACAAAACCTTATGGGTGTGACAAACAAGTCTTTATAGCCCCTTTCTGGAGAAACTCCTGTATTTCCAAAGAAATCAACTCCATCACTTCCTGGAAAAACCGAATTGGAGTCAGAACTATAGCCTGAACCAGAGTGGCATAAAACTCCATGGACTGTTTGCAAACTCCTGGACTGTTTGCATAACCCAAAGGTCGCTTGAAATCAACATACATTTTTTTTGCAAAAAAGGGCTAACCTTCCCCAACTTTCACAGAGAGGGAGGCGAGAACTCTTACCTGGAACACCTCCACCCCTTGCTTGTCTTGCACAGATGCCAAAACATCCTCCCCTTCCCTTTGGGGAGAACATCAGCTTGGTGTATAGATACCACAGGTAGTTGAAGTAGAGCCTGAAGAAGTAGAAACAGCCAGCAAAGCAACCCCTATATCCACTGGTCCTGGGAAACACATGACAAATCACCCTCATCAGTGAAGAGAGAGTATTATCCAGTGAAGCAAATGCTTGCACATACCTATGAATCTCCTTAACGAAGTTGTCACCAAACAAACAGCCTTAGTTGTTTAATCCTACTTCAGAATTAGCCAATTCTCCCAACTTTCAATCAATCCTAAGCCAAAGTCCTTTGTGTCTCTCATTACACAGTCAAACATTTGCATCACCCAGCAACCATACTGCCATTTAGGTCCATCTGGATATTACTTCTAGGTCCAGTGTCTGGCCAGTATTTTTAGTTTGCTCAGCTAGGGACACAATTTTTATCAATGGACCCAAAGTGTCCCACGTTTTATCTTTGCACGATGACCAGTCTCTATCCACATCCTTCAAGGATCATTATCCATCTCTACTCAAGAAAGTGACAATTATCTCACTCTCTCTATCCAATCCCGGGGCTTCCTTTCACGATCTGTGGGCCCCTCTCCTGGCGCTCTTGACATCCGAATTTACGGAGCTCACCTGTCCCAAATATCTCAGATTGTTAAGATTGGCAGACCCCCCGCCGGTGACTGTCTCTAACACACCCACCACTTAGTAACATACGGAGCTTAATCCCCAGACAAGCATATTTCCCTTTCTTACCTGACAGGTTAGCTTTTGGTTCTTCTGCGGAGGGGGAGGAGGAGGGTGGGGGGAGGGGGGTTTCGGTTCTTATTTTGTTGTTGTTCCTGCCTGACATACAAGATATTGATGTGCCGGGTTGCAACCCGATGATTGTGGAGCATCAGGGCTCTTTTGTTCTATTTGTGGATAAAATCAATAAAAGAAATTTAAACCATAAGAAAGTGACAATTTTAGAGTCCAAAACAGAGGTCACAGCTGGTTTGTCCGAAATAACCGGTCTGGGCATTCTGTTCTCATTGTGGCTCTTGTGGCTCTGTCAAATGGAACTCTAATGCTCAATTTTACATCCTCAAACAGTGGAGGAAACAATTCAGCAGAATCCGGGTTTTCTAACAATCCTAGGTCAAACATGGGGTTATCTTTCGCATCCAAAACCACTTGTTGCCTCTTTTCATTTTTTAGGGGAGCTGGCAGCATCATCATCAGCATAGTGTGTATCATTAGAAGGAGACCGCCTTCTGCATTGATTTTGACATAGGATTATCCAGAAAATCACTAAAACTCTTTTTAAACACTTCATCCTCCTCACATTCTCTATTGATATTATCATTGTTCCTCTCAGTAATCATGAGAACATGCTCACCACTCTGGGAATTGAACCCTCACGAAATAATAGTCTGCAGTATTTCTCACTCAGCTATCACAATCGTTAAATGTTTCTTTGAAATAAACGCAACACCATTTCTCTTTTAACATTCACATATAACAGAGGTCTTCAGACTTTTGGTGTGAGCCCCCCAAGCAAAAAGTTTTGAAGTTGGGCCCCTTCTAAAGTTTTATGGCAAGGATTGGGGGAGCAGGAGATACCAGGCTGAATGCAAGTGGGGGAGCTTATGAGATCATATTTAGGGTACTTTTTCTGTAGCTCATAATCCACACTAGGTGTGAGACTTGTAAAACAGCAAATGCATCAAACAAAACCAATACTTGTCCCAAAAATAATGCTCCCCATAATTGGGGCCCAATGCAACTGCATCTGCGACACTATAATTGGAGCCCTGAGTAGCAGGCTAACACCTCTGCCTCTTTCACCCCTTCCACACCTGCCTGGCCATCACTCCAATGTTGAAACAGGCTCTCTGTCCCTTTCAAGAAAAAAGAAATGAGCTCCCACATGCAGCCCCACTTTTTTTCTGCAAGGTTGCTCGCTGCCCTAATGCTAGAAAGGAAAATAAGTGAAACCGTCATAATTGTGATGCAGTGGGTCCCCCAGACATCTGGATCCCAGGCTGTTTCACCTACTTCACCAATGATAGCTACTTCCTTGCAAAGCTGGCTGGCTTCTCTGCCCTTCTTTTTTTTTTAAAAGTGCACCCATCTTTCCACATCCCCTCCCCTGCCATCTCTCTGAAGCTAAACTAAGTTGTCTCCTCTGCTTCAATTTTCCCCTCCCTTGAGCCATTGCTCCAAGGTCTGAATCAACAACGGCATAGCAAGTGCGAACTGGGCCCTAATGCAAGCAAGGAAGGATAGTAAACTAGCCATAACTGGGCTTTAGTTGGCTCCTCATACTGCTGGGCCCTGGTGGCACTGTACCCACACCACCAATGATACTTTCCTCCCATTTGTCTTAAAACAAATGTAGGAAGGGTGACCTGGGCTCTAATCCTTGCAGGAACATTTGGCCCCACACAGTTTTTTCATAGTAAGACAGTCATAATTGGGATGCAGTGGCCACTTACACCATTGGCCCCAGCACCAGCTACCCTGATTGTTGTATTTGTATTTATATAGCGCTTCTGGCAGCGATGGACCTTGGAAAAGAAAGCCTTCATATATTGCCGTCTTCCTTGGGGGCATCTTTCTGAGGAAACTGTCAGGCCATTTATAAACAAAAATAAATGAGCCATTGAGCCCCCACATGGGTCCATCCCTATGACACTATCCATGAATCTCATTCCATTTCTCTTTCACCTGGGCCATTACTCTGAGACCCAAGACGTCTAATGGATTATGGTTCTAAGTGCAACCCTGTTGGTTGGACTCCTTCCTTGCCTCCCACTGCACTAAACTTTTTCAAAAACAGCTGCCCCTAAAAGGTTAATGCTGAGCTTAAGGTGCCTCTGGCTGAAAGTGAAAAAGGGTGGAGGGGTACAGAGAACTAAAGAAGAAAGTGGCCTTCTCATCAACCCTTAATTGATGGGGTCACTTAAAGGTTTTTGGTGAGAAAGATTTATTAATTTTAAGAAGTAATGTAAGGTGTTATTAGCTGAGTTGTGGACTGATGGAGACACTTTAAAAAAGTTTGCACTAGGTACAGGCTGATTACACATTGCTAAAATATATATTTTGAAAATCACTTGTTTTTATCAAAAACTGTACATCATTTTTGAGCAGCCCAGCTTATATTATGTGTAATTCTTCTTTAAAACAATGACTTGCCTATTCGGTTCAATTCAAAATCTTTATTCGGTGCAAAACAAGTTGACCATAAAAGAGCAATAATACCAAATTGATAGTAAAAACCTAAAAATAAATAAAAATAAATTTGGACAGATAGAAACATAGGATAAGCATTATTTAAATAGTGACTATTAAGATACTCACAGTCCACTGTTTTGTGGTAATGAGATACAGTGCATACATCAGTCCTACCACAATTTCTAGATAAGTATAACAATACAAGGGTTACATACAATATACATCACACATATGCAGCAGATTTGGGGAGCACAATAGACTCCAGTTTACGGTTCCTAGAAGAACGATTCTCGACAACATGCCTTCAACTCATCATATACTTCTAAAATATAGTAAAATACATAAAATGTGTGTGCTCCATGTTAAACTAGGAAAGAAATGCTTTTCCTAATGTGTACTGCGCCCCATAAATATGAAGCAACACAAACATAATAAAGGGTCCATCAGGGCACATGGGAATTTTAATGCAGTTTTATGGTCCAAGACCTTGTTTGCAACAAAGTGGTTACAGATAAAATCACCGCAGCCCATCATAAAAACTACAAAAAAGAATAAAGCGCTTAGTACTCTGCTTTGAAGTGCCATCACATTGGCATGGAGCCACATCGCTAGGTCTTCGTTTCATTACTGGGAAGGTGACTAAAAAATGCACTATTCCCAACCACAGCCTGGTTAGAACAAATCGATGCCGAGGGCTTGAAACCATAGACAAATACGGTTGGAAGCATTATCCGGATGAAATTAACATGTATAAAGTGACCATAGGTTTCCTACACTCAACGTGTGCCCTATTTTCAGATCCAGAGCCTAAGAAAAGGGCTTTTATCTCACTTTTATGCAGGGCCAACACACTAAATGGAGATCGAATCATAAGGGAGCCATGAAGCTTCTTTAGGGTATCATTAAAATGGAAGAGCCAAGGAATGTTACAAATGAGATCAAGTCTAAGGCAATCCATGATGATGGATTTTATGAAGGTCGTTTCAGGCTTGGCCCAAATTGACTGCTAAAGCAGGATCGGGTTGAGTAACAATAAATCCTCTAGATAGTCAAGCCCATCCTCTTTATGAGAAGTATATGTTGAAATAGAGGTAGGGGAACTCAGCAGACACTTGAGGAAGGCATTCTCCTTTACCTGTAATGGGCCACTCAGCACATATCCCCAAATGCCTCCTCCATATATGGAGGCAGACAATGCTTTGGCTTTATATATGTTAATCATTTCTCTAATAGGGTGACTACTGAGCTTGCTTGAAAACCTAAAGAAGCCCTCGCAGACCCTACTCATTTTTAGTCTAGCACTTTGTACGTGATTGACCCATGAGCATTGCTGGCAAACGATATACCCAAATAATTTAATGTGTTGACTCTCATAATCGGGGAACCTTTGATAAAGAAGCTTCTGCTCCTCTAGGACTTTTTCCCCCGCTTCATCGTAAAAGTCTTGGTGGTATTGATCTTCAATTTCACCCCCTCTATAAAATCAACAAAGGTGTCCATCAGTCTCTGCAGGCTGACGGCTGTTCTTGACATCAAAACTGGGTCATCGGCATAAAGTAGTACAGGGACTGAACGACCTGTGACAATAGGTGCGTCGGCCTGCAGGGCACTGAGAGCACCGTCAACCCCGTTGATGTAAAGGGAAAAAAGAAACGGGCCAGGACACAACACTGTCTTATTCCATTCTTGACTTTAAAGGAGTGAGTACATTCGCCGCTTGGGCCAAAACGTACCTTGGCAGTCAACCTCCAGTACAATTTAGCAACAAACCTAACAATATTCTCGGGTGCCCCAAGTGAGAGTAAGACGTGCCATAAAATAGAGTGATCGACCAAATCAAAGGCACTACGGAGGCCAGCAAAACACAAATATAATAAGCCGGGATTGGCCTTTGTATATTTCCCGATAAGCAGGTCTAAGTTAACACACTGTTCTACTGTCCCCAACCCTTTCTTAAAGCCATACTGGGCTTCTGACAAGATAGATTTATTGGTGGCTCACTGCCCTAATCTTTGTAGGAGAACCCTGTCCATCAATTTAGCAGAAGAGTCCAGTAATGAAACCGGGTGGTAGCACTTAGGATTAAATCTATCCCCCTTCTTAAAGATGGGCATTATAATAGAGACGGCCCAGCTAAGGGGCATCGTATACTCTGCAGTTGCGTTACGCACGCGGGTCAGAATAGGGCCCCAGAGTTCTCCCACAGCCTTAAAGGCATCAATTGGTACAGTCTTTTTAAATCATGTTGTCACATTGCAAATGGTTTTAAGTAACTGTGCAATAAATAAAATATTCATTCATTCATTCACACAGTCTTATTACTTATTGATAAAATCTATATTCTGAAATCACTTGTTTTATCAAAAACAGTACATAATTTTGCAGCAGCCAAGCTTATAGTATAGTAGTACTTTAAAATAATCACTTGCCTATTCACAGTGCTTTCTGTCACAGGCTTGGGCCTTGTACCATTCTAATAAAACAAGTCACTATTTCCCACTGCGCCAACTAGGATTCAATTCTGTGCCTCTCTGGTCCCACATACACAGACATCTACAGTAATCACATTAAGCAACTGAGGATTTATAATGTAGGAGTACATTTACAATGGATTCATTGTATTCGCATTGGTTTTTCATTTAAATTGTGTGCCATTTTATAGGCAGTCACCAGTAAGCGAAAAACCAACAAAATACTTACAAATTATTTTGTTCTTTTTACCCTTCTCTTTGACCATGACCCGCACTCACTGCACCTGCCCCCATTGCGCTCATCATCACAGTTCCTATACTTATTTTTCACACATTTCAAGGGCTGCTTGTAAATGAAGACAACTTGGAAACATGCCAAATAAACAAGGTCATCTTCGTTTACAAGTGTTTGCAAAGACATTGGCGGCCCATCTGGGAATGAAGCCTTGGACCCCAGGGGTGTGCACCCCACAGTTGGAAGACCTCTGACATACTCTTCTGTAAATGCCAGATTTTTCAGAACAGGAACGTGACCATAGATACCAGGATTTGAACCCCCAACCTATAGAATGCAAGTTCAGGAATTTAACCATTGGACACCAAGCAATCCTTTCATCACGCAAAACTTGAGCTCTTGCAATTCAAAACAAGCGTTTTTCAAACATTAAAGTTTTGCTATAAAAAGAAATGAACACATGCTTCGTTGAATGGGGGCATGGGGGGCAGCTGACCACAGGAAGGTCTGTCCCAGGGGTTTTTGGGAGCGTGGAGTAGTTTAGCGACCGCCATCTTTTGTGTTGGGCTAGAATATAGCACAACATAACCCAATGGATTTAAAGGGGTGGTAATTGAGCTCCCTGCCACCATTTTAGGGACAGGTGACCTGGTGACTGGTGGCAGGGAGTCCTTAGTACGATTATTTTGTCCCGCCCATCCTGTCATTTGTAGTGTTAATGACTTTGATCAATTCCCACCATGTGACTTGCCGCCATCAAGCTGTTGCTTTAACTTGAAGAAATGGCAGAATGCTCCCAAAGAAGAGTCAAGCATCATTGAACAAACTATACTCTTGGGTAGCATCATTCCAAGTGTTTGTACCATAATACTCTGCACTTCTCTTCCTTCGATTATGGTGTAGCAAGGTCGCTGGACCGCTCATGGGTTGTTCATGCAAAGCGGATATATTGATTCCATGAATTACCAAAACTGGAGCATGCAAGGTCACAATGGAGCAGATTCCATACTAGTTTGGTGGTAACTGGGCATACAGCAGTTCTCCGCACTGCCATTATTAATCCATGAGGCAGGAGGTGCCCCCCTTCCATGTTGGCATGGTAAATTGTGGTTCGACAGCCAATATTCTGGCCTACATTAACAGTGAACACAAGGAGATGATGGCCGGAGTCCAGACACTCACCCCCAGTCACAGATCTGGGTTGAATCCATCATCGTTCTTTAGCTCACTTCGTCACGCCAGTTCAGACCCACCTATATTCAAATCAGTCTTGACCCTGTGCCTAATGAGAACAGTCCAACCCGAACTGCCAAGCCAGGTCTTCCCTGGACCGGAAACAAGCATCCTGGGACCGGTTTCAGGGTAACACCCCTCATCAGCCAGGCTAGCTTGAATCCAGTGGCAAAGTGAGCAAGGGACCCACGTCTGGGCATACCCTTAGGCCAAACAAAGCAAACACAAGGAGATGATGGACGGAGTGCTGAAACTTTTCAGGCACTCACCCCCAGTCACAGATCTGGGTTGAATCCATCATCGTTCTTTAGCTCACTTCGCCACCCCAGTTCAGACCCAGATATACGCAAATCAGTCTTGACCCTGTGCTTCATGGGAACAGTCCAGCCCGAACTGCCAAGCCAGGTCTTCCCTGGACCGGAAACAAGCATCCTGGGACCAGTTTCGGGGTAACACCCCATATCAGCCAGGCTAGCTTGAATCTAGATGCAAAGTGAGCAAGGGACCCACGTCTTGGCATACCCTGCCAACTTAGGGCGAACAAAGCAAACACAAGGAGATGATGGACGGAGCACTGAAACTTTTCAGACACTCACCCCTTGTATGTGCTGCACATTTCAGAACTGCCACTGGTTGTGGTAACATAAGTGCCTCTATTAGAGCCTCTAAGATGTTCCTATGTATAAGAGGACTTTCGTCTGACTTAAGGAAACCTCTCCTGGCCCATCTTATGATGTTGGAATGCACAGTGGTTGTCACATAAGCCGAATCTGAATATATTGTAATGACGTTTACTTCTCCTAGCTTAAGAGCCGCTATTAATGCAGTTAATTCTGCTGCTTGGGCGGATTAATGTGCTGGTAATGTCAATGCTCTACTATATGGAGTGTATCAGAATAATCATGCTGCTGTGCTCCAAATACTGCTGCACCTGTGTGTCTAATCCCTGTATCCTGGTCAATAGTAGAAGAACCGTCAACAAAATAGAAAATGTTACCTGGTAAAAGGTCCTCCATTGCTTGACTTGACTTGTTGGGAATATAGTTTGTACAGTCATTAGCATCCTCCTCAGAGTCTAATATTGGATGGGCAAAGAATGTCGCAGGATTCACCATATGACACTTCACAACACTCAAGGATGGTAGTGACAATATAACTTCATATCCTGACACTTTCCGAGTAGTCAGAGTGGTCTTGGCCTTCTGGATAATAGAAAATTCTGCATGTTCTGCATAGAGCGTTAAAGGTGCCCCAATGACAATGGGGGTACTTTTCTGCACTGCAAATAATGCAGTGGTGAGAGCTTGCTCTCAGGGATAATGGGCCATATGTAAGAAAGAGTTTTACCCATTCTGTGTCAATGGGAAAATGTGTTCGTACATATGGCCCAATGTCCTTTCATTACTGAATCCAGCAGTACACTAAATAATGCAATGGGCTTATGTCCTAAGGGATATTTTTGTGTAAGGACAACTGTCATCACCTGACCATTGCAGTGGCGGAATAAATAAAACTCCTTGGTGTAGTCAGGAGTTCCCAAAACTGGAGCATTTGTTATTTCAGATTTCAATTTCTGGGAAGTCTCCCTCATTTCTGGTGTCCATGTATCTTGTCATTTCTCTCTCTTACTAGCTCGATAGAAGCCAACAAGGGTGCTATTAATGTGCTATAATCTAAGACCTATGTTTTATATAATTACAGAGACCAAGAAACTTCTGCATTCCATTTGACATTTTCTGGTTCAGTCATTTGGCGGATGGATGCCGCCCTTTCAAGGGTCACTTGACGACCAGAAGCGGACAACAATTGTCCCACATACTGGACCTCTTCCGGACAGTACTGAATTCTCTCTCTCTCCACTGTGTATCCCCTCTGGACAAGAGTGACTAGAAGAGATATAGTGTCTTTTCTGCACTGTTGCTCAGTAGGGCTACAAATTAATATGTCACCGGCATATTGCTACAGTGTGCTGCCACACTGGAAATTTGACAAGTCATTTTTTATCATTCTGTTGAAAACACTAGGGGACTCACAATACCCTTTGGGTAATCGAGAGTACAAATACTGAGTCCCGCGATAGGAGAACACGGTCAGATAGGGGCAGTCTGGATGTAGAGAGATGCTAAAGAAGGTATTCTTCAACTCAATAGCCGAAAAATACTTGGCATTCTGGGGAATATTCATCAAAATGATGGAGGGGTCAGGAACAATTGGAAATTCTGGTACTACTATATCGTTCAGGGAGTGCAGGTCTTTAACCATATGCCAAGTATTACCCTTAGCTTTCTTGACCAGGTTAATCGAGGTGTTACAAGGAGACACTCCAGGGTAAATTACTCCTTGCTCTAGCAATGCTTGTATGGTAGGGGGTGATGCACTCATCTGCTTTTTTAGACAGGGGATACTGCCTTACTCTGGGTAAAGGAGCACCTTCTTTTAATGTAATTCGGAATGGTGTGACAGTAGGAATAAGGCCTACATCATGGGGCCCTTAGTCAATAAAGTGTCTGGTACTTGGGACAGATCTGCTTCTCTAACAAAATCAATAGCTCTACCTGGTGTGGGTGTCCTTACTTCTAACACTGTCCTCAATGCTATGTCATCTTGGAAAATTACAACTGTTTTCTTGGAATCATTGTCAAACAGTTGGTCATCCAATACCTTTCTAACCATTTTTTTCCTGGCTCAATGAAGATAGCACATGGCCATAAAACATGATTATGGTCACTGGCTATCAGAGCGCCACGGGTTGATGTTACTTCCAAAGCCTCTATCTGCAATATTAATTCAGCATCAGATATCAAAGGGTCCTGACCTTGGCGCTGAAAGAGAAATTCTTTGGGTAACTCAACCTTCCTTCCCAGTAACTCTGGAATCTCTTCTATAATTGTATACACTGCTGCAGTAAATGCTTCCATATCAGCAGGTCGCACTGTGGTATGATCTCCAGTAGAGGGATCTACTGTTACAGCCATGATCGTGGGAGGTGATACTCCAGTTGTGGAACAAATCATGGTACCATCGGATTCAAAATGAATAGTCATATTTAATTTGCCCATCAGATCTCTCCCTAATAGTTGGAGCAGCTGGTGAAAAGAGTAAACAGCCATCAATGTGCCTCCCTCCGACTTCACATATATTATTTGGGGATTTTGTTGTGGCTGCACTGCTGCATTTCCTGGCAGAATATAAACTCCTGCTCTACCAGTTTGCTAATCCTATCTTTTAGTTTTGCAGTCTCTGATAAATTGTCCCTACTTCTGACAATAACGACATACCTGATCCCTCCTTGGAGGACCCATACTATCTCTTCCTACTCCTCCTCGTCCTCCTCTACTACTTTCCTGCACCCTTACATCATCCTGCTGTTGTGGGTACTGTTGTTGAGTGGTCCCTGGGACCGATCCCACAGACATTGAGGTCATTTGAGTAGTCGCTGCCACTACAGCTCCTTCAACTGCTCCTTTATTTGCCAACTTCTGCTGCACTAACTTGGCTGCTGCTTTCTCCATCTCCTCCTGTTTGTTCCTTTCTTTCTCGTGCTTTTCCTTGAAAAAATCTATTATGTGCTCTTGCATTTCTGTCCAGTGTTTGGCTTCTAGCACCACTATGTTTTCTAGGTTGTCCTGCACATCAGAGGGTGACCCTTTTTTAACTATATTGTAAAACAATTCAGCATTTCCTCCAGTTACTTCCCAACCCTGACCTACTTCCTGGGTCCATTTCTCTTTCAACGGAGAGGGATCCTCATTCGGCTGCATTGACTGAGCCACGAGACATCCAATATCTGGCCCATCGGGATACATTTTCCTCTGCTGATCCCAAACTACTGTTCTAACCAAATTAAATGAAGACCCATCACATCTAGTCTCAGTGAAGGTAACATTTCTCACTCCAGCCTTTTGAAATAAAGTGTCTGTTTCATCTCCTATGAGAGAACTAAGCTTACTCTTTATGTCCCCTACTACTAAGGTGATACCTGTGGTTTGCTTTTCAAATGTCCGAATCCATTTCCCTGCTCCCTCTGTAAGTAGCGGCAACAATATTCTAAGATTTTCCTTATCCATCCTTGGCCAAGGAACATAATGCGGTGTCCCAGGTCCCTTACGTATCAGGAGCATTTGGTGTAAGGGAATGGTTGAATGCTGTGCATTGTACTGTCTGGCGTATTTCTGCCATACACGCAAACATTGCAAACACAAGGAGATGATGGACAGAGCGCTGAAACTTTTCAGACACTCACCCCCAGTCACAGATCTGGGTTCTATCCATCATGGTTCTTTAGCTCACTTCGCCACCCCAGTTCACACCCAGCCATATGCAAATCAGTCTTGACCCTGTCCCTCATGGGAACAGTTCAGCCCAAAAGGCAAAGCCAGGTCTTCCCTGGACCGGAAACAAGCATCCTGGGACCAGTTTCGAGGTAACACCGCTCATCAGCCAGGCTAGCTTGAGTCCAGTGGCAAAGTGAGCAAGGGACCCACGCCTGGGCATACCCTGCCAAATTAGGGCGAACAAAGCAAACACAAGGAGATGATGGACGGAGCGCTGAAACTTTTCAGACACTCACCCCCAGGCACAGATCTGGGTTGAATCCATCATCGTTCTTTAGCTCACTCCTCCACCCCGGTTCAGACCCAGCCATGTGCAAATCAGTCTTGACCCTGTTCCTCATGGGAACAGTCCAGCCCGAACTGCAAAGCCAGGTCTTCCCTAGACCAGAAATAAGCATCCTGGGACCGGTTTCGGGGTTTCACTCCTCATCAGCCAGGCTAGCTTGAATCCAGTGGCAAAGTGAGCAAGGGACCCACGTCTGGGCATACACTGCCAACTTAGGGCGAACAAAGCAAATACAAGGAGATGATGGACCGAGCGCTGAAACTTTTCAGACACTCACCTCCAGTCACAGATCTGGGTTGAATCCGTCAACGTTCTTTACCTCACTTCGCCACCCCATTTCAGTCGCAGCCAATGCAAATGAGTTTTGATCCTGTTCCTCATAGGAACAATCCAGCCCGAACTGAAAAGCCAGGTATTCCCTGGGCCGGATACAAGCATCCTGGGACCGCAAACATTTCCACATGGAAAGGTAATCCCAGTCTGGATCTCCCTCACCGTACAGAATGCAATCCTTAGCATTCGCCATATCGCGTGCATCAAAGGACGCTTCTTGTGACAATGGACTCATTTGTGAAGCTAATCACTCAATCCAATCTACCAAAATTGTCTACATACGGCACAACATTGTACAAGCTAATCTCACCGTCAGCAAAAATCTCACTAGGCGTGAGATCTCTGCTGCACAATATTGATTGAACACTCATTTTCTGCACTGGTCTGTCATGCAGTGTCAATCCTCCCACAGCCTCGCAGGATCCCATTCTCGGGTCTGGCTGGCCATGAGTACTTTGAAGTCTCAACTGCTCAAGTTCTGTAGCTCGAGTTTTCCTACCTCTAGAAAGCTCTCTTTCTTAGTATCAGTAGGTTTAGACTGTCTCCTTGCTTTCCTTGTGTGGTCCAAATCAATAAGGGGTCTTTCTTGAATATCAGCATCATAGGTCGGGTGCCTTGCTTTTGGAGTTTGAAGCAGTACACCCATACTATCAACCTGCTGATGTATAGATTCTATCTGTTATTTTCCCAAACCCTCCCTGAATTTGTCCAGAAACGTCATCGCGGAACCCCTCTCTCCTACTCTCACTTCACGATCGCTATCCTTAAACACTTTCTGGTGACACTAGTCTGTTCCTTTTCTCCTTTGCCAAGGTGGTACACTGTCTCCAGTCCTTTTAAGATCCTCATCTCTTCCTTGATGTACTGGCCACCGTGAGATAACTACAGCCCTATCTACATAGTCGCTCCATCTTGCATCATCTGCATCCTTTCGTTGTGGGGTGGACACTCATTCCCTAGCTACCCTTCCTGTGGTGTCCCTTCTTTGCAATAAACGCGATATTGCTGATGATACATGTGACTGGTCATCACTATCTCCTGGGCTTTGCTCTTTGCTTTTATCCTTCTGGGGAAAGGCTGGGTCTAAATGCAGTGTAAGCTGCGCTTCTAGCGGTCCTGAAAACCTTGAGTCACCTGCTCTGGTTTGCTGCCTAGGTGTACTTGCATGTTTTGGCTTTGGCGTCTGTGGGGTGACATTAGGGGTGGCTTTTGGAGATTGTGGAGGGGTCTCAATTTCAGCGTTCTCAAATCCTACTGCGGCTTCTTGTAGCTGTACCAGTGGGTAGATGCTAGGTACCTTGGAATAGGTGCCCATGATATTGTACGGGGGTGGGGGGGGACATACGGGGTACTAGAGGCACCATCTTTTGAGTTCTTTGATTTATCACAAAAAAAACTTGCCATAAAGCTAAAATAGCTTCTCTCTTCTGTAGTTTGGCCCCTGCATATTTACTCCTAAGATAAGTAGTAATATGCTTGATTGTTGTGTCCAGTGGTGGCTGGTGGAATAAGAAAGAGGTGGGGCGTAAGACTGGTTAACCAATTTTGGTGAGCGCGCAATCTGCGCGGTTATGAGAGGGAATTCGGGTGTCTCCCCCCAAGAAATGTAAAAACAATTGGTGTAAGATGGTGCAACTTTTATCCATGAATAATAAGAATCTGTCCCACGTATAGGGTATACATGACCGCTGATATGACTCTTAGTTTACTTATAGTATTGTAATCAGGGAGGGGACAGGAACATTTCTCAGTTCATGTTAAAAAGTCTCACTTTTAACAAATACTTCTCAATGCATGTATCTATTTACAGAGTGCCAACACGTTGCCATTTTGCCACCTTGGAAGAGTATAGAGATGAAGCTGGACAGCGTAATTACTAAACAACAGACAGCTGCATCGATGTGCATTTTGCATATTTTCCAGGGGTACAGTCTTCCATTGTGTACCCAAATGGTTTTCAGAACATGAATAACCGAGATACCAATAAGTCCTAAGGGTGTAAGTTCAGAGCAGAGTCACCTATGACTTAATTAATTATACAGAATGTGAAAATAGGTTTGTGGCATTTCAAAGACCATCACTTTGGAGCGCAAACAAATTGGCATGTTAAAAGCATGCAATTTAATATCTTATTTGGGTCAATTTTTGCCGTTCACTTTCTGACAGGACTAATAGTTGTTCTGGAAACAGGGTGTTCACGCAAGGCCGAGCTGTGGCCTCTTGGGCACAGTGCTGGCAGCGGAGGTATTCTCAGTTTCATAAGAAACACTCAGTGTTGTCGTGGGCACAGTTTTTGCTTCCTCGTACTGCAGCTGCCCAACTGCATAACGGAAGTTGCTCAGACCTGGGCAGCTAAATCCAACCATTTGGATGTCGATGAGGCCTATCCCTATAAATATTACTGATTTTGTTCAAGTGTTTAAGGGACTGGACGGCACAGTTTTTATTAAGAGCATTAAAAGCCCCTCTATATTACCCGTCTCAATCGGACTGCTTTATTGGCTTTGGGAGGAGGAAAAGCTAAGTTGACCCATGGGGATTCTAAGATATGGCACGCACATTAGTCAGATTTCTGCACAGTTGATGTAAAACCCTATAACGTCTTTCAGGAATTGAAACTTGTAATCTGCATGTTACTCACAGATCTTGACAGCAGGCATGAGAAACTCTTGTGCACCTGCACCCGTGATCTGCTTATTACAAACAGTTTGCTTCAGTGTGCACCCAACCCGCTGTGCTATCTTATTGGTTCTTTAATTGCATACAATAGAACTAGCACACGCAGCAAATGGAACGAAAACAACCAAAACATCCAACTACGAGGCATGTTATTTATAGGGATCAATGAGTTCCGGTTACTACACCCCTCCTGTCCATGGGGTACACTGTGGAGGACAGGTCTGTAATAGATTGCCATCTGCTGCCTCTGTGGCAAGCTCCCCTAGCAGAATCACCCTCCTATCTGGCTCATACCTGTCGATTGCCACGGATCTTCAGTCACACATAAAACAGTAACTGCAAGAGCCATGCAAACCTCAAGCTGGAGGAGCAAACACAAGGGCAGACTGGTGTAGGGACTTGGGGCACTAACCAAGCCTAATGAGGTGGCTGGTAGAGTGCTTAGCCAGGGGGTTCCCTTCAGATGTCAGGTGTTATGAGTAGCACCGGACCTGCCCTGACAAGTTAGTCTGGTCCCACACACATGACTCCAGCAGCTAGAACTGGGCTACATGTCCAGCTCAGTATTTCACAGCTGAGGTGCTCTAGCTAAACAAATGTATACAGACATTCAAATCTGTGTTGTTCCCGATCTCCGATCTACCCAACAGCACTTTTGAAAGATGTGTGCTTAGGGACAGTCTAGTTCTACTAAGTGTCTATAAACGTATTTAATAATCTTGATGTGCATTTTGGGATGGTCCAAAATGCACCACTACATGCTTCTTCCCAAAACAACTGCTTCCAGCATCAGTCGCGATCGGCAAGACGGAGGAGGGGGGGGCCGCGCGGGTGTGGGGGGAGCGGGACAGTATTGAAAATAAAGTTAAAACTAAACCTACCTTAATACCTTCCTCCCACTGCTTCCTCCGGATCACGCGCCACCGCTCCTGCTGCTCCCGGCCGGGC
The DNA here is from genome assembly GCA_963921515.1 of Calotriton arnoldi. Taxonomy (NCBI): domain Eukaryota; kingdom Metazoa; phylum Chordata; class Amphibia; order Caudata; family Salamandridae; genus Calotriton; species Calotriton arnoldi. The sequence goes on from CAWUFW010002634.1 coordinate 1,529,924, forward strand.
CTGTGTAAATCTAGACAGCCTCCTTCTCGTTCCCCTAAGCCAGCAGCGTTGTGATTGGAGGCGGGCGGCGCCCGGCCGGGCGCCTGTAGACCAGGGGCCATTCTCTCTATGCATGCAGCCTACATAGAGAGAGTGCGCAACTGCGCATGACTGGTGTGGTCGGCGCGGAGCCCTAACAAACCGTCAGCACCAAAGACAGTGGGCTAGCCACGCCTCCCCTGCACTCGAGAATGAACGCCCACCCGCCCGCCCCCAACTAGGCACTCCAGGCACTTCTGCTTTCCCTCCGTGCGAGAGCAGAAACATGAAATGGTAGTTTTACCATTTCATGTTTCTGCTTCTCGCACGGCGAGAAAGCAGTGGGGCAACGCCCCCACGCCCCAATGGAGGAGCCGCCACTGGTTGTGTCATTGAACATTCACTCTTTTGGCCAGGAATACATTTGTTTTTTGATGGCTTTAAACCACTCTAAATTATATCGTTGTAATTTTCTCTGATCTGTGGAAAAGTCATTTGCATATGCACTAAGGGAGTCTCCATGAGCAGTTCTCTTTTTAGTGCGTATTACAATATAATTTTTATCTATCTGGACAAATATAATTGCTCTTTTTAAATGACTTACACAAGTATTTAAAAAAGACAGGGAAATTCAAAATTATGCGATGCACATTAGAACATCTGGCTTTGGTTTTTAAAACATTAGATCTAACCAAGTACAGGTGTACATTAAAACATTGGGTTTTGTCTTACCAAGTACACGATGTACATTAAAACATTAGCTTTTGTCTTAATTTTAAGCCTTATCACTCATGCAGCAGTGCACATCGCAGTATCCAATTCTGCCTCTACCAATTATGCGATACACATTACATTAGGTTTCGTCTTACCAAGTGCGCGATGCACATTAAAGCGTCAGAATATGTCTTAGCAAGAACACGATGCAAACAAAAACATCAATTTTAGTCTTAGTTAGTCTTTTAGTTGGCTGCCTCGCCAACTGTTGCAGGGTGACTTGAAACCATCAAAATGAAAAAACCACAAGGACTCCACTTGGCAATGCAAAGACAGTTCTTTACTAACTGTTGCAACAGGGAGAAAGACCCTCCTTACACACAGGCAGGCTGCTGGGCTCTCTCTCCATTTCTCCTTCATGGGCAGCTCTTTTTATACACCGTTCACAATACTTTATTACAAACAGTAAATAATAATTAACTTGCAGGTTATAGATTGAAGACGGAAAAACAATCAAAGACCTGTGACCCCAAACTCTGACCTAATCCTCTACACATTCTTTATTGCACTTCCAACAATACTTAACAAATGAAGCATTCTTCTGCTTGTGAATGCATGTGTGTTCACCCTAAATGTAATTTAAATGGAGTGTGTGCTTTTATCATTGTGCACCTAAGACCTCCGTGTGTTCTAAGCTAATTGAATTTTCCTGCACCCATTGTCTAATCAGGTTACAATCTGTTTGGAAGCACGGAGTGCGTGCAGGTGATCTTGTGTGCTAAATCCATAAATATTTTCATGCTCGCTAAACACGAGTTGGCCTTTAACTGTAACCCTTTCAAGTTACTTATCCCACTGTGTCCATAAATGAACTTTTCACCTTACTCTGGTCAGTGCAAGACCTGGGCCTAAACTGGTTTTTAACCACGGGCAGCTGTGTGTTTTCTACTCGTGCTTGGTGTTGCTCTGTGTTCTCATGTTTTACATTTTCTGCATGTTTTATATTTTCTGCAGTGTGGTCATATTTTATATTTCCTACAAGACACAACCCAATGAGCTCCTATGAGGGCTACACCCCTATATTTGACTTGTCGCTATTTTTGTTGTGGAACATGTCTCTGTGTGTCCATATGCTAACATACTGCTGCACCTGGCATGCAAATATATGTGATATTAATCTGAGACATGTCACTGTTTCAGTGGCATACTTGTGTTGCGCAGGTACCTGGAGAGATGAACTTCTGATGCTGTAAGCCTATATGGGCCGCACCACATGCAAGACAGGCCAATATATGGACCATGTCACCTATGATGCGACTATGTGAGACATACCCATGTGTGAGTAGGCCACACACCTAAGTAGACGCCACCCCTCAGTGTTCCACGATGTATACATGGACGTCAATTCACCAAAATGCCAGGGGTAGCGGAAGTGACATCACACATCATTTGACCTTTGCGTTCACTCTCACACATGCTTACCCATACACACACACACACATTCAGTCATACACAGTCTCTCTTACATAACCACACTCTCACCCACAAGCACACACACAACATACATTTAAAAACATTTTTTACTTACCTCAACAGCCACATAGGGTAATATTCCAATTAATTGTACTCCATGTTTTTTTACACTAATAGTGAATAATATATTATTTACTAATAGTGAATAATATCATATTATTCATTATTAGTATAATTTTACAAACTAACTGAAATCAACGAAAGTGGAGCCCCAACTGACTTCCATAAGGACGAGCTGCCCTGTGTTCCTAGCACTGATGTTGCCACCTCTGAGTCCAGGGGTCGCAAAGGCAGTGCCAGGTGTCACAGCTGCAATCCCCTAAATGACTTCCATGGATGTATATACCACACACAAAGCTCTCAGGTTTTCTATGTCCATCCATGCCTGAGTAGCTCTTCCACTGCATGTTTTTCTCTTTGCATTCTGGGACTTGTAGCCCTGAATTTATAAATGGATAAACAGTTCTACATGTTCCATAATGGAAAGCAAATACCTGGATTGGATGAGATAAGCACAAACCTGGGAAACTTGATAGTTCTGCACACAGTTATCAGAGTAAGGCGCTTGGTGGATACAATGCAAGTGTTTTTTCAGATTACCCTCAATACCCACATATGACACAGTAAGGGGTACCACGTGGCTCCACATCATCGGGAACACCTTAGTCCAGCCAATTAGTTCCTCTACCTATCTCTATAAACATAAAAATGTTGTTTAATTGGTTCAATCAAGGTGAACCAGGACTACAACTCCCAGAATGCATTGTTTAACGCCAAGAACTGGCTAAAGGTTTTTCTGATGACTTGGAGTTCTGTGGTCTCCTTACACCCTAGCCTAGGAGAGGGTTGCTAGTTTACATCCACTCCTGGTTTTGATTTGGGGGGGTGACTGCAACTTATTTTTCATCATCAGACTTTGACCCAGAAAGACATGAACGGTAAAAGGCAGGATGAAGAAAATGATAGGAAACAGTGAGAAAGAGAGAAAGCAGGGATGAGAAAGAACACGCGAGTCTGAGGTTCAGAAACAGGTGGTGAGGGGAGGAGAAGGCCTGTGATGGAATCCGGACGAGGCGGCCTTAGTGTTGCGGAATTTGGCAGTTTCAGGGGCCTCCTAACAAAACTTTTGGGCCCCTGCACTTATTTATAATGAATAACTAGGATTATTACTTTAAAATATTACTCTCTAACAGTGACTGATGTGTGGTACGTACATCCACTCCTGGCTTTTTAGACAGACTGCACGCGCATTCAAAAGTGTGACGTCACAAGCTGCACAGCATTCCTGACTAAAAATGCAGGTCGGACCGAACACGCACATTTTACAGGAGTCACCTGACAGGTTTTTGGATATCGTTCAGTGTTTGTGACGCTTCCGGTTGATGCAGAAATTAAACTCCTGACCACTTATACAGCACATACCACAAATACATTTTCTCTTTTAGTTTGAATAAAATATATGTTTCTTACCTTAATTAAGGTGCACAGATTTTTGCAACCTTGGCAAGATGAACGCCCGATTTCCGAACTTATACACAGACCTCTGCAGCAGCCGATCAACCCACAGAGCTGCCTTACGGATAACAGTGGTTAATCAAAGCTTTCTTAACTTAACCAATCTCTCTCCAAATGGATAAAACGGAAGGGAGCACATGTAGGGTGTTAGAGGCACCCCGCAAGCACCACAGCTGCCAGCGCCCCCGCAAGTGTGAGACGTTTAGCCAGTCCTAGATTTTTATCCCTCTGCACTTTGCATTCTGGGACATGTAGTTTGCTTTTCTCATCATAAGCGTGGGACTAAATATCCTAGAATAACCAATGCTCCTGTTGGATTTGAATCTTGGACTTCGTGAAGGTGTCGAACATTACATGTGTCCACTGGGCAGCTATGAAGATCTGGGGGACTCCCTGTGCCAAAGGAAAAAAATATCGGCGGGTGAGGGGGGTGTCGTGACGCCGTCATCTCGTACTGTATGACACGTAGGCCTGTACTGCCATGCCCTGGGTTTGACCCTACCCTGCTCAGCTGTGTTGACTCCAGCGTTTCATGGCTGTCAGCTGACTGCGTAGGTCACGCTGGCTGCTTGCTTCACGGCGCCTGCTTCTCCAAGAGAGGTGAGAACGAACGGAAGGGCAGGGTTACTCTGGTGAAGGATTTCAAAGTTCTAGGAAGGCGGGACTGCCACCATCATTTTTGCTGAGATATCTTAGGCGATTTTATTGTATTTGTATTTACCCGCTATACATTTGTTTCACGATAATGCTACATTTATTCCTATTGTAATTTAACTTGCTTGATTACTAACGCAGCAGCTGTCTTTGTTTTTGTACCCATCTTCCTCAGTGGAATTTGCCTGATTAAATTTCTACTCAATGTAACTGGGTGGGTTCCAGATGGTTTACTGCTGTTTATTCCCAATATGATCATTTTGGGCTCCCAAGTTGTTTACTTTGTATTGTATTGCAATATTTTAAAGCGCTTGCTACCCCTATGTGGGGCGCTGAAGCAGTTGCCTACATGGGTAGCACGTTACACCGTGTAGGGTGTGTGGTTGGAAGTCTGTTGTCTTTGCTTTGATCCTGTGTGCGAAGTGTTTCTATGTTGTCCGTGAGGATCACCGAGTTGCGGTTACGGAGCACAGTGCTTAGAAGTGTGATGGATGAAGGGCGAGAGAACGGTTGCAGTTTATGGTTTGCAGTACGCTGGCAGTTTTGAGCAGCTCTGTAGACCTTTAATGGTATTTTTTTATGATTATAGTCCACTTAGCTGGTTACTGCACTGGGCTGTCCATTATGAGATATTTAGTTTAAAGTTCATGGTCTTGAGAAGTTAAAAGTTAAAGGAAGAAATGGCAGAGAGATCCACTGGGATGGACTTTGTTAAAATCATCCCATATCCGATGGTCACAGTATGTAGCTAGTTGGTACCTGTAGTGGTGGACTAACTTAAAATCCTTTGTTAGCCAGCAGCATGTGGCAAATCTCTTCACGTGTTCCATGTCTGATCAGTTGATGATGGAAGGTTTATTCTGAGCTCTCAAGGTTTCTCAGATCCATGTGTGGGAGGCTTGCCCGGTCCACGGTTTTTCTTTGCATCCTGGGACTTGTAGTTCTGTTTTTCCTATTTTATAACCCCGACTACAACTCCCAGAATACAAAGAAAGAGCCTGGATTGGACTAGCTCCTCACACCTGGACTCGAGAAAATTGAGAGCTCTGGATGCAGATAAGTTTGGTTAACTCCAGTGCTTAATTTGAGCCGGTGGTAGCCGGTGCTTAGCACCGGCACTTAATCATCAACATTGGCTCTTTTCATGTGCACCACTTAAGGACACATTCATTTGTGGTACAGGGAGATAAGTGATTTGCCGAGGATCACAGGATGTTGAGCCGATGTTTGGGTTTCCCAACTCCGAAGTCGGCAGATCTGGCCATTATGCCACACCCTCTCCCCACTTTCATCGTTAGTAGTTGGTTCTGTTTTAGGCGGCGCTAACAGGAGAAATGGGTTGGTGCAAGCTGCCTCCTGACGAGAGCTCCGGGTGCTTATTTTTTTTACAAATCAACCACTGGTTAACTCATGCCCTAAAATTGAGAGACTTGGCTGCCCCTCAGTCTCCTCTGCACATTACTTGCATTGGAGATCTGTAAAACCTCGCAATAGTATTTTCCCATTGACAGGCAGTGGAAAAAATGCATGCATGTAGTCTGGTATAGCTCCTGTTTCTAAGAGTCAATAGCTGGTAACCAAATGGTTAATCAGACCCAGGACGCACAAACTTCAGGCCCACAGGCTTCCAAATTAAACAAAATCAACACTATTAGTCTGAATGAAACAGTATCCAGTACTTCAAAAATTCTTTTATTGAAGTCTTGATTGTGCCAGTATTCAAAGTTCATAGAAAGTGCTGCTTAAAAATATGTCTGCAGCATGTGACAAGTCAGAATTCGCAAGGAGTGACGGTTTCATATTTGATCCAATGCATTTCGGGAAAACCCTTCATCAGGGGTAACTTTAATGTAAAGTTTAGAAAGGTAGTTTCAGTACGTGGCATGGGATGATAGTACCTTTCTAAACTTTAATAAAGGAGCAATAGACGTTCTAGACACTATTGTTTTGTTCAGACTAATACAGTGCTTAATTTGAGCTGGTGATTTCCGGTGCTCGGCACCTAATTGTCAACACCGGCATTTAAACAACGCCACCATGTGGCAGATTATCATAACTAATTTAGAGACAATCGCCACAAAAGTTGTTTGCACTGTGACACTTGGAGGAGTGCGGCAGTTAGTAGTTGTGTTGGTCCTGTCATTGGCTGTGCTAGCAGGGACAATGGGAGGTGCAAGCTGCAGTAGCCTCCTGACAAGGGCCCTGGCACTTATTTTTTCACAAATTAAGTACTGGACTAATAGTGTTGATTTTGTTTATTTTGGAAGCCTGTTAGCCTGAAGGTTGTGCGTCTTGGGTCTGGGTAACTGTCCGATTACCATCTATTGCCTTTTAGATTTACATGCGTGTTCTGGGCAGAGCACATACAAACATTGATTATTACTGTGGATAAAAGTGTGAAGTGTGTTTATTCTATGTTTTATTTACTGGAGTGCATTCTATCATTCATATAATTGATAATAGCCCCTGTTTCTGCCAGGCCTTGGGTTGCTGTCGAAGTTCAGGCACCTTCATGCCCTGGTCTTGAGGATTCCCACATTAACCAAGTTTGAATCATGGTTGGTTGACCTGGTTACATCGGCAGTGTGGGCCTGTGTGTGTTTGGTTGTAAGTTTGTTATGGTGGTGTTTGATGTGTGTAGCCGGAGGTCTTGCTGTACCATCTGGGGGGATGTTTAAGCTGGACTTTGTAGACAACTCCGTTTAAATGACTGTGCGGGCTTCCTCGCAGTGGAGTAGCAAGGGGGGCTGGAGGGGGGGCGGTCTGCCCCGGGCGGCACTTGTTTTGGGGGCGGCCAGGGCTTTAAGTGGGCCGGGTCCTGCCGGTGCTCAGCACCGGCAGTTCTTAAAAGCAAGTGCCGAGACAGGTCCCTATCGGGCTCTCCATTTTGGCCCTCACACTCAGAATGGGGAAAAAAAATCTTAACTCTGCAGCAGTTCACTGTTTTTGATGTCACTTTTATTTTTTTGCAGTTCCGAATTGCAAAACTCGAAGGGGCTTATTTACAAGCCCCTTGCGCCGTTGGTGCGTTACTTTTTATATGGGGAAAAAGTGACACACCGGCGGCGCAAGGGGCTTGTAAATAAGCCCCGAAGTGCTTTACATGAGCACCACCAAGGACATATTCATTTATTTTTTTTGGTAGACAGGGACGATTAAGTGATTTGCCCAGAAGCACAGGTTGTTGAGCCAACCCTGAGACTCAAACCTGCTTCCTCGGCTCCAAAGTTGGCAGCTCTAGCCATGACGCTACAACCTCTCCCGCAAGAACTAAAGCATTTTCAATATTATATACAACAAAGCCATAGTTGTGTGTGTGCATGTAGTATATTTATCTTACCAGATCAGTTGACTGGGGGTGAGTGTTTGATTTGCTCTAACGCTCCGTCCATTATCCCCTTTGGTATCGCTTTGTTCGCCCTAAGTTGGCAGGGTATGCCCAGACGTGGGTCCCTTGCTCACTTTGCCACTGGATTCAAGATAGCCTGGCTGATGAGGGTTATGAACCCGAAACCGGTCCCAGGATGCTTGTTTCCGGTCCAGGGAAGACATGGCTTGGCAGTTCGGGCTGGACTGTTCCCATGAGGCACAGGGTCAGACTGATTTGCATATGGCCATGTCTGAACTGGGGTGGTGGAGTGAGCTAAAGAATGATGATGGATTAAACCCAGATCAGTTGACTGGGGGTGAGTGTTTGATTTGCTCTAACGCTCCGTCCATTATCCCCTTTGGTATCGCTTTGTTCGCCCTAAGTTGGCAGGGTATGCCCAGACGTGGGTCCCTTGCTCACTTTGCCACAGGTTTCAAGATCGCCTGGCTGATGAGGGTTATGAACCCGAAACCGGTCCCAGGATGCTTGTTTCCAGTCCAGGGAAGACATGGCTTGGCAGTTCGGGCTGGACTGTTCCCATGAGGCACAGGGTCAGACTGATTTGCATATGGCCATGTCTGAACTGGGGTGGTGGAGTGAGCTAAAGAATGATGATGGATTAAACCCAGATCAGTTGACTGGGGTGAGTGTTTGATTTGCTCTAACGCTCCGTCCATTATCCCCTTTGGTATCGCTTTGTTCGCCCTAAGTTGGCAGGGTATGCCCAGACGTGGGTCCCTTGCTCACTTTGCCACTGGATTCAAGATAGCCTGGCTGATGAGGGTTATGAACCCGAAACCGGTCCCAGGATGCTTGTTTCCGGTCCAGGGAAGACATGGCTTGGCAGTTCGGGCTGGACTGTTCCCATGAGGCACAGGGTCAGACTGATTTGCATATGGCCATGTCTGAACTGGGGTGGTGGAGTGAGCTAAAGAATGATGATGGATTAAACCCAGATCAGTTGACTGGGGGTGAGTGTTTGATTTGCTCTAACGCTCCGTCCATTATCCCCTTTGGTATCGCTTTGTTCGCCCTAAGTTGGCAGGGTATGCCCAGACGTGGGTCCCTTGCTCACTTTGCCACTGGATTCAAGATAGCCTGGCTGATGAGGGTTATGAACCCGAAACCGGTCCCAGGATGCTTGTTTCCGGTCCAGGGAAGACATGGCTTGGCAGTTCGGGCTGGACTGTTCCCATGAGGCACAGGGTCAGACTGATTTGCATATGGCCATGTCTGAACTGGGGTGGTGGAGTGAGCTAAAGAATGATGATGGATTAAACCCAGATCAGTTGACTGGGAGTGAGTGTTTGATTTGCTCTAACGCTCCGTCCATTATCCCCTTTGGTATCGCTTTGTTCGCCCTAAGTTGGCAGGGTATGCCCAGACGTGGGTCCCTTGCTCACTTTGCCACTGGATTCAAGATAGCCTGGCTGATGAGGGTTATGAACCCGAAACCGGTCCCAGGATGCTTGTTTCCGGTCCAGGGAAGACATGGCTTGGCAGTTCGGGCTGGACTGTTCCCATGAGGCACAGGGTCAGACTGATTTGCATATGGCCATGTCTGAACTGGGGTGGTGGAGTGAGCTAAAGAATGATGATGGATTAAACCCAGATCAGTTGACTGGGGGTGAGTGTTTGATTTGCTCTAACGCTCCGTCCATTATCCCCTTTGGTATCGCTTTGTTTGCCCTAAGTTGGCAGGGTATGCCCAGACGTGGGTCCCTTGCTCACTTTGCCACTGGATTCAAGATAGCCTGGCTGATGAGGGTTATGAACCCGAAACCGGTCCCAGGATGCTTGTTTCCGGTCCAGGGAAGACATGGCTTGGCAGTTCGGGCTGGACTGTTCCCATGAGGCACAGGGTCAGACTGATTTGCATATGGCCATGTCTGAACTGGGGTGGTGGAGTGAGCTAAAGAATGATGATGGATTAAACCCAGATCAGTTGACTGGGAGTGAGTGTTTGATTTGCTCTAACGCTCCGTCCATTATCCCCTTTGGTATCGCTTTGTTCGCCCTAAGTTGGCAGGGTATGCCCAGACGTGGGTCCCTTGCTCACTTTGCCACAGGTTTCAAGATAGCCTGGCTGATGAGGGTTATGAACCCGAAACCGGTCCCAGGATGCTTGTTTCCGGTCCAGGGAAGACATGGCTTGGCAGTTCGGGCTGGACTGTTCCCATGAGGCACAGGGTCAGACTGATTTGCATATGGCCATGTCTGAACTGGGGTGGTGGAGTGAGCTAAAGAATGATGATGGATTAAACCCAGATCAGTTGACTGGGGGTGAGTGTTTGATTTGCTCTAACGCTCCGTCCATTATCCCCTTTGGTATCGCTTTGTTCGCCCTAAGTTGGCAGGGTATGCCCAGACGTGGGTCCCTTGCTCACTTTGCCACTGGATTCAAGATAGCCTGGCTGATGAGGGTTATGAACCCGAAACCGGTCCCAGGATGCTTGTTTCCGGTCCAGGGAAGACATGGCTTGGCAGTTCGGGCTGGACTGTTCCCATGAGGCACAGGGTCAGACTGATTTGCATATGGCCATGTCTGAACTGGGGTGGTGGAGTGAGCTAAAGAATGATGATGGATTAAACCCAGATCAGTTGACTGGGGGTGAGTGTTTGATTTGCTCTAACGCTCCGTCCATTATCCCCTTTGGTATCGCTTTGTTCGCCCTAAGTTGGCAGGGTATGCCCAGACGTGGGTCCCTTGCTCACTTTGCCACAGGTTTCAAGATCGCCTGGCTGATGAGGGTTATGAACCCGAAACCGGTCCCAGGATGCTTGTTTCCAGTCCAGGGAAGACATGGCTTGGCAGTTCGGGCTGGACTGTTCCCATGAGGCACAGGGTCAGACTGATTTGCATATGGCCATGTCTGAACTGGGGTGGTGGAGTGAGCTAAAGAATGATGATGGATTAAACCCAGATCAGTTGACTGGGGGTGAGTGTTTGATTTGCTCTAACGCTCCGTCCATTATCCCCTTTGGTATCGCTTTGTTCGCCCTAAGTTGGCAGGGTATGCCCAGACGTGGGTCCCTTGCTCACTTTGCCACTGGATTCAAGATAGCCTGGCTGATGAGGGTTATGAACCCGAAACCGGTCCCAGGATGCTTGTTTCCGGTCCAGGGAAGACATGGCTTGGCAGTTCGGGCTGGACTGTTCCCATGAGGCACAGGGTCAGACTGATTTGCATATGGCCATGTCTGAACTGGGGTGGTGGAGTGAGCTAAAGAATGATGATGGATTAAACCCAGATCAGTTGACTGGGGGTGAGTGTTTGATTTGCTCTAACGCTCCGTCCATTATCCCCTTTGGTATCGCTTTGTTCGCCCTAAGTTGGCAGGGTATGCCCAGACGTGGGTCCCTTGCTCACTTTGCCACTGGATTCAAGATAGCCTGGCTGATGAGGGTTATGAACCCGAAACCGGTCCCAGGATGCTTGTTTCCGGTCCAGGGAAGACATGGCTTGGCAGTTCGGGCTGGACTGTTCCCATGAGGCACAGGGTCAGACTGATTTGCATATGGCCATGTCTGAACTGGGGTGGTGGAGTGAGCTAAAGAATGATGATGGATTAAACCCAGATCAGTTGACTGGGAGTGAGTGTTTGATTTGCTCTAACGCTCCGTCCATTATCCCCTTTGGTATCGCTTTGTTCGCCCTAAGTTGGCAGGGTATGCCCAGACGTGGGTCCCTTGCTCACTTTGCCACTGGATTCAAGATAGCCTGGCTGATGAGGGTTATGAACCCGAAACCGGTCCCAGGATGCTTGTTTCCGGTCCAGGGAAGACATGGCTTGGCAGTTCGGGCTGGACTGTTCCCATGAGGCACAGGGTCAGACTGATTTGCATATGGCCATGTCTGAACTGGGGTGGTGGAGTGAGCTAAAGAATGATGATGGATTAAACCCAGATCAGTTGACTGGGGGTGAGTGTTTGATTTGCTCTAACGCTCCGTCCATTATCCCCTTTGGTATCGCTTTGTTTGCCCTAAGTTGGCAGGGTATGCCCAGACGTGGGTCCCTTGCTCACTTTGCCACTGGATTCAAGATAGCCTGGCTGATGAGGGTTATGAACCCGAAACCGGTCCCAGGATGCTTGTTTCCGGTCCAGGGAAGACATGGCTTGGCAGTTCGGGCTGGACTGTTCCCATGAGGCACAGGGTCAGACTGATTTGCATATGGCCATGTCTGAACTGGGGTGGTGGAGTGAGCTAAAGAATGATGATGGATTAAACCCAGATCAGTTGACTGGGAGTGAGTGTTTGATTTGCTCTAACGCTCCGTCCATTATCCCCTTTGGTATCGCTTTGTTCGCCCTAAGTTGGCAGGGTATGCCCAGACGTGGGTCCCTTGCTCACTTTGCCACTGGATTCAAGATAGCCTGGCTGATGAGGGTTATGAACCCGAAACCGGTCCCAGGATGCTTGTTTCCGGTCCAGGGAAGACATGGCTTGGCAGTTCGGGCTGGACTGTTCCCATGAGGCACAGGGTCAGACTGATTTGCATATGGCCATGTCTGAACTGGGGTGGTGGAGTGAGCTAAAGAATGATGATGGATTAAACCCAGATCAGTTGACTGGGGGTGAGTGTTTGATTTGCTCTAACGCTCCGTCCATTATCCCCTTTGGTATCGCTTTGTTTGCCCTAAGTTGGCAGGGTATGCCCAGACGTGGGTCCCTTGCTCACTTTGCCACTGGATTCAAGATAGCCTGGCTGATGAGGGTTATGAACCCGAAACCGGTCCCAGGATGCTTGTTTCCGGTCCAGGGAAGACATGGCTTGGCAGTTCGGGCTGGACTGTTCCCATGAGGCACAGGGTCAGACTGATTTGCATATGGCCATGTCTGAACTGGGGTGGTGGAGTGAGCTAAAGAATGATGATGGATTAAACCCAGATCAGTTGACTGGGGGTGAGTGTTTGATTTGCTCTAACGCTCCGTCCATTATCCCCTTTGGTATCGCTTTGTTCGTCCTAAGTTGGCAGGGTATGCCCAGACGTGGGTCCCTTGCTCACTTTGCCACTGGATTCAAGATAGCCTGGCTGATGAGGGTTATGAACCCGAAACCGGTCCCAGGATGCTTGTTTCCGGTCCAGGGAAGACATGGCTTGGCAGTTCGGGCTGGACTGTTCCCATGAGGCACAGGGTCAGACTGATTTGCATATGGCCATGTCTGAACTGGGGTGGTGGAGTGAGCTAAAGAATGATGATGGATTAAACCCAGATCAGTTGACTGGGGGTGAGTGTTTGATTTGCTCAAACGCTCCGTCCATTATCCCCTTTGGTATCGTATATTTATCTTATGCAACTAACAACCTTTGACAAAGCCAATAGTCCTGGCTTGTTGTAGGTGTAATGTTACTTGTATTATATATGTGGAGGCAATAACAGAAGCAGCGAAATACCAGTTGGGCGGCACATTATGCTGAGCACAGATTTTTAGCAAAAATGTTTTAAGCCACGCCCTTAATTATATCGGCCACGCTCCTTTGAGAGACCCCCCCCTCCCCCCCCAGTTTTTTCATCCCACTTAAATCCCTGGGGGCGGCGGCCTAAACACCCCCCCCCCACACACCCCTTTACCTGCAGCCGTCGGGGGTCGGCAAACAAAAGCAGGAACCACCAGCACCCCCCTTAACCCGCGCCCGCCGGGCGGCAAAAGTAGGGGCCGCCACGGGCAGCAAGAGTTCTAGCTACGTCACTGCTTCCTCAAGGGAAGGACCTAAGCAGAGCTCTTCGGGCGTCTCATATCGGGCACGAGTAGCTCATCCATTTCTTGACTTCATTTATTCTTTGCGTTCCCCTCTCTTATTAAAAGTGTAGGACTAGAAGTAAAAGCTTGGAATGAGTGAACTTTTCACGCTTGAGGTTGCAGAGGCATGCCTGTGTAGTTAAGGTTGACACTATACTTCATCAGAAATCAGATTTTATTTTTTGGGACCTTTTAATAACTTCGGTATCCATTGACCAATCTGCACCAAATTTGGAAAAACAAATGTATAGGAGAATTTCTTACACTATGCTAGTTGGTCAAATGGATCAAAAGTTATGAAGGGGTTTCCAAAATCCATTTTCACTCACCGATATAATCGGATTTTCCATAGAAAAATGTTCTACACGTTTAACTCTGAAACCACTGAACAGATAGTTATCCGATAGTGTTTGGAACTGAGGCCCTTTCCATCATTTGGTGATTTTTCTTGGTTTGGTGGAAAATCGTTCGGATGTTTTGGAGACGTGCGGCAAAAAGTGAGTGTCCAGTGCTTATGTCTATTTTTCAAAAAGTTTGTGAATGCCTGACTGGGGATGAGCAGATACTACAGCCTGGATTATAAGTGGGTTGTGTTTTCCAACCTCTGCATAAACCCCTGTTTGTGCAGGGGTCAGAATTAAGAGTTTGGTGGTATTTACTGCATTCAGTAATTACCAGATGGTTTAAGTATCCCACCCTACGTTAAAGTTCAGTAGGTCAAACCTGTCGGAATTTAACAGGAGAAAAGTGTACAGTATTTACCAAACCATACTGATTTTTTTGAGCAGTTAGCACCAAAATACGCATGTTATTCCCCAGACACTTGTATTCGCTGCTGTCTATTACACCCAAAAAATACCATACCCCAGGGTATCGGTATTTATCGGGTGCGATAAAATACACGTGGATTCCAACAAATTCAAAATCTGAGCCTAGGACTCCAATGTATATGTACCAAACTCTCTGCATGAGAACTCTACACCTGGAATTGTTTTCTTCCCAATGTTTGGAAACCATGAGAGGAAAACAAAAGAAAAAAACATGTTAAAAAGGAGCAGGGTGGGATAGCAGATGATACAGTATTCCTAAGTAGGCAGGCAAGCTCATCCGCTTATGAATCTCAGGGCCCTTCCAGTTTTACAGATTGAGGTTAAATTAAAAAAAGAGGCCTTTGCCTCTGACCTGGTCAGGACCAGGGAAACCAGTCACACTTTCCCCCGCATTGTCCAAGGGTTGAGAGAGTCTCCTCCTCGTCTAAGGACCACATAAGGTGATTGCGTCCATTCCTTCCGGCCTTGCCCAAGAGAGGGACAGCAATGTAAAATTATATTGGGGCATCTTAAAGCTACCCCATTGTGTACCCCCTTATTTCACGTGCCTTGGCAAACACTGCACAATCTTGTGCAGGCCACGTAGAAGCTGGTCAGCTGGCACCCCTTCCTGTATCATGTTACCAGTAGGGAGCATTGTACCAACGTAGGTGCCAAGTCACCTGCTCACATGCTCCTGCCTAAGTTCCCCTCGCCCTTTGGCAGGGGGAGTGGGGTCATGTCCCTCACCCATCGCTCTTGGGAAAGGTGATGGTACATGCTATTCACACCCTCGAGAAAAGCAAGTATAGGAATTAATCAGCAAACCCCATCGTGCTTGGGCAGGGTGGCGTGGCAATAGACTTCTAATGAACACCGTCACCAGAGAGAATATTAAACTATGTAAAAAAAATAAGTGCTTAATTTGTAAAAAAAAAATAAGTGCCATGGCCCTCATCAGGAGGCCACTGCAGCTTGCACCACCCATTGCCCTGCCAGCGCTGCTAATGCAATCACTAACATCACACTCTTACAAGTGTGACAATTCAGCCTACTCTAGGCCCCCAAAGCTATAAGAATGGCTTGGGCGGCAGTCAATAGCCCCAGTGTTGACAATTAAGTGCCGGTGCTGAGCACCGGAAACCACCGGCTCAAATTAAGCACTGTATAAAACTCCCACAAACATTTTTTAACATCTCTTCTGATGTTTGCAAACTATGCACAGATTTTCCTAATTTTTTTTGCAGGGGTGAGGAATGTATAGATTTGTGTTCACAATGTCCCCAATGCTGATGGCCTCCTGATCATTAACGGACGGTGAGACATCACTGGTTTGTGCATTTGTGGACGCAAGTACTGTCTTTGACAAGCTTGATCGAGCCTTATTATGGTGGAAATTATTGGTATGAGGCACACCTCATAATCTTTTTAATGAGCGACCTCCAAGAAAAAAAACTCGGGCAGTGATGAAATATCGGCCTGAAGATAGAATTGGGGTGACTTAGTACAGTAGGGTTGGGACACAAGATCAAGCAAGGCAGCACGTTACCTTGTGATTTTCATGACTTTTTAGTTTTCATGGCGAAGCCTCTGTTAACATATTAGTTCATCTTAACTCCTCTTCAACTTTAATTTTTACATATATATATTTCAGTTCACTGAAAAAAAAACGAAGGTTAAAGATATGGTACACTTTACTGAGCTGACTATAAGACCATGCACTGCTTATGACTTCACATATCACGACTCATGAAATGTTAAATGATATCTCAAATGACATCACTGATGACATTATTGACGACAGCATCCAGTCATTGTAACAGCTTCCTATAGGACACAGGGAACATTTTGTTATGAGTTTTGGCCAGCCAATCAGATCTCCCAATCGGAGAAAAAACGTCTGCCAAACATACGGCCCTATTATTTAAAAATGTTATTGCCGGGGATCTCCTGTGGGACCAACCGTCCACATATACCTAACTTTTTAACACTTTGAAGTCCAACCGAGCAGCTCTTTAAATGCCAATTTCTCAAAAACGGCTGAGCGGATTTACACCAAGTCACAAACAGCACTTTTCCTGAATACGTTTCTAACTTTCTGCCATGTTTGGTATAGTTCTGTTTAGCTGTTTTTTCGGGTTTGGATAGCAAAGTTTCCAATGGGAATTAACATGGTAAATCAATGTTTTGGGAACCCCGTTTTTTCTTGGCCCTCGCTTGCCGGATCAGCGCAAAACCTCCCATGAAGGAGCATTTGTACAGATTTGTGAAACGGCACTCCGAAACAAAAACATGCTCTTTCTACGAAAAGACTGACCTAACTATAACTACACCTGCAGTCATGCAAAATTGGTAGAGGAGTGCATGCGCTAACCCTCAGTCCGAGATATCTTTAAAATTGCAAAGTGAAATGACCGCTAGAATTTAAGCTGCGAAAATTGCAATATGGCTGCCTCCACCGGGCATTGATTTCCTGTATCAAACTTTAGGGTATATATGTGTTTCTTAGAATGGCCACAGCTTGGTGGACAGCCAGATGATACAAGAAAGTTGTTTACGTGGTACTGGGGATGTTAGAAATTTCCTGAATAATTTATACTATAGTTCAGAAGTGCTTGAGTATTGGAATTTTTTGGAAAAGTCACACTATATAAAAACTATATTGCTTGTTGTGATACTAGAAACCATTACAGAACCTTGGCGCAGCTTTTGCGTCTTTGGCTTTTCTTCCATTTAATCTTGGGTATGCGTTTCATGCCACGGTTAATCAAAGGTTTGGAGTAAATTCCGTTTGCCCCATTCTCAGATTTGTAAGGAGCAAAGATGGCGCACAATGGATTAGATGTTATCTTTGGTCGGTTCAAAACTGTTATATGGCGCCCTGTGACTCTTGAAAACTCCACAGAGCTTTCATAAATACAGTGAATCCTTTCCTTATGAAATACTAAAATATGAAATTACATTTTAATACATTTCTTATTAGATTTTACTACCATCTGACCTGACTGGCGTAAAGTTACTTTCATCGACTAAGAATTGGAAACTACCACAGTGGAAAATAGGGTAGTACATCTTCTGGAAAAGAACTCTACAATGTTATCCAGTAAAATAAAGCTGCATGAAGCGCAATCTATCTCTCTCACATTCCGCTGAGCATTGCCATCTTCGCAGCAACATGAGCAGGCCCAGTGTCAGGACTTCGCACATCTCAAACCACTCTTCCCACGTAGGTAATTCTATAACTACTCACTTCTACAACCAAACATTGGTGTTTGATTATAGTCGCTCTGACAGTTACAGAGCCACAATGCCACACCAATGGCAGTTTTATGGTATACAAATAGCAGATAACATTACATTGCCAAAACTGCTGTCTGACCCCTCCCTCGCTCCTCATTGGCTGAGTATGGCTGACCCCGCCCCTCATTGGGTGAGTCTGCCAGCATCCCACGCTTAGTTACAGAGGGGAACATGCGGGGTCCTTGGTGGAAGACGTTGTCCACGTTGCTGTACGTTGTCTTTTAGCACCTTATTGACGATCTCGGTGCATCGTTGACTTCTGTGCCCTAAGGCAGACCCTGAAACTCTGACATGGGGCCATGTGCCTTTGCACTCAAACCCAATGAGATTTGCTTAACAGAGCAATGGAACAAAAGCTGATTATGTCACTGAGGCAAGCGTGTAGGGGAGAAAGTGAGCAAGATGATTTTTACTGTGTGTGTCTGTAATTCTGTCAGTGTGCATGTGTGGAGATGTTGAGTGTATACCCGAGTCTGAAGAGGAGATGCACCCAATATGGACCAGAGTTTACAAGAAACTGTGATTCTATACTCACAGCCTCCTCTCGCATCGCTGACCACGATTTTTTTTTGTATTGCTTGAAACCCAAAATGGGTGTGGAGGAGAACACCATCTTGGAATGGTTCAAGTCTTTCCTTTCTTCCTGCATACACTAGGAAAATATCTTGCCTTTCCTCTCAACCATCACTCATTTCACACGTTGGGCAGTGGCGGCTGCTAGGGACCAGAAGTGGTGAGGCGGGGTTTGACAAGTACAAATAAAAGATCACTTATCTGCCGTCCACCGCCTCTTCTCTGTCCTCTTCTGTTCCTGACTCTAGGCAGCACACAGGCTCCCAGACTCCCCTAAACCAATCACGACGCTTCTGTATGCTGGTAATAGTATTATGAGCATGACAGCAGCGTCGTGATTGGTCTGAGCTGCCTGGTTTGCTGCTCAGACAGTGCCTAGGACTGTTCTCCTTCTGGCTGTGCAACACAGACGGGTGGAGAAATGCTAAATGTGCCTGACGGTTTGGCCGTCCTAAGACAGCTGGCCAAATCGTCATGCCCCCCTATAGTGCCCACCACTCATCCTCACTGCTGCTGTCCTTCAGGATGGCGTAGCCCCGTCCCGCCTATCTCAACACTGTAAAATGATAATAACATTGTGTTGTCATTTTATGTTTCCCTTTTGCACTGCTCAGAGAGCAGTTGGGCGACGCTCCTCCGCCTTAACAGAGGAGCAGCCGCTGATGTTGCTTGCCATGGAGATCACCATGTCAGTGTAGTACACCACATGTATGTCCATAAGTTACAAACTCCCCATAGACACCAGAAGTGGATTGGAAGTGGCCAAAAAGTCAGTAATTGTATAGTGCTAGCCCAGACCTGGATGAGCAAGAAAGTGGAACTTTGTCCATAGTCCGTGGAAACCCATCTCCACCCCACTCAACTTGCCACCAACTGTGGGTTCTCCATCACCATCGAAGCACAATCTGTTCAACGGAGTGTCCAATGGGATGCCGTGGTAGACGTCCCACTCCAGATAAATAGCATTAAAAATATCCTATTCCTCCTACTTCGCTCTCGCTGGGCACCTTCTCCCTGATCCTCTGGCTCCAATGCATAGCATAGTCCTCAGATTAGTGATGTCTTCAGCTTGACTATTGTCAGTGCACTCCTGCAGTGACAATGATACAAAGAGTCCGTTGGCGTCCCTCTCAATGGTAAGGCGGCCAGTAGATCTGCAACTGTCGGGGAGACTCAAAATGTTCAAATGCCGGTTGGGGTCCCTGTGTGGATCTCTAATCCTTTGGAAGGTGGCCTAAATGCGAATATTCAGGGGTGGCGGCAAGGATAGGTAATTCAACGTGCATCAGTCACAGATGAATACTAGGGAGACTCACATGGTCCAGATGCCGGTTGGGATAGTCCTTGTGGATCTATGATCCTTAAATAGGTGACCCGATTTCGATCAATCAATGGAGGCGGCAAGAAATGGTAAATCAACGTGCATCAGTCACGGATGAAAACTGCTTCTAAGAGCGTCTCAGCAGATCTACTGGCCGCCTTACCATTGAGAGGGACGCCAACGGAGTCCATCCCGTCCATCCCCGTATCTAGCTGTCACTGCTTTCATGTCCTGAAGAAGACCCCTTTGACAATTTAACAAGCCCTGTTTGGGTCGAAACGTCAATGATAACACCTGGTTCAGCCCTAACAAATCTTCTGGTCTAAATCATGAAGCAAATGTGCTAATTGCCAGAGATATTGTTTTTCTGTTCTCCTGACCTATTTCTAACTTCTGCACTTTGTATATATGCACTGCACCACCATCACTGAGCACCAAATGTCACCATTCTTTTTGTCACTGCATTTCTTTGTATCTCGCTTTGACAGCCTTGTAAATTCTTGTAAATATCTATAAGAGCTTTAATTTATTTAATATAATACTTTTGCAAGCATCCATTAGTGAGTGCTGTTCAATTGTGTGTTCCAACCATATTTTCCATTGAAATATTTACTATGTTCTTGCTGTGTGTTAAGCAACTGTTTTTTGATTAATTCAAGAACTAAGTATCCTTTCTTAACCCCGACGGAACCATTGTAGTTTGCCTTACTTATACCCAGGTTCTGAGGGACACAGGGTCACCCCATTGTGGTTATACTACAAAGAGTCCACAGGCATGCCATCCACACCTCTCTGGGGCGGGGGGGGAAGACTACTGAAAACATAATTCCCTACCTGGACTGCGTTTCACGTAAACTCGTGAAAAAATAACGCACCTAGTTTTCCATCAGTATTTATTTTTACGTGTGGAAAAATGGAAATTATGTCTTCTTTTGAGGGACTCCACACTGTGTGTTATATTTCCTAGTATAGTCTTAAAGTATAGTACAGACAGTTTTAAAATAGGACGTGATTACCTAATGAAGCTTTGAATCATATAGATGTGCACATTTGCTTGTCCTCCATTGTTAACGTTCTCGGATGAGTGCTGTATAAGGCTAACCACAGAACTTAAAAGCAACAGGCATCCAAGTGTGAGTGTACATTAATCAGTTCAGGAATATCATCAGTGATTAATTTGAGCCGGTGGTTTCCGGTGCCCAGCACTGGCACTTAATTGTCAACACTGGCACTTAAAACAGTCTACATACATAGTGAGGAGATGCACACCGGTGTACTCCAAGTTTTACTCTTTTATTCTGTTCCAATGTGTAAAGACTATAGTAGCGTGGTCGCTTATTCCGCGCTCCGCCCAATTGCGCTGCAATGTAGAATGAACACGAGGGAACCAGTTCTGATCTTCTGACTTAAAACAGTCTGCCACATGGTGGTGCTGTTTGTCTAATTTAGAGATCAGCACAACCACAGCAGTTTATTAGTTTTAATATATATTAAAAATGACAAATACCTCCCGCCCAAAAAGAAAAAAAAATACCTGCCGCCCAAGCCATTCTTATAGCTTTGGGGGCTGGAATAGTCTAAAATGTCACACTTGTAGGTGTATGATGGTTAGTAGTTGTGTTGGTATTGACACTGGCAGCGCTGGTAGGGGCAATGGGTGGTGCAAGTTGCAGTAGCCTCCTGACGAGGGCCCTGGCACTTACTTATTTACAAATTAAGCACTGAATATCATGTAACAAGCGCAACACAAAATTACTGAAATTACGCAAATGACGGTGTTAGAATTTAAATTTCATCCTGCCCCATAAAGTATGACAGACTAACAATTTAAAAATGCTGTTTTCACACAAAGCCAAGCTCAGGGAGGCTTGGGTTTTACATAAAACTAAGTCCACAAGGCAGCAGCCCAAGCTGCCGTCAAAGTTTGATGCCAAATTACTGCATAGGTTCTGTCAAATTGCGTTTTTAATTGAATGAGGAGAGCTTAAGGAGGCAAAATTCTGTTTTTCCTGGACTTTTCCAACTCATCAGACCATTCCCAAGCTTGGGCATGCACCAATCAGACACTTCATCAGACCAGCTGACCCGATTCCCAAGATCAGGTTCCCAGATCGAACTCTTTTCTCCCTGTGAACTACATGGAGACCCAGAGGCCTCCTCCTTTAGAGCTTTCTGCCTTTTCCCCTCTGCGTGGAAGAAGACCTTAGGAAGTACCAAAGAGAGCCTGTTCACTGTGGGTTACTGTCGTAATCGCACCCTCTTTCCTCTCCATGCTCCTTTCGGTATACCTCACTCTACCATCTCCTTCCCCAACTAGCTCTCTGAAGCGGCATAAATAAATACTGGGATTTGTAGAGGTGCTGTCCATAGGCACAGGGATCAGGTGCAGGGCCGGCTTTAGAACTGGGAGAGCCCCATGAGACAATGTTTGTTGGTGCCCCCCAATTACCTCTTTCTCCACTGATTCCCTCACTACTACCCTTTAACAGTGCCCCTTAAGTCTCCATAACTACTCTGTCTCACATGCATTTCTTTTGCTTTAAAGCACCACTTGTACCAGTTTAGGGTGTCAGAGCACTTTACATTATATAGAGACAATGATTCATCAGCCGCGGAGCGGTGGGCGGTGGACTGGGTGGGGGGGATTTTGACAGAAGATGACGAGGGAAAAGTATTTATTTAATTTTCCTTCGTGGTCGTCTGTGAATCACCTCCAACACGGCCCCACCGCTCTTACCTGCAAGGGCCGCTCCTTTGATTCATATGTGTGTACATCAGTCTTTTGAAAATGTTACATAAGACCTAGGACTTCAAGATGCAGGAGTGACATGTCACCCATACTGGTGGACAGTATATTGTAAGAGTGCTTGGTCTAGAGAAGCATAAACTTAGAATTTAAAACGTAACACAGTGGTTACAGCTCTTTATTGACAGTTAATCCTGAATATTAGGATTTTAACCTATAAACTGCAAGTATCAAAAGGATCTCTCTGACAAAAGTGTAGGAGAGTAGGATCTGCTTCACATGAGTACCCCCACTTTTTGCTGATGCTTCACTGTTTTTCGTCCTTAGTCTGGCTGGGGCCCTGCTAATCAGAACCCCAGCCTAGCTGCTTCCTCTCTAAAATGGTTTCCATGTGCCTTAGGCACATCTCTGATTGGAATCTGGAGTGCCCTTATAAGTCCCTAGTATATGGTATACTATGTACCAAGGGCATAGGTACCTCAGAGGCCTACCAGGGGCTGCAGCATGTATTGTGCCACCCCTGGAAGGCCATCCAAACTGACACCACAGGTCTGCTACTGCAGCCTGGGTAAGGTGGTGCATGCACCCTTACTGTGATATAGGTTACCTATATCACTATATACATACACACATATAAACCTATAAGTCACTCCTATGGCAGGCCTTATCAATCCTGAAGGCAGAGTGCGTGGTTCCTATGTGAGAGGGTGCCCCTGCATGAGCAGGGCCCCTCTGCAGCGTTCGGAGACCCTTCTCTGATGCTGTTTGTAGTGCAGCCTGACCATATACTCTTAAGCGCATTATAACCTCGCGTTAAATGCTAACTTTGGAATGGCTGCACCGAAACATGTCGTGTTTGGTGTCAAACATCTTGGAATACTACCCCCCTGCCAATTCTGGCGGCGGGGGTAGCATTCCACCCTTCTAGAGGGAGAGACATGTTAACCCTGGCCTGGCCGGTAACCTCTTTCTAAAGCCCTGGCATCACAAAATGGATGCTGCTGCCACAGACACAAGTCTGGCCTCCTGCTGCTGGACGAAACTCCGGCAGGGGAGGCCTGGACAATAGGTTTCCTGTCCCAGGGAGGTGTGACCACCTCCCCAGACAGGATAGTGTGTATTGGGGCTGGGCGGGAGCACTTTCGGGTGCTTTGAAGTCCTGCACTGGGGGCACACTTGGTGTCCCTGTGCATACCCCAGTTCAAACCGGATCAGGGGCTTGCAGCCCCTGCTTTGGCGCGAACTGGACAAAGGGAAAGGGGTGTAGCCACCCCTCTGCCCTGACCCACCCATAGGTGGGGCCACAGAGTAAGTCCAACCCTTAAACTTAAGTATAAGTATAGGAACCCAGTCCTTAGGACTTTAGATTATCCCTGGATGAAACTCTGACACAGAATCCTGGACCTTCGACGCTCTACTCAAGACTAGAGGACAGAAGAATCTCCCTTGGGGTCAAGGAGTGACTCCCCTGCTTGGCAGGCACCAAAGAAGCAATTGTCCGGTCTGCATCGCCTAAGCTCCCGTCGGACGCCGAAGTCTTTGCATCACCAGAGGTAGATTTCCAGACTTTCCCGAGGCTGCCCTGAGTCCCCAGCAAAGCTGAGGCCCGTAGCTGTCGTGGGTAACGTGGAACCGTGACCCCTGGACACCGCACGCATTTGCTGGTGCATCCTCTTCTGGGTCTCCCACGAAGTCGTGCTTTGGGCTCCAAGTAGCCCTAGCCTCCAGCACCAACTGCACCGAAGATCACTGGCCTCCACTCCACGAGTGTCCTGTGAGCCAGCTCCACGTGCACCGTCTCGAGGCTCCTTCGCGGTCGCTAGCCCGTTGGCTAGTAGCCCTTCACGAAGGCCAATCCTTTTCTTCTTGGGCTCCCTGGTTGCTCCAGGCTTGCCCTCACTTATCCTTGCTGGGTGAGTTCCTCAGACCTTGCTGGTCTAGAAAATCGTCAATCTTCATCGACATCAAGACTTGCAGTTGCCAAGGCTTGTTGGGTCCAATCCGGTCGCCGACACCTCAGCACTCGACAGACATCGTGTACCAGCCCGAATCCTGCTCCTGGTCGCCGACAACGCCTCCTAGACCTCGTGGCTGAAGAGTCAAGACGACCGTCAACCTACCTGAAGCACTCGACATCGGTGGGCATCTGCTCATCGCCTTCCTGGTCACTGGCTAGTGACCCAGACTCTGTCCCCTCTGCTTTCAGGTTCTTCAGATCTCCGATCCACCTTTGGATCCACCCGGACACTTTTCACTTGGTCGCCAGCAGCACTTTGCAGCAGATCGCCATTCAAATCGACGACGAAACCCGACCCCGAAAGGCACCTATGCACCCGGCTTCCCTGGGTGAGGTAACAAGAGTACTCCGGTGCTCCCGTGGGTAGAGACTCTAGAACGACCTAGTTCTCAAAGGGTTTGCTCCAAGTCCTTCTTTAAGTGTCCCTTTTCTTTAATTTCCAAACCGCGACTTTCTCCATAGAAATTAACGGCGTTTCGCGGCTGTGTAATTACACTGCACGCGTCCCCCGTGGGTTCCCTGTGTCACTACCTTGGGTGGTTCCTTGTGGTCCAAGCACTTCTAGAGGCTCTAGGCCTAGTGCCTAGCTCAGTCGTGGTTCTTATACCACTTTATTGGTATATGGTTTGGTACGCCCCTAGGGCCCAAACGTGTATTTGTGCTATTACTGTGTTTAAATAACTTATAACTTATGTATTTCAAACTCTAGCCTCATAAAGAGACTAGAGGGGTGTGTTTAGCAATAAATACATATATTTTGAATATATACCTGGTGTGGTGCTCTTTCATTTGATCACTCAAGAGATTATAGACTGGTAAAACAAGCTGCTTTACATTCCTTCAAGACTTAGCCTGAAGGCTGCTCTCCATAGCTTCCACTAGGATAGCTTTCAATAAGGTTGTCTTTAACCTATCTCCAATAAGGGGTTGTTTGGACTGGTGCAAGGTGCCCACTATAATTAGTGGACAGCATATGCCAGGCCAACTTCTCACAAAAAGCACCAACCCACTGAACTAGCTACATTACATGCACTTTGTGATCTGCATGGTACATGCGCTTTGCAGCTGGCATATTATCCCTATCTGCGCTACTTTAGATAAGTTAAAACTGTCACTAGACAAAACTCCGATCTCTTTCCAGCAGACATATTAATCACCAACGTTATCTTGCCCTTTTTATTGCTGCCTAAAAATTGCTGGAGGCGAGGAACGCTGCAGAAGGTGCTTTTAAAATCATAATGTACTTGAAAACACAGCGCCTCGCAAAGTCAGCTCCCGGTCCGGTATCACTGGTCGCACCTCCCTAGGGTCAGCCCTGATTAGGTGATTTGCCCAGAATCACAGGCTATTGAGCCGACACTGAGACTTGAACCTGGAGCCCCAGCTCCAAAGTTCGCAGCGCTGGCTGTTTTGCCACTTCCTCTCTGCCTCCTGCTTTCCCAAGCGGAAGGGAGTAAAAAAATCATGGCGGGGAGGGGGGGAGGAAGAGTTAATACTAGAGATATGAGAAATCGAGAAGCAAAAGCTGGGGTGTGAGAGAGAGCAAGACATAGAGGGTTTAAAGAGACATCAGATAGGTGGCAGGTGAGAGAGACAGACAGGTTTGAAAGTGAGTGAGACAGGTGAACACAATAGGTGTTAGACACATCGGGGATAAAGAGACAGCTAAGAGTCAGAGAGGGGCAGGCTGGCGAGAGAGGCTGACAGTATGGCAGGTGTGATATAGCTACAGATGAGAAAGAGATAACTGACCATACTCTAATTTGCCCAGACGATTACATGCAGTTTAGTATTATCAGGAACTGCGTAAGGAGAAATGTCTCTGTAAAAATTTGGAAAGACGGTGGCGTCACTCCCATGATTTAAATGACAAAGAAATGTATAAGACCTCTAGAGCTCGTTATCATAAGAACTTAAAAAATGCTCGCAAAGCCCATATTGTGTCACAACTCAACCAGGCAGGGAATGCTCCTAAAGAATTATATCAAATCCTCGAATCTTTTACCAACCCGAAGGCCTGCAACAATGAAGTTTCTCCATCCCAAGAACTTTGCGATAAGATTGCTAATCATTTTCAACAGAAAATCAATCTCATCTATGATAAAATCGCCAAAGACAGGAGCCCCTCGAAAGACACTTTAAACCTCTATCCTCTAACTTTGACCAACGGGCACCTTTTGGAAAGTTTTGCTCCTGTCACAGTAGATATAGTGGAGACATTGTTGAAAACAGCTAAATCCGGTTCACCTATGGATATTATTCCAGCTAAAATCTCCTCTCTACTTTACAAACAGTTGGCTCAGTCTATCTGTTCAATTCTCAATCTCTCTATGAGAGAGGGCCAACTACCATTAGAGTGGAAGGCCACACAAATAATTCCCATATGAAAGAAGGCTAATGCCCCAGTGGAAGATCTATCTAATTACCGCCCGATCTCTCTCTTGCCTCTTCTGAGTAAATTATTAGAAAAACATATTAATAAACAACTCTCCGAATATATTGAATCTACTGGATGCCTCGACTCCTCACAGTCTGGGTTTAGGCCAATGTACAGCACGGAGTTAGCACTGATCTCCGTCACTCATAATATAAGACATTCCCTTGACAACGGCAAGGCAGTACTACTGGTGCTGCTGGATTTGTCGGTGGCTTTCGACACATTATCCCATTCTGTTCAGGAGACTCCGAGAAATCGGGATTCGTGGACAAGCCTATCAATGCATCTCATGTTTTCTTACCCACCGGACACAGACCATTAATCTCGGCTCTTTCAGCTCGCAGACTATAGTACTTACAAAAGGAGTGCCTCAGGGATCTTGCCTCAGCCCCACTTTGTTCAATATTTATGTGGCTCCGCTGGCAGGGCTACTTAGAAAGCTTGGCTTTACTCCGATTTCATATGCTGATGACACCCAGCTCTTACTGTCATTTGAAAAAAACTGAGATCATGCTTTTCGGGGATGCGCCTCTGCTCTGGTCTTCAGAATGGTGGCCACCCGAATTAGGCGCTGCCCTGGTCCCCAAGACTGTGGTCAAGAACCTAGGCATACATTTGGACCAGAAACTCACAATGAAGGAGCAAGTTACAACAACCATGGGTTCCTGCTTCCATATGTTAAGCCTCTTACGCAAGGCATTTCCCTTTCTCCCCCTCACCTTACATAAAACTCTCATTCAAGCACTGGTGATAAGCCGCCTGGCCTACTGCAATGCCCTCCTGATTGCGGCATGTGAGTCTCCTCTAAATAGACTTCAGGTAGTTCAAAACACAGCGGCTCGTCTTGTCATGAATTCACCAGCCAGAACAGCCTCTCTCCCCCTATTATAACACCTGCATTGGCTACCGATACATAAGTGGGTTAGATTTAAGATATGTTGCATTGTGCACAAAGCACTAAATGGTAAGGGCCTGGTTATCTAGCAGAAAAATGTATCCAATATCAACCAGACACCTACGTTCAGGAGCGAAATCCATGCTCCTCATCCCTCGCTTCAAGAAATCCTGCATGGGTGGGAAAGCTTTCTTCCACTTAGCCCCCTATTACTGGAATCAGCTCCCAATTTATCTCCGGAAATGCCCAGAATATCTCTTATTTAGAAAGCTTCTTAAGACTGTGCTTTTCTAAATTGGCCACATCTGGTCTGCTCTGACTACTGTACCTCCCCAGCGCGGAGATACCCCTATGGGGGCGATTCGGGCGCTTTACAAGTAAATAAATACGGGAGACAGTACGAGCGGGAGAGACGGGTGCAAGAAAAGTAATAAAGGGACAGCTGATGATAGACCACTGAGAGTTAGAGGAAGGTAGGTGACACTGAAAGATACAATTTAGAGATTGACTGGTAAAACAAGTAATAAAGAGGCAGCTGAGAGAGTGTGAGATGTGAGAGACTACTGAGAAAGACTGTTCAGAGAGAAGGAAAGGAGGAGGGTGGAAGGACAGTTGAGAGCGTTATAAAGACAATTATCAGAGAGCCAGCTCAAAGAAAAGGGAGGGCGGGAATTAGAGGGGCACGTGATAAAGAGGGGCTTTAGAGTGACAGTGAGGAGCAATGGAGAGGTGAGCAGGTGACAGAAGAAAGAAGGGAGAAAATTGAAGGAGTGCTGCTAAAGTGACAGAGTTTAATGGGAGACAGAGTGGTTATACAGTAAAGAGAACGACAGAGGCAGGTTAGGAAATAAAGCGGAGGGAAAGGTGGGGTGAGAAGTGAAGGCGAGAGATATGGAGGTGATATTGAGAGAGACAGGTGAGAAAGAGACC
Organism: Calotriton arnoldi; assembly: GCA_963921515.1. Classification (NCBI taxonomy): domain Eukaryota; kingdom Metazoa; phylum Chordata; class Amphibia; order Caudata; family Salamandridae; genus Calotriton; species Calotriton arnoldi. The sequence goes on from CAWUFW010002634.1 coordinate 1,558,504, forward strand.
GATAAGGGAGTAAGAGGTGAAAGAAAGGGTGGAAGAAAGATAAAAAAAGACAGAACAGGTGAGAGTGAGATGTAAGTAGATCCATGAGGAAAAGAGAGTTGATAGAGGAGGAGACAGTCGAGTTGAGAAAGAGTCTGCAACATGTGAGCAAGAAATGTGAATGAGAGATAGCAGGACTTTAAATGGGATGAAAAAACTGGGGGGAGGGATCTCTCAAAGGGGCATGGCTAATGTAATTAAGGGCGTGGCTCAAAAACACGTAAGCTAAAAATCTGTGCTCAGCATAGTGTGCTGCTCCACTGGTATTTTGCTGCTTCTGTCTTCATCCAGATATATAATACAACAAGCAACATTACACCTACAACAAGCAAGGACTATTGCCTTTGTCAATGGTTGTTAGTTGCATATGATAAATAAGCCCCAACTACAGCTTCGTTGTATATAACATTGAAAATGCTTCAGCTCTGACATGATGGGGCTATGAAAGAACTATAACGAGTCTCTTTGACTCCCTGATGGCGAGGGCAAAAATAGAGAGCCCGATGGGGACCCGTCTCAGCACCTGCTTTTTAGAACTGCCGGTGAGGACTCGTCCAACTTAAAGCCCTGAGAGGTAGTAAAAAGACAAACATTTGAGAACGACAGCTGAGGGGGAAGTAACAGCAGGTCAAAGTTCATGGTGGGGAAGGGGGTCGGAAGACATGTGACGTCACTTACGCTACCCCAGGCATTTTGGTGAATTGGCGTTCACGGGAAGCGGCATGCCTGCAAAAAGGGCAGGGTGCGGTTACAGTCGAGCATAATAAACTGCGTGAGATGAACATTGTACATGATCCTACCACTCTCACACCCAGCAGCCATTTCATCTCAGCATGGCACCCGGTTTAACTTATATTATATTTAAAAAATTTTGGCAGGACTTAATTTCTCTGAAAACAACGACGAGTCTCAAATAAAAAGGTGTCTGAGATTTCTGAACATCTCTGAGTGGTTTGTCCATGAACGACACATTTATAAAGTGCTGTTTGCAATATAACAGGAACTAAAGCTACGATTGTTTTAGATGTACATTGTTATAGTAACACTTTCTGCATATCATATACCTAGATTCTGAGGATAAATGTTTTGCCAAGAGGCAGGAGGTGCCGTTCTGATGTTCACAACTTTCTTTTATCATAGTGAAGGAATTATTCTCATCAGTAATTTGTACATGGCGTGCAGCTCAACTTTCTGACACCAGGTGGCAGCATTTCATCTTGTTAATTTGATTTACCGCTTACGAAAAGCAGAGTTTGTAATATGCCTTGCAGGCTTGTTTGTAGCAAACACTTTTTTTTGCCTCTGGCAGGAAGTTTTCATTTTTACTGAAGACGAGCACAGGAGCTCGCACAGAGGAGCTGGGAGCAGCATCCGCGCCGGAGTCCCTCCCTGAACAGCCAACACCGGCCACTGACAGCTCTGACCTGGGCACACGCGAGCACCCCGTCCCGGAGGCACCATGGGGGCGTCATCATCCAGCCAGCTGGACGAGAGCAAGTGCGCCTACATCCGAGGTACGGGCACTTTCGGGGCGGGTGGTAGGGAGAGGGCACTAGCCTTAGTCTATGCAATGCGTCAGCGCTGTTTATAAATGCAAATAAAATGCGTACCTTCTTAATATTCAGTCACAGCTGTTTGTAGGGCTGTGCCTATCGAGTGCGCAGCAGGTAGTTGCAGTGGCGCCAGGACCAGCCGTTTTGTGTCGCGGTGGTTGTCACGGAACCCAGATTATATCCTATACGTTATACTGCTTTATTGAAATATCACTGTAACTGCATTTACTGCTGCTGGGCTTTTAATGTGGCGGTTTTCAACATTTCACAGCAGGGCTGCCGCACGGAAGAATACTTTTGTGTCTGAGCAGGACGGCTACTGCTGCACTTTAAGAGACAAGTGCTGGCACACTGCAGCAGGCCAGCTGTGCTCTGACTAGAGCGGGTCGGGTCCCGCCGGCAGGGCTGTTATACTCGTGAGGAGGCGGCATACGCACTACTCACCAGGCCTGTTGCACTTTTGATGTGAGGGTCCCGGCACTTCTCAGTCACAGTAGCATACATACTGTCAACAGGACAGTGCCCACACTTCTGCGCAGAGTTTGTATGCTTCTTAAAGAGCAGTGCATGTGCTTCCCAGAAGAGCTGCTGTCCTACTATTGGGGCAGTAGCATCTGATTTAGGTAAGGCTGCTATGCGTTTAATGGGACAGTAGCAGCTGTTCCTGGCAGAGCTGCTGTCCTTTTAATGGAACTGCAGTGTCTCTTCCCGGCAGGGTTCCTACAGTTTTAATAGGACAGTGGCATCTGTTCTAGGTAAGGCTGTTATGCTTTTATTGGGACAGTAGCAGCTCTTCCATGCAGGGTTACTATACTTTTAATGGGACAGTAGCAGCTGTTCCTGGCAGAGCTACTGTCCTTTGAAGGGGGTTGTAGTGTTGGTTCCCGGCAGGGCTGCTATACGTTTGATGGGACAGTAGTGTCTCTTCTCGGCAAAGATACTACTGTCCCATCAAACATATAGTTAGATGGGACAGTAGTGTCTCTTTTCGGCAGGGCTGCTGTACATATAATGTAACAAAGCAAGCACGGGCAGCATGTGTATTATTCATTTATGGGACAGAAACCAGTACTGTTCATCCGGCCAGGCTCTGCCCCATAAATATACATTTATTGGGACCGTTCTAGAGTGTTTCAGCGGGTCTGCCCTGGTTTTAATAGGACATTACCAGGACTTTTCAGCAGGTCAATGACACTTTCAAGCTGGACACTACCCGCACTTCTTAGCAGGGCTTTTATACTTTTAATTGTATTGTAATTGCATTTATATAGCGCTTACTACCCCTGACGAGGCGTCAAAGCGCTTTTTCAGCGAGTAGCACGCTACTCCGGAACTCATAAAGGATTAGTGTTGAAAATTAGTATAATGAAATATGAAAGTAATTTGAGTGGTGGATATGTTATTCAGTTATTTGGATAGAGAAGTGTAGGGAAGAGATAGAAGAGGGAAAAAGGTTTGCATTTATATTGTGCTTGCTACCCCTGATGAGGTGTTGAAGCGCTTTTTCGGCGAGTAGCAGGCTACTCTGGAACCCATAAAGGATTAGTGGTGAATTAGTATAGTGAAATATGAAATTTGAGAAGTGGACATGTTAGTCTGTTATTTTGATTGAAAAGAATAGTGGAGGGATAGAAGAGTGAAGGATTTAGACTTTTTTTTTTGTTTGTTTTGGAGGTCATAGCAGTAGGAGGAGGCTTGGGATGAGTAAAAAGGGATGTGGCGGGGAAGAGTCAGAGGGAAGAGTTTGGAAAGGCTTGTTTTGGGGTTCGGTATAGTGAAAGAGGTGTCAGATGATGCAAGGAGGGGTAGAGAAGGGGGAGAGTCTAGAAAGGGTTATTTTGGGGATCATAGTAGTGGTATGGGGTTTGGGAAGAATGAGAGAGTGGATGTAGAGGATATATTGATAGAGGTATAGGGTGAGAAATAGGGTAGTGCATTGGAAAGAGTAGTAGAAAGAAGTTTGAGATGAGTCAGAGAGTTGGGGTAGAAGATATATTGAGAGAGGTATAGGGTGAGAAATAGGGTAGTGCATTGGATATGCTGAATTAGAAGAAAGTAATGAATATATAGATCCATTAGTACATGGAAAGTATATAGATGCATAAAGGAGGTAAGTATATGTAGATTAAATATATTGATAGAGGTATAGGATGAGAAATAGGGTAGTGCATTGAATATGCTTTTTTAGGAGAAAAGTAATAAATATATAGATCCAAGTACATGGAAGGTATATAGATGCATAAAGGAAGTAAGTATATGTAGATTAAAGATGCATTAGATAAACTCTGTTTGTTGTACTTAAACATTTATTTTTTAACACAGTACCATCACTTCTCAGCACTACTTCTGTCTTTGTAATGAGATATTACTAGTATGTCTCAGCTGGCTACAGCACTTTTAATGGGACAGTACCAGCACTTCTCAGCACTACTTCTGTCCTTGTAAAGAGATATATTACTAGTATGTCTCAGCTGGCTACAGCACTTTTAATGGGACAGTACCAGCACTTCTCAGCACTACTTCTGTCCTTGTAATGAGCTATTACTAGTATGTCTCAGCTGGCTACAACACTTTTAATGGGACAGTACCAGCACTTCTCAGTAGGGCTTCTATCCTTTTTAGGTCTCGCCTAGCGACGCAGCGCATGCGCTGCTCGCCTTGGCGAGATCTGTTGTTGTCGGTTTCTTAGCCGAAGGGGGACAGGACATGTGCACGCGTATGGAAGACAGGACATGTGCACGCGTACGTCTGACGGCTTAGCAGAAGAGACAGCAGATGTGCGCGTACGGGGGACAGGAGATGTGCACGCGTACGGCTCGGCTCCCTCAACGTGCGCATGGCGTGCTTTCGCTTTCCCTTCCTCCCTCCGGCGTTTCAACACAGCGCGCGCATGGCGCGCTTTCCCTCCCTCCCTCCCCCACACACACACACACAGACACAGAATGAGGCGCGCGCACCCTCGCTCTCGCCCTCACCTGCGGTGTCACTTCACAGGTGCGCGCTAATAAATGGAGCAGTTGACGGCTCGCTGACGGTAATCGGATGCTGTGTAGAGACCCCCCTCCCTCTGGAGGGCTTCTCGCAATCACAGACATGTCACTGAAAATCATGCGTCGGCCTCTCAGTGGGAAATGATGTGCATTCCGCCGCGTGCTTTCTTTACTCGCGCTCTGGGGTAATCACCCACGATGACCTACCCCGTTCGAGGCACCTGCAGGCCCTGCTTTCCAAAGGTTTTCCAATTTGCCTTGCCTCGGGGGAAGGAGCCTGTTTTCGTTTTTAATTTGCTGAATATTAAAAGCGGGGGCCGTCGGGCACGCGTGACATTGACTGCAGCCAGCTGCGGCGTGGAGGGGCGCGCGCTGACTCCACACCTGTGAAGGCCTCGCGGTGAGCCTCCACGGGGCAGGCCTGCCCCCTCCTTCGGGGACACTCCTTGACGGGAAAGACTACCTGACTGTCAACTTTACTTTCCATCAGTGATTTAGTATTGTAGACCTCTTCCGCATATGATAACGTTTGAAACATTTACATAAATCCTTTTAGAGGGACCACCTCACTCAGGTCATTATTGAATGAACGAATGAATACACGAATGAATCAACGAATGAATGAACGTGCGGATGAATGGATGAGCAGTCCAGCAAGGGCGCTCCGGCGCTTACTGACACGGTCTACCTTCCTGAACTTTTCACTAACAAATGACTGATTGCAGGTGTGCTAGTTTAATTAGTCCAAAGGAAGGAAAACAAGGCCAGAACACCCAGAATGCATTAGGCTATCACACGAAATTCCAGGACTAGAAACAGTGTCATGGAGGGAGATGGTTCCCCTCGCTCCTATCGATCACAATATAAACTGGTGGACAGTGCAAACATTTTGCTGTAAACTTTCTAGATATTATTAAAGTAATTGTGCATTCGGCCCCCTCTGTACACACAGATATAACCATATATTTTTTTTAAAAGAAAAGGTTCTACTAAAATTGCTGCAAATATATTCTAATTCTGAGGCTCTGCATGTAAGACACAATTGGGATTTAATCTATAAATCACTTTCTTAACATTTAACATTAACTTGATTAAGCCATCATGGCAGCATCAGGCACTCCTGCTCATGCAGGTAGCTATGTCTACAGCCAGACATATAGCACAGAGTGCATTCTAGGCAGTATTTTTAATGAAAAGCCTATAATTACTTTTTCTAATGCACCTGTATATGAACCTCAAGTGCCCCGAGCATAATGTGTTTCACTTTACCTTATTGCTAATGAGTGCAAGGGTGGGGTGGTATACACAAGGGAACTGAATTCTTTTAACAAAAGGATAAAATGCTGCTCTGCAAAGATTAATGCCTGAAGCGCTGTCAACTGAGATTCTGAAGCGCCCCTTAGGCAGACATGTACTGGGACCTCTTTGAAGGAAGTACAGCTTTGAAGGGAACAGGGTATCCTGGAACTTGCAGGAGACTGGGGGCCCAGATATCCTTCCAAAAGGACTTCCTGACCTAGTCACCTCCAACACGCCAGCTGCAGGTGTCATCGGCTCAAGAGGTGTGTCATAGTGCCTTATTTCTCCTGGTAGAAGTGGACAAGGTAAATAGTCATTAGGTCACCTTATCCAAACGTGCAGTCTCTCTCAAAAAATATAGCTGCTTTTACAGAAACTGAGGAAAGAAATATTTCTACCTGTTGGTCCAACTTAAAATCCTAAATTTTAGGTTGAATTCACATTTACTTTTCATGGATTTAGTCACAACGGAAAATAGTTTATAACGAAATTATTAAAGTGCTTTTCATGTAACGCTTCATACCACATCTTGTTATATCTATGTGCTGTAAACAAGTGCTCTTATTGTTATCCAGTTAAAAGGTACTCACGTTACTGACCTCTGAAGGATTAAAAGGTCAGGACTCGAGGAGGAAAAGCAGCCATTTTAACTTAATAACTTTTGAGCATGTCACACGCTCTTCTGCCGTTTCTAAATGCTTTAAATAACGTGTTAGTTATACTATTTATAATACTCAGTTTATGGCCTTAGCAAAAATGCAAGACTGAGTCGGTTTAAATTCTGACTCTTTACCTGACAACAACTGCTTTGTTTGAGTAGTGAATGTTGGTTAAATACAAATCCTAACTAAATTCAGTAGATTAAGATACCATCTAAAACGCAACTGGTCAACCGGAATTTCAAACACAGGTTCAAACTAGGGGATCTCAAACTACTTTTTATTTATAAAGCAGCCCTTGTGTAATTTTGTATGACAGTCTTTATTATATAATCATAAAACAAACGACAGCATTTAAAACACACAGTTAACAACATACCCCACAATACTGAAGCCATGTTATCTCTTTTTTTCAATTTTATTTTACTGACACTGGGTTTTAATTAACCCGCTTTGAGGAAAACGTGCTTCTCCCCCTCTGCCTATACATTGCTCTCTAACTCTTTGCTGCTGCCCTCCACCCTGTCTTCCGTGTTGCTTCCTCCGACGCACACCCTCTTTCCGTTGTCCGTACCTTCTCCTCCCCCACTGCCCTGTATGTTGCTTTCCATCCAGCTGAACGCTGACCCCACCACCATATTACTTTTACAACACTCTGGCCATCCATGTTGCTCGCCCCCACCATCCTGCAATTTGCAATGCAATAGGTCTCGCATTTTAGAAACGTTGACCTACGACACTCTATGCCACTCTCTGCTACTCTACTACAATCCACGCCACTTTACTCAACTCTACGCCACTCCACGCTACACTACTCCACTGCACTCTATAATACTTGACTCCATTTTATACTACACCACTTCACTCTACCCCCCTCCACTCTACCCCCCTCCACTCTATAGGTCTCGCATTACTGAAAATTAGAGCTATTGGTGTTGCATTATTATTTGCAACGCCAAAAGCTCAAACTTTTACTAATGCGAGACCTATTGCATTGCAAATGCTTGTTTATTGAGAGATTGCTAATAGGTCTCAGCAGGGTTTCTGCACTTTTAATGGGACAGTACCAGCCCTTCTCGGCAGGTATTTCTACACTTTAAATGAAACAGTACTAGTAGGTCCCAGATGGGCTACTGCACTTTTAATGGGACAGTACCAGCACTTCTTGACAGGGCTGCCTTACAGCACCTGCACTTTGCATTCCAAGAGGTAACATCTGTCTGACATGGTTGCTTTGTCCTGGTGCATCAAAGCTCTGAGTCTGAGCTGGGTGCTCGTTTTGTTGTTGAGTGTCACCTGCCAGGTGTTTTGCCTGTAGCGAGGCACCTCCAAGTGACTGCACCATCGCGGTTACAAACTGCTTTAAAGCACTTTGCAACGTCTGCACGTCAAGAGGCGATTCACACAGGGATGTGTCCAGTGGGAAGGGTAAATATTTCCATTACTAACAACACACGATGGCACATTTCCTCTTGCCTACACCGCACACCCCACAAGATGTTTGTGTTTTTCAGGTCTGGTGCACTGGCCAAATTTGATTATATATTGTTTCTTGGGTATTTCTGAGTCAGAGCCACCCACCACGTGCCTGTTCTCCCAGCCTGACCCAAATAAGCACACCCGCTGCCAAGGGTGTGGTTGCACACAGGTGCAGCTGACTAGACTGCTCCCCCACCCACCGCTCGCGGCCTGCAGCGGTATTTGTCTTGTCGCAGCGCTATTTGAGCGCGCTAATATTTGAGCAGGTGGTATTTAAATATTCAAAGCTTGTTGGATTTATGATTGCAGCATTCAGGGCTGGACACGCCATTCTGCCACTCTGTCCTTTCCTTGGTGGGCTACTGGTCCGGGACCGCTTTCACTGCTGGATGGGCAGCCATTACCCAATCATGAAATACCCCATGGCCTTTCCTCCTGCAGGACGGCACTGAATTTTTAAAAATCTTTTTTTTCCATGGCTGATACTGGTTTCCAGTCAGGCCTGGCAACAGCACCCTGACTGTTTAAAGAAGTGTTTCTTAATCTTGTAATTTCTGTGGACCCCCACTAAATCACTACTGGAAGCCAAGGACCCCCGATTTTGCAGTTTCTACGATTTAAACCTCAAAACAGTACACAAAAATACAGAAACAAGAACACCTAAAACAAATTATATATTTTGTTTAATGTGCAAACGGTGCATATGTGAAAATCAGAATTTTCATTTTTAATGGGAATGATGGGCCTTTTTAGGTCTCGGCCTGCACCAGCGCTTGTGCTGGTCTGGCCGAGAGTTTTAGTAAGCGGGTTTTGGAAGTGCAAACACTGGCTTTCGGCTGGCGACCAGCTTGAGTTCACGATGGCGTGCACGCGCAGCTGGCATCTGGGTTTCCTATCTCTTCCTCATTTCCTCGTCATGGCTCATTAACTCTCTGAACTCTGATGTTTCAATCGCAGCAGCAGCTCACATTACCAACTGACGGCCCTGGACTACAGAAAAACAACAGCGATTAGCATTGAAATGCAAGCTTTTTTTTGTCTAGTTAGAAATATTGCTTCGGTGGGTTGATTTCACCTTATATCGCTATTTGTTTTATATTGGGAGTCACAGCCTAATTACCAGTATTTTTGTCTCTCACTGTTTTTTTAAATATATTTATTCGCACAAAGCTATATTTAAGGTTACTTTTTCCGCGTCACTTCTTCACTCTATTTAAACTCCACACCCCCACTCTTATTGTCTCTCTCCTTCTCTCTCTCTCTCCCCTCTCTAATTCTCTCTCTACTTAATTAACTCTCCCTCTCTATCTTTTTTAGCCTTTCATTCTCTCTCACCCCTTTATCTGTTTCTCTTTCAAACTCCTTCATTCACTCTCTCTCCCCTTCTTTCTCTCTCTCTATCCCGCTCCACTCTTTATTCTATGTACACCCTTTCTCTCTCTTTCTCTCTCACCACCCTCTCTAATTGGGCATTATATCTTCACTCTATCTCTCACTCGGCAACACCACAGCATCAATCAGAGCCAGCACAACATCAATCAGAGCCAGCACAGCATCACTCAGCACCAACACAACATCTCTCAACGCCATCACAGCATCACTCAACGCCACCACAGCATCACTCAGTGCAACCACAGCATCACTCAGTGCAACCACAGCATCACTCAGTGCAACCACAGCATCACTCAGTGCAACCACAGCATCACTCAGTGCAACCACAGCATCACTCAGTGCAACCACAGCATCACTCAGTGCAACCACAGCATCACTCAGTGCAACCACAGCATCACTCAGTGCAACCACAGCATCACTCAGTGCAACCACAGCATCACTCAGTGCAACCACAGCATCACTCAGTGCAACCACAGCATCACTCAGTGCAACCACAGCATCACTCAGTGCAACCACAGCATCACTCAGCACAACCACAGCATTACTCAGCACAACCACAGCATCACTTAGCGCCACAACAGCATCACTCAGCGCCACCACAACATCACTCCGCGCCACCACAGCATCACTCCGCGCCACCACAGCATCACTCAGCACCACCATAGCTTTACTCAGCGACACCACATCATCACTCAGGACCAACACTGCATCACTCAGCACCACCACAGGATGACTCGGCACCACCACAGCATCGCTCGGCGCCACCACAGCATCGCTCAGTGCCACCACAGCATCGCCCAGCGCCACCACGGCATCGCCCAGCGCCGCCACGGCATCGCTCAGCGCCGCCACAGCATCGCTCAGCGCCGCCACAGCATCGCTCAGCACCGCCACAGCATCGCTCAGCGCCGCAACAGCATCGCTCAGCGCCACCACAGCATCGCTCAGCGCCACCACAGCATCGCTCAGCACCGCCACAGCATCGCTCAGCGCCGCCACAGCATCGCTCAGCGCTACCACAGCATCACTCAGCGCCAAGACAATATCACTCAGCATCACTCAGCACCACAGCAGTATCACTCAGCAACCGTATCATTCAGCATCACCTCAGCATCGTCTCCGCAACAGTCACCACCACCACCACTACCACCTCAGCATCACTCAGCACCACCTCAGCCTGCTCTCGGAATCTGGCATCTGTTGATTCTCCCCTAGCGTCTGGCCGCTGCTAGTGTTATAATACAGGTACTAGTTCCCAACCTTCCCCCTCCGATTGTTTATGCCCCCTCAAAAAAAAAGCTTTAACAAACAACCATTGCAATAGGCAGAAACAAGTTGCCAGCATTGCAAGAACAAAAGAAAACTGAGGAAACTTTTTATTGTAAATACTTTTTTTAATATGGTCGTTCAGTTTTACATAATGCCTTCTTGGTCATATATAAAGTAACAAAAATGCTTCTGACACTTTTTTATTATAACTTTTCAGCATGCCGCACAGCAGCCACACTTCTCTACAGCACAGCTTGAAGACATTGGCAAAGTCAATAGCTCTGGCTAAACACTTATAAGGCCCCAAAGGCGAGACCTATTGGCTATGCCAATGCTTGTTTAAAAAGAAGCTGCATTTCTAAAAGACAAAGCAATATGGTGGATTCTAGCATATTACTTTGTCTTTTTTGCTCTTAATGCACTCCCTCTTTTTGTCAGAACATATCAGTGCTACTTCAGTTGTGGTCCTCAGTCATCTGTGCTAGGTTCTGTTTTGTTGAACTTGTGCTGCTCCCACCAAACCAGATAAGAATACCAACTGAATTTTTAGCTTCCATTTCAAATTCCTTCGTTTACAGAGAATTTTAAATTATTCAGTTTTGCTTTTTATTATATATATATTAAAAAAAGCTTCCACTTCTCAATCAATCAATCAATCAATCAATCACGGCATTTATAGAGCGCGCTACTCACCCGGGAGGGTCTCAAGGCGCTGGGGGAGGGGGTAGGTTACTGCTCGAACAGCCAGGTCTTGAGCTGCTTCCTGAAGGAGAGATGGTCCTGGGTTCGCCGAAGGTGAGTGGGGAGGGAGTTCCAGGTCTTGGCTGCCAGGTAGGAGAAGGATCTTCCTCCGGCGGTGGTTCTGCGGATGCGTGGTACGGTGGCGAGGGCGTGGCTGGTTGATCGTAGCTGGCGTGTGGGCGTGTAGAAGGTCATGCGGTCATTGAGGTACTTTGGGCCCAGGTCGTGGAGGGCTTTGTGTGCGTGGGTGAGGAGTCTGAACGTAATTCTCTTGCTGACGGGGAGCCAGTGCAGGTCTTTCAGGTGTCCGGTGATGTGGCTGTGTCGGGGGATGTCCAGGATGCGTCGTGCGGAGGCGTTCTGGATGCGCTGGAGTCTTTTTTGAAGTTTGGCTGTGGTTCCGGCGTAGAGGGTGTTCCCATAGTCCAGTCGGCTGGTGACGAGTGCCTGGGTGACGGTCTTCCTGGTTTCAGTGGGGATCCATCTGAAGATCTTGCGGAGCATGCGCAGGGTGTTGAAGCATGAAGATGAGACGGCGTTGACTTGTCTGGTCATCGACAGGGAGGAGTCCAGGATGAAGCCCAGGTTGCGTGCGTGGTCCGTTGGCTTGGGCGCGGTGCCCAGGGCCGGGGGCCACCAGGAGTCGTCCCAGGCGGAGGGAGATGAGCCCAGGATGAGGACTTCCGTCTTGTCCGAGTTCAGTTTAAGGCGGCTGTTCCTCATCCAGTCGGCGACGTCTCTCATCCCGTCGTGTAGGTTGGCTCTGGCGGTGGTGGGGTCGTTGGTGAGGGAGAGGATCAGCTGGGTGTCGTCGGCGTAGGAGATGATGTTGAGGTTGTGTTGGCGTGCGATGGCTGCGAGGGGGCTCATGTAGACGTTGAAGAGGGTTGGACTGAGTGAAGATCCTTGTGGAACGCCGCAGATGACTTCAGTGGCTTCGGATCTGAACGGAGGGAGGCGGACTCTCTGGGTTCTTCCGGCGAGGAACGAGATGATCCATTCCAGTGCTTTCTCTTGGATTCCGATGTTGCTGAGGCGCTTCACTAGGGTGCGGTGGCAGACGGTGTCGAACGCCGCGGAGAGGTCCAAGAGGATGAGGGCAGCTGTTTCCCCGTTGTCGGTTAGGGTTCTGATGTCGTCGGTGGCTGCGATAAGGGCGGTCTCGGTGCTGTGGTTGGCCCGAAACCCGGACTGCGAGGGGTCGAGGATCCATTCGTCTCGAGGAAGGCGGCAAGCTGTCTGTTGACGGTCTTCTCGATGACTTTGGCCGGAAACGGAAGGAGCGAGATGGGACGGTAGTTCTTGAGGTCGGTGGGGTCCGCCGTTGGTTTCTTCAGGAGGGCGGTAAGCTCGGCGTGCTTCCAGCTCTCCGGGAAGGTGGCGGTGTGGAAGGAGGAGTTGATGATGTCCCGGAGATGGGGTGCGATGGTGGCGTCGGCTTTGTTGAAGACGTGGTGTGGGCAGGGGTCGGTTGGTGATCCGGAGTGGATGGAGTTCATCGTGCGGGTGGTGTCTTCGGTGCTGATCGGGGTCCAGTTGCAGAGGGTGGTGGTGGCGGGCGTTGGATCGGCGGTAGGGTGCGTGGTTTGTGCGTCGAAGCTGTTATGTATGTCGGTGATCTTGCGGTGGAAGAACGCGGAGAGTGAGTTGCAGAGGTCTTGCGAGGGGGTGATGTCGTTGTTTCCGGCGCTGGGGTTGGAGAACTCTTTGACGATGCTGAAGAGTTCCTTGCTGTCATGGGCGTTGTTGTCCAGTCGTTCTTTGAGTGCTGACTTCTTGGTGGCACGGATCAGCTGGTGGTGTTTGCGGGTGGCGTGCTTGAGGGCGGTCCTGTTGTCTGTGGTCTGGTCGAGTCGCCAGGTTTTCTCGAGAGTGCAGCAGTTCTTCTTGGATTCCTTGAGTTCGTTGGTGAACCAAGGGGTTTTCTTGCTTCCGGGTCTGCTGGGAGGGTTTTTTTGTGGTGCGAGGTCGTCGGCGCAGGCGGTCAGCCACTTGGCGAGGTTGCTGGCTGCTTCGTTTGGGTCCGTTGTGTTGGTGGGTGTGTTCTGGCCGAGGGAGGCGGTGAGCTGCTCGGCGGTGATCTTGCTCCAGCTCCGGCGGGAGCCTGTTGCGGGTGGTGGTGGGTCGCAGTCTTTCTGAAGCTGAAGTGGATGCAGCTGTGGTCGGTCCAGTGGAGTCCGGTGGCGTGGCTGAAGGAGATGTGTTTGCTGGACGAGAAGACGGGGTCAAGCGTGTGGCCGGCGTAGTGGGTGGGTGTGTTCACCAGTTGCTTGAGTCCGAGGTTGGCGAAAATAACGGCACTCAGCAGGGTTTTGAAGTTAGCTGGAAGTAGTTTATTCCACCAGTATCGATAAAAGCGTATAAATATATATACTTTCTTAATCTGCTTATAATGTTTCTAAACACTGGTTTAGAGGAACTTTCGGTATTTAATTGGAGATTTGAGTTTCATTTTTGGTATTTGATGTAGCACGGATTTTGCTCCGAAGAGTTGCATTTTTTTATGAGTGTCAAAGATCTCATTAAAACCCAGATCTCTTTAAAACCCAGGCCTTGAGGGTTCCTGAATAAGCCATGTAATCGGTAGATGACATCTCCACCTTTTGATTAGCATACCTAAGGCAAAGTTTCTGGTATTATAAAATGCACTTTTGAACGAAGAGGTGTCCTGATAACCAGGTTCATACTTCTCCGCCCCAGTGGGAGTCTCCTCTGCTTGTATGACAGTCTTTCCTTCTCTAAGTAGGTGTGTCCACATCTCACTGTCTTTGCATCCCCTCCAAATCGCCAGACATTAGGGTTCATTGACACATTCAGGCCACTGGAATTACGCGATTGTGCGACTGCGGTGATTTTCGCATAACTATAGATTTTCCGCATTTGCCACATAATCCATCATCTGATGCATAATCTGCAGATTTTAAAAGAAAAAATTTGTTTGTAGCTCAAACGGTTTAAAAGTTACTAAAAATACAGCAGCACTTGTTGCCGCACGGTGGAAGACCCTTTTCAAAGCTGGACTGCTCACTTTTGTTTTTGCTTGATACTATATTTGGGTGTTCCCTGATTTGTTGCCTATTATACTTCATCCTGTAAATGTGATATATTGAAAGGTGTAAGAAGCAATGGTTCCATAAAAAGAATGTTTAAAAAAAAATACAATATTTGGGTGTTAAACTGGTACTAATGAGTTGCAGCCCATGCCCAGAAAGTGCTACCAAGTTTAACAAGCATTTGCAATGCAATAGGTCTCGCATTATTAAAGTTTGAGCTATTGGTGTTGCATTATTTATCAATGCCAATAGCTCAAACTTTAATGTGTGCGCTCTTGTAACACTTTAATGTGTGCGCTGTTATAATGTATTTTTTGCGCACTAATTCACAGCTGCGGCACACTAATTCTTGTGGTATTTAATATTTTTAAACTTGCCCCTGTGCGCTGCTGCTAACAGTAAATAATTAATAGCACGGACTGAAGCCATTCTGTATAATGTCAAAAAGCGTAACAAAAGGATGCCATGTAAACCTAATTATAGCTTGGACAACTCAAACGTTCATGCTTCCAAGGTCGATAAACTGAGCTCATTTGAAAATGTGCGTGTTTAAAAATAGAACCTACCACGAGATGCCCTCCAGCAGGCAGGCTTTACTCTATCTTGTGATATAAGCACACATGTTACCTCGCGTTTTTTGTGTATTATTTTTGCAGACCTGTGGAAGTTATGTAATTGCGTGCTACCCCTAATTGGTTGTGCCTCGCTAGGGTTTGTTGGAAACAAAAAAGACGTTTGGTTAGTGGGCTAAATACTTAATGCTTACGGAGGTGTCCCTTTTGTGAATGTACCAGTTGCTTTAAGTGGCCTAATGTGACAGAGTGAGTTTTAGAATGCCTCGATGAGGACATACTGTAAAACAACAACTTTATTGAGAGTGAACATTCCCATAAGCTCTACCCTTGTGCGACTGCTGAAACATGAGAACGGGCATTGTAGGATGCCGAAACCGAGCAGCAACTTGTAAAATAGCAAGCAGCTACTTAAAGATGTTAACATACGGATATTTAAAGACCCCCTTTATTGTACCTACCGCGAATGCAAAATAAGGTAAGGTTTGTGAAAACAGGCGGCAATCATTACCCCCCTGCGCTGTTGCTGACATTATACTGCAAAACCAAAACTTTATTGAAAACGAACATTCCCATAAGCTCTACTGTTGCGGGACTGCTGAAACATGAGAGCGTGCTTTGTTGCAGCGGAAAACCAAAAGGAACGGAAATAAGAAAGGATGACAACGTGCAAAACAAACTGTAAAATAAAATAAAAATCTCTACATGTCATTAACTGAGACCAAAGGCAGGAAAAGAAAAGCAGTGGCACAGTAAAAACCAGTGGTGTGCGCGCACCACAGAGGAGCGGGGGGGGGAAAGGGAGCGCGGCAGCCAGGCGAACGCGCGCTGCTGCGCGTGCTAGACACCGGTGGGAATGGGCGCGGCAAAGGCGGGACATGCGCCCGCCTTTGCCCAATTGCGTGCTGTCTTTCTTATAAAGACGCACGCAAAGCCCAATAGCCGGGGGGAAAATGAAAAGCACACGCACGAGCGTGTGCGATTCCTGAGTCACCTTCTAAACCCCCTACATGAGGTCTCTCGCTATGCGAGCAGGGCTGCGCACTGCAACGCTAGGCGCGAGACCTAAAAAGGACAAAATAATGAATTAATACTGTTATGAAATGTGCTGCATTATGCCGCATAATTTGGCTTTTCTTGCTGCATAATTTCCTGAACTCTGCCGCATTATTTGGCCCTCTCCTGCCACATCATTCCAGTGGCCCTGGTCATAGTGTTCATGTGCACCTTCCCTGCTGTCCATGTGTTGGTGTGCTCCTGTCCATGTGTTTCTGTCCTGATGTACTTGTCATATTGTTTCTGTCCTCCTGTAAATGATTTCCATTTCCAGATCTTGTGTCCCCTGTCCACAAGTACACGTCATCCTGCCTCATTGTTAGAAATTCTGTTTCCTGTTTCTGTTTTGCTTATGTGTTTGTGCTTGTTTCTCAAAGTGCCTGCGAGCATCCAAAATGCGTGGCCCTTTTGTCTATTTGAGTGTACCGGTGGGTGCGTGATCTAGTTTCAGTGTTGCACTGCGTGCTGACTACTGTGTAAACAGTGACCTGAGCTGGGCCCACTTTCTGGCTAGGAGAGCACGAGGCCCCTGCCTCCCAGTATGTAACCCTGGCACTACTAGGCCCATCGTCTCCAGGTGATACACCATCTCTTTCTCTAGGTCCATCTCCAATAGCATTGTCATGCCCTGGTCTGCCGACTCACCGTATTTAATGTTGATGGCTCGCGTGCAAGAATACACTTGTAGCCTTAGTCATTCTTCAAATCCTACACAGATAACATGGCCCTTATGACTTTGAGAGTGACAGCGATCACACAAGAAGGCACTCAACAACCCCAACCAGAAGCACAGCAATCACACTGGATGTAGAAGATTCAGCCCGGAAACCACTGGTGCCTTCAAATAGCTCAAGGTTGCATGGCCTTTGTTCTCCACAACCGAGGTCCACCATGAAATGCTCCCAGGTGGTGGTCCTCTTCCAACATCAGGTGGTGTCAGTAGGTCGAAATCACCACCTCCCGTAAAGCAAAATTCTTGGGCGTCTTGGCTGGCCTTTTGCATTTAATAAATTGAACTGCCTGTCCGCAGCACGCATGGTTTAGGCTGTTGTGTTGATTGTGTTTGGTAGAAGCGCAGACATCCATGTCAACCCTCCTTGTACATTGTCTAACCCCCAACTACATGCAAGATGTAATCTAGATGTGTGTAAAGATGACCCGGCTGCATCAAATCCCAAAGCTAGGCAATAAGTTGTGGTGAGCGTTCACCCACCTGTTGTTCATGGGTAGTCCTAGAAGAACTGTCACCATTGAACCCAAAGAGTAAGATTGATGTGGTGCAGTCAAAACTACCTATTGAGACTGTCCACAAAAACAGTTGGGTTGTGAACAATTAATTTGGTTAGAAGACACAATCTGTTTGTTGTAACAAACCTCAGACATGCATGTTCACAAACACCCAACAGGTAGAGCTTAGTCTTGGGTACAACTCCTATCGGGCTCTGTAGCTGTTGCCTTGGGACATGACCCACTTGAGGAAGGTGGAAAGGGTGTTCTCTGACATCTTTCCTTCTGCAGATACCATGACTATAGAATACTTCCCACCATACTGGCAACCGCATCAATGCGTCTTGTTGGCTAAATCCCAGCATCTCTTATTGGGTACTCTGCATCCACTTTCTATGAATCGAGGGTCAAATCTTGACTGTGCCATTCATTACTTTTTTAACTGACGCACAGAACCATTGGGAAAACTGGTGGCCCTCCACAGCGCTTCATTATTATTTGTGTGATCTTGGTACACACTGGTTACCTACCAGTTAAGTTAAAGCCTTGCCTTGAGGGTGTTACATTTGTTTTTTTTCCTATACATTTCCAAAAAGCTAGTTAGGAGATGCATCACTAACCAAAGCTTCAGATTAGATTCACCTTTCATAAGCGCTGAATTTGTTTGGTCTCGAGCTAGTCATCTGGATAGTCGTCACCCTATTTGCGTAGATAATGTTCCCACAACCCAGTTGCCACTGCTTTCCTCGGTTATTCCCCAGTCCTCTCCACTCTGACTGCTACCTTGGCCAACCACTTTCTCACATAAAACCCATGTCCAGTCACCAAACAGGCTTACTCCCTTGCCCAACTATACCCACTACTTACCTCCTATCAAATTCACTCCTTCTGCCCACCTTCTCTCTAGGTACATCTCTTCCTCCATCCAATAATGGTGCAGGGGCTCCTTGAGAAGCCAATCAGCAGCCCAGGCAGGATGTATCTACTGGTCATGTTTGAAGCCTATGCTTCAGCACGTACCATGGCGCGCAACACTCCCCAGATGGTCTGACTCTTGGTCCCATTGCCATAAAGGCCTCAGTTACCACGTAAAGAATTATTGTTGTATTTCTTCAAAAATAGTCATGTTTAACATAGGTATTTATTTGTAAGGTATCTCCAAATTCCCAATATAGAGACTTGATGCTTGGAGTGTCGTAGGAGCACAGACTAATGTGGGCTTTTTTTTCTTCTTTTTTTGCCGCATAACCGACTCTTCTCTTTCTGTTACTAGCTATTCCCTCTGCTCTTGGTGCTGTTGGAGTTAGCAAGAGAACTCTAATAAGCAGATATTGGGTATCTCTGGGTTGTGCCGGGGACTGAGAATATTATATTGATGTATTTCTCCTCTCACGTCGTTTGCTCTCTTTCTTTGTATGGGCAATGCTTTTTCCACCTCGTATCACTCACTCTAATCTTTCTTCACAAACCTGCCTCATTGCTCCAGATTCCTGCTTCCCTCTCTCCTGACTTCACTGTCTTTTTGTCTTTCTTTCTTCCGTTCTTTTCTTTCTTTCTTTCTCTCTATATATATATATATATATATATATATATATATATATATATATATATATATATATTCTCCTCCAAAGGTTGTCCACCTGGTGAGTAGCACTCGATCAGCAGCTTTGTTTATGAAAGGTAGGGATGAGGATCCGCTTGTAGAAGCTGCTCCGTAATGGAAATGCCTGACGCGTTCGAAGCTCCATATGCTTCTCTTCAGAGGCTTGAACGGAGACAGTGTGTGCAAACGCTGAACCCACTTCGCCATTTTCCTATTGCACACCCACCAATGGGAAGCTGTGCATTGTGGGAAATATATATATATATATATATATGTATATGTGTGTGCATTATATTTGTTACCTACCCGGTAAACATGCACTGTGGTCTTCTGCTTCCATTGTTAAGCATAAGGCTACATGGTTTGTAAATATCACCAGGATCCTGCCTGACATGGCAACATCTGACCAAATAACACATTTTCATAGTTATGTATTTTTATATGACATGGTTAGTGTGGGTCAGGTGCTTTGAAGAAGGTGTTGTTTTCAAACAGGAAATGTTTATTGAACATATTAAGTGAAACAATGGACTATGCTGCTTGGTTTGTCCGTAGAAGAAAGACTAAAAAATAAACTATGCAGCTAAGAATTTAGAATGCGACAGTGCTGCACACTGCCAGCACCCCACAGTGGTAGGACTATGAACACACAGCCTTCTACACATAGTAAGAGTTTCACTGTCCTTCAAGGACAGGCTCCTGTGCATCCCTGGCCTGTGCACTTGCAACTTTACACACAGATACTCCTGAAAGAAGGCCTGGAAACCAGAGTGTGTGCTCCCAACTTCCTCTCCTTGTTGGCCTGGATCACTTTCCTGCCACAGTCATGCATTGTTAAGTGGAAGTCTGTGATATATTTCAGTCATTCCAAGTCACTTTGAGGTGCTGGTTTGTAGCTCTAGCTGTACAATTCTCCTTTTATTTGAAAAACACCACAAAATGACGTAATTGAAGATATTTACAAAAATAATGACTGACTGTCCCTCTACATCAATATGAAAATCTTCACAAATTTTCAGCCTACTTGTAACAATGATCCGATGCAAATTTACCTTTGAAATACAAAACGCCTTGTGTTTCTAAACTATCTGTCCACTACTGTGCTGTCCACGATGTTGTAAGGGACGCCTCTCGTTAAGGAGTGTGCAACATTGAAATTCCTCCTGTGTAGTTGTGCAAAGTTGAAAACGTTGTCATTTTACACTTTTTTTAATGCAAATCTAATGTATGCAAATATTTTCTTCACCTTTTTAATATTTTTTTTTACTTTTTCAGCTTTTTGAACGGGTTGGTAGTATTTAAAAAAATAAAATAAAAAAAAACAGTTTTCTGAAGTTTGAAAAGTTCATCTTCACACACTCCTGCTTTGTTTTGACTGGTCTTGCTGTGACTGTCCTGCTAGCGTCAGTTTTAACACACATCTGTCAGTCCGTCATTTCCTAACTGTTGTTAGACCGTCTTTATTGCCACGTACTACAGACCTGTCAGTGTCTCCATCCTGAGCTCTTCACACCCGGCCCCTCTCTTTACATCTTATGCAGTTCAATCCTTTTGGCGGAATTTATGTTGACAAGATGACCTCCACGTTGGTCTTGTGAGTCACACCTTCATTTAGATAGCTAACTATGTAACCCTTTCTGCACGAAGATGGCATGTTTCTTATTTATAGAAATACTTAAGGTATTTGTCACCTACTTATCATTTTGCTAAGATCTTCCCCCAGGCTGACCTTCTAGTACAGAGCACTGGCTTTATTATGTGGAAGTAGAGTACGTTTCTGCAGTGGCGGCTGCTACTTAACAAGGGTGGGGGTCGGGGGGAGATGAAGAAAAAAAAATGCTTACCTGCAGGCCGTCTCTCCTATGTCCTTCTTATGCTCTTCTGTCGAAGACGCAGGGAAGCAGGAAGCAGACAGGCTTCCAGACTCCCCTAGCCAATCACAATGCTGCTGTCAAAAGCATGACAGCAGCGTCGTGATTGGTCTGAGCACCGTGGTTCGGTGCTCAGACAGGAACTGAGAGCGTGTGCAAGTTCTCCACTCAGGCTGTGCAATATAGCCGGGTGGAGAACATGCTAAGTGCACATGAATGTTTGGCTGACCCAAGACAGCCGTCCAAACCGTCATGCGCACTTAAGAGACTGCCCCCCACTCCTCCCACTGCTCTGGTCAGCCCAGCCCCGCCTCGCACGTAGAACTGAGCCAGTACGGAAAAATATAATGATAATAACATTGCGTTGTCATTTTATTTTTCCTTATTGAACTGCTCACAGAGCAGTGGGGCGACGCTCCTCTGCCTTAGCTAGGGTGACCAGACGTCCCGGTTTTCCCCGGACAGCCCCGGTTTTCGGTGGACTGTTCCGGTGTCCCGACACATTTGTTCATTTTGAATAAATGTCCTGGATTTTAGTACAAAGGACAGGTAATTGCAATGGTACGGAGGATTGAAAGGCATGCTCTCTCCTCTCATGGGCGTCAGAAGAATGAAAAAAAATAGCAGTTTATTCTGTTTGTCAGGAAGCACAGGAGGAGTTGGGCTGCATGCTCCCAGCAGAGGGGAGACAGGGTGGGGAGGAGGGCAGGGGGCATAGGGTGGAGGCCCTGCCATACTTAATGTATAATATTCAGTAATGTAGCCGTGTAAATGTATGCATGTGTGTGGGCGCGCACATACCTTTAAAAGCCTACCGTTTACAAGGCTAAGCAAAAACCGGGACAAGCCAGATATAGAAGTAAGACTAAAGACTTTAGTCCTACTTTTATTTCTGATGTGTCCCGGTTTTTGGTTCTCAAAATCTGGTCACCCTAGCCTTAGCGGAAGAGCTGCTGTGTTTCTGTACAGCACATAGGCGGCGTGTTGTGCCACGTTATTGCAGTTGTAATATTGACCTACAAATATATTGTGACAATAATATCGACTCCGAAATACTGTGGTAGTGCAGTTAACAGCAGTACATTTGCATTTATGGGAGAGTTAATATTAGTCAATCAACAATTACCTTGACACTATTTCAGAGTGAAAATCATAGATATGAGATGGGTACTGGTTGACGTTTCGAATGTGGTTACGAGACCTACAACCAGATGCAGTTTATTGTCTGCTATGATTGTCTACTGCATACTCTACATATGACTTCCACTACTTCTCAGGTCAAGCCACGTTCTAGTCAAACTTTTCCATGACGAATTATGGAGAAGCCATGGACAACACTGGTGTGTTAAAAAGGATAAGACCAACATATGTGGATCAGCATTTTGATGAGCCGATTACTTACTTGCTTGTATTAATGTGTATTCTACTCTAGAGTGGGCATAAATATCAGGTGCTCATGTCAACGTCATATCTACACCTAGCCTCCCCTCTAAACCCTGCTCCACCCCTGAGTTCTGAGCGTTCGAATCAGGGACCAGTGGGGAGAAAATGTGGAGACTGGGTTTAGGAAATGGGACAGTGGTTTGTGGTTAGAGTTGTCTTCTCTCAAGGACTCCATCTTTTGCCAGAGGGAGCCACTTTGCATTGTGGGTGCCGTCCATCTCTAGATAGCTACCCGGCAAGTAGGGAGTAGCCGAGGACCGGACACAACAATGATGGAGAGGCCAAAGCGGAGCAACATAGTGGTGGCAGTGAGGCAAATCTGGTTGCCCAAAGATTTAGCGATCATGTGCGTTCTTTGAGAGATAAGGGTGCGCCCCTCGGTCAGTAGACTGCCTTCCCCACTCCATTGTGTCAACAATTGGAGGACTTTCAAAGCAGGCTTACCCTGATGGGCATGCCTACCTGTGGATCTGCTGCTTGTGTCTTTCTGTTGACTTTGTCCATGCTCTTTCCTTGTTCAGAGGCAGTGGCCTATGGTCTAGTTTATACATCTCTGCTCCATTTTCCTAGGTACCACATATCTCACACGAGTTTCATTTATATATCGCATGTGTTCAGCTGTGGTTGTTGTGGTCACGCGGGGTCCTCTTATTTCTCATGTTGATGTTTTTTAAGCGCTGGATTGAACTGTACTTTGTCCACTGCCTGGAATAGTGTGTGCTCTGAAAGCTCGGGCACAGCTCCAGGAGCTGCTGCTTTCATCCTGTGACCTTAGTAATGCTCTTAGAACTGTGTTGTGTTAAAGACCAAGACATTAATTTCTATAAAAAAATAACACAATTTCTTCCTGGTGTAAGCCAGCCTGGTTTTAGTAATGGTTGGGAGCACTTCCACATGAGAACATACGTAAGTGAAAGATGTCAGCATTTTAATTTGACCATAGTGCATCCTGGTACTTGTAGTCTTCATATTGGCTTTTTTTAGGTCTAATGTTAGCCAAGACCATCTGATTTTTCTAAAAATATATGTTTAATATACATGTTTAAAAGGGCTTTCAGCCAGATCTCTTCATCCACTGGTCTGTTATTGTCTCATTCTATTGTTAACAAAGAAATAACGGGCTTACAGCCCACCAATTACTTACCAATACGTACCATTGATTGGCTTCCACGTTACTTTCTTTCCTTACTTCTTATTGGTCACGCCTCCTGCTTCCTCTCGCCTGCTCGCCTTCTCCTGCTTTCTCCCTGGGCTGTGTCCCTGCTGTGGAGCACGGACCTAGCACAGCTTCCTGTTTGCGGCCAGTGCCCTTCTAATGACAGCCCGCTCCTCCAGGGATTTTTTTTATTTTTACTTTTTGCCATGCATTCCATAAGAGTGCATGTCGCTCTACAGCAGGGTCTCCAACGAGTATCTTGGGAGCTACTGGTAGCTCCACAGTACCTTTATAAGAAGATCCTTGAAGTCCAACCCATAACAATATGTAATTCAGAGAGTCTAGCCATTTTGAAGATGGCAGCTCTACCCATCTCTTTATCCTTGTAGTGGTTGCTTGCAAACCAGTGGCAGGGTGACATGCTTACACACAGACCGCACACTGATAGCCTGGGGTACCTGCAACATCACCACCTGTCTCCGTTCTCGGTTTAGCAAAGTCACATGAAGATTGGTCACTTTACACACCCTTCTCTGTCAATAATATAGTACCTGTGAAAACTGGGCCAGAAAAGAAGTGCCAGCAATAGCCAGAGCGAAGTCAATTGAGTGTGGTACTGCCAGGGACCGAGAAAGTATATGATACCAGTGCTTTGACAGGCCTGTAGCAAAGGAGAGCAGAGGCTGGATTGTGAGTGGGGAATAGGTCTTTTGTTTCAAACAGTGGGAGTGGTGTGTGTACGTATGTGTATTTGTTTAAATGTTTCTGTGTGCACATGTACGGGAAACAACCTTTACAACAAGAGAGGAGTTGGCCTAACGGCTAGGGCGGTCGACCTCGAATCTGGGGAACTGGGTTCGAGTCTCGGCAATGACGCTGAACATCCTGTGATTCTGCGCAAATCAATTAATCTCCCCGTGCCTAACAAAAATGAATGTGTCTTCATGTAATGCAACTGGTGCTATGTAAAGCGCTCTGATACCCGATACCTTCGGGTCAAGTTTGCGCTATATAAAACTCTATAAAAAAACAAAAAAAAAACAAGGTTTTTACCACGTTGTACCTTTACCATGCATGCTTTTAGAACGCATATGCTTTTACAATGTATGCCTTTACCACGCATTTAAGGTAAATTCAGGGGCGTGGGGGGTCTCCCCCCTCAAATACATTGATATATATATATACACACACACACACACACACACACAATACGTGGTAATGGCATACATTGTAAAAGCATATGCGATCTAAAAAATGTGGGGTAAAAAATGCGTGGTAAAGGCATGCAGAGTATTTCCCTGCGTTGTTCCTTCATACAACCCACATGCACACATATATTTGCTATTAGATATATGGCTGGTGTTGTATCCCTCCTTGAAAGGCATTGTCTCAACCTGTAAGTCATTCCTGGTGTTAGGGAACACCAAATATATATGTTTTCCATTATCAGGGGGTTCATCTCTGGCATAATTATAACTAGTCCTGACATAATGATGGCACTGGCAAAAAAATATTAAATATTGACATATTTTGGACATCCTTGGAATATTCATGACATAATGGCAGTTATCCTTGTCATATTGTGAGTATGCAAGGCCTAATTCTGGCCCTCTGTCACATGATTGTACCCATCCATGGCATAATGTAGGCATCTTTGGCATTATGGGGGCATCCCTGGCGTATGATGATATTAGCCCACAGGCAAGCGGTCACTCTGTTTTTAACCTGCTAAGTTAACATACTTTGGTTTACCTTATTTTTAATTTGCGCCGATATCTGCTCTTTGGTTCACCGCAGTCGATACCGTTTGTGTGGAA
Source organism: Calotriton arnoldi (assembly GCA_963921515.1). NCBI lineage: Eukaryota > Metazoa > Chordata > Amphibia > Caudata > Salamandridae > Calotriton > Calotriton arnoldi. Next base: position 1,583,723 of record CAWUFW010002634.1, read on the forward strand.
AGAGCTTGTTGGTGCCTCTTTTCTCGTCTGTCGCAATACCTTAGCGGAGTCAGCAGTCTAGTTGTTAAGTTCTGGCCAGTTACTTAAACCCATGCCGACGCACAGCAGACGCGCAGATGGCATGCTGATAGCGCACCAAAGACAAACCCGACTGTGCCAGGAGCCAGGACCCCTGCCTTTGTTTACATCTGAAGTTTGGCACCCTTCTAGAATTACATATCCTTTTGAAGAATTATATAAAATTGACAACCATCATAGAGCTCCTATAGGTACCTATTGGAATGGTCCTTTTCCACCCCAATTAGAAGGCCCAGTAGCCTGTCTAAAATGTAAATTTCATTGTTTCCATGCACAATTAAGGACGTGCATATCACCATTGCCGGTTAATAATCATATACCCATACTTGCGAACACAACTACTGTTTCACTAAGCTTCACTCTTCCTTCTTCACTTTTCCAGACTAAAAAGTCTAAGCCTTTTGATAACTTCTTGTGTAACGTCGGGTCCTTACCAAAACATGTGATTGAAATATGGGACATGCTTTCCTCAGTATCACCTAAGATTGGTTTCCTCACAGAAACCTGGTTGAGTTCTACCACTCTACCAGCCATTGCACGACCCTCTCTGACAACTTTCGCATGCTGAGATTGGACAGAGAGGGCCGGACAGGAGGGGGAATAGCCATCATTTTTAAGACCCTGTTAAATTCACTCTCATAGATATTTAACATGCAGATTGGGCTGAGAGATGTGTTTTTAAGCTTGAGCTCTCCCTTCAGGACTGCTAGTTGAGGCGCTTTAGTGTATCGCCCTCCTGGCCCAAAAAATAGTTTAGTCAGTGTCTCACTGAATATATCACGACCCATGTTTTAGCATCCCAACAGTTTCTTTTAGTGGGAGATTTCAACTACCTCGGGAAAGATTTCCTAAATGTGGAGGTAGCACAGCTTACAACGTTAGGCCTGTATCAGAAAGTCAGTGGACCTAGTCATGTTGCGGGGCTCACTCTAGATCTAATCTTTACGAATTCTGCATCCCTGACTTGCGAAGCCCCTCAGCCTCTAATCCGGACTCACCATTCTCAAATCTGTTTCCAGATTCCCAAGGTAAACGTGACTGAAAACACACAAAAAGCTAATAAAAATGTGGCGAGACCCTGGCGAAAAGTCACCCCTGACTTGTATGCCATGGCAATATGGCCCCTCTCCAATCCTGTCCCATATCTAAACATGGTGCCCATGCACCATGGTATACAACAGAATTGAGACTGAGAAAGCCTTGTGCAAAAAATTGGAAAGACGGTGGTTCCGGCCTAATAATCCTCTTGATAAGGAGGCCTATAGATCCTCTTTAACGATGTACCACTGTAATATCAAAAAAGTCCGGAAGTTCCATATTTCCCACCAAATCAGTCAGGCCGGTAACTCTTCTAAAGAGTTATTTAATGTACTTAATACATTTATAACCCCTCGTGCTTGTTCTCAAGAAATGCATGCGTCACAAGCACTATGTGACTCTCTTGATAATCACTTTGAAGATAAAAGCAAAGTGATTTACCAGAATTTTCCTAGCAGGCGCGTGGGGAGCTTAATTCCAGCCTATTTCCCTCCAATTATGCTTCTAATTTAGGAAGTTTCATTTACTTTCACCCAAGTTAATTCAGAAAGCGCTTGCATCAGCTAAATCAGGATCTCCTCTAGATATTTGTCCCCCTAGGATCTCTGCTCTCCTGTCCAATCAGCTCGCCCCTGTCATATGCTCCTTACTTAATATATCAGTCAACTCCGTGAAAATTCCCTCAGCTTGGAAAGCGGCTCAGGTCATACCGATTCAAAAGAGAGCCAATATGGCACCCACTAATCTTACCAACTATCGACCTATTTCACTGCTTCCTCTAATGGGTAAGCTGCTGAAAGGACAAATAAACAAACAACTCATGGATTACCTAGAGGTCGATAAACTTCTGGACCTGTCACAATCTGGGTTTAGACCTTTTCACAGTACTGAGACAGCCTTAATGGCAGCCACTCACCACATAAGATGATCTCTTGATGAGAATATTCCATCATCATTTGTGCTGTTAGACTCGTCTGCAGCATTTGATACTGTGTCCCATCCTAGGTTGCTTCAAAGGTTGCAGGAGATTGGAATCCATGGCACAGCATTACAATGGTTCAGTGATTTTTTTTAACTAACAGAAGTCAAACTATCACTCTGGGTTCCTACAAATCGTTTACCGTGATGCTGGACAAAGGGGTGCCTCAAGGCTCTTGTCTCAGCCCCACACGTTTTAACATATATGTTGCCCACCTTGTCAAGACTTTGAAAGCTTTCGGATTTGAACCTTTAGCCTACGCTGATGATACGCAGCTACTAATCTCCTTTGATGAAGATCTGGACAAAGCAAGAGAACGCTTCTCTACTGGGATCAAAGCAATTGCTGCCTGGATGATGAAACACTGTCTCCAATTAAATGCAGGCAAAACAGATATTATGCTGTTTGGCAAGTCCCAACAGCTTTTGACCCCCAATTGGTGGCCTTTTGAATTAGGCACAGCTCCAATACATAAATTGGTAGTCAAGAACTTGGGCATCCGCCTTGACCAATCCCTTTCAATGAAAGGTTATGACTACCACAGGCACTTGTTTTTATATGATGTGCCTGTTGAGGAGAGCTTTTTCCCTCCTCCCTTTTTCTATGAGGAAACCTCTGGTCCAAGCCTTGGTTATTAGCCGTTTGGATTACTGTAACGCTTTATTGGCTCTTACAAACGAGACGTTATTATCTAAACTGCACGTTGTTCGGAACACCGCAGAACGTCTCATTTGCAATCTTCCTTCTGGGACTGATTCTTTTCCCCTTCTACATTCACTACATTTGTTGCCTGTCTGAAAAAAAAAATATTTTAAAAATGTGCTGTTGGACACATAATTCCTTGATAGGGAAAGGTCCAAGCTACCTATCTTCGAAGCTTACAAATTACCGACTAGTCAGACTTTTAAGATCTTGTGACAAAGCTCTGCTTACTGTCCCACGGGTCAGAAAGTCCCGTTCAGGGGGCAGGATTTTCTCTTATCTAGCCATTCTGTACTGGAAGGAGCTACCTCCTGTTATTCGAAAGTGTACTTAACATTTTAAATTCAGAAAACTACTTAAGACAGAGCTGTTTTCGGCTTAGCAGTTTCGTCTTTGCCTGCGGTCTGCACCGCTCCGACATATCCCTCCTGGGGTGATGTGTGCGCAATATAAATTATATTAACATAACATAACATTAGCTGGGCAGGTGAAACAGAATCTGTCAATGTGATGCATTTGTACAAGAGAAATCACAAGCTGACATGTGGGGACCATGCATGAAAACAAATACTTTTTGAGGCAAACAAATTGTTTTTTTCAGAAAATGTTTTTCTTTGAGTGTGTTAACCCAATAAAGAACGGACTTGAGGAGATGTACAACTGTCAGTACTTTCTTTTTGCCGCTAGGCACTTTCTGCTGTGGCTGTTATTTAATTGGTCAAGTGGAGGTATTTTAAATTGATAACGTTTTTTCCGAATGTTGCTGTTGGGCAAGCCTGTCCGCGCCAGGCCGGGACCAGGGGCCAGAACCCCTGCCAGTTGCAATATCCATCAATATCTCTACTATTCATCTGATGCTCTCAGCAGCTTAGCCTCTAAGATTTCGGAAACGTGTTGGCACAAATTAACAGCAGACTCACGTCCGCTAAAATGTTCTAACTGTAATGCTGACTTTGAACCTAAGAAACCGGCTTTATTTCATGCATCTAAATTGCAACTGTTCTTAATAAACTGTCGCTCACTAGTCAAACATAACAAGCATTTACAATGCAATAGGTCTCGCATTTACGAGTTTAAGCTATTGGCATTGTAAATGACAATGCCTTTTATTTAGGTTTTAAAAAGGAAAACAAAAATAAAAGGCATTGTTAAGTGCAATGTCAATAGCTGAAACTCGCGTAAATGCGAGACCTATTGCATTGCAAATGCTGGTTTATTTTTACTGGAAGGCGAGTGACAATTAGGATACATGGGGTCCCTCAAATGCCATTGCTTTGAGACCCGTTTGCCTGAGAATCATCGAGGGTGTGATGATGGCTAGGGAAAAATGGTAACAGCACCCGAGCACTTACGAGCTTCAATCCACAGAATGTGGAATAATCATGCAGCCTTTTTCCACATGGTCATCCCCAATATTAGCTCTGAGCACGTGGTATATGGACAGCCAGGACAGATACCAGGACTGCTAGGGGGAGCATTCCACGTGTTGGAGCAAGGGATCGGTGGGGGCTAGTCTGCATCTGTGTCCGCAGCTCCTTCCCGGGTCTAAGGAGACTCACCCCAGAGCATCAAATAAAAAATATATATCAGACACAGTGTTCCTATACCAGGTAATTTCAGGTGCTAAAACACCAAGGCTCACGAAATCGGATGGAATGGTATTCTGGAAATCCAGCTCTAGCAGACTTGTAATCAGTAACGAAGAGGAGAGTGGGTTCAATAGGCGACATGACAGGTGATGTCCTTGGCAGGGGATAGAAATTCTAACAGCAATTACTTCCACAAAGAGGGCACATCAAGGTGTTACAGAAATGTTGCTGCAAGCTATGTTAAGTGCATTTCTACCACCCTCTTCCTACCCTCCCGTTATCGGCGCTCCCCTAAAATTATTCACAGGAGCACTGATTTCTGCTGTGGCTCCTCCCTGTCTGCCGAGGTCCTTCCTTTCATCCTACGGTGTCCGTGCAGCTCCACTTTCCGTACCTTGACAGCCTCGGAGCCCTTGGGGCTCCTTTCCCTATGGCTCCTCTTTCAACACCGTTTAGGTTGCCCCCCTCTTCCTGGGGGGCTCCCTTATCCCGACAGTGCTTCAAAATCCTCCCTCCCCTTATCTCCACCCCTGCCTACCGGGACGCCACCTACTACGGTGTCGCTCCCCTCTGTGCCTCCTCAGCTGGCGCCTCTCTAGCCCGCTTTGCTTCCCGCTACCTCCCGTAGCACAAACTTTTCCAGCAATCCCTGCTGCAACAGGGACAAGATGGCGGAGCGGAAGTGACGCGCATTTGGGCGGGCAGCAGATTTGCAGCGCACAGGAAGTGAGATTTCAGCGGACAGTGGTGGACATGCAGCCATCTCTGTGAGGACAAGCCCTTTTAAGATTAGCAGAGAAAGTATAAACTGCACAAAATATAATCCAAACAGTACGGACCCCACTACATAACCAAGAGGCATACTTAAATATAGCAGAAAAACAAGTATAAATAGCACAAAACGCAAGGGAAAATACAGGTATAACACTAGGTCAGAAATTCAGACACCACAATGTAGGGGAATGACATAAACAAACAGCAGAAACAAAAAAATAAAATAAACAGTGGTGCGCGCGCACCACAGAGGAGCGGAGGGGGGGAGGAGGGAGCGGGGCAGCCTGCTCAGCTGACCAGACGCTCGTGCGTCATGGCCTTTTGCCGGCATGTGTTTACAATTATCGCGCCCGCGTCTGGGCACGATAATTGGAAACACATGTTTGCCACGCGTACCCATCCCAAAAGGCCAGCCACGACGCACGAGCGTTTTGGGACTGCTTTTCAAACTCGCTTACTAAAGTCTTCGCCTCTAGCAGCGCTTGCGCGCTACTCGAGGCTCGACCTAAAAATGAGATTTTTGAGATTCTAAGCGATAAACAGGCTGATGCTCTGTTTCTTACTGAAACATGGCTGAATGAGTGCTCTGTACCTGATATTCTTGATGCATTACCTCAAGGATTTGGGATACTCCGACAGGATCGCTCAATGCAAAGAGGAGGAGGAATTGCGATAATACATAAACTAGCGTTGAAATGCTGCATCAAGGAGACCAATCTTGAGAACTGTGAGGCCTTCTTTTTCACTCTTTCTGCAGCAGAAGATGATACGATAGCGTTTTAAAAAAAAATTACTGTCCCCCAGGTCCCGCGGCACAATTTATATCTAGCCTGGTAGAGAAGATGGTTCAGCCAGCATTGCGCTATAATAATTTACTAATCTTAGGCGATCTCAACTTGCACTTTGATAATAATGCCAGCCTTGAAGTACAATCGCTATGCGAGGATCTCATGTCTCTGAACCTGGTGCAAAAAGTGAGTGCTTCGACTCATCAATTGGGACACATTTTAGACCCGATATTTACCAATTCAGCTGAGATTGAGGTAGGGGTGACACTGGCAGTCCCTTGGTCAGACCACCACTTAGTGGCCTTTTCTGTGCCTTTTCGTAGGCTCATGCCCACTAAGCCTAGCCAGGTAATCACTCGTAGGAAGTGGACTAGGTTTGACCCGATATCTTCTCTCAGACACTTTCGAATACCTGCCCTAAACTGTGGATATTAACATATCTAACAGAGATGTGGAAAATTGGATAGCAGAGGCATTGGATGAAATAGCACCCTGGACCACACTGAACACTAAAAGGAAGAGGATATCGGCACCCTGGTTTTACTACACCTTAAGTATGGCTAAACAAAAATGCTAACAATTAGAGCGTAGGTGGAGGAAAGACTATTATTCTATGAGTAGGGACAACTATAAAAACGAGCTCAAACAATACCACGCGCTAATTAGGAGAACGCGTTGTGATTTTTACACTAAAAAAATTGAAAGGGCGAACAACTCCTCGAAAGAATTGTTCTCCATTTTGAAAACTCTTAAATCGCCTGGACTCATAACGGCTCCGGTGTCTAACTCCCTGGAGAACTGCAATAAAATTGCTGGCTTTTTTGGGGCCAAAGTTGCAAAAATGTATGACTCCTTCCCAGCTGAAGCACGTAGTGGCATAAATCTGAATACCTTTTCTGAAACAACATTTGAGGGGAAAACCCTTAATGAATTTAGGGTGCCGGCGCTGGAAGATCTGAAGGGTATGGCTATGGCTATTAAATCTGGATCTCCTCTGGACCCAGCCCCACCCAAGATCTTAATGCAAGGCGATAACGTCATTCTGCCCTATGTTTCACAGCTAATTGCTTGTTCCTTTTACCTGGGTGAAATTCCTCAGAAATGGAAACAAGCGACAGTGCTGCCATTACAGAAAAAAACATCAGTGGATCCAGCATTGTTAGAAAACTTGCGCCCTATCTCGCTGCTACCTTTCTTTGCAAAAATTGCAGAGAAAGTGGCCAATAAGCAACTTGTAACTCATATTAATTTAAATGACCTGTTTCATTCCTCATAATCTGGCGTCGGAGCCTCCCACTCCAGTGTCGCCCTACTCCTTGCAATGGAAACCCTAAGGATATGTGCTGATGCAGGGCAGACTGCTGCACTGATCCTGCTGGATTTTAGCGTGGCATTCGACACCGTATCTCATAATCTACTCCTCAAGAGATTATGCAACTGTGGGGTCAGGGGCTCAGCTTTATGCTGGTTGACCTCCTTCCTCTCAACGCCGAGCTTTCAAGTTGCTCAGCACCCACACACATCAAAGAGCATCCCTCTGTTGCAGGGAGTCCCACAGGGCTCGATTCTAAGCCCTACTTTGTTTAATCTTTACATGGCCCCCTTGCAGAATTAGTGGAAAAACACAATGTGACTGTTGTTTCATACGCTGATGATACACAACTTATTGTCACCTTATCTCAGGACCCAGCGCGGACAGCTAATCAGTTCTCTCCATGCTTAGAGGAGCTAGCCTTATGGATGTCCAACCACTGTCTAAAACCTAATGGCAACAAAACCGAGGTTATGATAGTCTGAAAGGCCCCCTTGATATGGACATCTCACCTACATGGTGGTCCGAGGCATTAGGGCAAACTCCTGCCCGAAAGCAGAAGTAAAGAATTTTGGGGTCTGACTGTATTCTAAACTAACGTTTGAAAGCCAAATCCGGAAGGTGGCAGGGAAATGTTTTGGGACTCTCAAAGTCCTAAGGAAACTCCTTGATCTATTACCGATTACTGCCAGGAAGGCTATTGTGCATGCCTTGGCCACCTACCAGATGGACTGTGGCAACATCCTCTATCTGGGAGCATCTAAAAAAGGACTAACCAAGCTTCAATCGATTCAAAATGCGGCAGCGCGCCTAGTTTTGAACCTTCCTAAAAGAGCAGCGGCCGCAAGGGCCCTGGCAACCCTCCATTGGTTGCCCGTGGAGAAGAGGATTACATTTAAGGCCATGTGTTACTGTCACAGAATTCTGTGGAAAAAAGGGCTGCGATATCTCCTCTCTATGATAACTGCCTATATACCGGCACGGAATTTATGATCTAAAGGCACCTCCCTGGTCACTGTGCCAAGAATACAGAAAGTCAGGATGGGAGCTCGTTCCTTTAGATACCTCGCAGCCAAGAGCTGGAATATTTTGCCAGTGGCGCTGAGAACCGAACCTTGCGAAAGCACTTTCCGCAAAGGATTGAAGACATGGCTGTTCCCGCCTTCAAACTAGAATCTAGATCATAGAGTGCCGCTATATGTTCTGGGTACTCACAGCTGGTAGCTTCCCTGCCAGCTCCACTGAGAAGTCTCCGTTAGCGCGGGGACACACCGGTGGTGTAACCATGCGCTTTATAAATTGAAATTAAATTAAATTGGTATCCCTGTCTTATAGTTTCAGGTGGTTGGTGTTCTACTACAGTATCCAGGTTACAAAATTTTGGCTGGACAATATTTAATTCAGAATATCGACCACCACAATCTAATGGTAAATATTTATAGGTACATTTAATTTATATTTTACTTTCTTATTTCCACATGTATTTATCTTGAATGTATATGTATCTTCAAGATACCTATATTTCGAGTTAAGTACAGTGAATCTAAACTTGCCTATATTGATGTACTGTCATGATATTGTAGTAGTCCGTATTCTGGATATGATATTTTGGCCTGACAATAGTTGGTCACTCTGTATTGTGAGATACATCGGCGTTATCACTAGCACATCATTACTGCAGTTATATTTGATGTGCTCACTGTTGCAGCAATCGTCAAAGCCATAGAAGCTCTGGACTATTTTCATTGGTCAGAAGTACCTCTCACAAAAAAAAAATATATATATATTTTTAAAAAAAGGTTGGCAACCCCCTGCTCTGGACAGTATATATTAGTTATCTCATAATACATGATTCCAGTGGCGGTTCCTCCGCTAAGGCGGAGGAGCGTCGCCCCACTGTGACGCAGCAGTGAAATAAAGGACACAAAATGATGATAACTCGATGTTATTATCATTTTATGTTTTCCTGCTGCTGAAGCTTTGAGGGCGGGGTCGGGCTGCTCACTCAGGAGCAGGAGGAGTGGTTTGCCCACTCCAAGTGCTCATGAATGTTTGGCCGGCTGCCTTGGGCTGGTCAAACATTCATGCGCACTGGAGAACATGCCCAGGCTCCCAATGCCTGTCTGAGCGCTGAACCACAGCCCCCAGACCAATCACAACGCTGCATTGCAGCATTGTGATTGGCTTTGGGGAGCTAATCACAACGCAGCATTACAGCGTTGTGATTGGCTATGGGGAGCCTGGTGCTTCCTCCTTCCTGTTCTGGCCGGGAGAGACGACGAGGGATGCGGAGGAGAGACGCGGCAAGCAGGTACGTTTTTTCCAATTTTTGGTTTTTTTGACACCCTGCGCCCCCGATTGGTGCTGGCCGCCACTGAATGCTTCACACTTGTTTCTGGTCATGACAGGATCGAAACTCAACAATTAATAGAGGGTTGCGGTGGCAGTACCACAAGAAGTGTGGTGCACTCCAACTGGTAAAATATTTTTTGCAGACGAGTCAGGAGCACTGTCTCATAAAAGCATACAAAAGTATTACTGATTTTGGCGCTTCAATCTGACAATAGTACATTGTGGTACTTTTAATGTACACAAGTTGGTTTTGCATATTTTTTCAGTCTTTGTGGACATTTTTCCTGTGAGGTGTTTCACAGACATTACTGGCTATTTTTAGCGCAAATTCTCACCTTTTTTTATGCTATACTGTGCAGTCTACCCCTGCAAGCATGTTTTACGTGGGTGTGTCTTACATACAACATACTCACACACCTTGCATACATAATTTTTAATTGGGGCGCAAACGTGGGTGTACTCGCTAAATGCGGTGCACACCCACAAAGGCTTTCATTACACGGGGCCCTTAAATGATAATCTCTGTGCAAACATCTGATTGCAGTTTTCAGTGTTACAATGTTTATCGCACCCGGTAATTACCGATAAAAATCGCACCCCTTGTTAAATTTCAGCAGGTTAAACCAGTTTAAATTTAAAGAGGGAAAAAACCAGTTTAATACTGGAGCGTGTCTTTTGGTAAAGTATGACCGACAATTTGCATGTTATGCCTCATTTTCAAAGCACAAATTGGAATGAGTTATAGTTATCTCACCCGATAAATTCCGAATGTATCGGTGTCCGATTTTACCTGGTGAGATAATTATCAGGCCAAAGTAGTCATTCTTAAATATTCACAATGATTTGAAAAAGCACTTTGCTCAGCAACGAATTTGAGCAAAAATAGACGTGAAATGAGTTAAGTTTATCTACCAATGCAGGTTTTTTTTTTTTTTAAATGTATGCAAGAAAGGGTGAAGCTATGTGAAAATGATTATTAATGAGGAGCATGTTGTAAAGTTAAGCTGATTATTAAATCCGCCAATTTTACTAACTCGAAGTGCATTATACAGTTATAGGTCCGGGAAATTGGGCCAAGTCTTCAAACTAAGTGAAAACTATACACTTTTCCGGGTAATGCATGCAAAGAGTGCATTGTGCTTGAGTTCCACAGAAGAGTTGTCATTTGTGACCAATGCATAAATATAGTTTATGTTCTGTCAGTTAAAATGTTCCTTAGACCTTTGTGAAATGGACCTAAAATAATCTGTAGTATATTTTCTCCCACATCTCAGAATCTCCATGATATTGCCTGTGACCTTAAATTGACATTGCATTGTCATTGGTTACAACTGCAGTACTGTCTCCTTCCACTGTTTTAGGAGGCCTCTTTTAGCAAGTCCACCTCTTTTGAAAGACTGTTTCAGAATCGCTCTAGGATAGTGGCAGTGTGGGACCCGCATACATCTTAGATGAGTTTGAATTTGCCAGTACACTTAATTAGAAGTTCATATTCGTGTATCTCAGGCTGTGTTTTAGACTTTTTCCACATTTCCCATTTCTTCTATTTTTCACCTCAAAAAAATACTATGTGGTAATGGAGGGTGTTTATCACGTGGCTTTAAGAATCGGCCCAATGGATGTTTTCTGAGTCGAAGAATCGCCAAAAAGCACGTGCGAAGACATGGTGCCTACACAAGCAAGCTGCTTCCACCACTAAACTCACTCCTTGTCATCCTTCGAGCAATCGCCAACACAGGTCGTAGTTTAGACTGGTGTCGCAAGAGGTACACTCCCGGGCCCAAGATACTCAGGAAATGCGGACTTCCCCTCCTCCATCAGCCTCTCAAAGAGCAGGTGCCAGTTTCGTTTATGCCATCTTGAAGACCGGGCACATTGCCCATTTCCGGAAATAGCTTTGCTGGTAACCAACTATGACTATAAATGTGGTGTTTCACGAGTCTTTTAATCTGCCACCATCTCGTCCCCTCAGTTGTTTTCTTGCTGTTTTATACAAGTGCACAGTGCAGGTTTGAGTAGTAAGGAATTTTCTTTTACAGAAGGGGTTTCAAACTAGAGTGGGGCTTTTGTTTTTTTGGCCATTTTTATGTCATGGAAACCTTAAACGCTTTGCATGCGGACCAGACCATGCTAAACCCCTCTCCCCAGAATCCAAGTATGTTGAGTGAAGGTGAGGGTGTGTTGGTGTTAGTTCAGGGCTTTCCAGACATATAAAATTAGCCTCTAAAATCAGTCAAAATGCATACTGACTGATTACAATCCTGGGGCCGTATTATGGAAAGTGCCCCAGTGGCGCAACGGGCATGTGTGCATGCTTTGCGCTTCCCCGGGGCACTATTTTATTACAGAAAGGGCCGCAGACGCTTGTGCGGCTCTTCTATAATACAGAGAGCGCTGGCGCACATATAGCTGGGGGTGAATGTTTTGATTTGTTCTGCATTCCGTCCATCAATTGTGTGTCTTTTGCTTCCTCGCCCTAAGTGCGCCGGGTATGCCCAGACGTGGGTCCCGGGCTCACTGTGCCACTGGAATCAAGCTATCCTGGCTGAAGAGGGGTGAAACCCCGAAACCGGTCCTAGGATGCTTGTTTCCGGTCCAGGGAGGACCTGGCTTGGCAGTTCGGGCTGGACTGTTCGCATGAGGCACAGGGTCAAGACTGATTTGCATATGGCCAGGTCTAAACTGGGGTGGCATGGTGAGCAAAAGAATGATGGATTTAACCCAGATCTCTTGACTGGGGGTGAATGTTTTGATTTGTTCTGCATTCCGTCCATCAATTGTGTGTCTTTCGCACATATAGCGCCAGCGCTATCACCAGAGGATGTTACCTCATTTGCATGGGGGCATGGCTGCATGCAAATGAGGGAATCCCTTTGCCTCTGTGCCAGCGCCATATTACAGACACGGGCGCAGAGGCAAAGAAGCTGTCAGGTGGCGCACTGTCAGTGCGCCCCCTGATTTAATCTCTCTGGAGGGGGAGAGGGGGTCCTATGGACCCCCCAGACTTCCCTTGCAGGCAGATGCAGTCCATCACTTCACCCGCCTGCAAGGGGATCTCTCTCCCCTCTTAAAAGTGCAAGATGGTTGCCGCCTGCACAGTGAAACACAGAGCGACTGCTTCAAAGCTGCTCCGTTTATCACTTGAAGGCACTGCCACCGGGGCAACGCGACTTCACAGCTGCCCTCAGGGCAGCGCATTCAGGGGCAGATTTACCACTTTTTCACGCAGTGCAGCAGCCACAAATGCTGCGCTCGTGAAAAGGAGAGAGTAGCAGAGCGCCAAATTTACTGAAATATGGCACTCTACTCCCCTTTCCCTAGCGCCGGTGCTGAAATCCGCTGCCGTGCACCACAGAGACATCTCTGCGCCATGGTGTCTCCGTGAGTCCAGCATAGTTTTTGTACTGCAAGGGAACCCTTCCAGTACAGAATACTATGCATAGACTAACTTAAACCATTTCCCCGATTTGTATGTGTGCTGTACAGTGCAGCACACGGACAAAGTCGGAAAAGGAATCCAAGCATTTTTCCTTCCTTACGTCTACTTCAAAAGGGTGCAGTTTTCTCACGCTAAACCCCATCTACTTTATTTAGTAAATTGGGTTTAGCATCAGAAACCTTGGGTGTTTGCATGGAAACGCCCATGCTCCACCCGTGGTTTGCCATTGGTGCTAAGTAATGCAAAGCAGCGCTATGCCTTGCTTTGTGTTATTTTAACGTTATTTCCACTGCTAAACAAGTTTAGCGCTGGAAAATAAAGCAGAAAAAAAAGATTTGGCGCTGATTTGCATCACTTTTGTGATGCAAATTCGGCATAAAATCTTAGTAAATCTCCCCCTCAATGTAATAGGGCACACTTTCCCTTTTTGCGTCCGGCTCATCTGTTTTAAGGTGCGCCATGGCAGAGACAGGCAAAGTGTGCCCTATGTGTAATAGGGCCCCTGGTTTAAAAAAAATCCAGTCCACAACTGGTCTGTGGTTTGGGCCCATCAGGCACGGTTTAGTTGTCTGTATGGCCTATCCGATGCTGTGTCCTAGGTAGATTTAGCAGGGCTGACTCTGTGTCAAACTTTCAGGATATTTATATAAAATGTATATACTAGCAATGGCTCTAAATGGAACTCATTTAAATAGTGTCTCTGACTGTGAGCCATCCTAACAACTTTCACTCAATTTCACTTCTGCAATACCTAGGAAATGGCTTTTCTCCAGCTGCATGCCTGCATCAAAGGCCATGCCATACTGGACTCTATCAAGCAGGGCCGGACTGGCCGTAGCGGGCACCGGGCGTTTCCCCAGTGGACCGGAAGGGTGGGGGCTGGTATTGGACCGGTGGGGGGCTTTTTTGTTACTGGGGGCCAGTTTTACAGCAGTGCAAAATCGGCGGCCACTTGTAACAAAAGCACAGCAGCAGTGTTCCTGCCAGCACCACCATCCTACACCCCCCCACGCCACCCCCACACCCCCTGCACCGGGGCCGGTCGGACAGAATTGCCAGGGCTGGTTTGCGATCCCAGTCCGGCCCTGCTTTCAAGAAATGCTTCCATCCTGGACAAAGCACCGAGTTGGTGGTAACTTCCGTATTGGAGGACCTGTGTAGGTTATTGGACGACATCGGTGTCATGGGCCATGTCCTATTAGACCTTTCAGCGGCCTTCTACACCACTGATGATACCATCCTTCATTCCAGACTCCATGAAGTGGATATTGCAGACACCATACCTAACTGGATTGAGTCTATCTTGAAGCGCGAACAGATTTTCACACTACCCCTGTCTAGATCTGAGGCAAAGAAGATTGACGCAATGTGCTCTAGGACTTGATGCTTTCCCCACTCCTATTCAATATTGATATTTTGTCTTTGGCCGAACATCTGCGCCCTCTGGGTGTTCATTGCTATATATGGACTGATGAAGCCCAGCAGATCTTCAGCCTCATCCCTGCAGAATCGATCATCAGATTAGTAACAGCTCTTCAGACTTCGTGCAGCTCTATCTTGGTAAAGGCACTCTGATGGTTCTTGTCTCACTTCCTGTCGCTTAATTCCGCCAAGAGGGAACGCCTTCTCACTAGAAACAACTTGCATAAATGGAATCCGTCTAACTCGCAAGATGCTGTGCATTTTTCTCCAGTTTCATCTAATTCTGTTCACTAACTTGAAATTTATTTTGATGCTAACCTGGCCCTTGAGGCACAGGTAGCAAAAGTTACAAGCACATGTCTTTTGGCAAGTAAAACTGCCAATGAAAATGTTACCCTTAATCGATAAAGAACAGCACACTTCCTCAATTAATGCTCTGAGTCAATCGCAGCTGGACCACTGCAATTCGATCTATAACTGACTGAAAAGATTACAACTGGTACAAAATACCTCCACCAGTCTCTTAACTGGGACCAGGAGAAGGTGGTACTCTTCGCATCCTCGGATCTCGTCGGTGGCTCCCACATCCGTCAACGCGTTCTATATAAAGTTGTCCTTATTGCTCATCGCACAATAGAAAGTGCCTCCCCAGACTTCATGGCAGCTCAGTTTTTGCCGTACACAACACAGCTCACCCTTCCATCAGCTGATCAATGGCTGCTTGAGGTCCCAAAGACGAGGCCTGTATCGTTGGGTGACCCGGCTTCTTCTGTTGGGGCAGCTGAAGCTTGAAACAACCTCCTCTTTGAGCTCCGGCCACTTTCCTCATTCAGGCTTTTCACCCGCAATTGAGGACTTTGCATTTAATTGTTAAGTATTAATCAGTTTCTAGAAACCCGTGGGTTACCTTTTCATTCCTTCTTTGTTCTGTTGTGTTTGATTCAATAGCGCCAAGAAGCTTTGGTGTTTGCACCAATCTCTAAGTACTCTCTAAGTAATGTAACAAGAGTCCGTGGTCCTCCTGATATAAATCCACAACACAGCCTGACCACCACAAGGTAGGGTGGATTACACTTGGTAAATTTTGCTATCCTTATTTCAGGGGTTTCCAGAGTAGGTCGAGAGGGCGGGATCCAGCCCATATTTCATAAGGATTGTGTCCAACACCAGTTTGGTTTCATTTTATTGACAAGGTTGTGCGATACTTATTGGATTAACCTCAGATACGTCATCTTGAATCATACATGCACTGCCCATTTCCGGCCACAGTCGGTCCAGTGAGCCTGCGGTGTTCTCAGGCCTTTCAGACCTGCCGTTGGCGCATCCCCCAGATGTTGCCTTGAAAACCGCAGCAGGTGCACGGTACAGTGACCGGTTTGGCAAAGATTACGTTGTTCCTTTCCGAACAGTGGTGTTGGACTCAGACCAAAATAAGCAGCGCGCGCCACTTCCCCTTCTTCTTCTATACGCACTAAGTTAAGGGGGAAATATTTTGCCTTCTCAGAGAGCACTGGCTGTCGAACTGCCATGAAGTAAATTCCAGTTGATTCCACTGGCAGCTTGGAGTTCGTATTTTTAATTAATGGCGAATGTTGATTTAAGTTTTTCCCTTTATTTTTAAATAGTAGATTTTCTTTGTTTTCTTCCAGCTGAACACGCACAGTCCTGTGTGCGAAGAGCCACATGAAGCAACTTGAACCATCAGACACCATTTGTATTTGTTGAACGGGGATTTCTACCAAAGTTTGCCCATTGCGTTTACATTTTATTTATGCCTTGACCTTCTTCGCATCCTGCATTTGGAATCGTTGCTCTTTTAGTGCAGTCTGTTTTTGCTTTTCATAACCTAATGTAAGGTTAATTTGTAACGTAAAGCGTGGCATTCACACGAAAGATATCTTGGTGCTGAAATAGCAGATTTTTATTGTTGCCCAACTTGGAGGTACTCATTTTATTGTCCTCAGAAGGATTAAGGGCTGAGTGGACCAGCTTGCTTTTAAACATATGACCACGAGGTCGCACACAGATGACATTAGTCCACTTGTCCACCAGACTTTTGTCATACACTTATCTGAGTGGGTCTGGGCGTCTTTCTCCCCGGGTGTCAGTGCTTAATTTGAGCCGGTGATTGCCGGTGGGACCACCGGCATTTAATTGTTCCGTATCAGATATTCCCCGAGAGTAAACGAGGGAAAACGCACAAATCGAAAAAACACAGGACGCGACAAAGACGAAAGAACCGTCACAAAGGGAAATAGCAAGTACTTGCGCGAGTCCGATAAAGACGCAGGTGGTGCCTGATAGTGGATTAAAGAGGTCGAAGTTCAGTTGCACCAGCCGCGGACTTCTCAGCAGGAGTTCCGGGCACCGGCACTCTTTGATTTACAAATTAAGCACCACCGGTTGTCCCACCGTGGCGTGACCCCCTGCTGCACAGTGCCCGTGTGCCTGCTGGTGCCCCTGTGCCTGCTGGTGCCCCTGTGCCTGCTGGTGCCCCTGTCAGACCAGAGTCCACGGGACCGAGAGCTCCCTCGAACTCCGACTTCCTCTCTCTCTCTCGAGTCGAGACATCTGTGTTTTGAAAGCTCGCTCGGGCTGAGGGGATGCGTTCGCCAGCTGTGCGCTGCTCGTTTCCTCCTCGAATAACTGCGCTATGATGTCAGTCTGTAAAATACAATTCCGGAGATATCAAATGTTGCTGTGATGGCCCGCCTGGGATGGAAGAGTCCACTGGGCGCCCTCCCTCCTTTCTGTGCCCGCCCTGGCGCCCTTTTCAAGCTCCGCCTTCTGTTTTAAGATCCTGTTGGGGTTGTTGTGTGAACATTTCTGTGTCATTTAAAGTCGAGCACAGTGGGGTAATGTGTCCTTGCATCTCCTCAATTGTTTTTTACACACTGGCCTCGATTACAAAGGGGCCAGCAGGGTTGAGGCATATAATACCCTACCTACTAAATACTATTTCCGTGGGGTGAGGTGTACTGCAGATGGGGCAAATGCCTCCTATTTCATGTTTTTCCCTTTGAAGTGAGGAATAAGAGGCGAAATCGCTATTTAAAGTACCAACGTCTGCATGCTTTTGACTTTTTTCCAGGCCTCTTCGCCCAGTTATTTCCAATGCTAAACTATTTTAGGGCCAAAAAGAACAATTGATGATGGACAGAATGCCGAACAATGTCATACATTCACCCCAGTACAGAGATCTGGGCCTAAATCCATCGTTTTTTTGCTCCCCATGCCATTCCAGTTTGGAAACAGGTCCCAGGATGCTTGTTTCCGGTCCAGGGACGATGATGGAGTCAACCCAGATCTGTGACTGGGGGAGAGTGTCTGAAAAGTTTCAGCGCTCCGTCCATCATCACCCTCTGTTTGCTTTGTTTGCCCTAAGTTGGCAGGGTATGCCCAGACGTGGGTCCCTTGCTCACTTTGCCACTGGATTCAAGCTAGCCTGGCTGATGAGGGGGCTACCCCGAAACCGTTCCCAGGATGCTTGTTTCCGGTCCAGAGAAGACCTGGCTTGGCAGTTCGGTCTGGCCTGTTCCCATGAGGCCCAGGGTCAAGACTTATTTGCATATGGCTGGGTCTGAACTGGGGTGGCGAAGTGAGCTAAAGAACGATGATGGATTCAACCCAGATCATTCCGTCCATCATCTCCTTGTGTTTTAACCCCATGATTGTAATCTCGGCAATTATGAGCTACAGTTGTGATTGCCTTCAGCTACAACATTCAACCTTTTCAGCATCCCAGAAAGGCAAATGCACTTTTGAAGGCTGAGGAAATTTGAATCTCAGGTGATCACTGTGAAGTCTGTGGGAAGCATGGTGGCGTGGTGTAGTTGACTTCTGAGTGGTAATACCCATGGATGTCAAAGAATAGCAGATGCCACTCCTGACTTCTCCGTTGCTACCATACCACTGTTATGGAAGTGCTTGATTTGAGCCGGTGGTTTCCGGTGTGCGGCACCAGTACTTCAGTGCCAACACCGGCACTTACGACAGTCTGCCACTGTAGTGTAGTTCCTATAGTACCCCTGCAGGACCTGCGCTTTTGGATAACATACACTGTGGGCCTGGTGGCAGACTGATTCTAGGGAGGTGCTGTTTGTTTTATTTAGAAATGAGCACAACAGTTGTTGATTAATTCAATATACATTAACAATGACCGATACCTGCCACGCAAGCCATTCTTATAGCTTTTGGAGCCTGCAGTAGCCTGAAGTGTCGCACTTGTAGAAGTGTGATGGTTAGTAGGTATGTTTGTGCTGTCATTGGTAGCTCTGCAGGGGCAATGAGTGGTGCACGCTGCAGTGGCCTGACGAGGGCCCTGACACTTTTGTTTTTTAATAGAAATTTAGCACTGCTATTACGTCATTCTTATCCCTAGTCTGATGGCGTTGTGAAAGCAGCCACTGGAGCAGAAAATAAAGAGGACTCTTAACTTGGATGACTTTCTAGAGTTAACACTGTTCCAGTTACCTCAGTCCTCCAGCAGGAAATGCGAGCATGGTGAGGGGCTACGGATCGAGCAAAGGGCCAGCCCTGTGATCTCATTGGGGAAAGAACGTGAATGTGATGTCACTTCCGTTCCTCTGCCATTTTGGTGAAATGGCATTCATGATGAAGTTAGGAGCTGGGCCACAAATTGCTGCTTGACATTTTCCCATCTTGGAGACCCAGGAATGAGGGTCCTACTCTAAAGGAGGAGAATATCCCACTGAGAAGCAACAAGTAATTAGCACATTTAGGAATCCTGATGCGCGCTCTGAACTCTTACTGGTACCCTTGGTGGACAGGAAGAAGTCTGAAGAGCCTGGAAGACGACTCACAGGCCACTCCTATGGAAATGCACTCTGCAGACAGGCCTCTCCTATGGATGCTTACGCAGTAGTTCTCGAATATGAATATGGATTCAACAGGCCTTTTGTATGGGTAAGGACTCAGCTGCCCCCTACTACTAAAACACTGACGTGGCAAGCCCGTCCAACAGGCACCAACTTGGCAGAGCTCCACTACTGATGGGGATGCAGAAGACTGGTCCTGCTGATGGGGATGCAGGAGGACTCTCCCATGGATACGGATGAAGCGAGCTGCTCCTGTGGATAGAGATGCCGGAGGACTCTCCCATGGATACAGATGAAGCAGGCCACTCCTACAGGTATGGCCAGCTGCTCCTATGGATACAGGTATGGATGCAGGAGGTCTCTCCCACTGATACAGATGAAGCAGGCTGCTCCTGTGGATGCAAGTGCAGCAGGCCGCTTCTACAGAGATGGATGCAGCAAATCCATTTAAGTACTGTCTAAAAAAGGGTTCTTCAAAGCAGTGGTGGCTGGTGACATTTGAAAGTGGTGCGGCGTAAAATTATTGGCATACTGCACCGCAGGGAGCGAGCGTAGCGAGCGAGCCCGAACAACCTAAGGGGGGTTCGGGGGGGTTCTACCCCCGAGAAAATTTTGAAAAAAGAGTGGACAAATGGTGCATTTTCAAGCAAATTTGAGAAAGCAGGATGGTTAATAAAGCAATTGTGAAAGTGCAGTTATTACATTAATAAAGAGATGTCATATAACATAGGTAGCTGCTTATTCAAGCTTTCTTTCACCCCATAGTCCAGCAGGGTCTTGATACAAGACAGATAAGAGAAAAAGCAGTGTGGTCCTCGACCAGGAAGACACTCATATTTCGTTGGTAAGAAGTCAAAGGATTGGTCAAATTGAAAACCTGAAATGCAATATGCAATCAAACAATTTGCAAGTACATCTCATCTATGTTCAACAAGCCATGTTTTACCCATGATTGGAATTGTGAATCACCAAATAAACTGAGCCACTGCAATCAAAAGCAGAGGGCCTCCTCAAAAAGTATGCCCTTAAGAGAGTTCTCTCATCTCATGTCCTCTCTATATTTTCTCTGGAAGTTGAAAACTCATCACATTCTACTGCACAAACCTGAACCCTTCTGCATATTCCAACACCAGAACTCATTCTTGGCCATTTAGTTTGGAGCCATTCATACCAGGAATACAGAAAATACCTTTAAATAGAGTAGAAGGTTTATGAATACAAGCACTTAGCAATTGTACATATACTATGAATGAGAGCCAAAGGAAACAAAGAGGAATAAAGAAGGAAGCAACACTCAAACACAACTCAGGCTCCGGAACGCCATAAAATTCTCTATGTGGCAAGTTCATCACCTATAGCAGAACACAGTACATTTAATGTCTCCCTCAGTTTAGCATATTAAACAATAGCAAGTGGTAATTCTTGTGATATGTACTCATCACTGTAGACTATTGTAGAGTCACTATATAAATACAATTAATACAATATGTGGTGTTAGGTGTAGAAAATCTAGACTCACACCTGTCCATATTTTTTTGATGTTTTATCCTTGATAATGTGCCCTATTGATACTCTGGGGACCATATTCAGTGTGCGCGCCCTGAAACCGCTCATAAACTCGAAAAGTAAATAGAAATGCCCCCTTCTCCTTCCATGTTTCACTACCCTTCCCTTCAGCTTGTCTGTGCACTGTCTCTCTCTCCCTGGCAGTCTCTCTCCTGCCCATGTCTCCCTCCTTGCCTCGGATCTGTGACTGTAGTATGATTCCAACTGTCTCCTCCCTCTATTCAAAGCCTCATGCTCATTCCTCTGCTCTCCCCTGTCACGGCCACCAGTCTGTCTGTGCCTGTCTCTTTCTCTGTCTTACTCTCTCTGCACTCAAGTTAATTCCTTGACTGACTGTCTCTTCACTGCTCTTTCAGCTCTTATCTCTATTCCGCTGTCTCTTTCTCTGTCCAATTTCCTCTCTCATTTCTCTCTCGCTCGGTCTTGCAGCTTCTCGGTCACTCCCTCTGTTTCCCCTGTCACTGCCTCACTCCCGGTCTTTTCTGTGTCTCTTAGGTCTCTTCCAACTCCCTCCTCCTCTATTATCTCTCGCTCTCTTTGCTGCTTGTCTCTCTCCCGCATCTGCTCCGGCTGTTTTCTTATCCCTGTCGTTTCCTTAGTGCCCGTCTCTTCCAACAACTAGTGCAGCACGAGTCACATCAATCTATACCACAGTGTTTTATATTATTGGTAGAATGGTTTGTTACAAGAAGGTAGAACCTCCACTCTGAAACACATCCCATAATTGCTGGGAAAAGATTTGTCACAGAAAACAAAGTCAAGACCCTGCGCCAATATGGCAAGTTTCATAGGTGCGATCAAGCTGGATACTGCACAGCGTGTTGATCTCTTGATACACCTGCATCAATCTAATGTGCATACCCCTTCACAATCATCCATTGCAAACAAAATGTATACAGCAAGTGCTTTGAAGCACTCGGATTCGACAAGTAAAAAGGAGAGCTGTAGCAATACAGATGGCATCTATGGAATGCACCAACGAGTGAATGAATATTCACAATCTTGGAACATTTCTACACTTGGTTTTCCAAAAGAATGCCCCTTCTGCGGCACTACTGGACTTCTCCGCAAAGGAAACACATATACCAGGTGAGAAATATTGCCAGATCGCACCTGATGTTTAAATGCCAGAGGGCGGTGGATTAACTTGGCGCCTAGAACCCTTTACGAGGCACAACTGACACAATATGGTCGCAAACACAAAAGTTGTGGGCTTCTTCAACGTTACGATAGAGACATCTGTTCACACCCTCAGTAGGGCCATCTTTGTTTAACACACAGTATGGGTCCAGGCGCCTTTCAGAGACGATAAAGAACAGATGTGCTGTGCAAATCATTACATACAGCCGAGTCTATCACCAACATAAAAAAATAGCGACACATGGTGAGCATCATCTATCTGTTTGCTGCCCTCGGAATGTACATAGTAGAAGGCCTGCGAACATCTCTTGGTAGAGCATCTGTCCCTTCCCTCATACTGCAAAGGGAAGCAACCACCTGGCAATGTCGCATCACTGTGTACGCAAAGCAAAGCACAGAAAATAACAAGTCACAACCAAACCACTGTGCAAGTACACCCACACAAAATTAGCTGATTCTGACACAGCGCTACCTTGCCGAATGATTTCCATGCAGATTGGAGAAAGGAATCACCCAGTGCGCGAGAAGAAACAATTGTATGAAACCAAACGATGATAGCAGTGTGCGAGCGGCAGTAACAACCCCCTCCCCCCAAAGAAAAATCACATTTCAACATTCTTCACTACTCGGATCCCTTACTTACGTAATTCACATTCACTATCTGAAAATGCTCTGCTGAATAGTAAAGAATGGAAAATGTGCACATTTTGTAAGAAACAATAATATGCTTAATTTTTTTTTTCATTTATTCACCTCCTTTGGGTAACATTCAAAGCAGCGGTGCCTCGCGTGCCCTGCTCGGTGTCCACCACTTCCGCTGCTTGCTGGAATAGGAAGAAAAGCTGCCAATGTCTAGATAATTGGGTCAAAGTTTCACCCTCCCTCCTAACTGAAACGGTCAAAGACAGCACACGAAGGCATGGACCAGCAGGGACAGCTGTGCAAAAAAGTGCCTCTGTGATTATCAGAAACGGCCTGACAAGGTCTGAAATAATGGAAAGCAACCCAGATTTCCGCCCCTCTCTGTAAAGGTACTGACACCGAGCATGAAAATGCTCGCCCGAATAAAGCACAGACATCAAGAATCCATTTCAGGACAAACACAAACCTCTCCGATTTCAATCCTTGCAAAGAACAAAGAACATAAAATGAGCAGCCAAGGCCTATCAAAACTCGAAGACCGGAGGAACTGCAGACAAATCACAAGCAATAACCCCTAAATAACTCCCTGCTTTAAATAATGCTGGCTGAGTGGAGCCGGTGCGCGCCACAACAAAACGTGCTCAAAGCATTCAGTGGGAGTAATCACGAAGAAATCGCTGCAGACAAAAGAGGGCCTTGTTTGAAAAGTAAAGGCAATGTTCAACAAAACAGCACTGATAGCAAGGACAACGGGAAGATATTGTGAAGCAGTTAAATGAGACTTTGCGTAAATACCATATTTTATTTCAATTGCCAGTGTGGCAGAAGCTTTTTAGCAACGGTATACGGTACATTACCGGCACTTTGCAGCAACAGCGAGTGCTACTTGAAACACTTGATTATACCATTATATGGAAGACGCCTCGACACTAACCTTCCGCTGCGTTACCCGTTTTCCGACGGCAAAGACGCCTGGCATATTTGAAAGTGGGTCAAACATTCGTCTTTTTTTGTTTTCTCATTTATACATTTCCTGCTGAGCGGCGGCGGCGGCGGCAAACACAGTATATCTTTTCAATGCTTCGCCTTATGATAATCAGTATGAGCTCGTTTTCAAACACATTTCATCACTTTCCTCTGAAAGAAGCACCGGTGACACAGCTTTTCTTGCTTCCTGTGGGAGTAAAGAGGGTGGACATTCCAGCACTGGTAACCGAGTGGGTTGGGGGTATTTTACGTAATTTTCCAGGCATGCAACTGGATACATAGAAATTAGCGCTACAAAACGACTGAAGTACTCTCCTGTCGCTCTTTCGTTGGTGTGGTGCAGCCGTGATCTCTGCTTCCTGTCAATGTTTTGTAGTTGTATGTGTGGGCCTGACT
This sequence comes from Calotriton arnoldi, assembly GCA_963921515.1. Classification (NCBI taxonomy): domain Eukaryota; kingdom Metazoa; phylum Chordata; class Amphibia; order Caudata; family Salamandridae; genus Calotriton; species Calotriton arnoldi. Next base: position 1,607,765 of record CAWUFW010002634.1, read on the forward strand.
CCAGTGGCACTGTGGTGGATGCTTGCCCCTGTGTGGTACTGCAATTGTATTCATATGGCACTTCTTACACCTGCTGAGGCGCTGAAGTGCTTCAAGGATGAGGAGCACTCAAACTCCTTGGGAGTGTGTGGGTGGAAGAGTGTGAGCTGCAGTGAAGGGTTTCCTACGCCTGCATGAAAGGAGCGAAACTTTCTGCTGGGGAAATAATGGGATCTTAACTGAGGTAGCAGAATACAGAGAGAAAATTAAGGCCATTCGGAATCCACCACTGCACACGTTCGTATAGGATGGAGGGAAGGGGACAGCGGCTTCAAACATCGGGCGTTTTGCTGCACACATCAGCGAAGGGGGAGCCCCCAAAAAGAATGCAGCTCTTCTCAGTTCTCACCCATCCAAAAGCAGACAACACACACTTCACGTACACTGACATTAAAGTGACACAAAAAAATCCAGCTGCAATGCCGTGTCCTAAATAAACTTTTACGGAGGTGATTGGCATTTTGCTCCCGCTCATCGCTGTAGACAGCATGTGACAATGGAACTTCCCACTTCACCCAGTAGCTGTAGGTTTTTTGTTTTTTGTAATTATTGCGATGAGCGGGAGCAAAATGCCAATCACCTCCGTAAAAGTTTTGCATCCCCGTCAGCGCTCCCATTGGTGATTGCTTCAATGAGCTTTGGTGACACACACAGTTACCGAGGTAATAAACTGCACCGCTTGGGTCGCGCTCACTCTTTCAGACAGGCAGAGATACCCTTGAAAGTCGACCCTTACTTTGTGCGCGTGTCCTATAATAACACAAGTCACGTTTAGAGAGAGATTTAGTTGATTAAAGCAGACTGCACATCCAAACCACAGGACAAATTACAGGCCGGGCAACTCACCACAAACACTGTTAACCACAAGAGAGGAAAATGGCCCCCGTTCCTGTCAGCAAAGTGCAAGTTTATCCTAAGCCCTCTGTTTGTTTCAAGCGTAGGGAGGAAAAGCTTCACTTGGCTATGGAGGCGAGGAATGCCGATTCACGTCAGAAGGGTGGGTGAGAACACAGTAGAGGCTACCATAGTAAGGACGCCCGAGACCGAGACCCCTCAGGCACACAAGTACGGTTGGTGTGCTGATACGCACAAACGGAGATGGATAGTGAAAGGTAAACATGTTATAAACGCGAAGCGGTGAGTGCTGAGAATTAAATAAACCTCTCCCTTGTTGCTCGCCATTTTGAGGGACCACTTTAATGTTCTGACAATAAATAGCCTAAAAATTCGGACAGAGTTGTAAACACCATGTTTGGCTCAACTTGCAAATTCCACAGGGAATTGTAATTTAATGCAGGAAAGAAGGATACGAATGGAGACGTGTAAACGCAGGACAGGTTTACAAATTGCAACAAACTTCATTTAGGCTAATATAAGAATTACGTGTCATTGCTTAATGAATCTTACTGATGTGGCGGTAGAAGGCACGTGTTCAGAAGTGCACAGGCTGTCTCTTCCGGTATACATTTGCAAACTCTTTGTAAATTAAATAATGCAGCTTATATAACTGCCAGGCTTACTATCCTAAGTGCTGTGACAAATACAAAGGTTGCAAATTGGTTCTTTATTGCGCATCCGACATTCGAGCTGGCCAATTCTGAAAATATAGGAAACATTCAGAACTTGACCTTTGGAGTGACCTACACATTCATAATTTCAAGCAGTCCACGATTGGAGAACACAATTTGCCCTTGGTAGTCAAAATAACCAGAGAGGTCAATTGCTGCATCTGGTCAGCAATAAACTCTTATTATGAATCCATCCTAAAGGTGCTGCTAGTGATTAGCCAAATCACCTTTATTCTTCTGAAATGTCAAGAAATACACACAGTACACCCGCAGTGCCTATTGATCTGATTAGCTATTTAGTTTGGTTATGTGCATTTTTTCTTACTACAAAATGATGAGTCAACGGGCAGAAAGGCAGACGGTAGTATCGCAATGACTGCACGCTGTGCGGTCAGGCAGCCGCCACGGGGTAATACGGTGTGCTCTCAGGGGTGACAGAGGGACAGGCTGTGAGAGAGGCTGCGGGGGGGCAATACTCTGCAGTAAAGTAGGTGCTAGGGTAGAGGTTGCGGCGGCGAATACGGGCCAGTCCCGAACTGCATTCCTTCAGGCTCCTGTCTGTGCTCCTACAGACTGCACTCTCCAGACGCACACAACTCCGAAGACTGCGAAGCACGTGTGGCTAGCTGGAGTACGTGGGCTTTTTCACGTGCTCTGCTGTAGTACTCCCTGTGAACTTTGATGCTGTGAAGATGCGCTGTACTTCTGGGGAGGAGGGTCTCAAATGAGAAGAGGGGCTGGCCTCGGGGCAATGGGGTGGTAATGCCAGATCAGGTTGCCACCCATCCTGGCTGTCAAGGGCCAACCCCTCCTTGTTCCTAAAATGTTTACATTTTGCTAGTCAGGCCCTTCATTGTTAGCGCCATATCGTCCTGTGCAATTCAGTGGTCTCGCTTTAGGACCGGTGAAGTTACAACATTTGCTCCTAAAAAACATTGCTTTAGAAAAGTGGCAACTATAAGTGACGAAACGGTCGTACCCTTTGGTAGTGATCACGGGGGAGGGACTTTTGTCCACGATTTGCTACCTACATGCAGAGTCCTACACATGTGTGCGCATCTTTCTGCATGTATGTGATCAGCAAGGCTTATAGCACCTAAAGGAATACTAACTGAGCTCCTTGGTGGAGAGCACGTACACAACCTGGATAGAATCCAAGTGGACCAGTGTCACGTGGCCCCCGTGTGCTGGGTTAAGAAGCATATATAAGAAACCACAAATAACAACGTTTTAGCCAACAGTAAACTGCATTATGGGGTTTGTAGTTTTGCAGTTACCATTGTAAATCTATGCAACCACTGAGTACAGACATCTCGAAAGCAGCACAACATGAAAATCTGGCGGCAGGGGTTGAGCAATGAAGCCAGTCGATAGCAATCGAGTACTCGAACCAGAGCTGTGTGCGTGCCTGAGACGCTTCTGCTCACAGCTCCTGGGAAGCAGCAGCAGGCTCTGCCGGCGGCGGCAGTGCAGCCACAACTCATCACCAGGCTGCAACACCCGCAGTACATTTAACGCTCTGTAAAATGAAGGTCACTAACAATCGCAGTGTATCCTGTGATTTCAGATTTTAGTGATCCCGATTTCTGCTGTGGATTGGGGTTGGCGCTTTTCTACCCAAAACATGCAATAGTTTTAACTACTATTATGTATATTGTTGACATAGTAGTGAACTAATGTTCCCTGATCGCACAATTTCTAGATGCGCCTCGTAGTTTCCTGAACTGCCCCTGGCATCTGTGCAAACGCCCTGCAGTCTGTTGCCACACCCTCCTTACCATCTCAAAACAGGGAATGCACGAGTATGTTTTCACACAAGGTTGACACGGGGGTAGGGGAAATGCACCTCTTTGTTCCACTGTAACACTTAGCTTGCACTGCTTGAATTTTTTTTCTTTTCAAAACAACTTTAGTCTGCCCTCCCCACGTCTTTAAGAGAAGCAGCCAACCGTCCGGGTGGGGGGTGGGGGGTGTTGTGCCAGGGGCCCGGGGGATTAAAAGTAAAAATAGAAAATCCTACCTGACTCTGAGGAGGTCCGCCGTCCGCGCCGCCTCGGGTCCGACTCCGTTTGGCCCTGCCTACAGCCCCTCTCAGCCAATCCTGGTGCTGCTGGCAGCGCCAGGATTGGCTTAGAGCACGGTTACCTCTCGCCCGCCTGCCCATTAGGAGACCGAGGTTTGACCCTTTGCTCAACCCTCGCTCTTCTAATGGGCATGCGCAAGCCAGTGCACACACAAATGCGCATGACTGGGCACGGCGCGAAAATTCGGTGCCCTTGCCCACTCATGCGCACTTGTGCTGCAGTGCTGCCTGCTGCCCCTGGTCCCTCTGACAATCATGTCAGTCAACATGACGCAGGACCGCCCACCCCCTTCAGACTCTGAAGGGGGTGGGCGGTCCGACGTCATGCTGACTGACATGATTGTCAGTTCTCCCTCGGCTCTTTGAACTTAAGTAAACTGATTCAGTTTACTTAGGTTCAAAGCGCCGAGGGCGGGGGGGCTACGCCCCAACGCCCCAATGGACGCACCGCCCCTGCTTCAAAGTCGGTCCTGGAGGGCAGGATCCATGCCAGATTTTACGATAACTATATTTATCTAAGTGAGGATATGCTAAAAATCTGGCATGGATCCGGCCCTCCAGGACCGCCTTTGGAGAACCCTGGTCTAAAACCTAGTCACAGAGGAGAGAACTCCTTTCCATAGACAGCTTGTATCGATTGGACAATGAAAGGAAATGCTGTACACTCGAGATTCCACTGCTCTGTTAAGAAAGTGCTCGGTGATGTGGGCAAGGGAGGTTCATGGAAAGATCCTAGGAGGCATTACTGCACAGAGTGTGTGCGAAGAGTGTAAATGGAGATGCCGCCTCGTAAGGGGGAGGGGAACTAAGCAGTAGAGGCTTCTACGGGGCAGCAGTGGTGGGACGGGGATGGGGGGGGTTAAAAAAAAGAACAAGAAACGTACCTTACCGGCAGCCGCCTCTCCTCCGTCCTTCTTGCCACGACGCAGGAAACAAGAAGCACACAGACTCCCTTAGCCAGTCACGACACTGCTGAGCAGCGTCGTGATTGGTCTGAGCGCCGTGGTTCGGCACTCAGACAGGGAGTGGGAGCCTGTGCATGTTCTCTACCCAAGCTGTGCATTACAGCCGGTGGAAAGTATGCAAAGTGCGCATGACCGTTTGGCCAGCCCAAGATGGCCGGCCAAACCATCATGCGCACTTGGAGAGTCTCACCACTCCTTCCCTGCTCTGTGGGTAGCCCGCCCGCACCTACAGAGCCGCTAGGGAAAAATGAATTGAAAATAACATGGTGTTGTTATCATTTTATTTTTCTTATGGGGCGACGCTCACCGCTGGAAGGAAGTACTCTCAGAACACATCGGCCAGTAAGGACTCACAGATATGTCAGGGAAGACCCCAATACCTGTTATGGACACTATTCCCAGGACTTCTAAACACCCCAGCTAAAAGCATCTTTAATGTGCTCAAGGTCCAGGAAGTCAAGGGATGCAGGTAGAAAATCTCATTTCCTGACAGAGTTTGTGAACGCTGAGAGATGGAAACTGTCTTCCTGCCCATGATGGACTGAACGACGTGGAAAGAGCTCGGGGCCCGGGGCTGACACACGCGACATGAGGTAATCCTCTGAGGTACAAACACGCTCAGTTTGCAGACTTTTTAGGAGGGAGGGCATGCGGCCATTACCTTAGCAGGTGTCAACTTTCTTTCTTATGCCTAGTGGCACAGGCTAGAAAATAGAATGCCCACTGGTGCCCATTGAAGGGGACGTTCTAACCAGTGTTATTTTTCGGGGGGAGGGGTGTGTGCAGGTGTTCAATGGCCCCCAAGAGAAAATCCCAGAATCCTCCAGTCATATTATTTTTCGGAAGTAGCAGTTGTCACCTTTTTCAACTGTAAGAGCTGAAATCGAACTCTTGGCAGCCATGATCTCTCTCTTGCTCTGAGTCATTTCAAGTGAAAGCGAGGCGCGTGATACGTTGTTGCTGCACGTGGACCATTCCCGCCAGTGCATCCAAACAAAGTAACACGTCTTTGTCTCCCACTTGAAATATGCCAGAGGGCGAGAAAGAGAGCGGCAGCCAGGTGTTCACTTTCATCCGTTAAAAGTTGAAAAAGGTGACGCCATACATTGAAAAACACAAAATGACTGGGCGGTTTGGGGACCTTAAACTGTGAGCTATGCTGTGCACAAAAATGTGTTGGTTGGAATTTCCCTGTTAACAATAATTCATGTCACACGAAAAGCGATCTGGTTTGCAGAAAAAATCCCTTATATGCTTATTCGATCAACTAGTGTATACTTCTGTGTTCTGTAGTGAACATCTGTAAATATGATGCACTGATCATAACTTGTATTTTAACACAATCTGTTTTTATGCACGCTGGAAAAAAAAATCTCCTATTGAGTTTGGCAATATTGCAACACTACAACTTGTCCCTACCTCCCTCCCCAACCATAAATGAGCATGCTTCAGCAATTACATTTCACCATCAATTTGTAAACCGCATCCAGGCGGTATGTGTGACACTTAAAATGAACAGTTAAGTACGTCGTACCCCATCACCCCCACTTCCGCTCCAGTCAATTATCCTTCTGCAATTTCTGCATCCTGCTGTGCTGCAGGTGCCTCCATCCCATGCTGTAAACAGTAGCAGCTGCTACCGGGGAGTGGTGGTAGGGCGGGGAGGGGGGAGGGGAGTGTTAAAAAAAAAAAAAAGGGAGAGAAACAAAAAGAAAAACGCACTTACCTTACCGGCGGCCTGCTCTCCTCCGTCCTCTTTGTCCATGAGTCGCGCAGGAACAGGAAGCACCCAGACTCCCCATAGCCAATCACAACGCTGCAATGCAGCGTTGTGATTGGTCTGAGTGCTGTGGATCGGCACTCACACGGGGATTGTGGGCCTGGGCATGTTCCCCGTCAGGCTGTGTAATGTAGCCTGCTGGGGAACATGCAAAGTGTGCATGACTGTTTGGACGGACCAAGAGGGCTGGCCAAGCAGTAATGCCCACTTTAGAGTGTACAAACCACTCCTCCCCCTGCTCTGTGGCCGGCACAGCCCCGCCCTGCCGCACCTTTACAGCGACAGAGAATAGTTAAAAATATAAGGATAATAAAATTGTTATTATCATTTTATTTTTCTGGTGGGTCGACGCTCCTCCGCCGCCTTAGCGGAGTAGCCGCCCCTGGCTGTAAACAAACCGCTATCATGTCCCATTCTATTCTACCCCCTTGGCTTGTCCCACTATACACCAACCTGTGTTATACACCACACTCCGCCCTTACCCATCTTGAAAATTCCCGGTGCCATTATTTCCGGGTGGGCAGCCAGTTAGTCATCCACTTCAATGCTATACATTTCTTGGCAGCAGCTAATCCCAATTCCAGTACCTTCTCCAGATGTTTAGAGTGTTTGGTGCGGGTCACCAGGCCCATCAAATAGAGCTGGAATGTTGGCTGCAGTGTCATTCTAGTTAATTTCCCCAGTGTTTAACCACTTCCCCCCCAAAAATCCCCCACACCTAGGCATGGCCAAAACATATGCATGTCAGTCCCTGCTGGTACTCTGCTCTTGGGACATTGCTCCAACTTGGGGGGGAGGGGGTGAGGAGGTGTATCTATTACAGCATTATATAATCCCTATTGACACACTTATGATGAATCAATTTCAATTGCACATTACGCGTAACCTTTCTACAGTTGCACAGTATGGATACCTATTTGCGCTCCCCCAATTCCTCACCCATATCTCTCTTCCACTGTAGCTTCAACGTCGCCATGCGGGCGGCCGTATGTAGTATCAAGAATGCGTATAACCGTGTAATAGGTTTGCCCTCTCACCCCATGTCTGGCAGCGCTTGGATCAAAACGTGCGTCTCCGCTCCTGTGGGAACCCCACCCAGGGCTTACAGATAGCCGGTGCTAGACCAGCATATGCCAGGAAGCATCTGCCTGCAACCACCCACCTGGTACAAAAATTCGTAGACCCAACCAACCTACCATCTTCATATAGCTCTCCTATACTCTGCGGGGTATCTCCCTCACCTCTGCGCCGTAAAAATATGGATAGCGTAGGGCTAACCCCTGTGTTCCAGGGAACCAATTGCCACAGATACACATATTCATCCCCTTCTCTTTTAGACACCTGCACCCATATAGCCAGTAAGGTCCTAACCTTCACTAGTTATGCTGTTCTTTTCTTCCGGGGAACCAGAGGCATCACTAGTAATTTTCTCAGGCGGGTTAAGCATTCCAGAATTCTGACCACAGGGTCAGCTCCCCCTCCTGAAACCACGGTACCACATGCTGTAGGTGGGCTGGCCAATAATAAGCCTTGAAGTTCTGTGCCTGCACTCCCCTTCCGTCCCACGAAAGTTTCAGGACCTCCAGGCTAGTCCGCGCCCTCTCCGGCCCCCAGTAGAGCAGCCAGGACAACTGGTCTAGCCTGCGGAAGCAGGCTTCTGGTATACACATCGGCATATGTTGTAAAACATACAGAACTCTGGGCAACACAATCATTTTACTTATAGCTATGCACTTCATCAGAAACATTGGGAACCTCAGCTGTCTGTGCACACTCCGTACCAGGCCATCTGTTAATTTACCCACATTAGAGTTATATGTTTGTCACATCTGAGCTCAAATATACCCCCAGATACTTAACCGGGGTTGTCTGGGCCCTTATATCGGGCTGGTCCTCGTCCATGGCCTGATCTACTGTCATGGGGTAAAGTATGGATTTATCAGCATTCAGACGGAACCCCGAGTGTGCCCCTACCTCACCTATAGTGTTGTTGACTGCGCACCAAGTGACTGCCGGGTTCCTCAAGGTCAGTAGGATGTCAACTGCATGTAGCGAGATGACTTCTCGTCTGCCCTTCACCAGTATACCACCATCCTCATGTCTACCACGAATGACCTGGAACAACGGCTCTATGACCAGATCGAATATCTATGGAGATAGAGGGCACCCCTATCGGATTCCTCTCCCCACCGTCCAGCTGTCCGATACTCTATGACCAACTTTCACTCTCGCCCTGCTACCCATATAAAGTTGTTTCACGCATTTCAGATAGTCCGCCCCCAGATCATAGTGCCACAGTGCACTGTCTATAAATGTCCAATTCACTGTATCAAATGCCTTATGGGCATCTAAACTGGCAATAGCACATGGTTCCTCCCCTTTCGCGGCCTACTTCATTATTAAAAATGCTTTCCGTATATTGTTGGAGGTCGTACTCCGTCCACAAACCCCGCCAGATCGGTGTGTATAATCCCCTCCGCCGCTTTCGCCAAACGTTGAGCTAGTATTTTCCCCCGAATCTTTGCATCCACATTAATCATCGACAGTGGCCTATATGATTCACAGTCGATCGGATCCCTGCCAAGGTTAGGTAAAACCCCTATGTAAGCATCCCTTAACTACGCCGGTATCACCCCGGACGGTGTGCCAGCAGATCTACATACGTTTGATAAACTTCAACTGGTAATTTGTTGTTACCCGGTGCCCTACCTCTCTTCATGTGTTTGATAGCCCATTTGATGTCTGTTTAATCTATTGTTGCATTCAAAAAAGCCCTTGTTTCCTCATCCACCCTGGACAACTGCGCATCATCCAGGACTGCGGCAATTCCTGCCTCATCGCTCTGTCCCTGCTTCATGTACAGCGCTGAGTAAAATTCTGTGAACTGTCGCAGAAGATCATCCTGTGTCGTCAGGGACACCCTATTTGTATCCTTGGGAGATACAACTGCATTCCCCCCTTCCCCCTATTAATCAGCCATGCCTGTAATAGACAAGGCTTCTCTCCCTGCTCATGTTGCGTTTCAGCGTATGTTCTGTAATCATGCTTGCCTAAGGTGTCCAGTGCCTCATCTAATTGTTCCTGCAGCCGTTGTCGCTCATCACAAGTCACAGTGGTATGCGGAGCTTGTCTGTCTATATCCACTATCTGTTGTTCCAGCCTCGTGACTGTGAACCCCAGTGACATTCCAGGATAAAGATGTCACCCCCATGTGTGTAAGGTGTGCTCTGCCCCTGTCCAATGACCTGCCCGTGCTGTTTTAGTAGTCAATAGTTATTTTTAATGTATATTGAACTAATAAACAACTGTTGTTGTACTCATCTTTAAATTAGACCGAGAACGCCACCTTGTGGCAACTGTTACAAGCCCCGGTGCTGACAATTCAGTGCCGATGCCAAACACCGAAAACCACGGGCTCAAATTAAGCACATAAGGTTTTTAACGCATTAGACAAATCGCTTTTCTGCTAATGCTGCAATCTGCAAATAACTGTTGCTTCTAGGAGCAATTTAGCCACCCCACTCCAAGCACTCTAGCCAACAGCCTTGAATTGCTTGCAATAGAACAGGGATGGTTGTCCAGCATGGCTCCAGGCGGGCTGGTCCGGACCATATTTTCAAACTATTCATATACTCTGCTAATGAGTTCCATTTTAATTCATTGTATATAAATGTATCTTACGCGGTTGTCTGAGAAATCTGGCATGGATCTGCCCCTCCTGGATCTATGTTAGACATCATTTTTGTGCTACCAACTGTTCTACCCTTTAGCGTTGCGCTTATTTATATCTCAGTGATTGAACCATGATGCTGTGGAATGGGGAGAGAGGTGAGTGGGTTCTCTGTGCCCCGCTGGTGCCGGTGGTATGTAGCAGAGCTAGGACCTGGAGGACACGAGCACCCGGTGAGGCATGTGTGCTCCATCTTGTCTACATCTGTGACCTACAGCTAAGACATTAAAGTACAGTCTTCTCTGAGGGAGCTGAAAGAACTGAACATGGAGGAGTAGTTTGGGCCTATTTACCTGAGGACAGCCCTGATTGCACATGGCTGGTCCTTGTCCAAGTTTACTACATGACTCCATAGTACCACGCACACCACATTGCAGTTCAATTTGTCCTTTTAAAAACCTGCCGCAATTCAAACCTCTTAGATCCTTTGCGATGAACCAGGACTACAGCTCCCAGAACGCATTTGGTTGTTAATTAAAAGACTAGAAATGGAATAAAAAGACCCAGATGACATAGAGTAATCTAGTATTTTCCTTGAATTTAATGGCAGTCAAGCTAAATAAAACAATGGAATGGAATGACACCAAATTTCCCAGAATTTCAGAGGGTTCTCCAACACATTACTTTCCATCTCCCTTCAGCTTGGTGCTGCCTTGGGTCTTTGAGCTGGCGCCTGCCTTACTTTGTGTACACTGTGGCCTGCAACAGTGATATTCAGTCAGTGTTAATCCAGCCATTTCTTACCACACCTCCCCTCGCCCAACCACAGCGCGCTTATTAACTTAATACTCAGTCCTTCTGTGTTGTTTTTACCACCATGTGGCGTGCTTCAGTCACAACGTTTCCCCATGTGTTGCTGGAAACGTTCTGCAGAGAACATGTTTATGACCAATACAATTTTAATGCATGACATGTTTTTTTGCCAACCGTTTAGTGGTTTTCATGGAATTCTGTTCCCTGCCCAATATTTCCATGATCTGAACCATTCCTCCAAAAGCGTTTATTTTCCATTCGAAATGATTTCATGTTTGTTATCCACATAAGTGACTAAAAATGGAAACTAAATATGCCTGAAAAAGTGAAAGAGGGAATGGGGTTTTGTTGGCAGAACTTTGGGACATTTGACAAAAGCAGATTTGTGGCGCCTGCAGTGCCATTGTGGCGAGGATTGCGAAAACAAATGTTTATATGTGTATATATATGTGTATATATATATATATATATCAATTGGATTTTAGTTTTTGCCCCCTAAACCTTATTATCCATGAATTAATATCGGGCAGCCAGGGATCACTTGCTTGCCGTTTTTTGATGTGCTCTCCTGTTTCCTGACCTACCTTCATGCTTACTGCCTGGCTTGCCTTCCTGCTTGCTCTCGTGTCTTCCTGTTTGTTTGTTTCCCCACTTGCCTGCCCATTTACCACCAGATGTGCCACCTCTTTGTTACCCAGTCTACACGCAGTCAGGCCGATCTGCACACCACCCACTCTGGCTGTGTTCCGGGGCGTAACGCAGGCCCCTGCAGCCTCTGTGGCGCAGGGGGGCACCCAACCTTTCAAGGGGGCCCCCATTCATCACAGGGTCAATGAATGTCTGTGAGATATGCGAGACTTGGGGATCCCGCATCACATTACTGGTGGGGGCCGCGTCATTTTGCGTTACACCACTGACCGTGTTTTGCTCTTTGTATCTGCCCCTTGCAGCAATTTCCGCCTCTGCTGCTCTGAAAGCACCTTGCTTACCCTGCCTACCTTTGCTTACCCTGCCTTCCTTTGCTTACCCTGCCTTCCTTTGCTTACCCTGCCTTCCGTGCTTACCCTGCCTTCCTTTGCTTACCCTGCCTTCCTTTGCTTACCCTGCCTTCCTTTGCTTACCCTGCCTTCCTTTGCTTACCCTGCCTTCCTTTGCTTACCCCGCCTTCCTTGATTACCCCGCCTTCCTTGATTACCCCGCCTTCCTTGATTACCCCGCCTTCCTTGATTACCCCGCCTTCCTTGATTACCCCGCCTTCCTTGATTACCCCGCCTTCCTTGATTACCCCGCCTTCCTTGATTACCCCGCCTTCCTTGCTTACCCCGCCTTCCTTGCTTACCCCGCCTTCCTTGCTTACCCCGCCTTCCTTTGCTTACCCCGCCTTCCTTTGCTTACCCTGCCTTCCTTTGCTTACCCTGCCTTCCTTTGCTGTGCTTATTTATTCACCCACTCTCCTAGCTGCTCACCAACTGAGACGGCCCAAATAGCGTCAAGCACCCCAGTTTTCTCACTCCCCACATATTAGTAATGGTTTCAGCTTCTCTATCCATAGTTGCACTCACCTTCACTCAGTGGCATAATGAAACTTCAGCCCCCCTGCAAAGTACATGGAAGGGGCCCCCCACACTCCGGGCCCAGTCAGGAGCTCTCAGGCCAGGGGCCTGCCGCCCGTACACAGTACCAAAGGGCGTCCCCAGGAGCTCAGCGATTGCGGGGGCTACTGTTACTCCACTGCAACACCGGTGCAAGATGGGACGTAGCTACCATTGGTGTAGTGGCACTGGAGCCCTGAGCCTTTAGAAGCTCCTTGAACCCTAATGATTGCTGTATTTTACTACCCCCAAAGACAGTAAAGGGGGCCATTCTCCTTGCTTGCCGCAGGGCCCGGGGCATCCTCGCTAGGCTATTGAAGATGAGGAGCTCTGTGTAAAAGTCTCCACTCCCCAAGTCTGTCAACTAGCGAGATAGCTTGCAATTAAGTCGCTCTTGCATCAAAATGTGGTGGTTTTGTTGCCATTTTGTATGAGACTCGCCTCAGACGTTTGTGTGAGAAGGGAGCAGAGGCTGGGCACTGACAAGTTTCCGCTCTAGTGCTCTTCTTCCCGCTCATTAACATCCAACGCCTTCTATCCCAAATGTCCTCCATCCCAGGATCTTTATATTACTCACCAGTATCTAACCAATAACATTCAAGACCTAATGCCATGTTTACATAAGACTTTACCAGCTAGGACCACAGTAGCTGTGATGAAAAATCTCAGTCCATCGCCGCAAAGAGGAATTTGCTTAAAGTTGCTTGAACAACTTTTCGCCTAGCGAGGCCGTTCTCGCTCAGTGTAAGGCCTCAGATTGTGGAATGCTCTACCTTTGGGCTTCAACAGTTCTTCCTCAGCTTCAGCATAAACTGGAGTAGTGGTTGTTTGATTAGGCAGTCAGTAAGTCCAGTGCCTAGAGAACCCTTGTTGGATAGTGGGCGCTATATCAATTTTGCCAGATCTTTTTCTGCCTATTTCCTAGTGCATTGTGCTGTGTAGTTTGTCTCTGAAGACTCTTTATTTGGAGGTGGCAAATAAATTTCCAGGCCATCGGCAATCAATGTAAGGCCAGAGACCCAAAAGCACGCAGAGGCTCATTTTGATCTTGATTATATTACAGAATTTCATAGTGCCTCATTCACCAAAAGGTTCTTGGCGCTAAAAAATAAGAATGGAAAAATGGGGTGGGATAACCAAGATTGGGGTAATGCTTGTCGTATAAGCCATGTTTAAGAAGTCACCTAAAACAAGTTGGGATTCTTCGCCTCCGAGTGCATCCGGCAGGCTCATAGCATTGGCTAGAGACATCCGGATCCTAGGGAGGGAAGTTTGGAGCCACAGAAGGCAAATCTGCATGCTCCCAGTCTTTGCTTGTGCGATTTTGGAACAACTAATTGATTGGAATGAGATGAGCAAAGAGATCTCTTAGGGAAATATTTCTGAAGACAAGATTTAATAAATACAGGGGCCTTACATTATAAATGGCATTATGAACCAAGCAGAGTAATTGAAAGAAAGTCCGCTCCTGTAATGGGTAGCCAGTGTAGGTGGACAAGAAGAGGTCTGGCTTGTGCAAACCAGGGAGTCCTCAAAAGAAGCAGTGCTGCGGCATTTGAAATAATCCGTGATCTTTGAAGCCAATATTGATGTAGCCCCAAGTGCACTGAGTTAGCGTAATCAAGACTGCTGCCGATGAGTGCTGAGATAACCAATGATTTGCCTTCAAAAGATAACAAGCATTGTCAAAGCCAATAGGTCTCACCTTTGTAGGCATATTGGCAGAGCCAATTCATGCTGTACAGTATCGATAAAAATGCTGATGCTATACAGCCTGAACAAAAGAAAGAAAAAAGCCACAATGACACTGTTGTCATGGTTGAGTCATTTTGTAGATGCCTGTGCATACTTGATAACATATGAACGTTACACAGACGCCATTTTTTCTCAATTTACTGATCTTAGCTGAATCTGTAAATAAAAAATAAAAACCAAGTAGTGTGAAATCGCTTTTATTAAGAAAGTAAAAGGGCTGACAACAATTAGATGCCTGGCCTCCCCCCCCCAAAATTAAATACTGTTTTCAAAGAAGAAGCAGGTTGGGGTAATGGGTGGTGCAGGGATAAGATGCATATGAGGGAGAGAGAGAAACATATGGGTGAGCGAGAGCAAGATGTAGAGCGGGGAGAGAAGCACACAAACAAGAGAGGGTAACCTGACGTGCTGTGGGGAGAGAGAAGTACATGGCTGAGACAGCTTGAAAACAGATGCGCTGTTGTGGACTTCTTGAATCCAAAAAGAAAAAAAGTTGTTCCCTAGAAGTGAGCAGTGGAAGGACACAAGTAAAGAGGAGGTGCTCCAGGGGAGGGACAAACTTAAGCTGAACGAGGCAGCCATCGAATAAGAATCAGGCATATGATAGCAGCATGAAAGTCAACCAATGGTATGCAATATATGGGCTTTAAGCCTATTCTAACATCTTTATCAGCTGTCAATAGGTCTTTTGCAACAAGACAGTTTGAGTTGTCTCGTAGGCTCAAGCTAAAAATAGAGCAATTTTCCTCGAAAATTTCTAGGTTCTTTACTGAATTTGATGGGACAGTGTAAGAAATTGGATTATTATTTGACGTAGGTGACTATCCCCCTCAAGGAAGAATTGCAACCCTTGTCAGGATGAACTCTTAAAGTCCCTAAATTAACCTGAGCTCACCCTCCTGGGGGCTATGGCAAAGAGCAGACATGTTTAACTTAGGGCAGTGTGTAAATTATTTATGCAATACCAAAACAGTAATAAAGTCAAAATGCCCAAAAATTAAATTTCCAAACCAAATTAGAAAAATAGAGTGAAATTTAATAAACAAAATGACATGCAATTTTCCAAAAATCCAATTAAGGGGAGCCAGAGATATGAATTTTTAAAGTGTTAAGTAGTAATAGTGCCAAGAAGCTCAAAGTGCCAATGTTAGTCAGCGGTCACACAAGACTGGGTCCTAGGTGCAATTTGACGCTGATGACGATGGTGCACTGGTCAGATACACCATCCAGACTATTCTGGTCGAAGATTTTACCTTCTGACTTTGTCCTTTAACTCCCAATCCACCATAGGAGTAAATATTCCAAAAGCCCCCCAGGACCTCAGGGGAGGCACTTGGAGACCTCAGGACGTCAGGCAGAGGCCAACAGCAGGGTCCAGCCCAGGCCCAGTTGCCACTTTCAGGAGGGCAGTTGCAGGAAATGCCTCTTTATAGCTTGGTGTATCACTGTAGCTTAAACAGGAGGTCAGCCTTATGACCCTTGAAGTCTAATTCTTTGTCCTAGGTACAAGAAGGAGCATACTCAGCTCTTTTCAGGTCACAGATAGCAGGTGTAGTCCTATTCTGTTCTGCTTCAGGTCCACTAGTGTTCTGATATGTGTGCCTGGAGATGCCACATTTATGCCTGGCATGAGCTAGTAGGTGGGAATGACTCTGGGCAGACCCTAACCAATGTGGTAAAAATTCTAGGAGACCAACTTTCCCCGCTCTGGCCTTTTCAAGGTGGTAAAAGTCTTCAGACACACTAAAATTGGCCTCTGAGGGCTGGGTGTGTGTGGGGGAAGTGTACTATGGTAATCCCAGTGTCCTTTCACATTTAACACCAACATCCAGTTTGAAGCAGCTACTGTACCCCCGATAACCCCAGAGACAGAAGTCTGGTAGAGCAAAAGCAGTGGTTTCCAGCACCCAGACATTGGATACACAAGAACTGTCTTGGCATCATGTTCTGTGCCTTTAAAATGCACCACCAGTGTCTATGTAAAGCCAGCAGATCTGTGAAGCAGGATTTGACAATCCTGCAGTACTCAGGTTTTTACATAGTACAGCTAAACCTTCCACAGTGAAAAAGAGCTTTTGGGTGCTAGTTCCTTTAAGGACACGTTAACATTACATTTCTGCAAATCCCACTTTTAAATACCATGCACCCTGCTTTGTGAAGTTCGAGCCTCCATGGGGTGACTTATTAATAAAAGGAAGTTTTGACCAGTCAAAAGAGTTTATTTTGAAAATTCGAATTGCATTTTTACACTGCTACAGTCAGGCGACACTACTAGGCTTGAACCCTGAAAGTATATCTTAAAAGTACATAGATGTGGAGTTAAGAATAGTGTGTCTGTACTTACCTTGATATATTTACTCCCTGTGTTAATCGATAGTCTGGATATGATATTATTGCTGAGCAATATTTTGTAACTCTATTTTTCAACATTCATCCTCTCATGAGTGGAGTGCAAAGTGGAAAACTGAGCTATAACGGTTGCCCATTTCTTTCACTTTGCACACATTATCGGATTAGGGCACATTTACCACACTCTTGTTTCTGCTGGGTAATTACCTCCATTTCATTCTAGAGGAAATTGTGCAGACAAAACAGTGGGAAAGGAGAGCTCCTCCATGTCTTCTGCCATGATATATATAAAGCACAAAAAAACAACATACGTTCTTTCTCTTCAATCTCAACTACACTTTTCCCCGTGGATTTTGATTATTTTAAATGGCTGGCATATGAGCTCCCCACTGTCTATAGATGAGGTTTGGGCTTTGTTGTGAGCATTAAAATATTGTAGCGTTTCATACCTCACGAATGAGCATTCAGTATAGTCTGGCACCCTCTGCTTCAGATGGCTGTTAATATTTGCTTTTTAGCTGAGAGTGGCTCGAAGGCATGGGTAGAACTCCAAAAGTCTTGGATGCCAGCACAGATGTCTAGGCTAGTGGGCAACTGTGGGTGGAAAATGGCACTCCGAGTGGTGTTGTATTTGTGTTTATTTACTTGTTGTAGTGGTCTAGCATGTTGCTGTATGATCTTCATAGAGTAGTAGCCTCCTACGCTAGCATTGAAGAGGGATGGGCCTGCGTTGCACAGTGGTCTCTGGCTGGTTGCCTTGGTCCCTCGAGTGAGGATGATGGGAGTCTGATCTCAAGCTGTACATTTGAATGTCATGTTTTGGTCCATCTCTGGGCAGTGGTGCTATAGCCAAGAGCTGGGGCTGATCACCAAGAGCTAATGCAGGTGTAAGACACAAGCTAATTCTGAGAGTTAAGACGGTGTGTCGACATGAGTCATGAGCCAAATCCAAACATGGATGTTTGCAAAGAGCTGACCTGGCAATGAGCCAAGAACCGCTGTGGCCATGAGCCAACAGGCAATGTGTATGTGAGCCTTGAACGGTGCAGCCAGGAACGGATGCAGCCAAGAGCTGATCTGGCTATCAGTCAAGGCCTCATGCAACCATTAGCCAGGAGCTAGTGAAGCCATAGCATCAGCCTCTGCAAAACTGACCAGGAGTTCCAGTGACTGTTCTCTTTAAAAGGTGATTGATAACTTCCCAAGAGCAGACAGGCTGAGTATCTTAAAGACTCTCTGAAAGCTGGCGAAGAACTGATGTGGCCACAAATCAGGACTCGGTACGGATGCTTACCAAGCGCTGATGACGATGTGAAGCAAGTGATGGTGTGGATGGGGCTCGGTACTGCCATAAGTAGGTCACTGGTCACCGAGGGGCAGTGGTAATGTGGGCTAAGAGCCAATGCCAGAGTGAACCAAAGACTGATGGAAGCTAAGAGCCAAACTTAATGTAAGAAAAAGTGAGTGCTGTCTCCAGCCATGCGGCAATGCTGATTCAAAACAAGGGTCAGTGTTGTCTCAGTCCATGAGGCTTTGCTGATCCAAGACAAGGGCCCAGGTTATCTCTAGCCATGAGCCGGTGCTGATCCAAGATAAGGGCCACTACTCTTCATAGCCATGAGCCCATGACTATGCAAGATAAAGGACAGTGCTCTCTCTAGTCATGAGCCAGGTTTGATGCAAGTCAAAAGCCAGACTTTATCCATGAGTCTGTGCTGATGCAAGACCAGGGTCAATGCTCTCCCTTAGCCATGAACCTGTCCCTATGGAAAACAAGGGTCAGTATTGCCTCTAGCTATGTGCCTTTGCCAATCCACGACAATGGCCGATGCTCTCCATAGCCATGAGCCAATGCCTATGCATGATAAAGGACAGCGCTCTCCCTAGTCATGAGCCTGATTCGATGCACGACTAAAGCCAGTGCTGTCTCTAGCCATGAGCGGTGCTGATGCAAGGCAAGGCCCAGTGCTGCCTTTAGCCATAAGCCTGAGCTGATGAAAGCTTTGAGATATAACCCGGTCTGGGGGCTCTGTGGACTAATCCATTCACTGCAGGGACCTGTGTTTGAATATGTGGTTACAGGTTTAAATTTAAGGTGGCCCACTCAGACTTTCATCCTTCTGAGGTTTATTAAATCCATATTGTTTAGTTGGTTAACAATAAACATCTGTTAAATATCAATACCACTAAAGACTCCTCAGACTGTCCTCTATAAATGTCATTTTAGGTGGAGCCTACCAGAGACCACAAGCTGTCTGGTTGAGAAAGACATATTGTGGGCTTACCAAGAACACACAAGGCCTTGCACCCCACCCATCACTTAACCAAGTCTCATTTGCCTACTTTTTATTCGGGTCCCAGCTTGTCAATCTTGCATTTGTCCTTTCAATAGAGCATAGCCTTTTTACCATATCTTTGACTGGT
The DNA here is from genome assembly GCA_963921515.1 of Calotriton arnoldi. NCBI lineage: Eukaryota > Metazoa > Chordata > Amphibia > Caudata > Salamandridae > Calotriton > Calotriton arnoldi. The sequence continues at coordinate 1,626,803 of CAWUFW010002634.1, forward strand.
TGGCTTCTATGCTTCCAGTGCTTGCTTTTGGCAACTACTTTTTTCTTTCTGTTTAAGCACTCCAAAGAGTGCATGTGTTTTCCAGCTGTCTCCCCGTGTGCTTTTCTCCTTCTTTCACGGTGCTGTCTCTCACCCCATATGATTCTCTCCCCCAACTCCCATATGCTTCTCTCCCCCACCCACACCTGTATTGCATTCTCTCATGTCTCGGTGCTTATGCCAGCCCATCACCCCCTCCCCACAAAGTCCATGTTGCTCTCTTTTGCTTGTGTTGCTTCTCGCCCCATCTGCTGTGGTGCCAACCTGGTCCAAAACCCGGTCACCCTTTTTAATTTGTTTTAATGCATTTTTAAACGCTTTCACACTCACGTGTTTTTAATTTACTGATCCATCTTGGATCGATAAATTAAAAAAAAAACATGTCATTTTGTATGTGCATGCATGTGTGTTGAACACCTGCACTCATCTACTAAATGAAGCAGCGGTCACGTCATTGCATACGACATAGCCTTGTCCATAGCATTCCTTATCATTCCTATTGGCTTTGTCAACGATTATTGCTAGTGGCCCTAGTCAGTGATTCACACGTTTTGTTTCCAAAGTATTTAAGTATTTAAAATGGCCACAGCATGTCCCATGTTAGCTGTTTCAGATCTACCTCAATAGAGACCAGTCAGTGGCCTAATGCAAAATGTCGGAGCCCCTCTGCAGAATGGGAAGAGGGAGCCCGGAGTCTCCCATATCTCATGGATATTCATTGGTCTTCGGCTGAATAGGGGCCCCCTGAAGATTTGGGGGCCCACTGAAGGATTGCGGGGTCCTGCACCAAAGAGGCTGCAGGGGACTGCGTTATGTCCCTGATGATCAGTAAAGCCACAGAGTAATTTAGAATGTCACAGCAAAGTGGGTGAACATTGTGTTCCTTGATGTCAACAGAGCTCTACGCTTGTAAAACTCACAGCTTGATGTTATAATTAATTGCAGAGCGCTTTAATACTGCTAAGTGGGCCTTTTGGCGGTGAAGAAGCTAACCCAGTATTTCAGACCTGCACTTGCATGTCGCAATATTGTTTTTAGGTCGGGCCTAGCGTTGCAGCGCATGCGCTGCTCGCTCTGTGAGGCATGCTGTAGTAGGGCATGTTTTAGAAGTGGTGTGGAAGCCCCGCCCATATTTTTCATTGGCCGGTGTCATTATGCATGGTAAATGCTGGCTTCCGATTCAATATGAGGCTTCTTAGTCCCTCCTTGTTACCGCCCTGTCTTCTTTTGTGACCGCCCATCAGGACTGGATCTTTTACTTGCGGCGTTTGCACGGTCTCCTTTATTAGTCGGTAAGCACTATGTTTTTTCATTCAGTCGGCTTTGGCAATGGCGACAGCTTGTTTATTTTTGCATCACGCTTTCACTTTAACAATAGCTGCCGCCCCACCCCGCGAGTGCTGTGTGGGGCGGCAGCTAATGTTAAAGGGAAAGTGCGATGCAAATATAAACAAGCGACTGCCTTTGCGCAATGGCGACAGCTTGTTTAAAATTCCATGGCGCATCCTCATGTGATGCTGTCGCCTTTCCGAACTGTCCACCCAAAAACAGACACACTACTCCAAATTACCCACATCGTTTAATTCTTAAAACACCGAGCGCACGCGACACCATTATTTTCCGTGCTGCTCTGATACGTTTTTATAGCCTCCTATATTCTTTTAGCATTTAGACACCTCACTAGCGTTTTCTTGTGATTTGGGCTGTGGTGCGGCGTGCAGCTATTTCTCTAAAGATATGCTTGTAAACTGACATGTCATTTCTGATAAATTGTGTTTTTTTCCGGGCCCAGCGCACCCATGTCGATGTATTTCTAGCTGTTATGTAGATGTATGCTTCGCTGCCTTTCATGTTTCAATGGATCCGACTATTTGTTCTTATATATTCAGGGCACACGCGGGTACACTGCGTCCACCCACTCTTTTCACAGGGTGGACACCGTCCACCCTGCCAAGAAGTTGGGCCCCACTGAAAAATATGCTCAATTCGTCCCGGTGTAATTTGCAAACACCGGGACACATTCAGCAGCGCCTGCATGTTGTTGTCTGCTTTCGATCCGCAACGGGGAGGGGGCTTTCTTAGTTCAGACTCCAGCTGGGCCCATAACAAAGGTCAAGTCTGAGGGGGTCATTTGGCCTCCTTTTGTTCGAGTCTCCTGGCTGGCAGCAGTGAGGAGCCTCGTACCTAAAATCAAATGCAGCAGAGGGGAAACAAAGGCTCACACCTTGTTAGCACATCACATATACTTAAGAGAGGCAGATTTTCACTTTGTTCAGGCTCTGTTTAGGAGATATGCATGCACTGTAAGAATGTCAGATGTGTAGGTCTTTCCCAGTATTTACACAACATAAATAGCATTTATACAGTGTTTACTACCCCTTAGGAGGTGGTGTAGTTATTTAAATATCACTATTTTATCTTTTAAAGCACTATGGGTAGAGTAAGTTTACACTGACAAAAGGCAACATTGTTTTAGGTGTAGCTTACAAAAGTGTGAATCTTCAGGAAGGTTTCCCTGTATACTGGAAATGTGCTCCAATGTACTCATGATAGACATGTTAAACATATATGTGAGGGCTTAAGGTCTGATGTCACGCGCCGTGATGTCACTTGCATACTGATTAACTAGGTTAGTCCCCCCACTTCTTTTTTTAGGACTTGTGCCCTGTGTATATTTATAGGTCACGTTAATACCCGGATGAATATTCGAGTTCCAGGAAGGGTGGGAGGGGGGAGGGGCGAGGGGCGAGGCGCTCTGCAGGTAGCAGCACATCATGTGAAACTTCTTTGTTTTCTCGATTCATGTTATACGTATTATGTGCGCTGAGACTCACACCGTGCAGTGATTTGGAGTGCACTGAGGCTACTGCACACAATGTAAGATAATGTAGCGCTTAAATAAGGAAGCTCCTTCATTGTGTTTTGTATTTGTTACCCATGCGGGTAATTCCAAGCAGGGAGGATGAGGACCTGAAGGGAACTGCAAACAGAAGCCTTTCTTTTTTTGTTGCAGTTTTATAAAGCGCAAACTCGACCCGAAAACTGGATCGCTTTGCATAAGCACCAGTTACATTACACAAGGCACTTTCATTTTTTTGTAGGCACGGGCAGATTAAGTGATTTGCCCAGAATCACAGGCTGTTGAGCTGATGCGAGGACTCAAACCCAGTTCCACAGTTCCAAAGTTGGCAGCTTACGCCACATCCTCTTCCCTGAGGGTGAATCTCATATGAAGAAAGTGCACACTGCTTAGAATGTTGGCCTGATACATTCCCCCCAACACCAGACGGCGTAGCTATCAATAGTGCAGTGGTGCTTCCCTCTGCACCTCAAGTGTGGCTGTATTTCATCACCTAAACTGGTTAATGGGTGCCAGTTTTCTTAATTTGCACAAGGGAGTATGGTACTTCACTCCACCCACAGCACACTTATTATACCGCCTTCCAAATAATATTTATCGAGGTCCTGGGTCTCTGGGCCACGTCAGCACCTACTTCACAGATGTCAAGTCTATTGTGCTGAGTCACAGTCTCGCTCGCCCACCTGTTGGCTCTGCTGTGTACTGATGGCCACAGAATGTTCTGGAAAGCCTGTGGAGAACAATATTTCATGTATCTTGATTGCGACTGGAGCCCGTGATGTCACTTTCTGGAGTGTTCTCACCTCACCTCCTCTCCACTCGGATGAGGGTGATTTGTCTGTTCGTTGCGGTCTAGTCTGGGGAAGGGGACAGTTATGCACACAGAATTACGAATTTTAAGTGTACCACTATAAATATATAATTCGCGAATTATCGATACCAAATTATGACGAAGTAAAGTATATATAGTTAGGTATAGGTTTACTCTCCTTAACTCCATATATATGTACTTTGACGATATATATATCTTGAAGATTTATAGATGTGAAGTTATGCATAGCAAATCTATGCTTACCTATATATATATATATATTTATAATAAATGGGAGCCTGCACTCCCTGTATAAAAGCCCATCTGTAATTTCCTTATTACAGGCGACATGTAACCTGTAACACAGAAATTACATAGCTGTTCACTGTAATATACTGGATAAACTACCCCTTCCATACATTATAAGGATAATGCAAGTCACGAAGGAAATCCATGACCATATAGAGGAACAAGGCTTAGGCATGCTCATTTATAAGGTCATGGAACTCCAAGGTGTATGTGCAATACACAGTGGGCTCAATAAAAGGAGCTCTTTTTAGGTCGAGCCTAGCGTTGCAGCGTATGCGCTGCTCGCTCTGCGAGGCATGCTGTAGTAGGGTTAGATGTGGAAGCCTCGCCCACTCTCCTCCCATATTTGTAATTGGCTGGTGGCATTGTCCTTGGTAAACGTTGGCTTCCGATTCATTATGAGGCTTGTTAGTCCTGCCTCGGTACCGCCCTGTCTCCTTTTGTTACCGCCCTGTCTCCTTTTGTTGCCGCCCATAAGGACTGGACCTTTTACTTTGCTCTTAACACGCCATGCTTTATCTAGTGGGTGAGCACTATTTACTTTATTGACAATGGCGGCTGTCCTACTGCAGGCACGACGTGCTTTGGTGCCTTCTTTACTCCTCCCTCCCGTTGTTCGTGCCTTCTCGCCCCCCCTCCCGTTGTCCGTGCCTTTAAATAACCCCCCTGCCCCCTCCGCCGCCCCTCCCGTTGTCGTCATGCCTACCGATCCTCAGATCTTCCCTTCAGAGCCCAGCTTATTAAAAGAGGAGAGCCTGGTCCCTCTTCACCCCAGCATCCGCCACACCTCTCCTCGACCTCTCCGATGCCCCCCTCCCTCCCGCCCCTTTGCTCCTTCAGATCTTCGAGTGAGCTGAGGGGTCCAGGGCTAGCAACAGAAGAGATGGACCCACCCCCTCCAGGGCAGTGCGCTTGTGGGGATGCCCTGTGCATTAAGCCTTCATTAAAGCCGCATTAGTTATGCATGCAGCTCTCACCTGCAGCCCCCCTGCTGTGAGGCTGCATTCATTGAAGTTGTTCAGATCACAGAGCTGCGGCCTCGGGCCTCTGTACAAAGGCCGGGCTTCGTGGCGGGGCAGGACTCGCGAGGCTGCGTCTGCTCGGCCTGTGTTGGGGGGCACGTTTTGCCTCCCCAAATCGCAGTTGTTTTTAGGTTTTCGTTACTAACGTCCGCGTCACTGAGGATGGAGGTGCCTTCAGTGGTGCAGCGTGCTATCCGCCCGCCTGAAGCGCCTAGGCACCTCGTCAAGGGGGATGAGGCGCTATATAAATGTAAATGTGTCACTTACTGTTTATTTTACTTCACTACAGTAGAAAGGATACATTAAGTTTCCTTTCAGACCTACGCTCATTTATTTGTATTTATAGCTTTATGCGAGAGTAAAGGTGTCTCTAAGCTATGAGCGGGACAGGAGAGATGGAATTAAAGCGGGCAGCATTGTGAAATTAATGTACTTTCGCAACGTTCGTATGCCACATGATGGAGCAACTAGAAGGCGTTCTCCCTCCATCATCCTCATTGGTGAGGACATGAGCAGGGGTCATGGGTCAGGTCTGGAAGCCATGGGGTCAGAGTTTAGAGGTGCCGCTTTGGAACAGGATGTGTGTGCCAGTGAAATAGACCAACGTTTTAATATGTCTGCTGGGGGGACCTGCTTGCAACTTATTGATCACCGGTTGAAACCTCAAATGGTTAACTCCGCCTTTGATCCTGGAAATGAATGAGTGAATGCAGAAGAGGATAATAACACCTATTATTAACCTGCTTCGAAGCCTAAGGCTATGAAGAGCTTAATTAAATCTGCTAATTGCAGGACCCTGGAGCTTCTAAGCTTTAATCAGATGTGCAGAAAGGACCACCAGATCCAACCTTATCTTCTGTCATAGAACACACACACGTGGGGTGCCTCGCCTGGGTGGGAGGGGCCATATCAAAGGCTGATCGACAGCCGCTTGGAAGGGAGATATAGATTGGTATCTCAAAGCAAATTCACAACCATACCCAGAAATGACTGAGTACGTTATAAGGAAACTTTAAAAAAAAAAAACTTCGGTACAAATTACCTTGGCCCCAAAGGGTTCATCCATTACAGGTAACCTTGCAATCTGGCTCAATGCTCAACTGCAGGGGAGAAGCCAGAAAATTAAAATCCCCCCACCTTGAACTAAAGCGCTTATGGCACCAAGCAAGCAAAGCAAGTCATCGCTACCCTCCCCAGAAGAGCTCTCTTGTGTCTTGCGTCTATCTGTTCATCTTTTCTTCTTTCCATCTACCCGCTGATATCCACTGTTTCAACTTTACATTCTGTCATCCATTCATTCTTTAATCCATCACTCAATATCAGACTATTTCATCCATCCACCCACCCATCTCCAAACCTATCCATCAAACCCATCCATCCTCCCTTTCATTCATCCATCCTCCCTTTCATTCATCCATCCATCCTTTCACCCACTCATCCATCCTTTCTCTTGTCATTCATCCACCCACCCTTTCACTTATCCATCCATTCACTCACCCTTTCACTCATCCATCCTTACACTTATCCATCCATCCATCATTTCACTCATCCATCAATCCACCTTTTTAATCCATCCATCACCCCTCTGTCACTCATCCATCCACCCTTTAACTAATTCATCCACCCTTTCTCCCATCCATCACCTCATCCATCCATCCATTTACCTTTTCACTTGTCCATCCATCATTTTATTCACTCACTCATCCATCCTTTCTCCCATCATCATCCACTTTCACTTATCCATCCGTCACCCTTTCACTCACTCATCCAGCCAACCTTTCATCCATCGGTCCACCCTCCCTTTCACTAATCCATTCATTCTTTCACTCCTCAATCCTTACATCCATCTTTTCATGGATTCATCCATCTATTCATCCACCCTTTCACTTATCCATCCATCCATTTACCCTTTCACTCATCTATTCTTTCACCTACTCACCCATCCATCTATCCTTTCTATCATCCACCTACCATTTCACTTATCCATTCATCCACTCACCCATCCTTACATCCATCCTCTCACTCATCATCCACCCTTTTGTTCATCCACCTATCTATTCTTTGATTCATTCATCAATCCACCCTTTCACTCATCCATCAATCCACACTTTCACTCCATCTGTCCATCCTCCCTTTCACTCATCCATCCTCCCTTTCACTCATCCATCCACTCTTTCACTCAGTCATCCATCCTTTCACTCTAATATCCACACTTTCACGCATCCATCCACTCATCTCGCCATTGACTCTTTCTCTTATCCATCCATTCTTTCATTCACTCGTCCATCCATCCTTGCTTCCATCACCCATCCGCCCTTTCACTCATCCATCTGCCCTTCCATCCATCCGCCCTTCCATCCATCCGCTCACTCACTCCCATCCCTTTCACGTTAATTATGAGCATTTGTCTGCCGAGTTGCAGAGAGAAGAGGCCCATCATCAACTCCACCCCTGCTGCAGCTGCTAAAGCGGGGGGTTTACAACGCCCCCGCTCATCTGAGAGAAAGACTCCAGTCTAATGGCCATATTTGGATTGTTAATTAGTCTGGTGCCGGCCCACCTCTAATAGTTATCTTTTAGATCTCGGATTACCTGTTCACTACTGCTCTTTGGGTGGAGCCAGATCTTGTCAAAGGCTAGTCTATCCAAAACTGAGTGGATGTAAGGAAGCCATAGTAGAGCAGGTGTCCTTTTATGCCCAAGTCATCTTTTACAGCTTCCTTATATGACTCCTAACTCTTCTTTAGTCCATAACCTGCTTCAAAGCAGGATGGGCTTTAGTTTGGCAGTGGGCTCAAGACAAATAATGCTCAGTTTATACGGTAAGGGGACAATAGGGGCGCGAGCAGGCACACCTTTTACAGGTTCTCTATACAATCTAGTCTCTTCCATGGTCCATAATGTGATCCAAAATAGAATGGGCTTTAGTCTGGCTTTTTGTCCAAGACAAGTGATATCAGGTAGGGTGAGGAAACTCTTAAAAAATTTAGTTTTCAATTTCCATTACTTTCCCACAATCTTCATAGCCCCACATTTCAGCTCTATAAAGAACATCAGATCATGCTTGGGCCTCCTAACTATCAAGGGTAGGGAATGCTGACCCCCCCCCCCCATATTTGCACCATAATGGCACGTGCCTCAGGTGACAATAACACAGTACGATAGTCTCGCTGTTCATTGTTTAATTTGTAACATAATGAGTGCCGGTGCCCAAAGCGCTGATCAGAAGCCTGCAGTCAGCGCCAATAGATTCCAGTGTGCCAAATACCAAGGCTGCTAGTGCTGAATCTACCCTAGGCCTCTTTAATCCACTACACTCCCTGACACTTTATCTCTCTTTCGCAGGCTCCTGCTTTCTCCATTTGAGATGATTTTTCCGCCTTTCTCCTCTTCCTTCTTTCTCCTTTGTGTGTTTATCCCTGTATTGCTCTCAGGAAATGTCCGATAAGGAAAAATAAGTGCCAGTCCCCAACCATGAGTGCTGGTAGCCCCCATCAGCTACCACCAGCTCAAATTAAGCATTGTCTCTGTTTGGACCATTTTGATTTGTCATTAACCCATAATCCAAGATACATTCTGGAGCCATCACAAACATTTGATGACCTGGATGACTTTGGGGCTTAAAAAACTTAATGGGTTATAGACCATATATTTTTTTCATGGATATATTAATTGTTAGACCCCTTTGGTTATAAAATTGAGCAAAGCATTTTAATGAGATTCTGCCGGCTCATTTGCATCTTGGAAGTAAAAGTACACCCCAAAGAATCAGAGAGTCAGAAACCGGGACATCATGGATGATACAGCTTCTTTCATGGACAGGCAGGTGAATGCTGGCGGGAGTATGCAGCCCTGGCGGACACGCATGACTGCAGGAAGCCCCACAGTTGTTTCACCCTGCGAGCCTCATCTATCCCTACAGTAATTACTAAGAGGAAGTCATCTGATGACATTACGAAGCTTTAAAGACGGTGACACTGTCAAAAGCCATTGTCGGGTCTGCAAAAACCTCATAGACTCTTACTTGAGGTGTTAGCAGGAGTTGGACTTTGAGCGTTTGATCAGTAGTACTGATTCATCTTTGGACTTCAGCTTGAGTTTAGGAATAACAGTTCAGCAGGAGCAGTGGTTCTCACATTCAGGGCTGTGAGGGTCATACTTCACCCCAATTATAGCTGTTTTTGACTACTGAACCAACCAAGGGTGCGGGCCATTTTCTTAGGTTGAGCCTGGGCAGCGCATACGCTGCTGCGAGGCATGCAGTAGTGAAGTATAGCTTTGAAGCCCCGCCCACTCTCTGCCCATATTTTTAATTGGCTTGTGTCATTGTCCTTCGTAAACGCTGGCTTCCGAGTCGTTATTAGGCTTGTTAGTCCCTCCTTAGTACCGCCTTGTCTTCATTTGTTACCGCCCATAACGACTGGACCTTTTACTGGTGTTGTTACATGGTCTGCTTTATAAGTTGGTGAGCACTATTTTATTTCATGCTCTTCCCCTATTCCACCCACTACCTGCCAGCCCGCTGCCCGCTTTTATTTTAATTTTTACTAATGGTGGTCCGCTATAACTATAGCGGCCGCATTTTTAAATTTATTTATTTTATCAGTGTGCTCCGCGTTTAGCCGCCACGCGTACTTATTATTCTTTTTTTTTTTTACTAGCGCCCATGCGGCGCTTTAACATTCACGAAGGTTGTGCCCCTTTCTTTACACAAACGGCATCTAAAGAAAGGGGCGTGTCCGACATTAAAGTGAAAGCGCGGCACGGGCGCTTTTACCCCAAAAAAACATCTGTTTGTCAACTTGACAAACAGATGCTTTTTTTTGCTAAAGCCCCCATGCAGCGGTTTCACTTTAATGTCGGACACGCCCCTTTCTTTAGACGCGGCTTGTCTAAAGAAAGGGGTGCGGCCTTCATGAATGTAAAAGTGCCGCATGGGAGCTAGTAAAAAAAAATAATATTTGCAATGCAATAGGTCTCGCATTTGCGAGAGTTTAAGCTATTGCATTGCCAATAGCTTAAACTCTCGCTAATGCGAGAACTATTGCATTGCAAATGCTTGTTTTATTTCCACTTGCACTTAAATTATGTCCATAATATCGGCTACCAACAGATCACCAAGGTAAGCATATAAAGGGAAGTATGGATTCAGCGTTTTTAAATCCCTACCTACTAACCATAACGATATGCTGATATTCAATATCGTGGATACAACTTCATTGAAAGACAAGAAAAAACACAACATGGTGGTAGCACACTGTGCAGTCTCCTAGTAGTAGTCTGAATGGAATGTATGTTCAAGAATTCAGGAGTGGCCATTCTTTTGCTACCTGAGTGGATCTAGCCATCTTCCACAGTTATCTAAGGGACTGTTTTTCTTCTCTGAAATTTTTCAATTGAAGATTTAAAAGAAAAGAAAAAAAAAAGTGGAAAAAATGGCACAGCATTTTTAAAAACGTGTAATTTGGTCAGAAAGGTGGCTTGCAAATTTTAGTTCCCCGTCAAGTGTTTCAAAGTAGGCAGCTGCTTCAAAGAGGGGTAGACCAAATGTTCCATCTAGTATTCGGTCCTATATTGAGTGATCGGTCACGTGTTCAATCAAAGCTAAAGCATTTTGATAATGAAATGATGAGACTCGGCATAAAAAAATGTTCTATCAATTTCCCTGTTATGTTTTCCTCTTACTCTCATAAGCGTAGAAAAGGCAGAGCAAAGTTAAAAAAAAAAAAGTTTTATACTATTTTTTTCATTGAAATTTCTGACCTAGTGTGTTTTCTTATCAACTCTAATGATAGTTTCTTTCCTCAACACAGATGAACAGGGAAGGCTTCTTACAACAAATGTATTGCTTCCCATCATCTGTTTTTCTGCAAGTTTAAGATTTGAGATAAAATTGTATTTTTATGGAGAGTTAGGGCTGTTAAAATATTTTTTCATCATCATCAATATTATTGTCGGTGTAACCATTCAAAATAAAAATCACAGTAAAAATATTTAGATGAACAATATATAACAATATGGTGCTATAGAATTGAAATGTTTAAAATTATACATCTCAATGCAGGAACAGTTCATATTAGTCATGAAAAATAAGTACATCAAGGCCTAAAGTGCGTAAAACACGCATTGGAATCAGCAAGACTAACTGACAATAAACGTCTAAACTTAAAAAATAATAAAACAGTCACTCTTTTTGTCGCTTTCAATCTTACTCACTGATCCCAGGCTCTCATCCAAATCTGTTTTAACACAAATTGATTTGCTCTGCTCATTGCTTTCGGAAACACAGATCATGCCTCGGTGATGTGACCAGTAGTTAATTTTTAAAAGATTAAAGAAGTTCATTTCCTCCTAAGTAATTTATAAAAAGGATGAAACAAGGGAAATTGGATTAGGTCTCATAATATGCTTCATTGCACTCTGGCAACGGGGAAGACACACAGGGCTTCCAATAATGTATTGTCATGGCCTAAGGTAGGGTCCCCAGTGAACATATACGATAGTAATCTTCTTTAAGGATGAGTCTGTGCACATATGCTTATTATAGAAAAATATGGGGTCACATCTGGGGTCATTCATCCCCTCCTTTCCTCATGTAGAGACTTGGGATATCTGATGTCCATGACATGAGCGCTCAACAAGAGAGTATTTTAGTTAAAAAGTGGATATAGATAATAGATGTGCTTGAGTGCCGGTCTCTTCTTTTGTCCCTTTCTTCACTGAAAGTCTTCACTGCTTTACACTGTTTGTATATATTTATTTAGTTAGTTATTGACAGGCTTTATACATTGTGCACTTGACCAGAAAGGGCAATAGAGCACATTACAGAGATGTATAGAAGAGTAGCACAGCTAAGATACACATAACTAGGGAACATATCAGGAGTGTCGACTGTCCAGATGTATATATTAATACTTATGTGAAAGTTATTGTGACTACACATAGATGATCATGTTTTTCATGTAGCTCTTGCAACAGCAGATGTTGCTGTTTTGTAGCAGAAAAATAATGGTTACCGAACTTTTAGATGCTCCATTTTCCACCCTCAGAAAGATGAAAGTGTAAAGTGGCCACTCTGGGACTGAAACCAGGTTAGATGCAGTTTGTTGCATTAACCCACTAAGCTATTTTAACTAGCACACACATACAGTACATACAAGCATCGCATGCGAAGTAAGTAACCTTAATCCACAGTTCGTTCTTTCTTTCTTTATTTTGATGATGGGATCCAACATAGCTCATAGCTTTTACACTCATTATAAAGCTTAGATTTGGATAAACTCGTATTATTAAATATTGCTACTGCCATGAATTCTCGAATAGAGGTGAACAAAGAAAGCATCACTAACATACACAGATGTCATAATACCTCTCACATTTGAATTCAGTTTTTCTTGAGAAAACTAGGGATCTGTTTTTTTCTAGCAAATCTGTGTATTTCTCTATTTTTGCATTGTAATAGCAGCTCTTAGTCCACATTCCACACTTTCCAATCATACAAACAGATATACGCAGACTGGTATTTACTTCTTCATGATAAACTTACACATGAACCAATATTTACTTACACTCTGTGCTCTGTCTCTGTAGGGCAGAGACAGGTTTATGACCTTTGGCCCCAGTAGCTTTTTTGAAAACTATTCGGCCGAAGTTAACTATCTCAATTTCAGCCAAACTTTGACTAAAGCATAAGACTTCTCTAGTTTCAAACGTCCCTGTGGTGGACAGGAATCTTCTGGATTTTTAGGTCGAGCCTGGGCAGCGCATGCGCTGCTCTGCGAGCCATGCTGTATTGGAGTATGTACTTGAAGCCCCGCCCAGATTTGTCATTGGCTTGTAATTGTCTCTCGTAAATGCTGGCTTCTGATTCGCTATTAGGCTTGTTAGTCCCTCCTTAGTACCTCCTTGTCTTCATTTGTAACCTCTCATAAGGACGGGCTCTTTTACTTCGGTTGTTACACGGTACGTCCTCTTTAGTCTGTAAGCGCTATTTTGTTTAATGACTTTCTCTTACTGTAGAAAGGCAGGAGGGTCTCTTGTGTGCAGTTGTGACCACCGGCTTGTTTATCTAACTCGTAGCCAATGGGGGAGCTCTTCAGGGGCCATGGGAGACAGAAGGGGGCAACTCAGCGATGCCTTCAAGCATTTGGAATGCAATAGGTCTCGCATTTGCGAGAGTTTAAGCTATTGGCATTGTAAATGACAATGCCTTTTATTTATGTTTTAAAAACCAAAACATAAATAAAAGGCATTGTCATTTACAATGCCAATAGCTCAAACTTGCGTAAATGCGAGACCTATTGCATTGCAGATGCTTGTTATATCTGGGACACCCTATGGCTATGCAAGGACGTAGGGAGAACTTGAGGAATGCTGAAAAGTGAAATGTGTCTCAAGCAGAGATTAATTAAGAATTTAATTTATACTACTTTGTTTTCTGCAACACCAGAACCTCTGTTGTCTTACACCCATTGTTTTTGCCTTATGTGCAGGTTAGGTGTAGGCCTTCTTCTGAACCTTCATCAATATAAGGGTGAATACGGTTTTTAGTGTGTGTGCTGTCAATTCCTGATAGTATCTATAGAACATTATTTTAACTGCCAATGGCTGGGTGCAGGTTATGGACCTACAAATCTCTGAGCATCATCTGGATGTGCACCTTAACCCTGAAGCGTAAAACTACGAAATATCTCGTTTTTTGGGGGATCCTGCAAGATACATAATAAATCTCTGGATTGAAAAAAGTTCATCTCCTTCTCATGATTTGCCTGGATATTATTGGGGATTTAATTGTGGATATTTGTTTTGGTAGCTTTTGGGGTTAGTTTATTTTAAAGTTAAACTGAGGAATAATGTGCATTCCACAACACTGCAGTGACGTGAACTGCTGCATGTAAAATAATTTAAATATTTTAATTTAAGATTTTAGCCTACATGCTTTTTTCTTTTACTGAATGATGGACATGCAAAGTTTGAGTTTTAGGAAAAAGCTAATGTTAACATTGATTAGATTTTGCAACCTGTTCAACAGACGCTTGCCATCATTGTGCAAGGCATTCGTTTGTTTACATTTTTCTGCATATCTTCCATGCATATCTATCTTTTTCTCCTCTAAATACAAACTCTTTCTGTTCAAAATGTTGAAGTCCACAACAGTCCACTAGTTCTTAACATGGAGTCACAGATGACCAGGTCATAAGGCACAGTATGGGGGCTGACTGCTTTGACTGGAAGACCCGTTTCCACATCTGAGCTGCAGGACTTTGCCATTGGAGCCCACAGGCAGGTCCAGACTGGGAAATTAAAATCAACCCTAGCAAAAATGCTCAAACGAGCCCTCTTCCCTTCCTCTCCTTGTGCAATCTCTCTCTTTCCATTCCTCTTTTTCCCCCCTCTCCTTTTTCCTCCTTGATCGCTTTTTCTCTACCTCCCCCTCATCCCTCCCTCTCTCTTGAAACCTCCCTATTCCTGCTACAATTAACCGGCCCTGGGTTTTCAAAACTGGCCTCCAAGGGCTCCAGCCCACCATGAAAATGCCTGATGGTTTAAAAGTCCTATTCGGTCCTGCAGACAGGGACATTTGAGCACAGGATGTTCCAGAAATGTAATCCTGTGCCCACAATGGCTTAAACTAATGCTTCCAGATTTAGAGTTGACAGGTGGGCACAACCTCTTAGGCCATCATTACCAGTGGCACAATTTCTTCTAGAGCGATACATGTAGGGCAGCATCTGCCACCCCAAATCCAAGTGTCCCCGGGCCAGTATTTATCAGCCCCAAAGAAACCGGACCCCGTTACATGCTGCAGGGGCAGGTACTTGGGGGAAGACGTACAGCCTGGCGCCCTGCCTAATTCATACAGCATCGGGAGGGGGAAGGGGATAGGACAGTGCTCCCCCTGGACAGACTGAAGTCTTCGCTGGTGACCCCACTAGCCCTCCCGCTGCCACTTTTTTACCTGCTCTATTTTTTTCCACTGGACTCAGGAAAAATGTATAGAAAAATACCCAGCATTACTGGTCCAATCAGTTATTCCCCATTTTGGGGACAAAAGTTGTAATCACCGGAATTTGGTGCAGGGATACAGGCCAAATTCAGAGATTCTGATCCCCCAGCATCCCAGCACCCCAATTCCAGCGCACTTGTCATGCGGGCCTTAAGCTTTTTTAAATAAAACAATGATCACCCCGATGGGCTGTTATTGGGTGGGCTTGCCCCTTGTTGTGGTCTGCCTGTAACTAGTGTCACCTGACACAACACCCAGTAATTTGTTTATTTTGTGTTCCATTATTCTGCTTTGATGTTGCTTGCTGGGAACACCACTGTAGGGTTTTTGGGATGCTCTTCATTAAAAATAGATCGAGTAACAGACAACAGAACAATGACATAAATCAAAATAAAGTAATTCACAAAGGAAACAATAAAAAAATACCACTACAGCAATTGAAATAACATTCCAGAAGCCACCTGTAACTTGTTTTGGAAATCGAATGGCTGATCTGTTAACTGCAGATTTACCATTGAGTACCCCAGGGTAATGCTACCCAAGCGGAAGATTGTTTAATCGATTTTTACTTTTCCAAACCTTATCGTTTGCCGTCTGAGGCAGCCCTTTTCCCTCAGACTTATTTGTGGCAGCCCAAAAAGTTTTGGTTGCGACCGTGAATGCAAAATGGCCAATTTTAAGATGTCTGATCTGTTAGCCAATTGCATTTTTCCATTTTGGAGATAAATGGAGGAAATCCCCTTTCCCCGATCAATAACGTCTTGGCATAATAAAGGTTGCTGAGTGGTCCAACATTCTGAATAAAGAAATACTTCCACAAACAACAAAGTGATGGAAGGAAAGCTTGACTAATCTAAGCCACTGACTCACTCCGGCCCTATTCCAGTCCATCATTTTTCTCACACCGCGCCAGAATCCAACTTTATGCAAATCAGCCTTGGTCCTGCTCCAACAGCAACAGCCCAGGCTGAACTCCGAGACCAAGACCCTCCAGATGAGACACGAGATGGGACATCTGTCCAAAGGCGATATGCAAGTCTCTTCCCAGTTGCACCCGTGCCTACCTGGCAGTCTGTGTCTGATGACAATCTCCTAAACCAGACCAAGAGACCTGGAATACGGTAGCCCCTTCCTTCTGCTCTATGGTGGAGAGCTCTCCTTCTCCAGCACCTTCCCAAAGCATGGAAGATTAGTGATTGAGCCTGAATTGAACAGCGTACTAAGATCTGCTTTTCCAGAAGTGCTTGCACCTTTGGTGGTGGTGACACTTTCAAGTGTTGTCAAGAGATACAGACGGTCTGAATCTCTGCTGGTCCAGATCTTCCTTGCAGTGGACTCTGGGAGCTCAGAGACAGACATCACACAAAGTCCTACGTAACAACGGGTGCCTCCATTCTGAAGCATTGCGGCTCCGATTCAGATGCTGGAACAATAACATAACTGATGTGAACTCATATAACTGATCTTCTCTAGAATGAAATGATCAAATTCTCTGCCTTGCTCCTCATTCTTAAACGCCGAGTCATGCACTCTGCTTGTATTGGATGGTTCCCTGGCCTTAAGGTTTCTTCGCTGATCCAATCTTCTAAGCAACAAAATGGTTCCTTGCCCTGAAGACTTACGTTTTGTACGCCAGTTGACTGATGCTAACAGATTTCAACGAATGCCGATCCTCCTTATTGAGGTCTTGGTATTTAGCAACGAGTTCCACGTAGGACCAGGGGAGCACTGGTTTGTTAAACCACTCGCTGTGTTCTAAATTCAGCACATCCCATAGCAGTGTTGTGGTTACTGCTACTGCTTAGCAGAACACCCGACCAATATCAGTTTCCTTTTTGTGGTTTGTGTATAGTTTACTCTTTGATTTCGCCTCCAGACTGTGCTCTAAGTTGTTTTATTTTCCCCCTTTAATTATAAACTTTGGCACGTGCTTAAGTTCAGTTGTACTGAAAGCCAAAAATGTAGGAGTCTTGGTAGAATTTTCTGTAAGTTATGACCTCCCAGTGGAATCCTGTCTGGATAAGACTTGTTTGGTCGCATGGGGGCAGGAACAATATTGCAGAAGCTTCTCTACCACATGATGGACAGGCGCCAGTTGTACCACGCCTTCCAGTAGTCTGACCTTCTACATGGTTTCCAATGTGCCGCTTGGAGCGGGGTCACTTTCATTTGTCCTTAGATGTGGTCAAGCGGGTTAGTTGTTGCTCCACACTGCAGATGTTCTCCCCAAGGAACACATTTCTGTGTGTCGCGCAGCGTGTATGTTTCTCATTTAATGCGCATTGACTTGCTGAGCTCACATGGTCTCAGTGAAGTCTGGAGGGGTGTGAGGTTTCTTCACTGCCGTCACTGTTCCACTTTGTAAGTTTTATAGAAATTGGGAGCTGACTCGAGAAATGGAGGGGCGATCTTGACTTGAGCATAGGGTGGTACCACACTTCAGTCCTTCCTCTTATTAAGGCACATAAAAAGCTAAAGAATTTCGGAGTGTTTTCCTTTGACTCAAAATCTAAAACGCCTCCATCAAAATAAGGGTTGTGCTAAACATCATTTGCAGATGCATAATTACATGAAATTTGAAAGGAATGACACAAAATTATTAATAATTATGAGAAACGCAAAAACAGCTTTTGGTGTTATATTTTTAGTACAAAATGCGTCCTCAAATCCATTTTGGAAGCGGGGACACATTGTACAATAAAATCATAGCGAAAACATCAATGCCAGCTGCTTACTTTCTAGTTGTTCATGCTGTTCCTGTGTGCTCACGCTAAAGTTTTGCTGCGAGTGGCATGTAATCCTGTGACATGGCTTAATGGCGTAATGTGGGGAATTTTCACATAACAAGCATAATGTGATGTTATTCAGTATTACACACGTGTAATGGAAATTTCACCCAGGGCTAATCAAAATCTTCAGAAGAGCTTTTGGGGGGGGTCAGAATATTCAGCACGTTACAATGGGTGGTAAAAATTAATTTGATATAAAATTCTGTATACTCAAGCTACCTCCCCTTATACCTTTAACTTTGAGTGGTTCATTAGCTGTGCTGCTTAGCGTCTGGCGTCTATACGATATTCGACTGCTACTGGTGAGACGCAAGTGGTCCGTGGGCTAGGAGACATTCTATTGGATGATCACATGCACCTCAGAAATTCCTGTCAATTCCTTTCCTGCAATGTATAAGCTCTGCCTTTGTGGGGTTGTGCAGTGGCGTATCTAGACCTTTGGACTCCTGTGGCGGTCCCTGTGTTTGCCGCATGTATGAGCGAGGGGGGGTGCTGGCGATTCCTGTGTTTGCTGCCCCGCGACGGCCGCTGGTGAGAGCGGGGGGGAAGAGGCCACCACCCCCAAAACTCATCCCGCCCGGGGCAGAACGCCCCCCCCCCACCCTTCCTTGCTACGCTACTGGGGTTGTGGCTGCTTTGTCCACACATTTCTATAGCAATCCTGGTAATTGAATAATCTTTCTGTTGGTTTTCCCCTGTTATGCTCTAGGACTGAAAATGCATCTCTGAAGGTGTTTCCCCAAACTAGTGTCTGTTGCTTCTCCATCTTTGACAGAAAGAAAATCAACCCTAGACCCCTTCCCTGTGCAGCTCTAAATAGTGTCTCTCTAGTGTTGACAGGTACAGGTCTCTTCATTGTGCGTGAAGGTCTTTTTTGAGTATCTTTCACCCTTTTATGAGAGAGGCGTGTGGAGCTTACACTGCTGCATTCTACGTTGTTTTGGTGGAAACGGATGGAGGCAATGTGCTCTTGCTAGTCCAATTGATTTGCGCCATTGGGCCTGGTTTACCATGGGGAGATGAGCAGGCTCGCCCCTCACACACACCATCCACTCTTGAGGTCCATATTCAAACAGACTCATGCCCTGCTGCTGCCAGTTTAAGCCAAGCCTCAAAAGAACACACCACCTCCTGCCCTCTCAGGTGTACACAATACCCCAGTTCATCCCACCAAAAAGGTTTACCTTCAGCAGAACACATCACCCGCCTCCACTGTGCCTAAGGATCATTATCAGTTATATGCATAGACCTCGATAGCACATTATTTCGTTGCATTGTGCCCACATGTTGGGCTTGTTTTTGTCAGACATATTGCTTTCATTAAAAAAGATTTCTGCAAGAAGACACTCTTGGAAAGTCCCCCTGTGACCACAAGCGTCACCATTGGTTACGTCTGCCGGCAGTAGATTGGTGCCAGAGCTCGTAAGGCTGGATCCTTTCCAATCAGCTGCCCGCAGAGTTATTTGAAAAACCTAGAAATCAAGGTAGCCAACAAAAGTGCACAGTTTGCATGATCTCTTCACTGCACACTGTTCTTTCATGTTCCTCTGGTGTTCGTGAGTGGTGATCTGTATGTAGATTTCACACTGTGGGTAGCTGCCATTAACTGAATGTATGGAGGGTTAGCAGACGAGGCCTGGAATTAAGGCCCTGTCACTACAACACTTAGTTTTAGAAGCTTCAGGTGTCTTTAGATGCTATGCTGTCTGGGAGAAATTGGACTATTATCTTGGGCGGGTGACTAAGCACCTCAAGGAATAATCACATACCTTGTCAGGGTGAACCCCTAAAGTCCCTAAATTAACCCGAGCTCAAACCCCTGGAAGCTATGACACAGAGCAGACAGTTTTAACTTGGGGCAACGTGTAAAGTATTTAATTTATCCAGTAACAAAACAGTGATAAAGTCCAAATGCAAAACAATAAAAATCCCAAACCAAATTAGAAAAATTGAGTAAAAATGATGCCAAAATGACAAAACATCCAATAAGGGCCACTGGAGATATGATTTTTTTTAAATTTTAAGAAGAAATTGCGTCAAAAAGCACAAAGCGCCAATGATAGTTAATGGTTGTGGTAGACCAGGACTTAGGACGAGTTTGAGGTTGGCTGCGATGGAGTGCAGATTAGGGACACCAACCGAGTTCATCATGATGAAAGGTTTTACCTTTTGACTTAGTCTTTTAAGTCCCAATCCACCACAGGTGTACAGTTCTAAAGCCCACCATCAACTCAGGAGAGACACTTAGTCTCACAGGTTGTCAGGCAGAGGTCAACATCAGGGTGCAGTCTAGGTGCAGTTGCGCTGGTCAGCTGAGTACTTCCAGGAAAGGCCTCTTGTTGCTGGTTATATCCCTGTAGCTTGAACAGAAGACCAGCCTTATGACTCTTTGAGCCCACTTCTTTGTCCTGCGTACAAGAGAGAGCAGGTGCAGTCCTTCAGAACTCCTCTCAGATCAGAGACGACCGGTTCACATCCTCTTCTGATCTTCCTGAGATCCAGGAGTGTTCTGAAGTGGGTGCCTGGAGGTGCCACGTGTATTCCAGGATGCTTGTTTCCGGTCCAGGGAAGATATGGCTTGGCAGTTTGGGCTGGACTGTTCCCATGAGGCACAGGGTCAGACTGATTTGCATATGGCCATGTCTGAACTTGGGTGGTGGAGTGAGCTAAAGAATGATGATGGATTAAACCCAGATCAGTTGACTGGGGGTGAGTGTTTGATTTGCTCTAACGCTCCGTCCATCATCCCCTTTGGTATCGCTTTGTTCGCCCTAAGTTGGCAGGGTATGCCCAGACGTGGGTCCCTTGCTCACTTTGCCACTGGATTCAAGATAGCCTGGCTGATGAGGGTTTTGAACCCGAAACCGGTCCCAGGATGCTTGTTTCCGGTCCAGGGAAGACATGGCTTGGCAGTTCGGGCTGGACTGTTCCCATGAGGCACAGGGTCAGACTGATTTGCATATGGCCATGTCTGAACTGGGGTGGTGGAGTGCGCTAAAGAATGATGATGGATTAAACCCAGATCTGTTGACTGGGGGTGAGTGTTTGATTTGCTCTAACGCGCCGTCCATCATCCCCTTTGGTATCGACGTGTATTACTGGCATTAGCTAGTGGGTTTGAATTACTCCTGGCCACATACTAACCTATGACATAAATGTTCCTGGGGTAACCTTACCCTCCTTAGGCATTTTCAAGATGGTGAAAGTCTTCAGCCACACTAAATTTGGGGGTCTAAGGACTGGCGATGTGTGTGGAGTACACTATGGTAATCCTAGTGTCCTCCCTCATTTAACAATAAAATCCAGTTTGAGGCAGTCACGATATACACAGTAAACCCAGAGACAGGAGTATGGTAGGACAACATCTGATTTCTTCAGCAACCAGACAGTGAATCCACAAGAATTGTTTAGGTATCTTGTTCTCTCCCCTTTCAAGTGTGGCCCAAGTCTTATATGTGAAACCAACAGACCTGTCAAGCAGGATGTGACACTCACGCAAGATCTGACACTGTATTGGCAAAAAATGATGCCCACAGCCTGCACCCTGAATATTCAGAGCACTCCTCTCTCCTCATTTACGTCAATCTATTGTTTGCTCCTGGGGGGCATTCCACATCTATTCAAGGCTAATTACTGGCAGGGAGAAGCTAGAGACCCAATTCAAATTAGTGTCCAGGAACTTCAGGTAGGAAAAAAGTAACTTACTAAAAGTTACTTTCTTTAATATTTATTAAAAGTCTAGCTTCGCTATTGAATTTGATTTTTAATAACTGTTAAAAAAATAGTTTACATTTTTTTTTATTCTAGCTGACCCCATTCCCGATAAATACAGTATTAGGATTTTAATCTGTACTCAAATTTCCTACATAGGACAGCTAGGCCTGCCGCAGTGAAAAAAAAGCTTTTGGGTGCTAGTCACTATAAGGATAAGTTTTGCCTGCCTGTCACTATAAGGATATGTTAACATTAAATTTCTAAATGTTCTAGTTTTAAATACCATGCACCCTGTCTTGTTGGCTACAAGGCCTACATAGGGGGTGACTTTTTAATATTTAAAAGAGGTTTTTAGCTGTTGAAAGGGTTTATTTTGGCAGGATGAATTGCAGTTTTAACACTGCTATAGTCGGGCTACACTGGTGGGCCCGAAGCCATGTTTGTACTGACACTGTAGTGGATTCAAGCTAGCCTGGCTGAAGAAGGGCACCACGGTACTGTAGTGGATGGCACAATAGTTGCTGCTGTCCACTAATAACATTTAACTTACAGGCCCTGGGCAGACCTTGGACCATATGCTAGCGACTTTGAGGTAAGTTAAATATGTCAATTTTTGTTTGAGCCAATTCAACCATGTTTAAAGGGGGAGCGCAGGCACTTTACTACTTGTTAGCATTGGTAAAGTGCACAGAGTTCTAGAGCCAGCAACAAAAGATAAGGCAGAATTCTTGGGGTATACCACAGAAAATATGGTTATTTCCTACACTGCCCAATCAGGAAATTCCATTCTATGGCAATTTTGTTGGTAAAAATTCAAATCAACTGTACTATTTATGGCACAACAATAGTTTGATGAGTTTTCTTGCTGTTCCATCTATAATGAACATTCTGCTTGTGATGTTAGATCTAGGTACACTTAAAAGGATCACAAGTTACATCAAGGAGGGCTCTGGGCATCCTGCAGATCCAGACAGACTGTAACCAAGCTGGTCTTCCTCTTCTCCTCAAGTGCAACTCTAGAAAGACACCTGTCTGTCTGTGGCAGCACCAGCACGTAAGATGCTTCTTCATGGAGCACCAATGGTCTTCACTAGTACTCAGCTGGGCGTGTAGTCTGCATATATTGAAATACTTTGATACAGTGTCTCTGCTGCTAGTTGTTGGTAGCCCTCCAATGTGCTGAAGAATGCGGACAGAGACTAGTTACAGCCACACACCACCCTTTCCAATGAGGGCTTCCATCTCAGCATTGCTTGTACTGGGATAAATAGTATTGTGGGCAAACACCTCAAGAGTGAGTTGTCATAGGTCCCCATACTGGACCTGTAGGTGGCATCTGCTGCTGTGGATCACAGTCTGCTACTAGACTGCTTTGCTTTTATCATCTGAGTTTCTGGCCCAGCATTGAGATGGCTACACTTCCCTTAACAGGGAGTAGAGGGGGCGACCGGGAGCTTTTCATTCTCTGTGATGGATTGTGGAGTTCCACAGGGCTCACTCTGCCCTCTACTGTTTAATAACTTTGAGACCCAGCATGGAAATGCTCATAGGCAGGGTTCTTCATTTCTGTTACTTTGCAGCTGTATGTTGACGGACACCAAGAGAAATTTGCTATGATATTTGATTCTCTCGTCTTGGTCACAGATCTTATGTGGCCCAGGGTGAAAGTGGCAAAGACAAGAGGATGTCATGTTCTTTTGAAAACCCTTACTCAGCTATCACAGATCCTTCCTTCGGCCAGTCCTGATGCCTTCGCTTCAAGGAAGTCAATAGGTATAAGGAGCTCAGAATACTATAAGACTCCTGATATGAGAAATTGTTGCTACATGACTATGGCTGTGTCAACTCAAATGCATTATGAGGTGAGTTGTTCTCTGTGGCGCTCCATTGTCATAAAGGGCTGTATCAGCACATGCCTGATAGATTTCAGGGCATCCAGAATGCCGCAATCTGCTTGACTAAGCATCTACTAATGTGTGAGTTGGTCTACCGTACTCTGGCTGCCCATCAAGTGGAGGATCCTATTGAGTATACTGGGTTTGGTATTCGAGTGCCCGCAGAGAATCTGGAGGACAAATTCTGCGGTTATGTCTCTGGGCTGTGCGCAAGCTCCCGTAACAAAAGTAATGTAGGTGTGTCAGAATCATGGTTCAGATGGATAGGAGGCAGTAGGCTCTTGGTTGTGGCACCCACCTTCTGGATTGGGCAAAGACAGGACAACTTAAACTTGAAAAAACGTGAAGGCTTTGGATGCCTTTGTTTTGAGAAGGTAACTGGGATGCCTCGTGTCTCTCATTTCTTAGCCTCAGCCTTTCACTGAAGCTCCGTTCAGAATATTATTTTTTAAGCTCTGAGCATTAGCAGACATTGAGGCTTGTGGCCTGTTTCTCAAATCATATCCTGAAATATGCAGTTCTCTTCAAAACTATCCATTTCTACCTATGTTTTGCCTTAGTGTAAAAAGTAACTATTTGCCAAAACCTTTCCTAAAAGTTCCTTTAGAGTACAGGCATTTCACTCCTTCCCCCTTAAAATAGCTTTTAACATCCAAAAAAGCTTTGACCAATTGAATTTGCCAAATGTATTTTAAAACTCACTTTTTTGCCATGACATGTCATATAAAAAATATTGGAGAGATGAACCCACAAACTCCTGTCAAATTATATCTGAATTGTTTGCAGTTTTTACCAATGCCAATCATTCAATGTGCTACCAAGTGCTCAAATTTCCCCAGATTTTCCTTAAAGCGACTTAGAGCACAGCACATAGAAAATACATAGAAACACCACCAATCATCAAACCAAACGCATGTTCATTCACTGTGTGTGTGAGGGGTTCAGGGGCATCGACAGAGACGAAGACCCAAATTTACATGCTAGCACTAGGGCTCACGGGAACGCCACTGGCTTCAGCTCCACAGAGAAGCCACAGGAATTACAAACCACCTCTGCTTGGACTAAAAATCACCCACTGAAATAATTTCACGGGTCTGGTTTTAGCTTTCTCTTTACCAGGAGTAAACAAAATGCAGAATTCCCCCCTGCCTAGTACTGACGTGACTTGATGCATCTGCAGAAGAAACTAAAAACGGTCTATGATCTACACCAGGTATGCTGGTGATGTTCTTCCTCAATGCTGGGGCGGGGAGCTTTGGGACGCTGTGTTACCACTACCAACCTGGAAGCATTTTCTGTTTCTTTTTGCAATCATAGGGGCCAGCTGGGGCCCTTTGGTTGAAGGTGTTTTCATACTGGCCAATGAAGAGCCAGACCCGTTCAGCGGTAGTCAAACGTTTTTCTGCGTTTTAAGAGCCTGCCGCAGGCACTGGCAAATGCCGGGGTTGCTGAATGCCAGCGGCCTTTTATTGATTCCACCTCATGCCTCTTTATATCACCACTCTACACTTGGGGCCTGATTTAGATCTCGGCAGACGGGTTACTCCATCACAAACGTGACGGATATCCCTTCCACCGTATTGCAAATGCATTATATCCAGCAGCAGCCCGTGCCTGTAAGAGCAGTGGGGCCGGGTTGGGGGGGATTCGACAGACGACCACGAGGGAAAATGAAATAAATAATTAATTATTAATGGTTGTCGTCTGTCAATCTCCCCCCACCCGGCCCCACCGCTCTTACCTGTACGGGCCGCTGCTGATTATATCCTATGGCATTTGGAATACGGTGGAAGGGTAGTCCATCACGTTTGAGACTGAGTAACCTGTTCGCCGAACTCTAAATCAGGCCCTTAGTGTCTTTCTCTTAGTCTTTCAGGTTCATTTCCACCTCTACTATCTCTTTGTCACTATTTCCCTAACTTTTTCTTCCTCCACCTCTCCTCTTTTCTGCCTTGTTTACAAAGTCTGAAGAGAAACAAGTCTTGCTACCGAAAAATGAGTGCTGCAGCCCATCCACCTTCGTCTACTGACACAAATTAAGCACTGGGTTGGTTCCAAGTTTAGAGGGAATAAGAGCAACATTTTCTTTATTACAGTCCTAATTGTGCTAAATCGTCTATTACCTTTTCATGTCTTAAGTTGTGTGGGATGGACTGTGTCTGGCTGCCAACACTGATAAAATGCTGTATTTTAATTTTAATAACAGGATGCGGATTTAATTTAGTCATGGAGCAGCTGATTTCTAATTTGTCTCAGTCATCTCTGAATGAAAGCATATTGCTCCAGAGGAACAGCCTGACTCTGTACATAACCTAATTCTGTGACGTTTGTTCAAGTCAAGCGATCTTGTGATAATGATAAACATGATTGACTTTACAGTGAAATAGAAGATATTGCAGTATGAAAAACAGAGGCCTAATTCTACTTCTTGCAAAAGGTTTGCACAAAATGGAAGGCAGGGCAGACGGCCCTTCAATCCATCGAGAAAACAGGGATTGACAAAGTCGGTAGTCTTGCTTTGCCAGTGCTTGGAATGCTATTTTGAATACGCCCAAGATGGCAGCCGTGCTACATCTTTTTTTAACTTTATTTGTTAGTAGTTGCAGACGATACAGTACAGTAGCTTCACATCTTAATAAGCAGAACAATGCAGAATGTGTTGGTCAATTGTGCAGCTGAAACATGCATTGCGGGTCCAAAAGTCTGAAAGTCACAAGGATACACAGTAATGGCCCCAAGCAACTGCCCCAAGTACACAAGACTACTTCAGCTATAACCGAGCGTGGCTACAACTATTTCGACAAAAATCCCTCAATGTAACTGTAGGTAATAGGTCTGGGGTCACCTATCATGCAAATATATGTCTATCGTGTCTCTCCTAGCCTACTTACGTGTGTCAATCCAGGTGGTGCATGGGGGCCAGGTTGCAGCATCCCGTGCCAGGCCCGTCCAAACCGAGGTCCACCTAGCGGCAAAATTTACAAATCCCCCTCCCCACCCACCCCAGTGAAAGCTGCCAGAATGGACGCCCAGTCATCTGCAATTGGTCAACGGTGCAAACTCCTACTTTCTTCTTCCATTCGTTTACATTCCACCGCCAACGCCCATCAATTGACCGCATTCTTCCACTAGCAGTGGGGTGGTCCCCCGGGGGATCTCCAATGCATGGTGAGGGCGCCCCTAGCCAATACCAGAGCTAAGCTCGAGAATCTAGCTCCCACCCTTGTCGGTTTCAGAGCAGGAGGTAGTCCTAAAAGACATACTTCCATCTGCCAAAGTTCTGCCTGATCTAGTGTGCGCTCCAAGTCCGCTATCACCTCCCGCCAGTATTGCGAGACCACTGGGCACGACCATGTCATATGTATGAAGTTGGCTTCCATTTCATTACATCTGGGGCATTTCTGGTCAAGAGTGCCCTGTATTGTGTTTAGCTGGTGTTGGATGAGATATGTCATGTGGAGAAAGTTGAACTGGGTGTAACGGAATCTGGTATTTCGTAATGCAGTCTGAACATGCTCAAGTACTATGAGCCATTCCTTATCATGTAAGTCTCGGTTTAGGACAGTTTCCCACCTCTGTCGGAGTGGTGTCAAGTCTACCTGGGTCTGAAGTAGCGCCAATTTATAGAGCCAGGAAACCGTCTGACTGCCGTCCCCGAAAGTGAGGACTATTTGTAAGACCTCGTGCTTGGGCGACTTAACCTGTCCCCTTTGTCACAGTGCATGAATTGCCTGGGTAACCGCCACATAGGTTAGGAATTGCGAGGCAGGTGGGCCCGCGTCTGCCATGAGTCCTTCTAGATTTCTCGATCTGCCCTCATTAAAGCAGTCTCCGACCATAGATAGATCCGTGGCATTCCAGGCGTGTAGCCAGCGGGCTGAGAGATGACCGAACGGGGCGTTGGAAGACACACCAAAGGTAATGCCGGGGAGTATGGCCAAGAGTGACCTGAAAACGTAATGTATGCCTCCCAACAACTCAATGTAATTGGTAGGAATTTCGGGATTGGATCCCGGGTGGGACGCTCCCCCAGAAGGAGGGATATCAGTGGTCCCTCTTCAGATGGGGTACCGTAACGTCGTTCTTCCCAGTAGTGACCGGCAAGCCATTAGGCCAGCCTCTTCACCGCAATATGGTACAGCGCGAAATTCGGGACTCCCAGACTCCCCTGCCTGGTTGGACGTTGAAGAGTGTGCAGGGATATTCTACATCTGCCTCTGTCCCATATTAGCGCACACACCAAACAAAGGCGGTTCCTGTATGGGAGCGTGGGGGCATTGACTCCCTACTGTGAGCCATCGCACCTGAGACAGACTCCTTTTAGCACATTGCTTTCCAATTTTTTTCCCCCAGACCCGGCATGAGGGGTGGGGCTACAGTGCTCTTTCTCAGCAAGGAAAGGCTGGGACGACCCCTAAAAGCTGAAGCAGTGTAAACTGAACTGTGCTTGTCAGATTGGCCGGTGTTTTCACTGTGTCCAGCCTAACATGCACAGTTCAGTATCCAGAATCAATGTTACCCGGGAAGTGACACAGCAGAGACACAGCCCCATCAGTCTCTGATGGAGCGTTGTCTTTGCCTGACCCAGCCAATCCTGGCACTGCTCTTATGCTGTTTAGTTAATAAGCACCATGAGAGGGAGCAGTGCTTGGATTGGCAGGGATGCTTGGGGCTCATCTTGTGTGGGACCAGCATGCTCACAATGGGAGCTGGCCGGCGTGGATAAGGCCGAGCTGAGGCTGCGCTGGCTGTGCTGTAAAAGTGGCAGCTTCGGGAGTATTCTAGCGTCGGAGCAGCGGCTGCAGGTCGAGATGGTGGCCTTAGACTACCAATCCAAGATGCTGGCGCTCAGTATCCTTTGACAATGTGTAGAGAGCAGATGGGAGGAAAGCAGTAGACATCGGGTGGGTGCTCGGGCTTGCCACCAGGAAATACTAGAGTTTCAAACAGGCCTACCTATATTGGGATGTGGTTATTTTCACTTAAGCAGCAGAAGTTAGCGCTGCCGATCATGTCTAGGAATATGAAGATGTAATGCCGAGGCTAAGGTGGAGTGCAAAATGTCAGCGACATTCTTCTTTTGGAGTGGCAGGGTTGTTTTGTTTCAAGCGGCGGGTATTGCTGGGTTGTCAGTCATCTGGTTGCCACATGTCTTTCAGGTGACCCCATAATGTAGATGTGCTCTGAACGGCTTGTGCTTGAATGGTGCCGCAGGGAGGCTAACGCTCTCGGCAAGGGAAGGTAGTTCTACAGGTATGTGCTGTTGTAAGTTTATTCTCCTGCCCTGCAGCAGGGGTTACCTTCATTCTAGCAGTGGGTTCTAGGGGTTATAGCCATGTTGTTGCTGCTATTATGCAGTGCCATAACATTGATGCTGCTGTTTGATATTTTGTCTACCTTGTAGGCATATATGGCAACTAGTTACATGTGATATGCTGCATAACAGTACATATCAAATAACTTAACCGGTGCTTCTTCTGGGATATCTTTTTGCTCCGTAGCAGTGCACGGTAGCTTGTTAATGTGACTACTGTTTATTTTTTTTTTTGTCCGGCTTATGTCTGTGCCTAAATGTAGTGCCACCGCAGGACCCTATCACGCTTGGGCCAGCTGATTCAGCTCTGTCTTGCTTAGTATGTTATTTGAACCACTGAATGTCATAGAGTGCAATGTCAATCCATCTAACAGACTCGTATGTCTACTGCTCAAATTAACTCCTACACACCCCACCACTTGCAGAATTTACCAACCACCACTGACACCAAATTATCTAGTGATCTGAACCAGGATCTGGGTATCCAAAGTGGGAGATTCACAAAGAAGTAGAATACCCTGGGCATGATGATCATTTTAGTGAGCGCTATTCGTGCCATTAGCGGGAGCTGCAATGTGCACCAGAAGGCCACACTACCTCTCAAAGAGCAAAGCATTCCATTTAGGTTACCCTCCCGACTGTCTACATCTTTGTGGTAAATTTTAGCCCGAGCTACTGGAACATCCTGGGTTCCCGCAGGATGTTTTGGTCCCGGATCGCCTACGGGACGTCTCCACAACCTTCATGCACTGGGAAGGTACATGGCTTCTCCCAATTTGTTCATAGGCCCATTGCCTCCCCCAGCAGATGCAGCATAGAGCCCCCCTAGGGTATACATGTTTCTCCGTCACCTAAAAATAAGAGCATGCCATTCACATACAGGGAGATGTTATGTTCCCTTTAGTGCAGCGGTATGCCCTGACCCCACCCATTCTTTTAAATAATGCCAGCAAAAGGCACAATGGGCAGTGCAAATAACAGGGAGCAGGGGGCATCCTTGTCTTGTGCCCGTGAAAATCTCGAAGGAGTAATCAGTCTTCACCCTCGTCTCTGCCCCATTATTTAGCAGTGTAATCCATTTATCCTATTCAGGCCCTAGGTTCATGCGTTGTATTGCAAGCTGCATATACCGCCACTGTAGGGTGTCAAAGGCTTTTCGCAGATCAACTGAGAGAACAACTGCATCAGGAAAGGTCTCTCTGGAGACGTCATCTAACACCCGGTGGAGGAGTCTAATATTTAGGGAGGTATTTCGGTGCGGGATAAAACCATTTTGGTCCATGTGAATCTGCTGGTGCAGGTGGGGCTGCAGACGACTTGCCAGAATCTTACTAAGTATCTTGTAATCAATAGTCAACATCGACAGAGGACGATAAGAGGAAGTCTCCTCAGGGTTTTTACGTGGCTTCCGTAAATATATCAGTAAAGCTTCTCGACAGGATAGGGGCAAGGTGCCCATCTCCCGCTTTATACAGGTCCACCAGGTGGGGCGCAAGGAGAGGGGCAAACGTCTGGTAGAACTCCGTGAGGAGACCATCCACTCCAGGAGTCTTTACGGCCACTCGTTCCTTGGTGGCCCCTCAAATTTTCTATACTTCAGTTGGTAGTCCGAGCTATTGTCAGATGTCGTCTGGGAGGCTGAGGAGGGCTACCTCCGCCAGAGTCTGAAAATGTCATTGTCCTCCGCTACATGGGATCCACTATACAAGGGTCAGTAGTGCTGTACGAACATATCATGAATGTCAGTCTGTGTGTTTTCGCATACCATAAGTTGCATGGAGTGCTCGCACCAAGCGAGCATGGTGCTCCGGGCTGACCAGCCATGCCAAAAGTCGCCCCGCCTCCCTCAGTCTGCGTCTTAGCTATAAATTCTCAATATGAGAAGAGGCCCAATCTCCGCACCGTTACAGCATGCTACCTCTGCGCCTCCAGGAGTTCCAGACTCTGGGAAGGGTTCAGCAGCACCATGGCCTCCAGATCCCGCAGCTTAGCCTCTAAGTGGGTCGAGCTCGGCTTCTGGAAATCTACGGACTCCTATCTGCGTGCAGAGGCAGTGACCCCGGATCACTATTTTAAACGCCTCCCAGATTGCGAATGCGGGTGCAGTAGACTGATGTGGAAGTAGTCCCCAATGGGGTCTCCCAGGGAGTCCCTGATGATTGGGTTGTAAAACAGTTCTGGGCAAAGCCTCCAGGTGGGGATCGGGGTCGATCTCCCCCAGTCTAAGCGCATCAGGAGTGGATTGTGTTTGGAGAACGTACGGGCTAAGTATTCTATTTTAGAAGCCATTCCCGCAAGGAGAGGCCAGTATCCTACCAAGTCTAACATGCAGATCATGCACTGGGGAATATAACGAGTACTCCTGCATTTGTAAGTATGTATGTCTCCAGAGGTCTAGGAGGTCCCAGTTGTCCATCCATATTCAGAAGTAGTTGGCCACCCTCTGGACTGAGGAGTGGAGAAGTCGAGGGGTAGACCTGTCAAGCGACACGTCTGCTACGCAGTTCGTCGCCACTCACTAGTCTGACCACAGATGGGGAGGCACTCAGCTGCTGCGCCAGAGATTCCGAGAATGTGGTCTGATTAACATCGGGGGCATATAGGCAGCCTAACTCGATGGGCTTCCCATCAAGTGTCCACCAAAGGAATACATATCTGCCTTCTTTATCTTTATGCTGAGACTTGCAACTAAACAGAACCCCTGTCTGGTGCTAGATGAGTGAATGGGAAAAAAACGGACGCAAAGACCTGTGCCCTCCACCTCCAAAATAAGTGAGAGAGTTCAGACCCCGCTTAGTGTGTCTCTTGGAGTAGTGCAATATTGACACCTCTACATTTCAGGTAGGAATATATCTGGTGGTGTTTGCAGGTGGAGTGCATACCTTTAACATTCCAGGTGAGAATAGTGTAGGACGGAACTTGAGAGGCCATTATGGGAATTATGTAGTTGGTGGGACTCTGCCAGCCAACCCACTGTGCCCAGGTCTATGGCCTGTGCCTGCGTGTGAGTGATCATTGGAGCGTACTAAACGTTTGTGGGTGACTACCTGATTTGTGTTGAATGTGGACATCGTATGCCTACTAAATATGAACAAACAATCCCCAACTCCCACCTACCCCCAAAACCCATCAAACCAGCAACCTGAATGCAACAATGTACCAATGGCAAAGGCACTCCGGGAAACTGAAATGAGGAGTGTCCAATCTATGTACAACCACATATGTGCAGGTTGCCTGTTGCTTGCCATCCCATCATAGAATGCAACATGCGTCCTCTGCCATGGGCTCCCAGAAACTGGTCCAGGTGGTCCACAGGCCGCCCCTCCCCCCCCCAGGTTGTCTCTGGTGATGACAAAGGGCACCAACAAGAGGGGAATCGGAGATCATCAGCCGTGCATGGGGCGGGTAGGCCCCTCTATGGCTGGGTCCAAGTAACTGCCAGCACAGGATGAGTCAGAGAGGCGACCCCTCCGCCCGGTGGTATATGGGCCGGGCTACTTAGATGGCTTGCAGCCTCCATGGGAGCCTCCATGTCAAGGTCAATCTGCCTCCTGGTCGGGAGGCCCCCCACTGAGCACATTACGGTATCTCTTATGCATCTGTGGGTGGTGAAGGGGGGCACCGTCTGCACCAGTACGGTGTCTATTGATCCAGTTCCACGCGTCCGCTCGTGTATTGAAGAAATGTGAATGGTCATCTGGCATGACCTTGAGGCAGGCAGGAAATAGCAGCATATACTGGAGGCCCAACTCATGGAGTGTGCGTTTTACTTCCAGATATGATGTCCTCCATCGGCTGGACCGCCAGCGTGTAGTCTGTAAAAATTATGATCTTGCTATTACCAACTCGCAGGGGGCAAGATGATTGGGCCGCATGCAGTAGAGTGTCTCTGTCCCTGTAGTTGAGTAGCCTGGCTACTACAGGTCAAGGTGGTGCTCTCAGAATTGGGGACCTAGCCGGCACACAGAGCGCCTTCTCCAGGACGATGAATTGAGAGAGGCCACAAGGAGCCACATCAGTGCGGAACCATTTCTCAAGATAGGTCACCATGTTGTTGCCCTCCACCCCTTCGGGGAGACCCACCACTCTAATGTTGTGTCTGCTGTGACCTTCTCTGCACACAGGCCCCTCATCATCCAATTGTGTCTCCTCCACGTAAGGTGGTGTGACGTCTGGGCCTGAGTGGGTGTTCCCACCCGGGTCCTTGGTCAATCTGGTGTGACCTATTCTGTGGCTGGACTATGGTTAAGGACAGCTGTGCACCCCGAATGAATGTCCCAGTGAGTGAGCTCAGCAGCCCGTGAGTCCAGAAGTATCCGGCGTCCCGGGGTGCGGTTGTGGATGAAAGTCACACAGGGAGGGATGTCAGCATATCCTGTTGGGGCCCAGTGAAACAGCCGGATGGCTTCCCCATTATTTTAATCCTCCCGGGCTGTGGGACTCTGCTACCGTGCTATATTCAATGTCCTCAGCTGCTGCGCCGGAGGTGCGGCGCAATGCGGTCTGGTCAGAGACCTGCTCTCCCCCCGCAGCTCCGCTGTCAAGTGCCACCGCTCCGGCACTGTGCACTGGGCGCTGTTGCTCAGATAGGTGTTCGAGGCCCTCCTCCACCCACAGGCTCCTGCCTGCGCCTCATCCCTGGTAGTCCAGTGGGAGAGCCTTGCTCTTCTGCTGGCCGCTGTTGTCTCTGTCTTTGCGCTGTTTTTCTGTCTTTTGTGCCCGTTCTCTGTCTTCCTTCTAGCCTCCTCACTCTATCTCTGTTGTGTCTTTCATTGTGCCAGTAATTGTACCTGTGTTCTCTCTGTCTTATTGTGCCAGTAATTGTACCCGTGTTCTCTCTGTTTAGCCCTTTTTCCTTCTCCGTGCCCGTTTTGCCCTCTGTGCCCATCCTGCCTCTGCTACCCCTGCGGCCCCTCCCCCCCCCCGATTCCTGCTTCCCGCCTCCCAGCTGCGCTTCCCTCCCCCCTCCCCTACTTAATGGCGGCCGCTGCGAGGGAGTGCGAGCAAGACCTCTGACCTCCTGGTCAGAGACCTGCTCTCCCCCCGCAGCTCCGCTGTCAGGTGCCACCGCTCCGGCACTGTGCTCTGGGCGCTGTTGCTCAGGTAGGTGTTCGAGGCCCTCCTCCACCCGCAGGCTCCTGCCTGCGCCTCATCCCTGGTGGTCCAGTGGGAGAGCCTTGCTCTTCTGCTGGCCGCTGTTGTCTCTGTCTGTCTTTGCACTGTTTTTCTGTCTTTTGTGCCCATTCTCTGTCTTCCTTCTAGCCTCCTCACTCTATCTCTGTTGTGTCTTTCATTGTGCCAGTAATTGTACCTGTGTTCTCTCTGTCTTATTGTGCCAGTAATTGTACCTGTGTTCTCTCTGTTTAGCCCTTATTCCTTCTCCGTGCCCGTTTTGCCCTCTGTGCCCTTCCCGCCGCTGCTGCCCCCACGGCCCCTCCCCCCCCTGCCGTTTCCCGCCTCCCTGCTGCGCTTCCCTCCCCCCGCCCCTACTTAATGGCGGCCACACACAGCGGGCACGCCAAAGGCAAGCCTGTCTGCGCCCGTCCGCGACCCGACCCTGGATCTACGACCGCCCACCGCTACAAATCCGCTGATCTCGTCGCACTCAACCCCGGAAGAAACGACAGCTGCCAGCTAACGTCGCCGAACACCACCCACGGCCAGTTCTCCTGCCGACAATTCTTCACCATCAGCAGCCCCCCCACGACCGCTGAACCCACGCCGGACGCCCGTACCACCGAAGCCCTGACGTGCATCTTCCTCAACGTGCGCTCCTTACACAGACACGCCGTAGAGATCTGGGACCTGCTCGACACCCTCTCGCCAGACGTCGCCTTCTTCACGGAAACATGGACCTACACCACCTCCGCCCCCGACATCGCCACCGCCATCCCCGACGGATACAAGATTCAGAGAAAGGACCGCCCGCACCGCCCAGGAGGAGGACTCGCCATCACACACAAGAGCTCCCTCCGACTCTCCACCTTCAGCACGAGCGACCCCCTCTCCAACACAGAACAGCTCCACTTCCAGATCCAGACCAGCCCCAGAACCACGCTGCGCGGGACCCTCGCCTACAGACCCCCTGGGCCTCGCGCCTCTTCCGTCACCACCGTTGCCGACCTTGTCGCACCCCAAGCCATCGCCTCCATGGACTACATTCTCATCGGAGACCTGAACTTCCACCTCGACAACCGCAGCGACCCCGACTCCACCACCCTCCTGGACAACCTAGCCAACCTCGGACTAAAGCAGCTCGTCACCACCACCACCCACAGAGCCGGACACATCCTCGACCCCATCTTCGCAGGAGGGACAAACATCCACTTCAGGCACACCACGCAGCCCCTCTGGACAGACAACCACTGTGTACACTTCACCTTTAACACCACCACCGGACCCAAACCCGACCCGCGCCCACCACGAAGGATCTGGAGTAAGGTCACAGAGGAACACCTCAACACCACCCTCCTCCACGACACCCCCTCCGCCACGACCGACGCCAACTCTGAAGCCAAAGAACTACACCGCTGGATCACTAGCTGCGCAGACAAGCTCGCACCCCGACACACAACGCCCCCTGAAGGCCGCCTGATTCACCACCGACCTCCATGAAGCCAGGCACTCCTGCAGACGCCTCGAGAAACTCTGGAGGAGCAGGAAAACCACCGAAGACCAGAACACCAACAGGAACGCCATGACGGAATTAGAGCCACCAAGCGGACCTTTATCAAGAACAAAATCCACACCAACGCCAGTAACGCAAAAGAACTCTTCAACGTCATACAGCAGTTCACCAAACCCCCCAGCGAAGCCACATACGTCACACCACCCCAGGACCTCTGCAACAAACTCAGCTCCTACATCCACCTGAAAATCAAGGCCCTCTACGACAACTTCAGCGAACAGACTCCAGACACCACCCCCCTCTCCACCACCGACAACCAGCCCACCATCACCACCTGGAATCCGGCTACCACCGAAGGCACCGCCACGACTATGAAGAACACCCACTCAGGAGCCCCCACGGACCCCTGCCCGCCACACATCTACCACAGAGCTGCCGCCGCCATAGCACCCGAACTATGCCGGACCATCAACGCCTCCTTCGAATCCGGCATCTTCCCCGAAGACTGAAAGCAGGCAGAGGTCAAGCCCCTCCTCAAGAAATCCTCGGCTGACCCGACGGACCTGAAAAACTACCGGCCCATCTCTCTCCTTCCCTTCGCTGCCAAAGTCACTGAGAGATTCGTCAACGCCCAGCTGACCACCTTCATCGAAGAGAACGCCATCCTCGACTCCTCCCAGTCCGGATTCCGTAGCAACCACAGCACCGAGACCGCCCTCCTCGCCGCCACCGATGACATCCGCATGCTACTGGACCAGGGCCACACTGCGGCCCTCATCCTGCTAGACCTCTCCGCAGCCTTCGACACCGTCTCCCACCGCACTCTCGCAGCTAGACTCCACGACGCCGGCATACGAGGAACCACGCTCGACTGGATCCGCTCCTTTCTCACCGGCAGAACCCAAAGGATCAGACTCCCACCCTTCCTCTCTGAACCCACAGAGATCAACTGTGGAGTACCCCAAGGATCCTCGCTCAGCCCCACCCTCTTCAACATCTACATGGCCCCCCTCGCCGCCATCGTTAGACAGCATGGGCTCAGCATAGTATCCTACGCCGATGACACCCAGCTCATCATCTCCCTCACGAATAACCCCGAAGACACCAGACTCAGCTTCCAGGAAGGAATGAAAGACGTCGCAGCCTGGATGAACAACAGCTGCCTTAAGCTCAACTCGGAGAAGAGAGTGGTCCTCGTCCTTGGACCCTCCTCCACCGCCTGGGACAACACCTGGTGGCCTTCCGCCCTCGAAAACCCACCCACTCCATCAGACCACGCCCGAAACCTTGGCATCATCCTTGACTCCTCCCTCACCATGACCCGCCATATCAACGCCGTCGCCTCCACCTGTTTCAACTCCCTCCGCATTCTCTGCAAGACCTTCCAGTGGATCCCCCCGAATGCAGAAAGACTGTCACCCACGCACTCATAACCAGCAGACTGGACTACAGTAACGCCCTCTACGCCGGAATCAACAAAGCCCTGCTGCACAAGCTCCAAACCATCCAGAACACCGCAGCCAGACTCGTCCTCGGAACCCCACGACACGAGCACATGACCCAGCACCTACGAGATCTCCACTGGCTCCCCATCGAGAAGAGAGTAACCTTCAAGCTACTCACCCACGCCTACAAATCCCTCCACAACATTGGACCCAAATACCTCAACGAAAGAGTCTCCTTCCACTTACCCAAAAGGAACCTCCGCTCCGCCGACCTCGCCCTGGCAGAGCTCCCACGCATTCGCAGAACCAGAGCAGGCGGAAGAGCCTTCTCCTACGTCGCAGCAAAGACCTGGAACGAGCTCCCAGTCAACATCAGATGCTTCCCCATGGTGCACACCTTCAGGAAGAGCCTCAAGACCTGGCTCTTCGACTGATCCAAAACTGCACTCCCCCCCTCCCCCCCCCCCTACGCCTTGAGACCCTCACGGGTGAGTAGCGCGCTTTCTAAACCCCTGATTGATTGATTGATTGATTGAGATGGACTCCCCCTGAGCCCCTCACCTGCCACCGCAAACAGTACCTGGAAGAACCTCCATGGGTCGGTATGCATCTGCCGGCGCAGACACACCGATCAGCCTACACTTCAGGCCCTGATAGCTGAGGAGGGATCGATGTGCAGACCCCTACCGGGCCCAGCAACTCGACAAGTGCTGTAATATGCAAATTAATAGAAAAATAAAATAGTACAAACTCCTTAAGGAAAAACGGAATAAGAGAAAACCCATTTAGTTGCAAAGTAAATCAGAGACCCACAGTTTGGTTGGAAATATTAGAAAAGAAGCCCAAAAAAGATTTTTAAAAATGCAATAATTTACTTAAAAAATAAAATTATTTTTTAAAGATAAACTAATGTTCACTTGCTCGAAATCATTGTTCCTACATCCATTGTACCCTCATGTGATGCTGCTCTGCTTTACCGCATTGTGTGTCCCCCTTCGTAGCCCTTATATTCATGTTTATCGTATTACTCTCCTTGATTCTCTTGTTTGGGAAACAAGCGAATATTCCTGTTGTGTATTCCTACTTGATGTCGATACTGGATCTATGCTCTTCTTTTCCGCATTGTGTACCCCCTTCGTAGTCTGCTACATTCCCGTTTATTGTACTACTCTCCTTGATTCATTTGCATGGGAATTTTGCGATTATTTGTCTGGGATTTATGCGAGTATTCCTGTTGTGTAATCTGTCATGTTGTCTATATTGGATTTATGTCCTTCCTTCCTTCCTTTGTAAAGCGCTCTGATATCCTTCGGGATCTTGTTCGTGCTATATAAAACTTTATAAATAAAATAAATAAATATTGACTTTATAGAGAACCCAGATTACGGATCACAGTTTTAATATTAAAGTGACAAGTTGTGAGGAGACCATGTTGGGGGGCAGGATAGGGAAATGACAAAAAGGAGAAATGGGGGTCTGGAATTGGTCCAAACAAAAATGAGTAAAATCAGCAGCATGGGAGAGGGAAAATAAACTCATTCTCAGGCCCGTAACCGTATTGCCGTGAGGGGAACGGCCATCGCAGGCACCAAGGCAGCGGAGCAGACTACAAGTCCCAGACCGCCAAAACTGCCCACTGCCCACGACGTCATCCTGCGCCCGGAGGCGCATAAGTGCAGCCGCGGGCTCCCACAGCGCGGGAGGCCCGTAACCGTATTGCCGTGAGGGGAACGGCCATCGCAGGCACCAAGGCAGCGGAGCAGACTACAAGTCCCAGACCACCAGAACTGCCCACCGCCCACGACGTCATCCTGCGCCCGGATGCGCATAAGTGCAGCCGCGGGCTCCCGCAGCGCGGGAGGCCCGTAACCGTATTGCCGTGAGGGGAACGGCCATCGCAGGCACCAAGGCAGCGGAGCAGACTACAAGTCCCAGACCACCAGAACTGCCCACCGCGTCATCCTGCACCCGGAGGCGCATAAGTGCAGCCGCGGGCTCCCGCAGCGCGGGAGGCCCGTAACCGTATTGCCGTGAGGGGAACGGCCATCGCAGGCACCAAGGCAGCGGAGCAGACTACAAGTCCCAGACCACCAGAACTGCCCACCGCCCACGACGTCATCCTGCGCCCGGAGGCGCATAAGTGCAGCCGCGGGCTCGCGGGCGAAGCCCGGGCCAAGGGCGGGCCTGTCTGGGCCCGTCAGCGACGGAAAGATGCGGGCGGGGCCCGGTTTCTTGGCTCCTGGATTGTGGATCCTGGTTATTCACTTGCACGCACCACTGGTTAGCCCCTTTGCACAAGTAAGCGTATTTCTTTTATTGTATGAAATTTTATCCAATTGATATGGCGGCAAACTTGAAATCACAGGGGGGAAAGGCGGCCACACCAAAATCTCTGCCCAACTCCACACTTGACTGTTTTTTGTTTCGGGCTGCTAA
Source organism: Calotriton arnoldi (assembly GCA_963921515.1). NCBI lineage: Eukaryota > Metazoa > Chordata > Amphibia > Caudata > Salamandridae > Calotriton > Calotriton arnoldi. The sequence continues at coordinate 1,666,071 of CAWUFW010002634.1, forward strand.
AGCCATTGACAACGAGATCCAGGTGGCAGAACGATGGTTATCTGTGGGAGGAGGCCTGGCTGGTCCTATTACTGACCCACCTGTTGTGGCTAATGCGGAGGCTGCCCAAATGAATAACACTGGTCGAGGTAATCATGTATTTACGAGAAGCTCAGAGGTTCTATCTCCAGCCCAACAACCTTGTTTACCACCCCCAACTTCACCAGCACATGATATGCTAGGTAAAAGGAAAAGAAAGATAAAACATTTGTAGCCCACACGGTGTACGGGGACTAGATCAAGGAAACAACTCCAGGCCCAAATCCTAGAAGTCTCTGTTAATTCTTTACAAGGATCACCCACCAGATTATCCACCAGAGACTGCTCCAATTCATCACTGCCTCTTAATACAGAGGCAATCTCCCCGCAACTCCTTGTGGCATTAACATCCGCCCTAGAAGACATTTTCACTAAGAATTTTTTCCCAATTTTAGCTAGACTTGAGAAATTGGAGTCAACAGTGGAACTAATGCATTCCTCGGTTATTGATCTAGCAGTAGAGGCTGGGGAAAAAAGGAAAGCGCTGGCTGGGGGCCTGTGTGAGTGGGGGGCATAAACCATGTTGAGGGGTCCTCGGTTTCACATGATGAGGTATCAAATAGTCCTGTGAGCAATGGTACCCATAGAAATGTTAGGAGTGCAGTAGCACAAAAGAACCAAGGGCTCTCCTGCACTAGACACCAGGGTGAAATACGCATACCCCCCAGTAAAACCAAGCCCAGTCCTCCACCTACAACTATCACTGGGAACAGTGTAGGTATTCACCGACAAACACCTTCATTACTGCCCCACAAAAATGGATTAGTTAGCCGAGATGATAAAGTGATTCTCCACCTCCCACCCGAGTGTTGTCCCTACATGGCTATTCTTACTAATGTTCCCACCCTACAGGAAAATCAAACTGAATCACAAGCCCAGCTTAAGAACAAAGTCTGTTATTGGCCCTCACAGAACACGGAGTTTTTAAATGCAAATTACTATGATATCCTTTTTGTAAGGCGGGTCAGCTGGGTTGGCCCGCTATGCAAGTCTCTTCCTGGTGACTGTATTGTTATTAACTGCAGATCTCCTACTCTAGTCAGTCGGCTGCTTTGGTCGGGGGCATGATCTTACAAATCAAGGGTTGGGTTCAGAGATTGAAATTTTACCACTTGGGTTCTTTTACAGGCATCTCGAATGCAGAGAGAGGAAAATCCAGGCCATTATACCGCCTAGTAGGATGCCTTCTGTGCACCAGGATACCCCCCTTCTGGAAATAAGAAATAGATACCAACCCCTGAGTGGTCTAGACTCTCAGGACTGACTACCTACAGCAACTTTATTTTCATTAGTTACCCCTGGGGAATCATCTGCCACGTGGTCTGGCGATACACCTATGTCTCATACTATCAGCGCCTCTGCCCCAAGTAACCTAGTACCCAAGAATCGTCATCACCATCTCCAACTAGAGACCCAGGGAGTAAATAACATTACTGGACACACACAGGAACCCATTCTAGAATTCCAGGATTTGAAAATTCTATCCTGGAATGTAGCAGGTATTAAGCCCAAGTTAATTGACCCCGATTGGTGCAAGCTAGTGGATGATTTCCACCTATGCCTATTGCAGGAAACCTGGGCTGTAGGATGTGTCCATAGGGTAGGCTATACTACATACAGCATTGAAGCCAAGCAAGCAACCGCCGGCCGCCCAGTTGGTGGCCTCATAATCTGGGTCAAAAACACACTGGCTTGGAAAATTAAAGTCCTACACCTTGGTTCAGAGGAAATTCTTGGGCTGGAATTATCCTCTGGCAAAGGGAACATGCAAATTAGACTATTTAATATCTATAATCGCTTTGACAGCCCTCATAGGTTATCTTGCACAATTACTACGCTAACTAATTATCTAGACTCAGCTACGGGGAATCACCGACTTATAATCGCAGGTGACTTTAACACAACCTTCGAACCTGTTGATTATCTACAGGACCTTATTTTAGATGGAGATATAGCCAGGGGGATTGCGAAACTTCAGATACCTCCAATTAAGAAATGTACCAGGGTGGGGCAACAGGTTTTATCACTCACTATTACATTTGGGGACCGTGCCTACAATGGTCGGACTGATTCAGATAGAGAAGCCTGCCACACGTTTAAGAGGGGGACATCTAAGAGTAGGATTGATTATATCCTTGTTGATCTTGAACTCTGGTCTAGCGTTAAAGATATGGTTGTATTAACCAGGGAAGATAGTGACCATAATGCCTTGGCTCTTACGTTGTCCTATATAGCCCTACTGTATGGTCATATTTGGCCTGAGAGTGCTCCGGTAATTACCAGCAATAATAATAAAAGAGTCAAATGGCCTATGATATTGGCTGATCCAACTGTTCTTCCCAAAATATACTCAGAGGTTGAGTTGACCCTTACTAATTTAAGCAAGCACACTATTGGGTTAGATGATATTATGGCCACTTGTCTGCAACTAACCACTACTATTAGACCATTTTTTTTATAAACAATGTAATCGACCCAAGCGGAGAACAGCCCCCTGGTTTAACAAGGCTTGTAAAAAAGCCAAGGATGCCCTAACTGTGGCGGTAAAGTCAAAATCTCCCACAGTTATAAAAAAGAGCAGGAAGCAGTACAAATCAGCCCAAACTAAGGCAAAAGGGGACTGGGAGGCGGAAAACTGGTGTTTGCTTCTAGAAGCCTCAAAGCAAAAGAATAGTCAACTCTTTTGGCATTTGCTGTCAAAAGGGTCTCCAAACACGGAAATAGAGTCTGATTTCCACATACAGCCACATGTGTGGGAAGAATACTTTTGGCAGCTATACGCAGGACAGGGAGTTTTACATGACCCAGGCCTACTAATGATCCCTTTTGATCCAGAACTAACCGAGGAGACTATCATCACACTAGATGAAACTATACTAGCTATTAACTCGTTGCAGAATGGGAAAGCCCCGCGCCTCGACAAGCTTCCGGGTGACATGTTTAAGGCTGAACCCACAATCTGGGGACCATTGCTCCAAGTAGTTTTTAATACCATCTTGTCTGGCGGTGAAATCCCGGCGACCTGGAGGGGCGCCGAGATTATCCCAATTCACAAAAAGGGAGATAAAGGGTCCCCCGGAAACTACAGGCCCATCAGTCTTATAGATGTCTCCCAAAAAAATTTCTGTAAAATAATTTTAACTAGAATCCAAAATTGGGTTGAGCAAAATAACGTCTTGTCAAACTTGCAGGCAGGATTTAGGGCGTCCACAAGTACAACTGACCAAGTTTTTAGATTCCTTTTGCTGATCTGGAAGGAAGTGATTATTAGAGGGGGCCACTTGTATGTTGTATTTGTTGACTTAAAAACGGCCTTCGATGCCATAGACCGTACCCAACTTTGGCTAGCCCTTAGTGAATTAAGACTTCCATCTTATATACTCAAAATTTTGATCCGGTTACACCATGACACATACGCTAAAGCCAGGTGGAACTCTGATGGTAGCCTTACAAATGCCATATCGGTCCGGAAAGGTGTTCGCCAAGGTTGCGTTCTTGCCCCGACATTATTTACCCTTTACATTAATAGTCTAATAGGAGAGTTGTGTAATTGTGGTGGTGACCCGCCGAAATTGGCAGGCAGTGTAGTGCCTTGTCTGCTTTTTGCGGATGACACACTACTCATTGCTAGAACACCTAGAGGGATTCAAAACCTTCTGAATAAATTTGATAAAGCCTGCAAAGAGAGGGGTCTAGAAATAAACTGCTCTAAAACTAAATATATGACTTTTAATCCATACAAATCGCATAAGGGTAAACTCATGCTGGGCACGCAAACTCTGGAGCAGGTCAAGTCTTTCGATTATCTGGGCGTACGTATCAGCGATAGGCTGGTATGGGCACCTCAAGTAGAAAAATAGCACACTGGCCCTTCAGCACGTAGATTGTGCTATAGTACGAAGGGCTAGGGCGTCTCCCTACCGGCCTATCTCGCCCATTTTAGAACTTCACAGGGCTAAAGGCCTAGGAGCAGCTCTTTATGGGGCCGAGTTATGGGGGTTGGAAAATCTTTCGGACCTAACTCTCGCCGAAAACAAATTTATTAGAACTATCCTGGCCTTGCCTGTGAATACCCCCTTATGCCGTTAAGACTTGATCTTGGCTTAAAATCTATAGACCATTTCGCTATCCTCGGGGCTCTTCTGTTTTGGGTTAGGGTATAGACTAGTGACACACAGGTCCCGGTCAAAGAGGCCTTGGGTGAGCTGATCACTTTGCACAAACAAACAGGTCGTATTAAGTGGTTCAATAAGATTAAGCAGTGGTTTTTAAAATTAGGTTTGGGTTGTATCTGGGAGGAGCCAGGGCCCATTATAAAATCAATGGTTCCCCTTCTTAAAAAAAGATTTTGGGAGTATATGAACTTACAATGTTTAGAGCATATTGCACATGGCACTTTAACTACGAGTTTTTTAAAATTTTAAAGGAGGTTTTGGGTTTTGAAACATTTCTGGACGATATCGAACCCCCCCAGGCAAGAACCCTATATCTTCAGTTTAGATACTGTGCTCTTCCTATAAACGCAAGAAGAAGTACCTGGGAAAATGTGTCTGTCACGCCACTGTGCCCTGCATGTCACACTTCTCCTGAGACCCTTGATCATTTTCTTTTCTGTTGTCCCTCCTTTGCTGACCTCAGGAAAATTTGGATTATCCCAGTTTGTCGTCTATTATCTTTTAATCGTCCCACACGTATCTTTAGGACAGACACTACCAGGTGGCTTGTGTTTGCTATCTCAAGATTTTTGCTTTTCGCCTGGTGGAAGAGGACAAAAATGATTTAAACTGCCTCTGAGACTTGGATCTGTTAACATATCTTAATTGGCTCCAGGGTATGAACTTATGTATTTTATATCTACATTCGAATATGCGAATGTCTGTTTTATTATATGAATATCTTTTATGTATAATGAATTGTAATTTTAATTGTTTTATGAACTGTTTTATGATGTGAATGGTCATATTTTTGATCGAATAAAGAATACATACACATACATACAACTCATTTTAAAAATGGAGGACAAGAGTCTGTCTCCCTCTGCCCCAAAAAAATCACTAGAAAGTGGGGCTAACCTCCAGATGAAGCAAATTGTTTTGTTTATAAAAAGTGAAATAGCTTTTATAGCTCAAAATGTAAAGTACAATTTAAAAAATAGCCATTCCATTAATTGGTTTCTACCAAATGATAAATGCCATTGGTCTTGAAAATTTCAGTTAAATAGTTCAGGTGAAATGGTTTTTCAGAATTGGTGTTCTCATCATCAACATAGTTCAATGAACCAATAAAACATACAAGCCATAAACATCAGCATTCACAAACATTATAGCCATACAGATAAAAACGTTAAAAAGAGAAATACAGTTGTTAAACAGACTATCATAGAATATTAAACTATTCACATAAGGTGCTTGTGCACCCACAGTGCCATCAGTACATTATTAAATGCTTTTTAGTGGGAATCACAATTCTTATCACTTCAACAATAGGTTTTCGATTAATTTTTCCATGTAATCAAAATACTCAAAAGTTCACACCTACAGTCTCTGGGTGGCAAGTGCGTATGCCAGAAGAGTATGTGAAACAAGCAGCCATAACAATTTAGCTTGTATCATCATATGTAAATGGCGTTAGCATTATAACATTGTGGTACCAGAAGACATTGAATGGTGCACCAGCCAGAATTACAGAAAAGAAACCGGTCACATTAACTTGCGTCATCCTAGTCGCAACCAATGAGAACCCTTTTGCCAGAAAAGGAGACATAGTCGCAAAGGAGAAACTGATAAAAATGGCAATGGCTGTAACAGCCTCAATCTTGGGTGACTACACCGTCCTCAACACAGAAAGACTCAACATGATGAAATCCCCTGAGATGCAACATGAGCTGAATAGCATGTGGAACAAAATAATAGAAATAATCCTTTTCGACGTAGGTGTAGTAAGATTAATCAAATACAGCTTACAGAACAACTTAAACAGGCTTTCTCAAGCGATGACAACAGACAAGCTCCAGAGAGGAGCTATCTTTGGCAAAGTGCAAGTGTTATGAAAAGCACTTGCAGCAAATTTAAGAGGTTACTGTTGAACATTACCCAAACACGCCATACCTCTGACATGAGCTTCATCATTGCTATGCTTTGTATGTAAAATAAAGCCCTCCTTGGAAACAGTAAGGCTACTGTAGTGCAATGAAAGTTCCATGATTCAGCCAACCAGAATGTACATGCATGCGATACGCTAACGACCAGCATCAAGCACTGTCATGGCTGGACATACGCACTATAGCATGAGTTAGGTAGAGTGGAGGGAGTATTTGACACCTGTTGTGTATCAAAAAACCTTCCTTTTTAGATCTGTTCCAATATAACAACCGTCTTGGTTTTTTTTTGGTCATATTTAGACCTGGCCTAGAGACAGGTTCAGCTGTATGTATCGCCAACCTAATGTCTGTTCAATAGGTCTTGCCTTTTTGACATGTTGGCTTTGCCAATGCTTTTTATCGATGCTGCACAATACAGCAAAGGCAAAAAAAAGAGGCTCGTCAGAGCACCCCAACGCCTGTGCTCCACCACATATGATCCCAAGCGCCCACAGTAAGTCTTTCTTCTTCTAAATTCAGAGAGGTTGAGTTTCCCCTATGGCTTCTCCTACTGCTGCACAGCTTGACCACATGAGGGGTGGAGGTTGCAGGTGGTGCTGTGAGAGAGGGCAAACCCTCCCTGGGGGCACTCTGTCTGGTGGACAGTTAAGTTTTTAACAAGCTTTAATGTTTTATGACATATGAATGTCCATTACCAACAGGAATGTTATGCCCTTTCACCACTGTAGCTATCCAGAATTGATTGCAAGAATAAAGGCTCAAAATAAGAAAGTAAAACTTGATTTTTTAATACCTTTTACATAGTTCCAGGTAGGCCCATTATCTTGTGTGACACCTTCAACTCTCTTCAGACAGCACGGTGCTGCATTCTGGGACTTGTAGTTTATTTTTAATACTGTAAGTAGGGGCTAAAATTCCCTAAGTGCACAGGGTTGCTGGCGAAAAAGCTAAGAGTGCCTGTAGGAGTCGTGCTTGATTAAAAACACTGGGATGCTATGTTTTCCTTGTAAACCCTGTTCATCTTTAAGTGCACTAATCAATTCATGCATGCAGTCAATTGTTGACAATGCTATTTGTTTTGCGTTTGTACAGTGTATTAAAAAAATGTTTTACCAAGCTTCACTAATAGGCAAGGCTAATATAGCCTGAGCACCAGCAGTGCAAGCTTTTCTAACGCATTGCAAGTGTTCGGGAGTAGAAGTGTATGTGTGTGAGCGACAGCGTGTGTGTATGTGTGAGAGCACTTGTGAAAGAGAACGTGAGAGTGTGTGTGTGTGTCTGTCTGTCTGTCTGTCTGCTGTGTCGACCGGATCAGTCCTCATTGCGTGAGTAAACCCTGACAGAACCAGACAAACGCTATCTTTGTGAGGGCCAGTGCGTTAGGAGGACCGGTCCCAGTGGTGTGTTTTGGTACTTTCGAGCAAGTGTATCAAAAAAACTAAAAGTGCAGTTATATTTGCCTCCGGCCACTTTATAACCTATCCTACAATTAAAGCACGCTTAGAGTTAGATTAGTAAATATGCCCTTCATTACGGTCAATGGCTGGTCCTCATAATGATAGGTATGTTATGTTGTGTGTGTGTCTGTGCACTTTCGGCCCTGGCAAACCGGTAGAATTTGTTGGTTTATGGACAATGGCATATGGATGTGGTTGTTACCCATGGCAAAATTCAGGCTCTGGCATATGGTTGCACCTCTGGTAAAATACTTCTGCTGACTTACCGGAAGTAAGTGATGGCATAAGAGAAAGTGCCCATGGTATGGTAAAACTATGGCAAATTGTTGACCCTTGCATGTCTGATCTAATTTTTGACACTTGGGGGCACTGATGGTGTATGTGGGGGACCCATAGCAACATTCCGGAGATGGCATATTCAGTGTGTTTTGCCTAGGGTTGGCATCCACGGCACATGTGGGCAGTGATGACAAAATACAGGCCTTGGCATGCTGGATGTATTTCTTTACCTATGGGGGGCGCCGATGGCGAAATTCTCGCCCTTGCATAGTCGAGGTATTTACTGACATATAGAATTAATCCATGACAAAATCTGGAAAAAATAAGGCAGCTTCTGCAGTGGATCAGCCATCCTTGGCTAATCATGATAGCACTGCCTTTGAGAGCCTATGCTTTTTAGGAAATGTATGTGGGAATTGTGTTTAAAAATCAACCATTTTACCCCATTAAGAGACAGAGTGCACCAGCAAAGTAAACACAGAGAACGAGGCACTAGAGGGAAAAATTAAATGTAATTTTTACATAGAGTATCATCTGAGTTAATTAAATTGATTTCTGAAAAGGATGATAAATAATCGTGCACTGGAACACATAGAAGCTTGATTTCCTGTGGTATTCAGTCAACTCTCTTTAAAAACCAGGATATATGCTGCATTTAGTGTAATCTGCCGGGACAGACCTGAAAAACCGGCACCGTACCAGCAAATCCATGACTGAAGGTCACCCTAACTGCCCCAAGTCAGGTCCAAATTGCACAGAAAGGACAGAAATGGGTCAAGCGGTTGGTCAAAGGGATAGATTTATGTAAATATGTCTTCTTGTTTTGTGAAACATATTCTGCACAAAGGTGTTACCCAATGCCCCATCCGTTTCTCATTTTCATCCTCACAGCAGGGCCGGACAGGCCTTTTAGTCCACCGGGCATTTCCACGGTGGGTGGGAGCCCTTGAAGGCCGGGTTTGAAAGCCCAGGGTTGCTCCTGGTGCCTCTGTCAGTTTCTCCAGCTCCCCTAGGTGTATTGCTGCAGGCAGGCGAGGGGGGAGATTTCAAAAGAGAGAGAAAGATAGGAAGGTAGAGAGAAATCGATCAAAGAGTGAGAAGAGAGAGAATAGATGGATGGAAAGAGAGACGAAGAGAGTAGGGCTGGTTGGAGCATTTTTGCCTCAGTCCGGTTCTGCCTCACACACCCATCAATGTTGCTGGTCAGGCACACTTCTGACATTGGGGTTTATTTTTACATATTTTTCGACATTCTTTCCCTGACGCATCTATGTACCACACACCCCGTGTCCCACTAGACCCTGAGATGGACACGTTCTCCTATATATGTCTATGTCCGTCTCCTGTATATGTCTATGTCCCTACAGCATGCCGTCGTGGTACGTGTAGGGTCAGGATGGGAGTAGTTGTCGGGTTTAGCGGTCCTTACTTTTTCCATATCTGCCAGTAGTTTCCAACCACCAGGGCTCGAGTCGGGGGTACACGAGGTGGACAGCGTCCACCCACTATTTTCACAGGGTGAACGCCGTCCACCCTGCCAAGAAGTTGGGCCCCACTGAATAATGTGCTGAACTCGTTCCGGTGTAATTTCCAAACACCGGGACACTTTCAGCAGCGCCTGCAGGTTGTTGTCTGCTATCGATCCACAACAACGTGCAGGCAGGGACGGGGCTTTCTTATTTTAAACTCCTGCTGGGCCCATAAAAAAGGGCGAATTTGAGGGGTCATCAGGCCTCCTTTTGTTCGAGTCTCCTGGCTGGGAGCAGTCGGGAGCCTCACACCTAGAAGCAAATGCAGCAGAGGGGAAACAAAGTTTAGCACTTCATACATACTTAAGAGAGGCAGCTTTTCATACATACTTAAGAGAGGCAGCTTTTTACATATAAAGTCGTGGCTTGTGATGCCACTTCCTATGACGTCAATTCCTGTGATGCCACATGTAATGTCATGTGCTGTGATGTCACTTGCATACTGCCTAACTAGGTTAGTCCCCTCACTTCTTTTTTAGGTCTCGCCTAGCGATGCAGCGCAAAGCGCTGCTCGCTATGCGAGATCTATTGTTGCCGACTTTTGGTCCGATGCGGGACAGGAGATGTGCACGCGCATGGTGCGAGCAGGAGTTGTAATAACGCCGCAAGCCGTACGCGTGCACATCAACTGTCTGTGCCAAAGCTTAACAGACAGGAGATGTGCACGCGTACGGCTCGCGGCGTTATCACAACTCCTGCTCGCACCATACGCGTGCACATCTCCTGTCCAGGCCGCGCCCTCCCGGTGTGTCAGGCGTCTTGGCACACACCGGCCGGCTCTGGAGTGCTCGAGTCGGGCGCTGTTCCGGTCTGAGGAGCGCCCACCCCCTGCTCGAAGTGAGGGGACCTCTCTCGGTGCTCCCCGGGGCGAGCGCCTGCCAGCTGCTTGAGGCCCGGACAGACACAAGTGATGGAGCTAAACTGGGCAGCCTTCTGAGACCCTCACACAGGGACGTTGCTATCAGCAGCCAGTGGTGCCATGGCATTGCCCCAAGGGTGTGTCGGGCCCACTTGACCCCAGTTAATTTATGCTTTTACTACTACTAAACCAGGGGTGGAGGCCCGCTTTACTTGCTTGCGTTAGCACTGCCTGTCACTCCTTTCGGGCCCCTCGACGACACCCTGTCCCTGCCACTGTCCGTCACTCCTTTCTTCCCCTTGAGGACATCTCCGTTACTGGCACTGTCCGTCCCTGGCACTGCCTGTCACTCCTTTCGTACCCTCGAGGACACCCTGACACTGTCCGTCACTCCTTTCTTCCCCTCGAGGATATCTCCGTTACTGGCACTGTCCGTCCCAGGCACTGCCTGTCACTCCTTTCGTCCCCTTGAGGACACCCTATCCCTGACACTGTTCGTCACTCCTTTCTTCCCCTCGATGTCACTCCCGTCCCTGGCACTGTCCGTCACTCCCTTCTTCCTCCTCGAGGACACCCCGTCCCTGGCACTGTGCGTCACTCCTTTCGTCCCCTCCATGTCACTCCCGCCCCGGGCACTGTCCGTCACTCCTTTCTTTACCCGGAGATCATTCCATCCCTGCTAGTCTAACACACTTGCTCCTGTCGGTTCCTTTTGCAGATTCCTGCCGGGGTCTCTCATACACCACAGAGGCTGTCAGCCCCGCCGGTAAGTGTCTCATTTGGGGGGAGGGAGACGGGAGTGAAATAGAGAGAAAGAAACAAACAGAGAGGGGGAGAGACGAAGGGTGAAGACGAGGTTCGAGTGTGCTACTGCACAGGGATCTCAGTGAGTGAGTGTTCTCGGCTGAGCAGTGCTGCTGTGAGGGAGCTGCAGGAAGACCTCATGTGCTCACCCACCCCCTGCTCAAAGTGAGGGGACCTCTCCTCCGGTGCTCCCCGGGGCGGAGCGCCTTCCAGCTGCTTGAGGCCCGGACAGACACAAGTGATGGAGCTAAACTGGGCAGCCTTCTGAGACCCTCCAGCGCCAGATTTCTGTTTTATATACGGCTCTGGTACATCACAATTTACTAAAAGCTTTGCCCCTACATGCAGTGTGCAACAAACCACGTGCACGCCGTTTACACCAAACAGTCCGTCTATCGGGCACTACGCTATGCAGCGCGCCTGCATAAGAGGCAGCAAAGCACACCTGAGCAACGGGTCCTGCTAAGTGCCAACACTGTACTAATATGCAATAGATAATGCGCGGGCTTTAGCTTTATCATTTTTTCTGCTAAAGCTTCTTTAATTTATTACAAGGCGTGTGAGAGGGCTTCTTTGTTCTTCCCTGTTTGGTGTCTGATATCACTTTGTTGATACTCACAACACCACTGATCATTATGCAGCATGCACCTGCAACCACCGGTTCAAATTAAGCACACGGTGGAATGGAATGCCGGAGCGGAGCAGGCTTAATCCCTACTACCCCTTTTCTGCCACCACGCTTCTACAGAATATTAACAAGCATTTGCAATGCAATAGGTCTCGCAGTTACGCAAGTTTGAGCTGTTGGCATTGTAAATGACAATGTATTTTATTTATGTTTTAAAAACCAAAACCAAAATAAAAGGCATAGCCATTTACAATGCCAACAGCTCAAACTTGCGTAACTGCGAGACCTATTGCATTGCAAATGCTTGTTTAGGACTTGTGCCGTGCCAACCACTCTCAGTGCTGGTATGATCCATGTCCAATATGATCTTCGACTCTGTCTGGGCTTGTACAGTTAATCGGAATTTTTAACTGTGCGTACACATAATTTTCCCGCCATTTCTAATTTGATTTCTCTGGCCACGCACAGCCCTGGCGAGTGAAAGGCTGTCCGGGTTGGTGGCCAAATGCCAGACCCGGGATGCTGCCGTAAATCGTCAAGCCGGATCTTGCTGCTTGCTCCTTGTTCCTGATAAAAAGCACTCCGCTGTTAATTGTGTTTCTTAATCACTGTATATATTTAACGCTTCCGGAGTTTCCGTTCCTTTCTCAATACTTTGAGCAACACACACTTCCTGTTGAAAGCTTGCTTCATATCCTTTTCATTCATATCCTTGTGTAAGAAGAATGGCCGTCACGCGACGACTGCGTCAGCCGTCTCGCGATGCGTTATTCATGTCAAGGACAAAGGGGGCAAAGGCTGAAACCTAGTACATAGCGGTCAGGTTTTCAGACTGTTTATGTGTGACATTTCATGTTTTCCATGTGCGTATTTGTGACACTTCATTGCCTCAGGTGTGACACTTTGAGTGACACTACAGTGAGTAGAACCAACCCATTATGTCTTGCGCACATAGCCACCAAGGGCTATATACAACTGGCTATATGATGACCAATGCATCCCTCGTTCTATATGCACTCTGTGCTATATGTAAGGATTCTGATTGGATGCCGTTCTCCAATCTCAGATAGAGGTATTTCACAAGTGAATATTTGTCAATGCATTTAAACTGACTTTAGAGAAAGCATTTGAAGCTACTAACTTTAATGTATCCTGCTCGGTCTGTGAAGTTAGTTTTTCATTCAGGTTTCAGCACCAATCAAGACCCCCTGCTTCCAGCACATGGAGCTGAAACTCCTGACTGCTGCCTCTGAAGAAGCATTGTGTCATGGTAAGTCAGGGTGGCAGGTTGCCGCTCTCATGTATAGCTGCCAAAAATAACCCCGCCCCCATCATCATGTGGTATCTTCAGCCAATAGTGGCCACCAGCATACACTACAATCACCCTGGAGGCGCCCCTTAGCGACTACTCTTACCTACTCATGTCCCCAAGTCATGAGGGCAGCAGTGCGCCGGCCTCATCTACAGAATGCCTAAGACCTCTCTGATGCAGCCTCTTCTCCACTCCCCAGCAGGCCTTGTAGGGCTCAGAGTGTATGGTCCCTGCCATGTCAGTTCAGCAGTGACTCTGACACCAAGTTCTGGTGATCAACTGTGTCAGTGGCAAACAAGGCCCAGTCCGTGCCAGTGCGTGAATTGCTCATGCGCATTTACACTGGAGACAGTGCAGTTTCAAGTCTTGTGGTGGGTTGGCGTGCATACAACGGCATGAGGCCTGTGCGTCTGAGCTGACGCCAGTTCCAGGAAGTTACGTCAGCACAGGCTGGCCTAGAGAAGCTACATTATAAGATCCTGGATTGGCTGCTGCAAGACAACCGGCCCAGTGTCATTGTCAGCTGAAGCAAAACAGTTGAATCAGCCTCGGCAGCATGGAGAGAGATGATACTCTCAGCTGATCTGCGTGACAATCTCTGTTCTTGCGGTGATGCAGAGACTGGACCTAAAAAGCATTACTCTAACATGAGTGCATGGTGCTTGGCAAGTCCGCTAGTGGCACACAAACACCCAGAAGCAAGGCTTTGTGGGAGAACCCCGAACTATTGCCTACAACCAACACTCAAACAGTGGCGGTCTGTACTTTTAGCAGGGAGGGAGGCGGTCGAGGCACAAACGCGCACATAAACACTCTCTGACACTCATGCATTCACACACACATGCACACCCACACATCCATTCACCACACTCACTCCCAAATATTCATGTACACATGCACTAAACATTAAAAATAAAATCATACTTACCGCAAAGGTCTGCCTTGGAGATCCCAGGATGGTTGGGACTGCTCCGTTCCCCAATGAGGGAAGGCAGCAGTCCCTGTTTCGTCACAGAGTGGGTTGAGGTCAGTGAGACTGATGACCCCACCCCACTCTGTTACGAGGTGTCCGTGATTGACACTCGACCCTGGGCACTTCAGGGCTTAGAACTGAAGCGCCCAGGTCCGAGGCAATCAGTGACGCTCCCCCTTGTCACGAGGGGGAGGGCCTCGAGGTGCATTGCCAGGCTGAAGAGGTCACACCCATATGACCTGTGACTTCTTCAGCCCAGCAAGGCTCCGCTCAGGCAGCCAGAAGCCTGCGCATTTTTTAGCTCCTGGCTGCCTGACCTGAAAATAAAGAGTGTCTGTCAGGTTGACCTTTGCTCAGCCTGACAGACACTCTTTATGGTGGCCAAACGGTGAGGAGGCGTGGCCCCTCAGCCCATTAAGATGAGCCGCGGCTGAGTCTGAAATACCAACAAAATGCCAAATACCCGCTAACAGGCGCGGCCCGTGGTAGGAGTGCCGGTCGGGCGGTGATGTGGGGCAGGGGAGGGGCAGGGTGGGGGGTAGTAAACTACGGATTAAGGCCGAATACAGGTAAGTAAACATTTAAATAAATCAAACGAATTTCGTTGTGAGCGCTGCATCGCATTTATGCAGCGCTCACAACGAAATTCGTTTGATTTATTTAAATGTTTACTTACCTGTATTCGGCCTTAATCCGTAGTTTACTACCCCCCACCCTGCCCGGCCCACGTCACCGCCTGACCGGCACTCCTACCACTGGCCGTGCCTGCCCTCTAAGGGTCACGAATAGACCTTTGCATGTGGATTAAATGCATTTGCAAAAGCTGCTGTTTCTTTAACCTACATTGGATAGCTAGACTTTTTTTTATAAGCCCATTAGAACTTGGATTCCTTCCTAGCCCAAGGCTATCAGGCAAGCAGATTGTTTTGCAGCTTCTTTAATATTCTTTATGCAGAAAGTGGTGTGTGCTGCATATGAAGGTAGAATCTCAATTGAATAGGAAGATTTGTAGGTTCTTTCTGGTCTGTCACGCTATACTTTCGTTTATGTACCATAGGAAGACGAACAATTTTGACGTGAGTAGTGGGGGAACAGTGACATTTTGTGACCATGAAAGAACTGCTTTCTATGAAGGAGAGAGGGAGAGACAATTTAGCATTATAAAAAAATGTTGGATGGACTTGAATGGGTTAAATAGTCCGTGATATCTGGACTGTAAGTTTGGACACTGTCCTTGAGGATAGTCCCAGGTCCCGGTTTGAAAATATAGCGTGGCATGGATTGATCAAGCATGGCATTTGTCCTCCTGGACTTGCCATCACCGTAGATGTTGTTGCTGGACTAGTGCAGCAGCCCTGGATGCAGTGCAGTTAGGCAGAAACCAGGCCGACTCCCCCTTTGTAAGATTAAATTTAGTCGGTTCATTTCAGTGGCTCCTAAAAATCACTTCAAGATACTCCACTGGCTTAAAAAACTCTTGGCATCAACGGACAATATAACTAATTCACTACAATCCCATGTCTTTGGGCTGGATTTTGAGTTTGCCGAACGTGTACTCTCTCAAAAACGTGACACTATCCCATCACCTCATTGCAGGTGCTATAGCATGTAATGTACTTGTAATATGGCAGACACGATATTCAACCTGTTTGTCACAGAGTAGCCCATTCACCAAACTCTGAATCAGGCCCTTAGTCTTAAAGCCCTTTGCTTATAGTTGGTTCTACTCGGGGACCGGACAGCCCTGGCCAGTGGGTGGTTCTGTAATAAATGCTTCCTTTAGGGTGAAGAAACAGTTCAAGTCTACAAATAGGAGGAAGTGTGGTAGGGTAGTTCACAGGGGCCCCTCTGCCAGAATATTATGGGAACGGTAAGTCACTGATATACACTCTCATCCACCTTTGGGTTCTCTCAAGAGGCCTACCCAGTGCTGCCAAGATTCCAGTCATACGTCAGTCTTCAACTTGTTACCAGTAATGGCCTGTGTTTTGGACAAGTGGCGGGGGGGCGGGGCGGGGTGAGGAGGGAGCATAGAGGTCGCAAGGGTGAGCAAACTAAAAAATAACAAAAAAACTCAAACTTACCTTCAACCGGCCGCGTCCCGCGTAGCTCTGCTGCTTCAGAAAGGCACAGGCTCCCAGAATGCCCGGCAGCCAATCCTGAAGCTGCTCTCATATGAGAGCAGATTCAGGATTGGCCTGAGCGCCCTCGATTTGCGCTCCAGGGCAGACTGGGCGTCTGTGCCTGCTCTCTCCAACCCCAGCAATGCAGCTGGAGTTGGAGAGAGGTTCACTGCGCATGATGGTTTCGCCGGCCTGAAACGGCCTGCCAAACCATCATGCGCAGTGGAGGGAATGCACTACCACTCCCATCAGTGCCGTCACCCGCAGGCCCCGCCCCCAAGACTCGGCAGGAAAGGAGAAATAAAACGATACAAGTGTCGTTTTTTTACCTTTCCTACTGTTTTTTTTGGGGGGGGGCGACGCTCCTTGGCCATAGCGGAGGAGCCGCTGCTGCTTGTTACCCTAAAGCTAAACATTCAGGTAACTCGCCTGTGGTCCAGTTACTTAGGTCTGCCTTCCGTTGATTTCTGGGCACATGCAGGGTGGGACCAACCTCAGGCTCGAGGTACGGTGCTTGGAGGCAGCACTTTCAGTCGGGCGACAAAAGGGTAAGGCTTCTAAAAGGAGTGCGGTCTAAGAAGCATATCTAAGACAACTCCACAAAAGGCATGGACTCTTCAACTATCGGTGTGCCCCAAACACGTGAAAGAGCTTGACAAATTCATAAATTGATTCTTTCTGGATAAAGAATAATCAACATGCGGGACAACATGATATTCATTTATCAGTCTATATGGCACCCTTATCTGGGGCTTAAGCAATAAAAAACATTTGTCATGGTAAATTTAAAAGTAAGTGACAATAATTTGGTTATTCACTTGCAATGAAAGAGTATCATTAATGGTAAACAACAGTTTCCACCATGCCGCTTTGTCCTAGGGTCACAGAGGGAAGTTCTGGTGATGTTGTAGTGCTGCCCTGGAGTGTAACAAGGGGTGTATTTTTCTTCACCTGGAAAAGGATATAAAAGAGGGCCCCTTTGGGTTTTGATTCAATGTCCATTTTTTAGCGTCATCAGGGCTCCGGCAAGGCATGCCTTGGCCTACACAGACCATCACTAAGGGGTCCTCTTCGTGACTGGCAGAAAGAACAATCCGGACATCTAAAATGTAGTCTAGCCCTGGGGAATTTCATCCATTGTTGATCCCAAGATAATCTGTTCGGTTCGCCTGGCAGCTCCTTTATCTCCCAGCTTCAATGTTCCGCTCCATCGCTCAAGCGCCTCCGCTCTCAACACTCCTTTCTCGCTTGGCAACCAGTCAGAATCCTGTCAATGAGCAATATGTAGAGTGTGGAAAAAGTGGTAACCTACTACATAACAAGGGTAAATTGAACTGAAACAAAACATAGAAACGCATTTCAGTACAATGGCATGGGGCAGCCTTTCTCAACACCCTACAGCAAATGACAGTGGTGCTACACACTGCCACTTTGACCATATCACTACCTATTAGTAGGTAACCGGCGTGTGGTTTCTGGAATGAGTTTGTGTTCTTTTAGCAAGTTGACTGCAGTGGTGTCCTTAAACCTGACCATTTTCCTATTGTTTTGTGGTACATCTGGGACTTCAGGTTCTCTAATCTTTGATTGAAATCTGGGTGGAAAGTGTGGCGTTCACCTTAACAGACCTGATCGGTAGCAGCTGGCACCTGGATGTGAAGAAAGGCGGCTTTGCACAATTCTTTCTGCATACCTTTGGTGGTGCTGTGTGAGAAGTGTGCAATAAACCATCAACTTAATATAATTGACCACAAAGAACTTCTGGATCTAGAGTTGCGGTTCTTTGTGGAATCCACTCCTGAATTCCTCGTCTCGATCAGGCGTTCCAACATTGGCTTGAGAGAGCTGATCTGAAAAGCAATTGAGCTACTGGAGGTCTCGTTACCACCCCAAAAAACAAGCAGTCATTAAAGGGATTTTGGAGAGATTTTCCCTAAACATCTTGGGTACAAGGGGCACTGTGAACTGAGATTGGCAAGTACTTGGTAACAGTGTGGTGACACTGTATCTGGCCTTTATTTCAAGACCAGTCGGTTGGTGGGTGGTGAATAGTGCTTAGCTCTCAAATCAGTCTATGTATGGTGCAGGTGGAGCACATCAGTCCACATCCAAGATGCCATTGTCACAATTTAGGTGCCTGAAGCTTGCCTATCACTCACTGGCCATTTTCTGGGTGCCTATGCTTTGTAGGCATGGGTGGGATGATTGAACGTAACAGTGCACCACACCACCAGGACCAGCATTGACATGTTGTTTTGTGGTTCCACAGTGTGCATGTAAACATGAAGAAGTTGCCTGCAACTGCAATAGGTGGAGATGTTAGCTCCTGAATGATCTGTTGCACGGCTGCACAGTGCTGCATGAGATTGCTGGCCTCTTAGATGCACCGCCACATCACGCTGTGTAGAGGATCCATTGAGATTGTGGGGTGGAAATTTGATGGTGAGGCTGGGAGCTTCAGAGAAGTTCATCCTGAAGCACCCAGTTATTGCTGCAGAGTGCTAGGAGATATATTTGTTGGCCAACTTTGATGTACCATAGAAAGTCCTGTCCTTAAAAGGACACTGATTTCATGCCGAGGTAACAACTCTGTTGGGCATACAAACACTTGCAGCTGGGGACCACTATGCTAGTCCAAGATAGACTGTGCCATGTTCAGAAGCCTTGATCACTGATCGTGCTTCTTCAGAACACCTAGGGAACCAGAAATTGACCAGCTACAGCGGAATGAGATGGGAAGATGGATCTGCAAAACACAACAAGGTAATGGAAGCAATGCTTGAATTAATATCAGCTACTGGCAATGACTCGAGCCGCATTCCAAACCATTGTTGATGCCCGAAGTGTGACGGGTATGCCCAGATGTTGGTCCTGTGCTCACTGTGCCATAGTGCTCAAGCGCCACGCTACTGACGAGTCCCAAGTATGGCGAAACCAGTCTGGGGTTGTTTGTGGTCCCTTCTGGAGAGGGCCTAGCCTGGCAGTTTGCGGTGGACTGTTCCCATGAGGAGTAGGGTCTGTACTGATGTGCATAAGGTGGCCCTTTGTCTAGAGTGGCATGGTGGGCAAAAATTGATGGACTGGAATGCGTCCCAGAGTGATTGCCATTGGCTGAGATTAATTCAAGTATTCCATCCCGTTGTTGTTGTGGAAAAATTAATCTGACACCTATCTAAATACATCTATCTAGATTGGCGCTGCCTACTTATTAGCAGGAAATGTGCCACTTATTGACAGTTCTTACAGGGGCCAAACATCTCTCATCGTCTGCCGCTGGCTGCTCGGGTAGAGGGGGATGAAGACAGGAATACTTCTGATGAAGCTACCTCCAAGCTGAGGAATAGTTTACTAGAAAATCACCATGGTGATGGAAAAACATCAGTTGTACGAGTTTCAAAGGCAATCATTACACAGTTTGAGTATGTCAAAACTGTGATTTTAGGTAATTTTAGATGCAATTTTGCATAACAATTTGGGGTGCACACCGACATCAAAAACATTTTTAGACCAACATCAAAAAATATTTAGAGTAGATTAGTGCTGGCTGAAAAAAGAAAATACAATAAGCCAAATAGTTTGCGGAATGCCAGCAGACACAAGAGGAAGGTTGTGTATGTAGGATAGGCCAACAGGTTAAAGAAAAAACGGAAGATGGTAGTCATGCGAGGAGTGATCCATGAGAAAGATGTGTGTGAATGCATCTACAAGGGAAAGCTATAGGTAGTGGGTGAAAAGATGGTCCAAGCAAGGCCATCGAGTTTTAAGTTTCATTCTGCCGTGGGTAAGGAGTGCCAGCCATGTGTGGAAAGCTGGGTATTTGACCTCTGTATTCCAACAGTGAAGGTATAAGGAAGAAAACGAAAGTAAGGAGGGATTGCTTTAGTACAAATGGAGCATGAGAGTGAAGGAAATCTGCTCTCATGCCTGCCTTGGTAGTCAGAAAATGTTCATTAACAAAAAGAAAATAATTTGTGAATTACAGTGTAGGGTGACAAGGGGATCCCTGTGCCCCTCGAGCGCATAAAGCTAAAACACAGCTATAGAATACAAATGTATATGTTTTCATATACATGGTTCCAATGGTGATCATGTAAGAAAACTGAACAAAAGACTATACAGGTGCAGAAACGAAAATCACACTTGACATTCAAATTGATACAAGATGTAATCTTTTAGAGCTGAGGAAACTTTTCGAGAATTTTCGCCTCCAATGCCAAGCATGAGAGGGAGGATTTTACATGTCAGAGACAGTGGCGGCTGCCTCGGAACGGGGGTGGTGCAGCAGGGGTGTGTGGAAAAAAATAAAGAAAATAAACTTACCTGTGAACGCCGCCGCCTCTCCTCCGTCCGGGCAGCACGGAATGGAAGCACCCAGGCTCCCAGACTCTCCCAGCCAATCATGACACTGCTGTCACCAGCATGACAGCGGTGCCATGATTGGTCTGAGCGCTGTGGTTCGGCGCTCGGACAGGGGCTGGGAGGCTGTGCATGTTCTCCACCCATGCTTTGCATTACAGCTCGGCGGAGAGCATGCAAAGTGTGCATGACGGTTTAGCTGGCCCAAGAGGGCCGGCCAAACCATCATGCGAACTTAGAGAGTGCATACCACTGCTCCCTCTGCTCTGACCAGCCCATCCCCACCCCGCTCTAACCTGGCTCTGAGTCCCCCTTGGAAAAATAAAATGATAATAACATCATGTTATTATCATTTTATTTTTTATTTTATTGCAGTGGAGTGATGCTTCTCCACCTTAGCGTATGAGCCGCCACTGGTAAGCGGAAGTCACAACTTGATAGCTTTATTTAGCAATGAAGAAACATGGCTGCTGCAACTACAGTGCACACTAGGAAAGTAAGAGAGCAGGTGCATCTCTTTGTTTTAGCAGTCAAGAACATGGAGGAACTGGTGGTGGATCCTGGGATTAAGGAAAGTGACTGCCCTTGGGGATTCGGGAGCCATGTTAACTCATATTCTGAAGACTTTGTTCTGCGTGTTGATGGGTGTTGATCAGTTGATTCTCCTTGAATCCACATTGGGGGCTGATGGTGAAAGCCCAGTTGTGCTAAAAGGGCGAGCAGATGGAACCACAAATCGATAAAGGATGACATTATTACAGTAGAGCAGGGTGGTCCAGTGCAGGGAAATCTGTAGTAAGGTTGAGCATTTGTTTAATGGACCAAGGCTTTTATAAGCAAGGAAAAGTGTAGGCCCAAGTGGTCTGTGAAAGGTGCACACCGTCTCAATGTTGAATGGACCCAACTGGGAGAAAATGAGGTGGTCTGACTGACGTATGCAGTAGAAAAGAGTTGTCTTGTTTATCGGATGGCATCCTGTCAATTCAATGGTGTTGGACTCCTAGCTAGGAGTGAGCTTGCATCTTCAATAGTGGTGTAGGGGAGTTCATTTGCATTCATACATTTGTTTGGTGTTATTTGTTTGTGTGGGATTTCCACTCTGTATCATTGTTATTACCTTTTGTTGTTTTCCTATTGTTTTTCTGACATGCCTTTCTCATGCCCTAAGTTAATTTTTCCCGGTCTTGATTGCTTCCATTTTGTGGGTATTCGGTTGGGAAGTGGGGTATATCCTAAGCTCAAGGTTTTGGTTGCCTGGACCCCTATGTGGCAACATATTTTCTCCACAGACACAGAATGACTCAAACCCTTTGACACATGAAGCCAGTAGTGAGGAATGTGGGGGATTGAACCTGGTCGCTATGTTGGGTGGCGGAGTCACCCCTGATTTAAATGAGGAGGTTGTACTTGTGGAGTTACGGAAGACTTGGACAATAAACCTTTATTCTTCAACCACACAGTATGGTCACCAGTGCACCTGTGTCGTCCGAGAAAAGGTGCACCAAGTGCAATTTTGAGAATTAAAGTTTAGCACAATTTTTCCTGGTCCCCAGTGCTTAATTTGAGCTAGTGGTTTCCGGTGTTCGGCACCGGCACTTAATTGTCAACAGGGGGGCTTGTAACAGTCTGCCACGTGGTGGCACTGTCTGCCTAATTTAAAGATGGTACGACAACAGTTGTTTATTGAATCAATATACATTAAAAATGACGTTGCTGAATTGTCACACTTGTAGGAGTGTAATGGTTAGTAGTTGTGTTGGTACTGCCAATGGCAGCGCTGGGAGAGGCAATGTGTCGCGCAAGCTGCAGTGGCCTCCTCACGAGAGCCCTGGCACTTATTTTTTTTATTTTTTCACAAATTAAGCACTCCTGGTCCCCAACATGTTGCTAGAATCATGTCACTGTTGTATTTCCTTTTTGATTTTAATTGCGCTTCTATGTCGATCTACACAATTGGAGCTTGTCTGCGCATGCCGGTCATCGATTTTGGCAAATTCTTGACGTCTGTTATGTGACCAGACACCAGAAACGTAGGCAGAGATTAAAGTTTTCCTTAGTGCTTTCTTCTAGCAGATGTAAGTCTGTAGAACTTCCGTAATTTGAATATCGGAGCCATTCTTGTGCAATATGGATAAGATCCAAGATTGGTGCACACGTTGCCCCATACTGTACTCTGGGATTGTGTGAAATCAAGCACGTTTGTTTCTTGTGAAATTTTGCAAAAATCTATATAGATTTCGCGATATTATGCACCCGTAGTGAAATGTGTTTTGGTGGAATCTCACATGAGTGAGCGCACACCTCGTTACACAAATGCCTGTACAATATTGGTAAAAGATAGGTTAGAGCAGAAAATGTATCTGGCAAGATGTTCTCTGTGCGAACCATTCTCCCACAGGTAACTTCCGGGACTTTTTTTTGTTGTTGAAATTTTCCCACTTGCCCTAAAAAGGTCATGTAAAATCAAGTATTGTGAAATTTTGCGATTTTTAAATAAGAAAATTTGGGAATCTTGCAAAGTTCTTCTGCGTAACTAAGACAGTACTTCTGCACTCCCAGCAGTATTAACTTTTAAAAACTTTTTTTTATTACTTAGAAATGTATACAAGAGAGGTGTTCCCATACAAGCATTCGCAAGGCAATTAATTTTGGGTTAGGTATAGTTCAAAGTTATTCTTGAGCTGTAGTAAAACGTAGAGATAACGTACCGTAGATCGGCATCAGCAATGCAAGCTTCCCTCACGCATACAAAACAGGTGCTAAAAGGGCATCAGCAGTGCAAGCTTCTATCACTCACACAGAACAGATACTAAAAGGGAATCAGCAGTGCAAGCTTCTATCACTCACACAAAACAAGTACCCAAAGGGCATCAGCAGTGCAAACTTCTGTCACTCACACAGAACAGGCACGACAAGGGCATCAGCAGTGCAGGCATCCTTTGTAGGTACAGAAAAATGTTCCATATGTCGGTCAGCAGTGAAGGCTTTCCTGCCCTGCAAAACAGGTACCACAAGGGCATCAGCAGTGCAAGCTTCTATCACTCACACAGAACAGGTACCACAAGGGCATCAGCAGTGCAAACTTCTGTCACTCACACAAAAGAGGCACTAAAAGAGTAGTGCAAGCTTCTATCACTCACACATAACGGGTACCACAAGGGCATAAGCAGTGAAAACTTCTATCACTTACACAGAACAGGTACTACAAGGGCATCGGCACTGCAAGCTTCTGTCACTCACACAGAACAGGTACCACAAGGGCATCAGCAGTGCAAACTTCCCTCACTCACACAAAACAGGTACCTAAAGGGCACCAGCAGTGCAAGTTTCCCTCACGCACACAGAACAGGTACCACAAGGGCATAGGCAGTGCAGGCGTTGCGTGCACACACAGAACAGGGATCGCAAGGGCATCAGCAATGCAAGTTCACCGTGCTCTTACAGAACAAATACCACAAAGGTATCAGCAGTGCAAGCTTCCCTCATGCACACAACACAGGCTATATATGGGCGCCAGCACCAAAAGTTTCCCTCCCTCACAGGACCAGGCCAATGTGGTAAAAAGAGTGCAAGCTTCTCATGGCCACACAGCTGCCCCAGCTCTTGTACATCTAGGGAACTCTTGGCATTGTGAAGGAGAGGCAGCTGAAGATATTGTAGGCTTAGCATCTGGGCATCAGAAACCGCTGGTCAACGTGATCAGAGAGGTGACCAAACAGGAATCCACTGGGTGGCACATTGTCTAGTCACCGTGTGAGCTGACCACCAAGGAAAAATAGCTCTATGTGGAGTCTGGTTGGGCAGGGTTTCATGAAAGCCGCATTTGCATGTATCATAATTGATCCACCTTGTTTTTGGCACTGGACGACACATTCGTTTGACAAAGTAAGGAGATGTGATGAATCCCGCTACTTCCTGCTGAGTGGTTCATTTCATGAAAGATGCGCTCTAGTAGTTTTTGCCTAGTGGCCATCAAGTGGTAATGCAAAAAATCTAATGAGAGAGAAATGACAATGTAAGATACTGTAAGACATGTGATTTCCACTGGTCATATATGTGCCTCAGATTGGCAATGGCGCTTTCTGTAGTTGTATGCACAATTTTGGCCTTAGAAAAACAATGAGTAGGTCGTGTGGCCATTCCAGGTATTGACATCCCTGCGCTCAGTTCGTCTCCTTGCGTGTTATAAATGAGCCACATTACTTAACCTTGGACGTAAATGTAGGTGCAGTACTTATGTAAATAATGTAACACAGTTTGTGAACAGAGCACGCTCTCGTTTACTTGGTCTCCTGGCCCTTTCGGCCACAGTGCTATATGCTGGTGGCAGTGGGTGATGGCTGCGTAGCGCAGGAGTACCTTCATGGCCAATCTCAGTATTTGGGGAGCCGAAGAGGGGTAGTCTGGCATTTCTTCAGGCTTTGCTGCCCTCTTTGCCTATTCTTCTGCTGTAGGCACTCTGAATGGGATGACAATGGAGAATTCCTGGCCCTGCCCCATTTCATGCAACCCATCATCTGGGGATGTGACCAGGGTGGAGCAAACGTTAGCCAATCAAAAGCCTGTCTCCTAGAGTATGTCTGCCTGTGACGCGCTAGAGCAGTGGGTCGCTCAAAAACCCATATGGTTGTTTGTAAAGACCCATGTGGACTCCAAAATAAAAAGAACCTTACCACAGTTCAGTTATTTCGTTAATCAAAACTAGCTCCTCTGACAGACTGGAATAGTTAGTCCTGTGCCGGTGATACATGCTTCTTCAAACTTTTTATGCCCTGTTACCATCGTTCCCCAGTGTTCCTTAGCGGCCTGTTTTAGTTCCTTTCCTGCCCGGTGAAATAAGATAGGAAAATGATTACTGCACACTTCTGCTGAAAGCCTGAACCACTTAACTGTTTTGTTTTCTTCGCAGATGTGTGATTCCATGACTACTCTTGTGTTTGACTCTACATGTGTTGATTTATAGAAGCCTTTCTTGCTGCCCTTGTCCGTTTTTGGCGGATGTAATTCTTTGTTCCTTTTTTAGGTTTGGCAGTAGTGTTATAGAGGGGCTTTGGCTCCGCCCACATGTTAATGGACAGGAGTACATGGTTTGATTGGGCAGAAGTTGTGTGCTGCCATAGAAAAAGTGCTTCCCCCCCTTGCAGCTGTACGTATTTTGTTTGTTTATCCAGCTGCCTGAGCCGGCAGGAGTAAAGCTGCCTAGTGAAGACTCAGTAACATGCATAAAGTATCTAGATCACAATGAGATGGGCTTGAGATGGGCTTGACCTTTCAAGGGCACAGAAATGACACTGAAATGCTGTTAAAGCGTGCTACGTAAGTATATAATTAATGTTGGTTTTCCTCGGGCAGCAGCACAGATCCCTTTCACTTTCCATCGTTAACTTTAGACTTCAGTGTGCAGTTGTTTGCTCGAGAGCAGTATGTGATGTCCCAGGGCTACAGTAATCTACGTGCAATTTTCAGCCTGACTTGACAGAGCAGCTATCGCCAGTCCTTATGTGATCAATAAAAATAGAGCTTTCAGAGTATTACTGGGTGAGGGGTTTTCGCTTCACCTACATGTAGATTCTCCTGAGTACAGGATTTGATTGGGCCCAAGTTGTGTGCTTCCACTGAAAAGAGTGCTTATGTTGCACATTTTGGCTTGTGGCAAAGGATATACTCTGCACAGCAGGGCTGAGTTTATTATTGTTGAAAGCCAATAATCATGGTTATAGCCGTATATGCTCATTATGAAATGTTGCGATACAGGCATTAGGCCTAACGTATTTATTGTCAAAAGTGTATGTTAACATCAATCCATTTAAAGGTGGGTTGGTATTCGTATAACAGCTGGCAGAGAAGGATTTTGGTATATGGAGTATTATTGATTAGTGTAGTAGGCAAAGGTATTGGTGGTAGTTATGCACGTGACAAACCATCCATACAGAAGATTTTCTCTGTAAGAATCCTTGTTAGGCCCTCTTAGGAGAGATGTTAATTTGCTTAGGCAACTGTGATTTTGTATACCTTTGTGATTTATGCCTGATGGTTTCCTTGTGAGAAAGCTTAAGCTCAAAAAGGTAAGCCTGGTGTTGACGAGCTGTAGGCTTGGTTGGTGCACTAGGGAATGTTATGTCCATTGCCATATGTGTGATTTGCTCATTATGAAAATTTATGACCAAAGACAGTAGTTAACTTGTTTGTTGTGAAAAGCATTTGTCACAGCCAGTTGGTTGTTATCACATTGTATTACAGGTAATAGACAGGGATTTTGTTATATGTAATCACACTATTGAGAGGGGTTGTGTATTGTTTTGCAAACTCTATCTGTTCTATATATTTGGAATTTTATAACTGTATGCATGATGGTTGACAGTTTCTGTGCACTTGAATAGGTCTGTGGTGGTTATGCTTGCAAGCTACTGGTAAAGGCTATACGCCTTATTGGTTCATTGGGAAGAGTTAAGCCAGATTCCATAGCTTCGATCTGTTTATTATGAAACATTATGACAAAGCCAGTAGGCCTGACTTACTTATTGTGACTAGCATACATTAAAGATAATAGGATTTTAAGGATGACCGTTAATTACACTGTGCTAAAGCCTATAGGCAGGTATTATCTTACATGGAATCTCATAGATTATCATAGAAGGCAAGTGTTTTGGTGTTAGTTACCCACCTAAATAAACCATGGGGATAGAAAATGTTCAGTTCAATAATCCTTATTAGGCTCTCTTTGGAGGAATGTTAGATTGTAATTTTATTACGGTATACGTAATAGTTGCCTTGTGGAAAAGCTTATGGCCAACACAGTAGGTCCGAGTTGGCTAGGGGGACAAGCCAGTAATAAAGGTTAAAGGCATGATGGTTATGAAAAATTACAATAAACACAGTAAACCTGACGTATTTATTGCGAAAAGAATATGTCAATGCCAATAGGCATTAAAGTGTGAATTGGTATTTCTCTGTATTAGAGCCTACAAATAAATATTTAGTTACATGGAATCTCACAGATTACTACGGTAAGCAAGGGTTTTGTTGTTGGTTACCTCCTCTGACAAACTGTGGGAATCCTTTTTAGGCCCTCTTAAGAGAGACAGAATTTCGCTTTGTCAACTAAGTTTGAATACATTAGTAATTTTTTGACTGTATGCCTGATGGTTGCCTTGTGAGAACATTTAAGCTCAGTCATATAGACCCGAGTTTGATTTTATTTTTTAAATATGTTTTTATTGGCATTTCATCAAAGGTTACAGACAATTTCACAGGTATAAAGAAGAGTAAAGAGAATTGTTGCCATAACTTTGATACAAGATACCAGTAACACATGAGATAAAGTAAGACTACAGAATGTCTATAGTGAATTTGTCTGGATGAACTGTGTGCATTTACTCGTGTTGTCATGTTGACATTTAGCTAGAAAGTCATCTGTATGTTTGAAGACAACCCCAATATTGTACTTAGTAAGTTCACGAGAATAACAAACAAAATATGGATACTCATCATGAGTAAAACATTAACAGGTGACACAAACAAGAAGGGGGTAGTTTCTCTGAATTATGCCATAAATGAATGACATGCGTTCCTTGGGTGGTCTACACAAAGACATGTGAGCCATGGAGAAAACCAATCACGACTGTTACATAGGTGGATCCAATTAGGCAATTGTAAGGAGGGGAAGGATAACCTAGGGGTGTAGCGAGGTATCAGTAGAATGCTAATACAGCCATTCAGTGACGTGTGGGGGAACACAGCCAGTGGTTCCAGGAGGTCTCATGTCATCTTTATCGGCTTCAGTTTGTGCTGAGTGTAGCTCATCCCACTCCCCAGTAATTGGGTATTTACCTACGCTGCGGGCTTCCTCTCTGTGTAACGCTGTGCCTTCGCTAGTTACAAATTTATGAACCACAGGTTCCCATTTTTTAATGTGGGGGGTCGAAGCAGATTTCCAGTGCATTGTGATAACCCGCTTCGCCAATTTCAATAAGAGATCCGCGAATTTAGTCTCACTTAGGACAGGGGCAAGGCCCATGAGATAAGCCTCTGTGGTGGTGTAGGCCTCACGTCCAGTCACCTGCTTCACTAGGGCTTGGACTGCATGCCAAAACAATGTTATATGGGGCAACCGCACATCATATGGAAAGCGTCTGCTCTCTCGATATGACAGCAGACCAAATGTCGTTGTCCTGTGCCCATGTTGAAAAGGGATTGTATGTAGCTGTGCGGTTGTGGTTCTGACTTGGTGATGCACCAGAGAGTGTGCATTTGTGCCAGAGTTGCCCTGTGAATCAAGAATAATCCAGGAGGGTGGGTTGTATTGGCCAGCAACACGTCAAAGGGGATGAAAGTCCCATTCTCGAAAAGATCTCCCAGCGTTGTCAGTCCTGTTATAACCCGGTGTACGTATGAGCATTAAGGTGAGAGGTAAATTGGATGTGCAAGATACCATATTTTTTACCCACTACAGTGCCCTCCAGTGGCAATACTGTGCCACCTGTAGGAGGAAGGGAGTAGTGGCCCATGGCCTTGCCAGTCGTAACACCCAATTAGCTAATTGTGAAACATCAAAGTGCTTCGAATCATTCCCAAGCTGACTTAAGTTTTGCTGGGCTAGCCATTTTGAAAGCCATTGTGTTTGGGGTGCCAAATAGTACATCTCAAAATCTTCTGCCCTTCTGCCCCCTTGGGCTACTCGCTGTTTTAAAGTGTCTAAGGCTTCCCTGGGCCGACTGCCACTCCAGCTCAGGTCCAACAGCCTACCATCTACATCTCCAAAATGCCTCCTGGGTAGGATGCATGGAATATTAAGATCGTAGTAAAGGAGCATGGAAACACTATAATTATTGACAGCTCTATCTGACCAGCTGCAGTAATGGGGAAGGAGTACCAGAAGGTCACCTGAGTTCAGAGGGACCTCATGGCACATCCAGTGTTGCCATCGATCACATCATCTGTTGCATGATAGAACTGTATCCACAAATATCTAACAGTGGAAGCCTCCCTCTTGGGGAGGGTGACTGAGGCGCCATCCCACACCAGGGGAGCTCTGGGCCTAAGCGGAAATATACTAGTATTACCCTAGTTCACTTTTAGCCCAGATAGACTGCCAAAACGTTTAATTCCCTGATGACTGCAGCAATGTTGGTCTCTGCCTCCTTCATATATAACAACAAGTCGTCTGTGTATAGGGAGGCAATATTGTATCTCTCCCTCTTGGGGATACATCATGTTATAATTTGCTATCGAAGGTGCGCTGTGAAGGGTCAGATCGTCAGTGCAAACAGGAGGGGAGGGATAGGGCAACCTTGTCTTGTGCCCCCTTCATACTTGGATTTGGTCCGATACCACACAACCTATCCAAACCCTAGTAGTCGAAAGGGTGTGAGGACCGCGATCAATCTGTGAAAGGCATTCCCAATACCAAAGTGGTCTAATGCTTCATGCAAGTATTTCCAGCTAAGGGGATCAATGCCACCTCAATGTTGACTGTTACTCCTACCTCATCAGGCCATGTCTGTGGGGCTTATTCTAATATTTTAAATAGATGTTGTATGTTTTGCGACATGTACAAGCCCAGGATAAAAGCGTTTTAGTCAGCATGGATAAGGTATGGTATTTGCGGCAGTAACCTGTTGCACGACATTTTCCCAAGTATCTTAGTCTCCAGTAGACCCGAGTTGTTTCTGGTGACAAACCATCAAAAACCGATATAGGCCTGGATGGTAAGCAGTGAAAAGTTATGCCAAATTCCATAGGCCTGGTCTGTTTTGTCTGAAAATTTATGACAAGGGCAGTTTGGCTGGCATTTTTATTGTGAAAAGCATTTGTAAAAGCCAAAAGACCTATAACAGAGGATTGTTATCACACTGTTACAAGCTGTAGACTTATCTTTTGTTACATGTAATTTCACAAATTACCATAAAATGGAAAGCATTGTGGTCTTCGCTCCCACTCGGACAAAACCTGGAAGTAGATTTTCACTGTGTTGATTCTTGTTATGCCCTATTGAGAGGGGTTATATACTGTTTTACCAACTGTAATTCTGTACATTTTTGTAATTTTATAACTCTGGGTATGATGGTTGTCAGTTTATACAAACTCCAGTAGACATGTGTTGGTTATTGCATCAAGCCAATGTAAAAGGGTAGAGGCTGTATCTGTTCACTGGTAAAGGGTATGTCGGATTTCTTGGGTGTGATCTGTTCATAATGAAAAGTTATGTTAAATCAAGTAGGCTTGACCTATTATGAAAAGCATGTGTTAATGACAATCACTTTTTAATAGTAGATTGTTATTACACTGTGCTAAAGCCTGTAGGCAGTTATTTTATTATACTGAATTTCACAGATTACCATAATAGTTAAGGGTTTTCATGTTGGTAACCCACCCAAACCATGGAAATAGAAGATTTGCATAATGGAAATCCTGGTTAGGCTCTAGTAAGAGGGATTTTATATTGTTTCAACAACTGTAATATTACACACAGTTGTAATTAAATTATTCTATACCTGATGGTTGCCTTGTGGGAAAGCTTATGCCCAACACTTCAGCTATGAGTTGGTTCTGGCAACAAGCCAATGAAATAAGTTACAGGCCTGATGTTTGTTATGAAAAGTTACAATATAGGTAGTAGGCATAACATATTGAGTGTGAAAACCATAAATTAAAGTCAATAGGCGGTTAAAAGCGGATTGTTATTACTCTGCATTAAAGCCAACGGTAGGTATTTTGTTACATGGAATATCACACTTTACTATAATATGCAAGGGTTTTTGTGTTGTTTAACCCCCACTGACAAACCTTGGGTGTTGAAGATTTTCACTGTGAGAATCCTTGTTTGACCTTCTTAGAAGCGACAGTAGCTTGCTTTGCTATCTATAATTGTGTATGCTTTGGTAATGGTATGACTGGTGGTTGCCTTGTAGAAAAGCTTTGACTCAATACAGTCGACGGGTTGGTTATGGTGACGAGCCAATGATAACAGCTATAGGTCTGAGTGGTTCACTAGAGAAGGGATTTTCAGATGCCGTAGGTCTGGTCTGCTTATTATAAAGTGTAATGACACAGGCTGTAGGCCTGATTTATTTAATATGTAACACATATTTTAAAGCCAGTAAGCCTCTTAAGGTAGATTGTTTTTGCATTGTTGAAGCCTGCAGTCAGGAATCGTGTTACATGAAGTCTTACAGATTACCTTTGATGGGAAGGGGTTTGGTGTTGGTTACCTGCTTTGACAAACACTAGGGGTAGAAGTTTTGTACTGTAATAAGTCTTGTTCGGGATAACAAATTACATATATATACATACATAGATATAAGTATATATCAATATAGATACAAAGACTGCCTTTGAGTTGGCCCCCTTCTGCTATTTGTCTGTCTGAGTGTCATTTACACTCTGCTTCCATCCGTGATAGAGTACTGCTTGATGTAATGGTTCAGCCCACATCAGACATGGGCTCTCTTGCCCTGTAAATAGTGATATTTTCTTATCACATGTGTAGGCCCACCTCAAAATGACTACACTTTAGTGTCAGGGTTGGTTTGACAGTCCATTCGTTTTCAATTTTCATCTTTTATAGTCCCCCTCTCATTTCTTTGTTCTCAGCCTCTTTCTAGCTTTTCTTAAGAGGCTATCATAGCTCTCCCCAGGCATTGCTAACTAGCTGCTTGATTACCACTCATTTATTCTACAGTGCTTTGCATCCTGCATGGTGACTTCCTCTAAACGAGGCGCGACCATTATGCAATGCCATTGGCCATAGTGCATCATTGTTTTACCATTCCAAGATGGCAAATATGTTGCTTCTAAACATGGCGGCCATGCTGGAACTTTCAAACAACAATTGACTATGGACAGTACCACCACAAGACGGATTACTACTGCTATGTTTTGGTTTGTTATTGCAAGCATATGCTCACTGTTTTTAGACAGCAGCGTTGTTGCTTATTTCTACTTCTATTCTTTTAATTTATCTTGCATATGTTGTTGAGTTTGTTAGATTTAACGTGGTTCTGTCCGCTGTTGAATTTAAGGCTGTGTCCATGGATGGATGAATGGATGCATGAATGCAAAGATGAGTGACAGATTGTATGTGTAATGACTTTCTGAGAGCCTAAGTACATCAATGACACAAAAAGCACTTTCATTCGTAATCCAATTGTTTTCAGTTGTTAAACTGAATTTGTATTTCACATTCTTTTTTTCAGTTTTCTTAGAAATGTCAACCACTTTCCCCCTGCCCTCCAGTATTTTCCGCAACTTTGTCATCAATGCCGATATCAGCTTAAATTTGTCTTTGCATCCCTGCGGTCAGTGTTGTATAAAGGTCCTTGCATCAGTCTCTGAGTCCTCACATTTACAGAACTGAAACTCTGATTGTGCAAGGGTGTGGATGATCTGTCGCACAGCAGCATCAGTGTTGAATCTTGGATTGGAGAGTCGGTGGATAATGTTGCCCCAACATTTAAGTTTTCTAGGGAACTGTTCGCCTGCAAAGTCTGTGCTTAATTTGTGCCAGTGATTGCAGGTGGTCTTCAATGGCATTCATTTTCTGGACAGGGACTTTGTATCAGTGCCAGCCGTTGACTCAAAGAAACAGAGAGAAAGTTAGAAAGGAGAGAAAGAAGGAGGAAGAGAAACATAGAAAAACAGTGACAAAGCGAGAAAGCAGGGATGAAAAAGAACCTGCATGATTGAGATAAAGAGGCAGGAAGTGTAGGGTGGTGGAAGAAAAAGACACAAGGTGGAATCCCAGCCAGACAGCCCTTGCATTTGGCAACCCAAGCCTTCAGCAGCAGACTTCCTCCCCTCCCCCCCCCCCAAAAAAAATCTTTCAAGCCTGCACGTGTACATTTTTTTTTTGATAATCAATTTTATTGACTTTATGAAAACAGCAAAGGAAAAACAATACCAGCCCTTAGTACATTTGTCAGTGCAAAACGAAGACAGGAGAGTAGTACACCAGCATACAAAGTCCGACATACGAGAAGAAGGTAACCGGTACATTTAAAAAAAAAACAAATTGATCACTAGTGTCTAGTTATCAAAATGTGGCCCTCATGCAAACGTTCTTTAAATCTGAGAGGCGAGCACATGATTAAATTATGCACATGTGGAATGAAGCACAAAACACCGGCGTTTCATTTGAGCCCTACGATCTTCTGTGCACATGACTATTTGTTTTGTAGAATTCTTTAGCGAAATGTCTGCTCCTTTTTTTCTCCTTGAATTTTGGGATTGGATGCTAGTGTGGTTTCTTCCAGATAACACACACACTCCAAACCCAAAATGTAATCAAAATGGGCCATTCGTTTTTGAGAGAGACACTTGCGGTTGTGGAGTCTTCTGGTGTTGCTTAAGTACTGGACTGGACTGAACTATGACCATGGATGGAAGGGCGGCAACTCTGGTGCTCTCCAATGCACATTGACCTGAGTCGAGGCGTCGGAGTTGGATAAGCCATTTAGGAAGGTTAGTAGTTGTGTTGTTTCATGGTGTGGGTGTGTGGTCATGTGTAGTGGTTCCTGAGGCTTTGTTGGCTACTGCCACTTTGTAGACCATGTATTGAAACCAAGCCTATGACTAAGATTCCAACAGTGAGTAAATGTAAAGTGATGTCAGTGCTGCAATTGGTCTCTTAGATTATTTTTTTTGCAGTTTTATAGAGCGTGAACTCGACCCGAAGGTATCCGAGCACTTTACATGAGCACCAGTTGCATTAGACAGACACAAGAAAAGCCTTGAAGGCCTGGCTATTCTCCACCTAATTCCTCTGCCGACCTTCTAAGTCTAGCGCTGAGACTCCCCGATGCTGGGGCAGCCATGCACTTTACAAATATCTTAACATAACATAAAACATTCAATTTTGGTTTTTTTAGGCACGGGGAGATTACGCAATTTGCCCAGAATCACAGAATACTTGAGCCTCCTGCCAGACTCGAAACTGGTTCCCCAGCTTCAAAGTCAGCTGCTCTAGCCTTAAGCCACATCCTCTCCAAATATGAGCCACATCCTCCACATATAAGATTCGCTTTCTGAAGATTCTCACTTTGCCCTCACCCACTGATCGCATCACAACTTTTTATGTCTGGTGTTAGCCAAGGGATTTTGATTGTACTAAAATGGTATATATAATATACTTATAGGGGCTTCAGCCATCCCTCTTGATCCATTGGTCTGTTCTTGACATACTCATTTTTATTCTGCCTACTACAACATACAGCAGGGGCCAGTGGGTCAGCCCTCTTGAGCCATTGGCTAACTTCCCTGTGAGTGACGGCATTCCCCTCTTTCACAAGGTGCACATCCTCACACAAAGTGGTTCCCTTCTGTGCTAGAAAGTACTATGGCAATGTGTGCTTTTGAGGCAACTTTTTTTTTGTTGCTTTTAGCCATTTTTTATTTATACATTGTCGAGGGACTGGTAGCTCCCTATAACAATAAAGGTTCACCAAAATCATGACAAAGAACGAGAGTTGACAAAGCCAAAAGGCTGGCAGCCAATGCCAGGCATATTGGCACGGCAAATGCTTGTTAACTATGTGATACTGCCTTCAGCAGATGAAAATTGCGGGAACAAAGGCCCTAGTGCACAATTACAGAAGAAATGATGTACTGGATATGAATTTTCAACTCTACAGAATAGTTCTGCAGGTGTACAAATATCTTCTTTTCCCATGAAACTTATTTAGAGAGAACCTCTTGTTTAATTTAGCATTGAAGCTCTTCAAGGGTAGTCAGTGGGTTCTGCTGTTGCTTACAGTGGCTAGGTCCCTCTCAGTCGGACTTCTGATCTCGAACCACATATTTTGGAAGGAGAGTGCTAATTGTCCGCCCTCAGCACATTGGATGGGTCACAAGTTATTAAAAGTTAGTAAAGCACCTGCATGTTTTTCAATATGTAGGTTGTTTATGCCATGTGCCCAACAGTTTTCATTTTCTGGTGACTCTCGTCTGCATCCTAGTAGATCATATTTTCATGGGCTTCGCGAGAGATTCCTTTGGAGTCCCCTTTAGGTATCCAGGGCATGTGCTATTTCTCACCCTCAGAGTGGTGCAAAGTTACAAGTGCTACTGATGATGCCCTCCTTCCTTCTGACACTTCTGTAAATCTGCGCTCGAGCCCTTTCTACTGTTTAATTATACAATAAGGCTGACCTTAATTCTGAAACCGTGGCGGATTTGATGAAGATGGATCAGTGAACACTCGCTTTTGGTATTCAAAGCTTAAAGACGTTTTGTGGTTGACCTGTGTGTCTTGATTTCTTTTTTCTTCTCTAGCGTTAAAGTTTTTGTAAATAGATTTTCCTCCAACTGGACAGCGCTGACTGTTGTCTACCACAATTTATATCAATTGATCAGTTTCAATTGGGTCCTATTAAGTTATCTAACTTCATTCAGATTGGTATATTCCAACAAAAGGATTTAGTATTTAGAGGTTCAAATAATAGCCTCTGAAAATTTCCATATTTCCATACCCCACCAGGATATATGTTGTTATTCTAGGTTCCGCCTATCTCCAACTGAGCCCTCCAGCTGGCACTTGGTGGGTTACTTGTGCGCTACTGAATTACCAATGTTACACTGTGGAGCATTAAGGGCCTGATTATGAGTTGGGCGGTTAATTCCATCCAGTGCGTAAACTCCTGTTTATGCACAGATTGCAATTATGAGTTGTTAGGTATTTCACGCATCCGATAATTATCGGATGCTTTAAATAACTCAATCTTTGTTGAATTCCAGCAGACCAAACCTGCTGAAATTTTTATTTTTATTTTTTAAATCTGTTTATTAAAGTTTTGATAAACATAGTATAATGCAAAGTGATGTACTAATCAATGCATCAAACCCCAACATACCCACGGCATGGCTAATGAGATTACAGCGTTCACTTGACGGAACATGAGCATCATAGAGTCAATAAGGTACAACATACAGAACCATGGCAATGAATACAGTTGCGGTAGCAGTCAGACCTATGTCTAGCACAGAGCAGCCTATAATCAATCACGGCATCACAAATCAGGGTGGCTTAACAAATATACAGTGAGCGGGGCCCAAAAATCTTTAGGCCGTGAAGCCTCAGGAATTTCGTCAGCGTAGGCCTCCAACTGATCCCTGCAATAAAGCAAGTCACAAATCCATTTTTTAACAGTGGGAACAGATTTTGCCCCCCAATTTAGTGCCACCGCCCTCTTGGCCATCAGGGTCGAGACTGCAACAATGCGCCTATTGCAGGGTTTGAGACTCTTGACGCTACCCAGGAGGCACACATCCGGAGTACAGCACACAGGTTCCATAACAACATCCGTTAGCACCTTCACCACCCTAGTCCAATACTCAAATACACCAGCACACGACCATGCCAGATGCAGAAAATCGGCGTCCGCCTGTCCACACAATGAGCATCTTCTCGCAGCCCAAACTTACAAAGTTGCAATGGGGTATAGTACAACTGGTGTAGGAACTTAAAGTGGATCATACGAAGACTACAGTTTGATGTAAGGCGCCCAGTGAGTGCACACCAGGTTTGCCACTGCTCTGTCGTTAATGCGGGTCCCAGCACCACACTCCATTTCAAATAGGAGGGGTGTTCTCCTGGCTCATTTTCCCTTTGCGAAGCATTATAGAGCTGGGTAATTAGGCCCTTTTTCTCTGTTCCAGCCAGCACCGCCTGCAGTGCTCGCATCGGCCTAGGCTCCGCTGGAAAGGCCGGGTAGATATCCCTAATAGCTTGTCGCACCCGGACATATACGAACCCTAGCATAAAGCTGCGACGCCGATCCCCTTGTACATCCTGCAATGAACGAAACTGCCCTTGTTTATTCAAGTCCCCCAAGGTAGTAATGCCGACGGCCGCTAGTTCCCGTAGTGCAAGTTTCTCCCGAGCCGCCGAGATATCTGGGTGTGCAGCCAGTGGTAACGACGGGGCATACAGTGTGGTGAGCCGAGACTTTTTGGCTAAGGCCCTCCAGGCCCACGCTGTGCACAGTGCAGGATGTATTTCAGTTCTGGGCCCACCTATCCCCCCCAAGAGGCAGCGGCAACGGAAGCACAGAATCCGCCTCTATCGCAGTATGGGGTTGCAAGCGCTGTGGAAAGTCCCAATAGTGCGCAAACTGCGCTTGTGCGCAGAGATAATGGAGCCGTAAATCGGGCGCCTCAAAGCCCCCGCGATCAAAGGGCTGCACTAGGACATCCCAGCTGCTTCTGGGTTTCTTACCACCCCACACGAACGTGAGCAGTGCAGACTGGAGTGTACGGAACAACGCATTGTTTAATCTAATCGGAATATTCATGAAGAGATATAGTAATTTGGGCAAAATAGTCATTTTAATTACCGCGATTCGATCGGCCAACGAAAGAGGCAGACAGGTCCAACGCTCCGTCTGCTCAATGATCCGTGTGATCGCCCGGCCATAGTTCTCAGAGATCACCCGATCAGGGTCTCTGTGCAACCATATCCCTAGGTACTTCACCGGATCCTGAGTCCACACCAGCGGGAAGTCCATCTCTACCTTCAAGGTTCCAGCCGTGAGCGGAAACACAGTAGACTTAGCCCAATTAATCCCTAGCCCAGAATACCTCTCAAACTTAACATACTCCCGAAGAAGTGCTGGTAGGAAGGTGGCAGGCTCCCTCACGTACAACAGCATATCGTCAGCGTAGAGTGAAACCACCAGAGGTCGCTGCCTAAAACGCAACGCAGCCGCAACATGCCGCTGCCAAAGTTTACAGGCCAACGGCTCTAGCGCAAGGGCGAACAGCATCGGTGACAAGGGGCAACCCTGACGCGTACCCAGCTCTATAGGGAAAGCTGAGGACACCCATCCATTAACGCGCACTCGTGCCAGAGGCTCAGTGTACAGCACCCTTATCCACTGCAGAAAGAACGGAGGAAGGCCTATTCTAAGGAAGACGGTAAACATATAGTCCCACTTAAGGGAATCAAATGCCTTTGCTGCGTCTAGGAACACAGCAACTGACTGGAATGCCGGGTCGAAATAATGTAGTGTGGAGAACACTGTACGCAAATTGTGCGCAGTGGATCTAGCTATCACGAAACCCGACTGATCCGGCAGAACCAGAAGGGGAACCAGCGGCTGAAGCCTGATGGCTATCATTTTAGCCAATATCTTGGCATCTATATTAATGATGGAAAGCAGCCTATAGGAGTCGCACCGATTGGCAGCCTTATCGGGCTTCAGGAGTGTCACCAATAAAGCCTCTTTAAGGGAGGGTGGGAGTTTTCCCTCTTCGTAGGCCTCTGCATACACATCCAGCAGCTGAGGGGCTAATTCATCCACATATGCCTTATAAAACTCACTGGGGAGCCCATCCAGCCCCGCAGCCTTGCATGTGGGAAGAGACATTATAGCTAACTTAACATCTTCCACATCGAAGGGCTGTGTAATGTACTCCCTCTGTTCCCGAGATAACCACCCCAGTGCGTCGTCGTCTAGGTAGGCGGTTATCTCCGTTTGTGGCACTGTATCTCCTTTCGCATATAATTTAGTGTAGTACCGAACGATAATATCACTGACCTCGGGAGTTGTATAATAGGCCACTCCATCCTCATCCAGCAGCTCGGTGACACAGGTCTGACTACGTGGTGCCGCGAGTTTCTGAGCCAAAGACCTACCCGGGCGACCCCCTTCCCCATAATAGCGGGCTATACTGCGCCTAGATCTGTGCAATAGCTCCTGATCCACAGTTTTGTTATGTTCCTTAACAAGATCCCGTATTGCAGCTAACGTTGTGGGGGAAAGAGACTTATCGTACTCTCGTACTAATGTAGAGATATCGACTGCCAGCTTATTTATCCTACGTCTGAGGTCCCGCAACACTCCAGCCTGCGCTCCTATGCAAGTGCCCCTAATCGTCACTTTAAATGCCTCCCACAGTACTCCAGCACTGTTAACCGAGCCGTCGTTTCCCCTAAAAAAGTTACGGATTGCCTCCCCTATGGTCTGCCTAAAGACAGGGTCCGTCAGCGAAGACGGCTGCAGCCGCCATGTGAAAGGTGGTCGCTCACAAGCTGGTACCTGCAATTCAAGAAGCACCGGGGAATGATCTGAAAGCGTTCGTGCCATGTGACTAACCTTCGTTGTCCAAGTACACACAGTCTCAGTAACTAGCCAGAAATCTATACGAGACCAGGTCCCGTGCACCGAGGATACAAAAGTGCTTTGCTGTTCCCCCGTTGAGTGCGCCATACATCATGTAAGTTCCCTGCATCCATAACCCCCAATAACGTCCCCGATGCCTGCTTGAGCCTAGTTGCACCACTACTCATGCGGTCAAGAGCACCATCCAAACATACGTTAAAATCGCCCCCCCAAAGAATCTCAGCCGATGGGAACCCAGCTATACGGCGCCATACATCCGTAAAAAAGGAAGGGTCAAACACATTTGGTCCATAAACATTCACCAGTAGTACGCTCTTACCCCCCAATTGACCATAAACCATCGCCACTCGTCCGTCCTCATCCGTCTCAGTCCGCCTGGCGGTAAATGGACTCCCTTTTTAACAAGAATCGACACGCCCCGTGCATAAGTAGAGTAAGAGGACACTGTGCACACTCCAGCCCATCTAGCACCCACATTTCGTTCAGAGGATCTAGTAAGATGCGTTTCTTGAAGGAACGCCACTTGCACCTCCATCCTATCCAAGTATGCCAGCGCTGCTCTAATTTTTTTGGGGGTATTTAGACCCCTCACGTTCCAGGTCAAGCACTTTACTTTACCACTCATACCACTCGCTCCATGGGCCATCATCAAAGGGAAAATATACCTCCGCTCTTGTGACTGCCATTTGGTGATGCTTCTCTACGTCCTGTGTCAAATAAAACAACAGTGCCAATGCCTTCCCCTGAACCACAACCCCCCCCACCCCCCACCCACTTCAGCTTCCCCAACTCGCCAAAGCCATCCCAATGCAATACCAAATGCAATACCAAATGCCCCAACCAAAACCAAAGGAGAGTAACTTGTTTGTGGGGTACACCCAATTCGAGGGGGACGTCGGGGCGCTCCTAACCTCCCATCTAGTAGGAGGCAGCTGAGCAGGTCTAGGGACTGTGCCACATTAACCATTCTGGGACTCCCAGGGTGCAGACCTTTGAGCCCAACTTCCTAGGGGAGCACATACATAGACAATATGAAGGGTTCTTAGTACAGTGTGTACCAAAAGACAGCAGAGATCAGTAAATCAATAGTCAAGTTCCGGAGGTAACTGACTCCCCTACTACTGTTCCTCATCGCTTCGTGCCGCGCTGGACTCCCTCCGATTCCTCTTCAGG
Organism: Calotriton arnoldi; assembly: GCA_963921515.1. Lineage (NCBI taxonomy): Eukaryota > Metazoa > Chordata > Amphibia > Caudata > Salamandridae > Calotriton > Calotriton arnoldi. The sequence continues at coordinate 1,706,857 of CAWUFW010002634.1, forward strand.
TGCTTCGCATGTTCAAGGGCAGCCTTAGGATTGGAGAAAATTTTTGAGTCTCCATCAGGGCCAATCCGCAAGCGAGCAGGATATAGCATCGCATAGGGGACCCCCTCAGATTGCAGAAATTTATTTACATTACCAAATTCTCTGCGGGCAGCTTGCACAGCAACGGTAAAGTCAGGGAAGAAGGATAGAGCATTGCCTTGATGCACAATAGACCCCTTGTCTCTAGCCATCCGCAGAATGGCATCACGATCCCTATAGTTTAACACTCTAGCTATAATTGGACGGGGAGGGGCCCCCGGGACCGGACGCGCCGCGAGTGAGCGGTGCGCGCGCTCCACAATGAACATATTCGACAACTGTTCAGCCCCGAAAATGTCTTTAATGAGATTTTCTATATAGGTCTCCATTTTTCCCACATTGGTGGATTCCGGCAGCCCCGTGAGTCTTATGTTGGTGCGCCGGGAGCGTGCCTCCAAATCCTCATTCTTGGCCTGAATGAGGGCTAGAACCTTCTCCATATTTAGTGTTGTGCCTGCGACCTCACTCAGGCCAACCTCCGCTGCAGATACACGTTGTTCCACCTCACCCATGCGGGTGTTCTGCTTCTCCAATTGCGACGACATATGATCTAGGCGATGGTTCACTGCTGCCATTGTGCCCTCAATGGACTGGAGACTACGCTGCATCGCCAGCAGCGTGGCCTCAAGGGTAGGAGGTGCGTCACCAAGGGCATCCGCCTCGGAGTCAGAGGCCGCTTTTTGTGTCGTCTTCATTGATTTCCGTGCCTCAAAAGTGAGGCGAGCTTGTGATTTATCTGTTCTCCCCATTGTCTACCCCAAGGGTGTGAGCTGCCAATGTACAAAGCGTCCAAAGTAAACCAGACTTGGATACCCAGCGCCGGCTCCCTCTGCAGACCGACGCAAATGACTGGGTATATAGCTAGAGGACAGAAGGCCCACTCACATAGATATCTCCTTAGGGCTAAAAAAATCGACACCAGCCAGGCCCCAGTAGAGCTGCACCTAACCTCGAGGCAGATGGAGATAATGCCCCCACACCAGGCTTCTCTGGCCCCCAGCCCAAGAGCGTTCTCCCTCTCAGACTCTGACAACGACAATCCCAGGCCAAGAGGGGTACTACCAGTACCGATATCACCGGCGTGTGTCCAGCACAACAGCAGCAGACCGACTCCACAATTCACAGGCGGACAGGGCCAGGCTGTACAGGTCTAGTGCGCCGTACCTCACAATTACGCCACTTGCAGCGCCAGTCCGCCCGATGCAGGGACCCAGTCCCAGGGCCCAAGGCGCCTCCACCACCAAGCGCTATTCGCAGGGCAACTTAGCAGACAGTGCACACAAGTCCACCGGCACCCCGATCCTCGCGGCACCGTCTTCTCAGCGGTCGCCGCCAGCCCAAGGCCAGGGCCGCGCAGCAGTGTCCGGCCGCTCTCGCAGGCACGCTATCCCTCAAGGCGCGTATGCCACAGGACAGGCAAGTCAATTCCACAACGGGCGGCCCTCAAATCCGATGGACAGTTCCCTGTAGGCCGCAAGCAGCTACCGCACCCGCGCCTCACCCCCCCCCCCATGCGTCCCACAGCTCGCAGAGCGCAACCCGCACCTCCGGACCCGTACCCACCTCCGCAGTCACGAGCCCGGTCAGGCCTAGCCCCACTCACCGAAGTCGGCACCAGGAGGACGCGGCAGGCGGCAGGTACCCTCCGGCGCAGCCCAGACCACAGGCCGCGGTCAGGCCGCCGCACTTCCTCCGAACTCTGCAGGGCTCCGCTCATGTGTGTCCGGCCCGCGATACTCCCGCTACAGTGATTACACGGCAATCCTCCTCAGACACAGCCCACGATCCTCCGTGCCAGCCACCGCTTCCGTGATCTGCCCGCAATCCTCAGTCTTTCAGAGCTGCACACACGGCAGCGGCCACCGCGGGAGAGCTTCCCCTCAGGGCTGCACCGCGGGCGCCATCTTGCCCACTTTCGCTGGCACCTTGTCGAGTCGGATCTCGGGTGCGGATACAGGGCTGGGCTCTTCTCGTGTCCCGAAAAGCATGCAGGGAAGCGATATCTTGCAGTCCCTCTGCAACAGCGTTGTGGATGCAGCAATTTAGTGGCGGATTATGGTCGGATATCAGCCCAGCCGGGCAGAGCTACACTAGCGTGCGGCCATCACGCCGTGCGCCCTCTAGCGCCCCCAACCCGCTGAAATTTAACAGCGGAAAACCATACAGTATTTACAGTATCATGTGAATTGTGGTTCGTTAAACACCAAAATCCACATGTTATCCCCGAACTGCTCGTAAAAGGTGGTATTTATCACACTCCATAAAGACATAAACCGTGGTATTGGTGTTTATCATGTGTGATAAATACCACCTATACTCTTAATCAGAGCCTAAATGCTCTCATAGTTGCTCAAATCCTACCCAAACCCTTCTTTAATTTTATGAAAATTACCCCTACCCTATGTTTAATTAAACACTCTAAACTATTTTCTTTTCCCTTATGTTTGATGATTTAATCCCGCACTATGTAGTGGTCAGACATTGTGGTGGTGGCAATGTCACAGGGATATACCACTTGATAGACACTTGCTAATTTAGAATACCTTTACATCACACATTCCAAAACTTTGCCAGGATGGTCATACATAGCATGAAAACAGTGCTTAATTTGTGTATAAAAAAACAAATAAAAAAGTAAGTGCCAGGATCCAAGGCATTTCTCAGTACTTAACTGCAACTTGCAGCATCCACTGCCCATGGCAGCACTGCAAAATGTCAGTACCAAGAACTCCACTAATCAGTACATTCCAATAAGTCTAAGAATGTATACAATGCCAGGCCATGCAAAGCTGTCATAATGGCCTGGATAGAATGGTATTATTAATTTTAGTGTATATTTAATTATTAAACACACTACTGATACGGTAACCTCAAAAGTAGACGCACAGTGCCACTGTATGGTGAAGTGCTGGTGTTGAAAATTAATTACCACTGCTGAGCACTGGCAAACACTGGCTCAAATGAAGCACTGTATGAAAGCACAGCATTTGCAGTACACAATGATACCACAGAGCATCTTTCTAGAGCATCTCCGAGATTGTTCTCTGAAACTGAAAGAACTTTGTAGAAATCGGTGAACACTCAACTTGTATGTGCAGCCACGTGTGACATGCTGAAAGTTGCCTTGTTTTGGCAACTATCCAAGAATTCTTAACGGTTTCTGAACCTCATGCACGTATAGTTCTCATAGTGTTTTCCCATGCACAGCCAGGGTTAACAGTTTTCGCATTTCTTACCCACTGTATTGGTACTTGCAAACCAGAATGATTTTTTCAACAGCTCTAGCGAGAACAGCGGCTACCAGGGGACAGGGCCTGAGCGCTTTCCTCATGAACTCAAAACATTGTCAATGCAAGGGCTGCCCTCGCTGCTAGCCAGACACAATATAAGAGCGGCTGGAAGCAGTGCTGGAAGAGTGGCAGAAAATTACAAATGGGCCATTCCGTCAAAAGTCTTGCCCTTTTTTACGAAATATGCAGTTGAAAGATCCAAATTTAGAACTTCAAAATCTTTTACTTAAGGTTTTTTTTTCTTTTTTATGTAGAGCAGATGCAATATAGGGAAGTTTGAAAAAATGTAGTTTATTGTTCAAAAACAAATTTTGAGGAAGTTCAACCAGCTGCTTTTTTAATCCACAAGTCATTTTTCAGGTCTCACCTACAGACACTACATAAAGCGGGTTTTGGATCAGTCTCTTTTTATGATTTCTTGTCTATCTCAGTTCCCTGCTCTTGATTCAATTGCTTTTTTTCCTATTCTTGTTTTCATTCACTTTCGGACTAAAGATTCTTTGCCATCCTTTTGGCTGGATGAGATATATCCTTCCACTGCTGGCGTAAAACACTCATTTTTAGGTCTCGCGCCTAGCGTTGCAGTGCTAAGCACTGCTCGCGCAGCGCGAGACCTCTAGAAAGGGCTTTAGAAAGCTAACCACACGCTCGTGCGTGTGGTTTTGCTTTCGGAAGCCCACATTGGCTGTAGCTTGCGTTTAAAAAAAAAAAAACGGCACGCAATTGGGCAAAGGCGGGCGCATGTCCCGCCTTTGCTCCGCCCATTCCCGTCCGTGTCTAGGACGCGCATCAGCGCGCCGCACAGACGGCAGGCTCCCTCGCCCCCCCCCCTCCTCTGTGGTGCGCGCGCACCACTGGTTTTCTTTTCTGTCATAAAAACTCCCAATTTGCTGTTGTGGCCAGTCTGCATGTTTTATTGTGCCTCACGTGATACTCCCGGTTTCAAAATGACGGGAAATATGGTCTTCAGAACTTTCGGAGGCTGGCAAATGTATGTTGTGGTGAGTTACAATTGCTTTGAGTCGAATCCTGAAGAATAAAGGCAGTAAACAAAAGCGATAATGTGGTGGTTCAAGGACAGGAAGACGTCCTATATGAGCCGCCTGCCCGCACCATCCGCATCAGGGACCTCTTTCCTAGCAGACACTGGGATACTCTCCCAACTGAACGCGGATTTCACTACCTGGTGCTGGTGCTTTTCATTTCAGTCGAATTCACCAATTAAGCGCCCACGTCGGGACAAGCTGCGTCTACCGAATCCGGAGTAGCGTGCTACTCGCCGAAAAAGCGATGTGACGCCTCATCGGGGGTAGTAAGCGCTATATAAATGCAATTACAATACCATATCGTTGCATTATTTAAAACTTTTAAGTCCATACTGCTGCGCCGTGTTCTCCATGTAACTTGTGACTGTAGGCCTTGTGTTCGTTTCTGAAGCGAGATACAATCTGGCCATGGCGTCTTACCCCCTTCCATTGTCTGCTGGGCATACTGGCGCCATGGTGGTGCACACACCGTGATCGAGGACTGCATAGTCGGGCAGTCGTATCTGTCAAGAGTGAATGAATGAAGAAATAAACAGCGCCCACTTCACGAGACTCGCTTGTCTGAGGGGCTTATATCAAGTCCAATAACAGGCAGCGTAGAGCAGTACTTAAGGGCCAATGAAATGCGCTTAAACTCAGGGGGTTACCTTTAATATTTGTTCTACACTTACAAATTCTCCCCAGACTCACACTAATTTATCATCGCTATAGACAGAGCAAGAAACAAAACTATTAAGCACATCCCCCCCCGCAGCTGCCTTTTTTCTGTGCCATTTTACGCAACTAAAGAGAGAGCAGATATAGTTGCTATGTATTGTAATTTCATTTATATAGCGCATACTACCCCTGACGAGGTGTCAAAGCGTTTTTTCGGCGAGTAGCACGCTACTCCAAAACCCGTAAAGGATTAGTGTGCATGAGGTGCAGAGATTTTATTCAGAAGCGAGCTGAGTATATTTTCTGAAAGCTGATTGTGCCTGAACAAAAACCTTCAGTTAAAAGGAATCCGAGTGCACGGTTGCAGCAACCTGTGGAGAGCCTGTGTCCAAACTAACGAACATGCAGATTAACGAAGCACTAGCCATGATGTAATGGTGATATAATATGCTGAAAACCGAAAAGCTGGTGTATTTCTGGATTTAAAGAAATTAGCTGATTTATCTGTAAGTGAGGTGACGAACTCACGAACGTCATTGTAATTCCGCAGCTCTGAAATATTCAAAGAGACATTGAAATGCTCTATAAATGACTGTTAATATTTTATACCAGTCATCCCTAACTTGACTCGCTGCAGAAGCTGATGTCTGGCTGGTTCTCACACTGCCGACGTGGAGGCGTTTCACCATAGTACATTAGAACGATTTTATCACTGCATTTGAGTGGCATATATTAAAATGGAACTTTTTAAAGCATACACTTACTAGAAACATTCAGCCTCCCCTGTACAACAATGCCAGTAATAAACTAAGAGGCAAGTAAGTGGTCATGTGTGCCTTACACGTGATCTATTTTCTTATTGTTTTTTTCAAGAAATTCTTTGACAAAATTAGCTTACAGGGCACTCTTTGCCCCTATCATTCAATATTTTCTTGAGGAGGGGGGGTTGGGCGGAAGGGGGGGAGCCCTCAACCATCCTTATGTCAGTTGTGCTCACTTGCTAAGTCAAACTAACTCGCCTATAACTTTTACGCTTACCACTTTGAAAGGCCACCGGCCGCCACTGCTAGTAACTTGTCCCTTCACACATGTATTGTGCTGGTAATCATGTCCCATCACACATTTATTGTGTCTTTAGTCATGTTCCATCACACTTATTCTGCCAGTACTCGGGTCCCATTACACATTTATTGTGAATGGAATGCTGGCCCATCACACATTTATTGCGCTAGTAATCTTGTTCCATCACACATTTATTGCGCTAGTAATCTTGTTCCATCACACATTTATTGCGCTAGTAATCGTGTCCCATCACGCATTTATTGTGCTGGAAGTCGCGCCCCATCACACATTTATTGCGCTAGTAATCGTGCCCCATCACACATTTATTGCGCTAGTAATCGTGCCCCATCACACATTTATTGCGCTGGTAATCGTGTCCCATCACACATTTATTGCGCTAGTAATCGTGTCCCATCACACATTTATTGCGCTAGTAATCGTGTCCCATCACACATTTATTGCGCTGGAAGTCGTGCCCCATCAAACATGTATTGCGTTAGTAATCGTGTCCCATCACACATTTATTGCGCTAGTAATCGTGTCCCATCACACATTTATTGCGCTGGAAGTCGGCCAGGCTCACGGGGGCATCGAGCCACAGGCGCCACGCCGGGTCTAAAGGCACTGCACCGGGCAGCATTGTGCGGCCAGGCTCACGGGGGCACCGAGCCACAGGAGCCACGCCGGGTCTAAAGGCGCTGCACCGGGCAGCACTGTGCGGCCAGGCTCACGGGGGCATCGAGCCACAGGCGCCATGCCGGGTCTAAAGGCACTGCACCGGGCAGCATTGTGCGGCCAGGCTCACGGGGGCACCGAGCCACAGGAGCCACGCCGGGTCTAAAGGCGCTGCACCGGGCAGCACTGTGCGGCCAGGCTCACGGGGGCATCGAGCCACAGGTGCCACGCCGGGTCTAAAGGCACTGCACCGGGCAGCATTGTGCGGCCAGGCTCACGGGGGCACCGAGCCACAGGAGCCACGCCGGGTCTAAAGGCACTGCACCGGGCAGCATTGTGCGGCCAGGCTCACGGGGGCACCGAGCCACGGGCGCCGTGCCGGGTTATAAAGGCACTGCACCGGGCAGCATTGTGGGGCCAGGCTCACGGGGGCATCGAACCACAGGAGCCACGCCGGGTCTAAAGGCGCTGCACCGGGCAGCACTGTGCGGCCAGGCTCACGGGGGCATCGAGCCACAGGAGCCACGCCGGGTCTAAAGGCACTACACCGGGCAGCATTGTGCGGCCAGGCTCACGGGGGCACCGAGCCACAGGAGCCACGCCGGGTTATAAAGGCGCTGCACCGGGCAGCATTGTGCGGCCAGGCTCACGGGGGCACCGAGCCACAGGAGCCACGCCGGGTTATAAAGGCGCTGCACCGGGCAGCATTGTGCGGCCAGGCTCACGGGGGCACCGAGCCACAGGAGCCACGCCGGGTCTAAAGGCGCTGCACCGGGCAGCACTGTGCGGCCAGGCTCACGGGGGCATCGAGCCACAGGAGCCACGCCGGGTCTAAAGGCACTGCACCGGGCAGCATTGTGCGGCCAGGCTCACGGGGGCACCGAGCCACAGGCGCCACGCCGGGTTATAAAGGCGCTGCACCGGGCAGCATTGTGCGGCCAGGCTCACGGGGGCATCGAGCCACAGGCGCCACGCCGGGTTATAAAGGCGCTGCACCGGGCAGCATTGTGCGGCCAGGCTCACGGGGGCATCGAGCCACGGGCGCCACGCCGGATTATAAAGGCGCTGCACCGGGCAGCATTGTGCGGCCAGGCTCACGGGGGCATCGAGCCACGGGCGCCACGCCGGGTTATAAAGGCGCTGCACCGGGCAGCATTGTGCGGCTAGGCTCACGGGGGCATCGAGCCACAGGCGCCACGCCGGGTTATAAAGGCGCTGCACCGGGCAGCATTGTGCGGCCAGGCTCACGGGGGCATCGAGCCACAGGAGCCACGCCGGGTTATAAAGGCGCTGCACCGGGCAGCATTGTGCAGCCAGGCTCACGGGGGCATCGAGCCACAGGCGCCACGCCGGGTTATAAAGGCGCTGCACCGGGCAGCATTGTGCGGCCAGGCTCACGGGGGCATCGAGCCACAGGCGCCACGCCGGGTTATAAAGGCGCTGCACCGGGCAGCATTGTGCGGCCAGGCTCACGGGGGCATCGAGCCACAGGAGCCACGCCGGGTTATAAAGGCGCTGCACCGGGCAGCATTGTGCGGCCAGGCTCACGGGGGCATCGAGCCACAGGAGCCACGCCGGGTTATAACGGCGCTGCACCGGGCAGCATTGTGCGGCCAGGCTCACGGGGGCATCGAGCCACAGGAGCCACGCCGTGTTATAAAGGCGCTGCACCGGGCAGCATTGTGCGGCCAGGCTCACGGGGGCACCGAGCCACAGGCGCCACGCCGGGTTATAAAGGCGCTGCACCGGGCAGCATTGTGCGGCCAGGCTCACGGGGGCACCGAGCCACAGGCGCCACGCCGGGTTATAAAGGCGCTGCACCGGGCAGCATTGTGCGGCCAGGCTCACGGGGGCATCGAGCCACAGGCGCCACGCCGGGTTATAAAGGCGCTGCACCGGGCAGCATTGTGCGGCCAGGCTCACGGGGGCATCGAGCCACAGGAGCCACGCCGGGTTATAAAGGCGCTGAACCGGGCAGCATTGTGCGGCCAGGCTCACGGGGGCATCGAGCCACAGGAGCCACGCCGGGTTATAAAGGCGCTGCACCGGGCAGCATTGTGCGGCCAGGCTCACGGGGGCATCGAGCCACAGGAGCCACGCCGGGTTATAAAGGCGCTGCACCGGGCAGCATTGTGCGGCCAGGCTCACGGGGGCATCGAGCCACAGGAGCCACGCCGGGTTATAAAGGCGCTGCACTGGGCAGCATTGTGCGGCCAGGCTCACGGGGGCATCGAGCCACAGGAGCCACGCCGGGTTATAAAGGCGCTGCACCAGGCAGCATTGTGCGGCCAGGCTCACGGGGGCATCGAGCCACAGGAGCCACGCCGGGTTATAAAGGCGCTGCACCGGGCAGCATTGTGCGGCCAGGCTCACGGGGGCATCGAGCCACAGGAGCCACGCCGGGTTATAAAGGCGCTGCACCGGGCAGCATTGTGCGACCAGGCTCACGGGGGCACCGAGCCACAGGAGCCACGCCGGGTTATAAAGGCGCTGCACCGGGCAGCATTGTGCGGCCAGGCTCACGGGGGCATCGAGCCACAGGAGCCACGCCGGGTTATAAAGGCGCTGCACCGGGCAGCATTGTGCGGCCAGGCTCACGGGGGCACCGCGTCATTTACTGAAACCCGTCGAGATGAATCCTGATGTCTCCGCGGAGCTGAGTGCAGAGCGGGAGCCTCGTCCGAGGGATCGTGGTGACGTCACCTAATGGGGTTGTGTCCGCGGACATGGATGCAGTCACGTGGCAGAACCATGCAGAGGGGCAGACCAGTGGTATGCATCGAGCTTACAATGGAGCACATGTTACAGTGGGACAAATGCTACAATGGAACGCGTGTTTATTTATTTATGCGTTTTTATATAGCGCGGACTTTACCCGAGGGTGTCAGAGCGCTTCACAATAGGAACAGTAACATTACATGAGGAGAAGGATACCAGTGAGCATAATACAAAAGCAAGCGTTACATTGCATGAGGAAAAGTGACAATTGTGCACATAACAAACAAACCAGATAGAAAAAGAGGTATACGTTCCAAGAGGAAAAAGTGACAGGTGTGCATGATACATGGGGTACAAAATACAAATAGAGGTATAATACTGCAGAAGTGGCAGTCATTCATAACACACTGGAAGGCACTTCTATAGGCTTGGAGTACAGAATTTCCTATAGTGGAAGAACTTCCTTGAGGTAGTAGAGAGGGCGTGAATTCAACAGGGGGTACATGGGGTACAAAATACATGATACATGGGGTACAAAATACAAATAGAGGTATAATACTGCAGAAAGTGGCAGTCACTCATAACACACTGGGAAGGCACTTCTATAGGCTTGGAGTACAGAATTTCCTATAGTGGAAGAACTTCCTTGAGGTAGTAGAGAGGGCGTGAATTCAACAGGGGACTTGAAATGAAGGGAACACGCACATAAAATCCAACACAACACGCAAAGGTGAGGAATGAACAGGAAAAAGTACAAATTTACACGGACGAGCGAACTTCCTAGAGGGGCCTGAGAACGAAAGTATTAGTTCTGGAAGTGTCTTTGGAAGAGAAGAGACTTGAGGTCAGCTTTGAAGATCCGGGTAGAGGAGGTGGCACGGAGCAGTGGGGGAAGCGAGTTCCAGATTCTCACCGCATTGCCCGAGAAGGATTGAGCCATCGATCTTTCCCTTTTGAAGACGGGGGGCTCAAGCAGAAGCTTTTCCGCATTGCGAGAAGGGCGAGAGCCACCGGACAATTTCAATTTATTCGCCAGGTAACGAGGGGAGGACTTGTGTAAGGCTTTGTGTGTGATGCAGGCAGTTTTGTAAATAGATCTTGCCTCGATCGGAAGCCATCGAAGAGAGGACAGAATAGGAGTGACGTGGTCGCTTCGTTTAGACCCTGAAATGAAGCGAGCTGCTGAATGGAGGATGGATTTGAGAGGGGAGAGGTGGGATTTGGGTAGGCCCGTCAGAAGAGAATTGCAATAATCCAGTCTTGAGAGAACCAGAGATTGTACCAAGGTTTTTAAGTCTTTCTCCGGGAAGAACCGACGGATCCCCCAAAGAAGGCGCAGCTGGTACCGTGCGTTCTTAGCAATAGAGTTGATGTGGGAGATTAGGTTGAGTCTTTTGTCAAGAATGACACCTAGGGATTTAGCGCTGTCGACAATGATGGGTTTGTTGTTGAGTAGGTTCAGCTGATCCATCCAAGATTGAACAGGAGGAGGTGAGAGAGAGGTAGAGAGGAGGAGGAATTCAGTTTTGGCGGGATTCAGAATGAGGTGGTGAGCTGACATCCAGTTGTGAATAGAGTTGAAAGTAGAATTGAGTAGGGAGAGATCGTGTGCGGAAGACACCTCACGTTACGATGGAACACGTGTTACGATGAAACCCTTTACAATCGAACAAATGTTACGATGGAACACACGTTGGAATTGGACAAATGTAACAATGTTACGTAACTACAGGGCTTTAAGTGGGCCAGGTCTCACCGGTGCTGAGCACCGGCAGTTTTTTAAAGGAGGCCTTATTTCTGCATGCAAGGATGAGGGTCTCGCCGGAAGCATCTGCCCTTCCGCAGGCTGATTGACTAGTGACTTCAACCACCAGCATTGCTGGGCAGCCTCCCTACTGTATTCACCCCTACGGTAACTGTGCACATTTGAGGTGCACTGCTACAGTGTTGGTGTGAAGTCTATCCGAGCTAGTGTATGTGAGAACCATTCAACATCTACGAAGGGGGTGTTGACAAAAACATACACGCACTGGCAAAGCTAATAGGTCTTGTGTTCACTGGTAACCATTTGGCTTTGACAACGCTCGTTTTATCATGGCTTTAAACGTTGTTGGTCTTAGGAGCCGCGAGGCCTTACCCAATATGGTAAACAAATTTTTTTTTAAAAAATCACAAAAAGCACGCATTGTCATAGTATTGCCTGGCACTGAAGGAAGCTATTGTGTGTGTAGATGTGCTGTGAGAGAGCAGAATGTTGTCACTCACAGTGAAGGCAGCCAATGCCTGAAGTGGGCTGAACCGTTGACCAATGCTGCTTGCTGCAGTGGGAGGAAAACAAATTTGAGAGGCACAACGGTAGACCAATGAATGAAGAGGGCTGGCTGAAGCCTCTATAAGTAAGTATTATAGACCCTTTTATTAGTATAATCATAAGGTATTGGCTGACGCCAGACCTAGAAAGGGGGCCTGGACAGACATCGTGGTTTCTCTAGGTGGTGAGCTGTTTGGCTACAAACTTAGAGGTCATTTCAAGTTTGGCTGAGGAAGGCACTACTGTAAATTGGAGGTTCACGGACCCCTCCAAACTCCTGCTTCCTTGCCTCAGTAAAATGTGGGGGAGCTGCAAGTTGTCTGTTTTTAGAGCAACTGACAGCATAGCTGCCAAGTTTCCCAGCTCCATGCATGGTGTGCTGCTCTAGTCCTGTTTTTTTCCTTTGAATTCTGGGACTTGTAGTCCTGTTTTATAATGAAATAAGAAAAAAACTACAAGTCCCAGAATTCCAAGAGAAATCTGGCATTCAGCAGTACATCAGGCATGAGAAACTTGACAGGGCAGTGATGGTCAAAGGCTTGTTTTTAAAGCTGTTTCCATATCTTCATCCCAGATGTGAAACCTCAGCTGCGTCTGAGCAGCAGTGGCTAACAGCGTCTAGGCTCGGCCAAATCCTGCCTTCCGATTGGCTGGAGTAGCACAGTGAAAACTGGCAGAACATCATACTTACCACGTCCTAGCTCCTTAGCCCTCAAGACTTTATATGTAGTGCTCTGTAAGCTCATACTTTGGCTGATGAGGAACTACAACTCCCAGCATGCAAAGTGCTCTTGATTAAACGGTCAGGACTCCATGATTGTGCTACAAAGGACATCGGGGCCGGTAACTCAGCACTCACATACTTAACTGAATTCCAGGCGCTGGGAGTGAATCCGTGATGTCTTTATAGGTAGCAGGCAGCAAAGAAAGAATCTTAAAAAGCGGACTAAAAGAACTCTGAAATCTGAAGGACAGGCTGTCCAAGGTAAAGCTGAAGCGCACATGGTGCCCTCCGGTGCGCTGTGATTGGAGGAAGTCCCGGAGGAGGGTCACAGTCAGTGACCACAGACTGGGCTGTGAGAAGGCCCAGTGCCGGAGCCCCTCCCGCGGACCTTGGCAGACCTCTGGTCCTCATCGGGTAGCGTAAGTACTTTTACCCTTTGAGGACGGAATGCTCCGAGGGAGCTGAGAGTCTCCCAGCTCCACCAGTGAAAGATGTGACCGCAACTGGTCGCTCAAGGGCTGAATTCCTTAATTGTGTGTTTAGGTCTGGCTGGACAGCGCAGCTGTGACCTACTGTTACAATTTATTCAAAATGCACCCTGCGCATCGGCCTTATCCCAGAGACGTATTATTTTCTTACCACGTGCTATTGGCTGTTTGGTGTATCATTTCGCCTCTAAGGCGTGCATACATTTCGGTGCATGAAGCACTATTTTACATCTTAAAAGTATATCAAATCTTCACACATTAAATTTCTTTCCCAGTCGATTGGTAGATTTATTTAATACTAAAACCAATTGTTTATATTTCGTTTTTAGGTCCAGCTTGGGCAGCGCATGCGCTGCTATGCGAGGCATGCTGTATTCGGTATATGGGCTACAGGGGACTTTGGACATGCCCACCGCTTTCGGTTGGTTAGTTGGGCTGCTTTTTAAAATTCCTTTTCTCTGGTTGATTAATATTGTGCACCTGTCCCGCCTTTTCGGTGCTTGGTTCCCTCCCAACGGACATCACCAATTGATTCTTTTGGTTGGCCAGCTCTGGCCATCTCTTGTTTTAAAAGTCGCTGCTTGTTTGGTTTACTTTTGGCCAGTCACTCTCCAACAGAGCATTTTGGAACTCCGACACCAACTGCTCCCTCCATCCTCCCTTAGTAGGTAACAGACATTGCCATTTACAATGCCAATAGCTCTAACTTAAAAAAATGCGAGACCTATTGCATTTCCAATGCTTGTTCATTTTTCTTTTAGTACTTCAAGGGACAGCATGGATGTCCTTGCTCCCTTCCCCATCTGCTCCTTTTTAGGTCTCACCTTGGCAGCGCGCATGCGCTGCTCTAGGAGGGCCTTTAGCCATCGGTCTTCACTTTTCAAGCACTGCACTCGTGTTTGTGGCGGCATCCACCTTGCGGGAGCGAGCAGCGGCGCGCCACAAGCACGAGTGCAGTGCTTGAAAAGTGAAGACTGCTCTCCCAAGCGCGCGCGCACCACTCGCGGGCTCACCTCCTGCTCCCCCTCTCTCTCATAACCTCTTCCTCGTCCTAAATCACTCCCTCCTCCTGGCACCCGACTTATTTCTCAGTTTCCCCAACCATGCACCCCTTCGCCTCTCTCTCCCCCTCTGACGTCCCTACTGCTGCAGCCTGCACGCGTCTCCCCTACCATTCAGGTATCCTCCTCTTTCACCCGTTGCTTTTTATTCTACTTTCTGCCTCTCTCGCTGAGCCTTTCTTCTGCACTCACCCATTCGCTCGCTGTGTGGCTGAAAGTGTAGAGCGCTACTTGGCTGGCTACGTCCAGAATTCCCCGTATATAGGGATCATGCCTGCGCAGAGCAGCCAGGCTAATGTCCAAGCCCTTGTCCAGGAGCCGCCGCTCACCGCTACCCCAGAGGCAGCCATCTTCCCCTCTGCAGGCACCGGCGACTAAGGACCCCTTACCCTAGCAGTGCACAATACCAAAGTCATGCTGGCTCTGCAGTGGTGCACTATACTGCAGTGACGAGAGGGCGGCCTGTGACGAGGATACAATATAGTGCAGCATGGTCGGATGTTTACAACGCTCAGGCTGCTGTGCTGCGTTTGAGCCCCCACCCCCCCAAAGATCCGCTCTTCTCCCTGCCTCTGGTTTCTGTCTCACAAGGCTGATGAATGACTGGGTCTTGTCAGCGCCTGAGTGCCGCAGGTCTTTAAAAGACCATTTGCTTGGCAATGAGGCTTTGTTGTTTTTCACCCCTTCTTAGAGCCCCTGCATCTCGTCTCTCTGCCTATTGCTATGAAAACTAGCCCCCCACCCCAAAATTTGGCTCTAGTTGCGCCTCTGTAAACATCATACCACTTTCACCACCCCATCATCAGGGTTGCTGGCTGACTTACACAACTCCAAAAAAAAGACACAAGACATACACTGCGGAGTAACAAGAGTGCACGTGCATCAGTGGAGCTGGAGACTGTCAAGAGAATAGATGGACTACAGTGGTCAGATATTGACTGGGGAAGCTTAACCCGCCAAACAAGCTTCAAACCGCACTCCCCAGCACTGTAACTGTACAGGGTTTGTTATTAGTGTGCCATTTTAAAGGTACTCAATGTGTCTGCTTTCGCAAGAATGGAGTAAAACTCGAGATCTGGAATTCACCGCATGTTTCAACAGCGAGTGTTTAACTCATCGAGCCAGCCGCAGCCTAGCGTAGGCACCTCTTTGAAGGATATTTTGTAATGCTCAGCTTAGCTGTTTGGGGGTCCTCACAACACAAATATGTTATCTTTTTCCACTGATTCCTGTTAAAAGGCACCACGTCCACATCTATAGAGTCCTTTAGCGTGTTGTTAAGTTAATTAGAATCGTGATTGTGTAGGGCTTATTGTACATATCATTATTGCATTATCACAGTTGTTATTTCTCTCCGCAGGGTGCACGTGATTGCAATATTTTTCGGCCTGCTTTTTTCTGTTTTCTCTGTTTTCTAAGTGTTTAAGTGGCATCGAAGCATGGCACGTGTTATGCTGTTTTAATATTTTCTTTGGTCTTAGCCAGCCCAGTCCCAACTTGGTGAGTTTACAAATCTGCTTCATTTTCCGGTGGGTGTGTTTTTCTGCACAATAACAGGAGGGCGCTGTTTATTCAGGCTGCACAGCGGCTATTCGTATATGTTATCTGCTGAGGCAAGCCCTTTTAGTATGCGGTACTTCGTGCATACCTGCAGCAGGTGCCAGCACAGTGTTCTCAGGTAAGGCCTGTTACCCATCTTGGAGTCTGTCAGTACCCGGGATAGAGTGTTTGAAACGTAGGAGCTGTCCATGCTTCCAGTGAAGTGATAAAAATGATGGGGCACAGAATGGCGTCCTTCCAGAAGCATACTCCAGATCGGAACAGTACAAATCACGAGTGACTTCTACGTCCATATGAACTCCAGTGCATACAGCGCGCGCTTGGCGACCCATGGTGTCCTGGAGTATTTCTTTTGTCAACGCTGGGAGATCGCCACAGCAAAATTGTAATTGTCACCCCCTTCTTTACCTCAACTTGCAAGCTCTGTGTTTAATTCCTCTCTCCTCAAACTTTCGTTGCATTTACACAGGGACACTGGAATCATGAAATTCTGAGGCCGGTGCATTTTTCGCATAATTATGGATTTGCTGCCTTTGCCGCATAATTCACCACACGCTGCGTGATCTTGATCTGCAGATTGTAACTCCCAAAAATAGTTTCAAGCTCAAACGGGTCAAAAGATACTAAAACTTGGGCGCCCTCGGAATCTGGCATCTGTTGATTCTCCCTTAGCATCCGTCCGCTGCTAGTGTTGTTATACAGGTACTATTTCCCAACCTTCACCCTCCTATTATTTATGCCCCCCCATAAAAAAAAAAACCATAACAAGCAACCATTGGGACAGGCAGATAGAAGTTGCCAGCATTGAAAGGACAAAAACCAAGACATTATTTATCGTTAATACTTTTTTAATATGGTCGTTCAGTTGTACATAATGCTTTTTTGGTGATATATAAGGTAACAAAAATGCTTCTGACACTTCTTTATTATAACTTTTCAGCATGCTGCAGACTTCTGTACAGCACAGCTTAAAGACATAGGCAAAGTCAATATTTCTGGCTAAACGCTGATAAGGTCCCAAACGCGAGACCTATTGGCTATGCCAATGCTTGTTCCTTCACGTCCCGGACCTTTCTCCTGAGGCAAACAAGCATTGGCAAAGCTGTTGCTCAGCAATTGCCTTTTAAAGGCAAAACCAATTTGCGGCGCCTATGCTTGTTAACGATTTTGGATGGCAACGTTTTGTGGACTAATTTGTCAAGATCTTTTCAAGAGCAGAGCATCATGGGGCTATAGTGGGAGTCGTTTAGAAGATGGCATCTGGGTCCTCATGAAAGTTCATTTTGGGAAGCCTGGATGTCACATGACCAGATTTCCTGGCTGCTGCATATCATGCTTCTGAGAGCCTGTGGCCTATATTCATCTTTCCAGTACGCTCGCTTTATGTTTGTACTATTGCAGGTGTTTTCGTTCCACCCAAAGGGGGCATTGGAACACAGTTCATCATACAGTAAGAATTACTACGGGCCAGAGGTGCATTTCTAGGGGAAAGGCTGCTGAGTTTTAAAAATCTTGTGCAGCTCTGGCGGTGGAGCGATTGCCGTGCTGGGGAATAGAGTGGGAAGTTCAGTATCCATGGTCTGGGCATCTAATGTAGGATGGAAACTAATTGGCTGACATCATTTGAATTGTTTTCTTGGACAATGGAAGCTCATTGGTTGGCCTAGGTATTTCAACTGTGCACCATGGACAGTCAAAATTCGTTAATCGGCATACTATTTGAATTGTGCACCATGTTCAAAGGAAGAGCAATGATTGGCCCAGAATTTGAATTGTTTACTCGGGATGATGGAAGGTCATTGGTTGATCTACAATGTGAATCGTTTTTTTGGGATGGTTGAAGTTCTTTGGTGCACATAGTCATTTTAATCATAGACCATGGGCGACAGAGGTTAATTGGTTGATATAGGTATTAGAATCGTATACCCTGAACAGTGGAAGCTCATTAGTTGACTTCATCATTTCGTAATCAATACAATTTAAGTTCATTGGTTAACCTAGTCATTTTAATTACGTACCATGGACTAAGTGTGCTCAGTGGTTGGCCAAGTCATTTCCATCGTCTACCCTGAATGACTGTAGTATTAACAGATCCCCCATGGACTGATTAATGGGGTTTATTCCACTGTAGGGGTTTGAGTAAATGCCCTTCCTGGAGGGAGATATTTCTTGACAAGCCTGGGAGAGATTAGTTGCACCACCAGGGGACTGAGTGTTTTTGCTTCAAGGGAGCAAGTGTTTGCCTTGCCAGGGGAGCATGGAATTGCCCTACTAGGACAGAGATCGCTTGCAAGACCAAACGAGCAATTGCTTGCCATGCCAGGTGAATGACTGGGTGCCATGCCAGGGTAAGGAAGTTATACCTTGCTAAGGGATAAACTGCTTGCCATGCTAGGGTTTATTGGTTGGATTTGGAATTTATATAGTGCATGGTTAGCAATTGGGATGTCCAGCCACTAGGTTAAGAAAGAGCGTTCTGATTACAACACAGAGCTGGACATAGCTGACCCTGTTCCGGTGGCTCCCTAGAGATCAATGACGTAATGCCCCATTCGTAAACCTCCACTGTAGGTTAGTGGTCATGTACCCATGTAACAAAATCGTGAATTTATTTTTCGGACGTGTATTGTATTTTGCACTTTTGTGACCTCATTAAATCTGCTGAGTATTTTAGTGTGTGGCAGTTTTCTGGTTCTGATTATAAACGCTTTTAAAACATAAATGTGGATGAATAGTGTTGATAAATAATTAGTATTATAATTTATATGCCGTGAAATCATGTTTATTTGTCAGTTATGGAGTTTAGGGGTTCCTCGTAGAGAGCCCTTCTACGCCCTGCGGCAAAGGGGAAAACCGATGGCTCGCGTGAGTGGAAACAAATTCACGTTGAAGCATCTGCAAGTCTAAGTCATGGGAAGGACAACAATTTCCACTCTTTCTTTTGGAAGAGGATACTGCTAAGAGGGGCCATGAACGATCAGAAAAGGAAAAACCTCCTGACCATGATGTAAATCCTGACTTGCTTTGTTGGGAGTCTTTTGAGGTGGGCGGTCTTTTCTTTTAGCCACTCTTGGTAATGGATATATAGTCCATACAGGTGTTGTCTTCAGATTGTGGTTTTAGACCCGCTTTATTATCGTTTTTATTTTAATACCCTGGACCCGCCCCAGTACTCTGACGAGTCTTGGGGGCAGGTCCAGGGGGATGACACTGCTGGTGGGGGAGTGGTGGGTACTGTTACAGTGCGCATGACGGTTTGGCCGGCCGTCTCAGGCCAGCCAAACCGTCATGCGCGGTGAAGCTCTCTCTGGCCCCAGCTGCAATGCTGGGGCTGGAGAGAGCAGGCACAGGCTCCCTGTCTGCCTAGGAGAGCAAGTTGACAGCGCTCCGGCCAATCCTGACGCTGCTTTCATGCAGCATCAGGATTGGCCGCAGTGCAGTCTAGGAGCCTGTGCCCAGAAGAAGGCTTGCAGCAGCAGTATGCAACTAAGGCCCAAGAAGGCCGGACCTAAGATAGATATATATATATTTATCTATATCCATCCGGCAGAGCCACCAGTGAATGTGAATAATTTATTTATATATATGTATTCTAAATGTAACCATTTGCACAGCCAGTGGTTATCCTGCATCAACTCCCCTGAACATATGTTGGACACCCTTAACTTAGACAAGTATCTTGGGTCATTATCACACAATTGGAACAAATGACACCATACTTTTGCCTGGCTCACAGCAAATGAATAGCGGTTCAAGTGTACGCAGTTATGGATAAGCGGCACTCATGCATTGTTACGATGAAGACTCAAATAACCTCATCCCCGCCAACACTTTGTGCCTGTGTTCAAAAGCTGTGATGCGCCACGCGACCAGTCAGTGTGATGATACTTGGGGTACAGAACTAGTCAGTGTGATAATACTTGGGGTACAGAACCAGTCAGTGTGATGATACTTGGGGTAAGGAACCAGTCAGTGTGATGATACTTGGGGTACAGAACCAGTCAGTGTGATGATACTTGGGGTACAGAACCAGTCAGTGTGATGATACTTGGGGTAAGGAACCAGTCAGTGTGATGATACTTGGGGTTGTTGAGTAGCTGGTGTAGTAGACCTTTAGCAGATGTAACCGTATGGACAGATGTCTCAGCTACGTTATCCGTCTGTCCCATTTGTTTCTTGGCTGTGTTGAGAGACCCCTTAGTCTAAGGAGATATCTGAACCACAACTCTAG
The DNA here is from genome assembly GCA_963921515.1 of Calotriton arnoldi. NCBI lineage: Eukaryota > Metazoa > Chordata > Amphibia > Caudata > Salamandridae > Calotriton > Calotriton arnoldi. The sequence continues at coordinate 1,726,758 of CAWUFW010002634.1, forward strand.
TTTCTTTTTCCCCTAGGATAGGCATCTCTAAAATGGTCCCATTATCAATTTCTGTTGATGAGTTTGCCCCCCTACTACTTAGCTGGTGACTGAGATGTATAGACTTTGTGGATTCAGTCCAGCGATACCCCATTAATGAGGCTTACAGGCTCCCTATGTTAGTCTAACCCTTTCTCCCCTAGTTTTGGGGATCACATTTGTTTCCACTTTGAATTATCACAATCACCCTTTTTTCCTTCATTGGTGGATTCTCACCTCCCTTCCTTTGTGTAAATGCATTGCAAGTGAGTGATGTTGGGCATCAGGGGCCTGCATCACTTGCAATTATTAAACACTCCAATTATTTGCTGCAGGGCGAGTTATTTTCTTAAGGCAGCAGCTAGAGCGAGGAACACTATAGTAGGATAAGCATGTATGTTTTATTTCATGATGATATCCTATTTTAACTGTATTTTATTATTTTTAGATACCCTATTGTAGTTGATTCTGTCATATAGTTTTATTATGCTTTTCACACTTTAGATTGATGTTGATTACTGTTCGACCTACATGCCGTTGCTGGCATCTGTTTACAAGTTTAGCTATTGTATTACTTTTATCTTGCTTGATTGTATTGTGTTGGTACATCTCTTTTATGGCCAGGATTGGCCGAATAAAGATTTCTTGAATTGAATTGAAAATGCATTGCAAATTCAAGGATGGGAGGGGTCCATGAAAATCAACAAGGCCATCATGTAAAAGAATATCGGACACAATTACTCACCCTCGCTGATTGGACTCTAAATTCCTTTTCAATTCTTAAATCTGTATTCTGTCTCATGTACTAGTGCACTCTGCTGTAACCAACAGGGAACATGTTGCACTTTAGAAAACTCCCAAATAAATATGTAAACCTACCCTCACTCCTTCCCCAGATAAGCTGTCTGTCTGGGATACACAAGTTCGCTTGCCAAGCTGCACAGCACCATACGGCACCAGTCATCGTGTGAGCCAGCTCTTCCCAGCAACAACTCTTTCCCAATCCAAACTATCTTGGAGGCAGTCGTGCGAAACAGGAATGATCAAAGAAGGTGGATAACGCACACAAAGACAGACTTAACCAGACTGTTTGGCACCCACAACCTGAACATGGGTTTAATCTGATTGGCATTGTGCTGCTGCCCACCTGCCAGATTATGAAACTATAACCTGGTGCCACCCTCAAGCTATTCAACCTCTTGACAAAACTTGCATGGATCGCCTGGTACCTGCCTGACACCTGGAGCTGCGGGATGCCAGCCTCCTCCAGACTGAGGCCAAGCCTGCAGCTTTGCCAAAGGCTCTGGTGCTACTTTCTGTCTGTCTGCTTGGAGAGCAGCAAGAGGAGCTATACCAGAGTGGCGAGAATTCATCCAAATCACCCACCAAAGGGAGAGCTTGCCAACACCCTCCCTGCCAGGGCAGAGGAGCTTAACCCATGCCTTTGCCTGTCAGTATGCCTTCCTATACCAAACTTTGTTATTTTGACTTTGGGGAACCCTCCTGCTGTATTCCTGTTACTATCGTGACCATGTCCTGCGATATAAAGGTTCCAAGGACCACAGAGTCACTCGCCTTAAGCCACAAAGCAGCCAGATACCTTGAACATGGAAACGTTTTTTTTTTTTCACCTGTGACCAGTGGTTCCAAAGACATAAGCTTTTAAAGTTGTGTGGGCTAACAAACCAGGTCAATTGACTAGCCCTTATAGGCCATGAGCGGTAGACATTTTCAACCATGACCAATTGATCTGGAGAAATTGGTTGAAGATCAAGCACTCTGATTACCAAACAAAATTAACTGTGACAGACAGAAATTGGAATAATTTAAGTATGTTTGATTAAGTTTTAATTCAACTTTAAAATGACTTCTACTGTTTTGACTTTAGCTTTTTTTCTCTCAAAATAGCGCCATAAGTGATCAAAGGGTTGGTGGTAGGATTTGTCATGGGCCCGCAGAGGAAATCTCAAAGTTAATGTCAGGATGTGGGACTGGAGACACTGCCTACTGCTTTTAGTAGGGCTTGAGTGTGGGGAGCAGTGTTCCAAATCTGTTCACGCTACATTACTTTCAGTTAAAGAGAAGATGTCAGTCATCAGGCAATGTCGGCGCTGTCTGGACTCAGCCTGCGTGTGAGCAGAAACCACACTATGCAGTAGGGTTCTGGCAATCAACTACAATTCCCAACAGGTCATGCACTGTCACATTTTCTGAAGAGACTGTGACCATCTTGGATACATGTGAATAATTTCCCTCATGGGTAAGGTGCCTATACAAGGGAATCTTGATATGATGATGCTGCAGCCAGGGCCTTGCTACGTGAATCTCAGGTCTTCTTGAAAAGACCTATTGCTTCCTGTGGATTTGTATTTGAAGGACATTGGAAATACAGAGCAGTAGTCAGGGGCATAGCTTGGTCAGTAAGACTGGGGGGGGGTGAGCTAGAGATTTTCCGACAATAAGGCTGGCATAAAATGTTTAAATACATTATACGACAAGCAAGGTGCATGAGAGGGGCCTAAGGGGCAATGGAAAGGAAGAGGAATGCAGATTGGTAGGAGTACCAAGAGAGAAAACACAATATTGTTAGAGAGAGTGTGTGTGTATTTTTGTCTGTGTATATGTAAAAATTCCTGCTGAAAACCGAGGGACATCTCAAAATACCTGACTGAAAGCACCTGTACCCAACTACTTATCAGAAAATACATTTATTAGGTTGGGTGTAACACTCTAAACACCACCCCTGAAGGTACGCCCCTGGCAGTGGTCAGGAAGGCGTGTGGTTAATATAAACATTTCTAAGCCTGCAGTTTGTTACCATTTAATACGGTTATTTAACAGGAAGTATTGTTAGACTGAACTATGTTGCTCAGGTTTTGTGTGTATGTTAAGCACAAGGTATTAAAATTCTAGTATGCACATATTAACTGCCAAGATTAGCAAACAACTGAATATTAACATAGTTGGTTACCTTGCAATTCTAGAGGAATCGGGTAGAAACTATAGATCATTTTCGACAAGGGAGTGCATTGTGATGAACCTTGAAATAGTTATTCAAGTCAAAGAGAGAAGTGACAGTGCATAAGTATTTGAGGTACTCCTTCTTTGTGTGTTTAATATTTAGGAATTAGAAAATTCGACATCAAAGTACAGAGAGTTACACAGAAATATTGCTATGGTATATCCATTCACTATTTGAATAAAGCATAAAACCATTTATGATGAGTTACTAAAGATTAGGGGTGGGTGTTACTCCTGGAATTTGCTGTAGCATAAGTATGTAAAGTTACCGCAAAATTACCAAAGGTTCACAGAATTATGCAAGGAGCATACCCCAGCATTTAGCTCAATTTTCTTAGTACAAGATGCACCCTTCCTTCCAAAATGGACCTGAACATGCATTTTGTGCTAAGCAAATAGCGCTAAATGCAACAGAACACGAACAGCAAAAGACGCTTGTGCTCGCTAAATTAGTTATTCCTGTGCTTCTGCTGTAGGATTTTTGTGCCAAATTACTCATAATTACTGGAACTGGTATAGTATAATTTCCAATAATTTTGCGTCAAAAGAGTAACACAAAATTACTGAAATAACTCCAGCATAATTAAAATTTCACCCCAGGCCTACTTAAGATAACTCTTTGTCTTATAGCCTTCACTTCATCCTTCATAAATCTTTCATCCCAGAAGTGACGAGTCAGAGTGATGAAGTGTGATGAAGTCCCTTGTGTGTGTGTGTGTCTCTCTCTCTCTCTCTCTCTCTCTCTCTCTCTCATATATATATATATATATATATATATATATATATATATATATATATATATATATATATATATATATATATATATATATATATTCCATTTCCCTTTCTCCATCACTGGCCCTCCTATCCCTTTGTATGTGGTCACTGGTGGAGGTAGAGAGGGATTGAAAAGTTGGATTCCAAGCACAAAGGTTGGTGCACCCTGATAGACGTTTAATAAAGGTACCCGAATGGCAACTCAAGAAGCTCATGATACTATTTCAGCTTTTCTAGATGGCTTTGAAGCTATCCACAGAGCTGGAACTCAACTAGATAATATTTACCCATTGCTCCCTAGTATAGATTTCGGAACTATTTGTGAATCATAGAATGGAACCCAAACCAGTTGTCAGACAAACCCTTGAACCATATGCAATGTATTTGGGCTCAAAGCAATGACAAGATTAATATCAGAATTACCATCACTCCACTATTCGTTTTAAAATTCTAGGGCCAGATGTACGACCTTCCAAATAGCGCCTCGCATATTGCGACTCATTTGCGACTCGCAATTTGCGAGGCGCTATTTGGCATGTACAACAGTGTGTTTAACACTGTTTGCGATTCCCAATGGGGTCGCAAATTGCGAGGCTCATGAATATTAATGAGCCTCTCGCAATTTGCGATTCCCAATGGGAATGACAGGCCCTCCCAGGGATGGTGGCCTGCTGGGCTCAGCAGACCACCATGTCTGGGACTGCTTTTTTTTTTAAATGCAGCCTGTTTTCCTTAAAGGGAAACGGGATGAATTTAAAAAAAAAAAAAATGAAACGTTTTCGTTTCATTTTTTAAGGGCAGGTAGTGGTCCCTGGGACCACTGCCTGCCCTTAAAAAATATTTTTAGAGACAGTCACAAAGTGAAAGGGGTCCCCTGGGGACCCCTTCCAAATTGCGACTGCATTACCACCCTCCTGAAGAGGGTGGTAATTTGCGAGTGTTTTGCGACCACAATTGCGGTCACAAAACATTCATACATTGCTTTGCGGACGCTATTATGAAGGGAACGCCCCTTCCTAATAGCGAGTCGCAATTCCTAAATAGCGAGTCGCAAACAAATTGCGACTCACTATTTAGGAATTGTACATGGCCCTAGGCCATTTTGCATGCGCAAACGGGTCGCAAACCAGTTTGCGCATGCAATTTAGGGTCGTACATCTGGCCCCTAGAGCTTTAAGATCTTAAATAAAAACAGTGCCTTTACAAGAAATAACCATGGTGCAACACTCTGTTATAGTGCATCTAGGCTCATGTTACCATCAACGCCCATGAGCTTAATTGACTGCTCAACCAAACCACTGCTGCGAGTCAACGTGGCGCGGGAGGTCCACTTTGTCGTTGCAGACTCATCACCAAAGATGCTGATTCAGTGCCTCAGCTTGGATCCTGCTAAATGGTGTGCACAGCTTCAAGGATCTAGGAAAATTCCTGAGACTCACCAGTTTGTTGTTTTAATTAAAAGTCATGGATGAAAATACTTGAATCAGTCTTAATCACTGAAAATACCCCTGGAAAGCACTTCCTTCCATGCGCTCTAGCTCATTTGTACTATTATAAAAAGTTAGAAACTACATGTAACCGTGTGCAAATCAATCTTGGTTCCTCCCCTTCTCGAAAATAGAGCAGTCCATTTCAAACTGGTAAGTGCAGTCCCTTCTGAAGTGGAACGCGTGTGACACTATACGACAGGCATGCCCTGATGAAGGCCCTAAGCTTGCTGTTCTATTGGGACTCAAGCTGCTCAAACTCAATGAGGCCAAAGAAGGTCGAAATGCCTTTGACGTTGCTTTTTTTTTTGTCTATAGGGGATGCAGATTAGTTGTTAGGGTGGATGGCTCTTTTTGGAACAGGGTCACCGCTGATTTGAATAGGCTTGATTCCCTCTGTAATGGAAGCGATGATCTAAAATCATTGCAATGGAATATTACCCAGCGGAAGCCCCAGCCGTTAATTTCGATTTTAATCATTTCTAGCAACCACTTTTACTATCCCTGTCAGATTTCATCTTGTGGTAACTTTTTAAATGTAAAAATAGTTTACCACATTTCTGGCTTCCTCACCATACAGTGTTTCTCTTGTTTAAATTACTTTTTCCTCTATGCCTCGGTTCCCTTTGCTATATAGATCATGGGAGGCACTTAGCTTAGTTCTCACCACAGGCAGTATAGAAACAGGACATTTACATTTACCAGGCGTTTCGTTCTCCAATTTATCATTTGGCCGAATATTTACGAGCTTATTGTGTGTCTCTGATTCTAGTTCCGGATCTCGTCTTTCATGTTTATACTCACCCAAAATTTTTTTTAGGTCTGGGCCAGAAAAAAAACACCTATACTGAAGACATGTGAAGATATGAGAGGAAGAAGCCAAGCGAAGGGGAGAACAGGAAGTAGAGTGGAGCAGCACAGGAAGTAGAACGAGAGCACCAGGAAGTAGGCTACAACGCTTAACGGATTCCTCTATATTTGTCTCCATACATCAGCATTGATGTAAAGATTGTGGCAGGAGGAGACCAGGCCACTGCCCAGGCAACAACCTACCCCTCCTTTTGTCCTGAATAACCTCTGAAATACAATTACATATACACAAGAGCACAAACATTAATTCTGGTGTCAAAGTTAATAAACATGTTACATGTTGGCTTAGATGCTGAAGGGCCACAACCAGCTGCATACATGCCAACCCTCCCGATTCAGGCGGGAGACTACCGATTTCAAGGCTAGTCTCCCACCTCCCGATTCCTGCATGCAAAAACGATTCCTCTGCGGGCTTCAGCCGAAAGGGACTGGTGTTGTGTGATTCAGAGTATGCAGTGCCAGTACCCTGCTCATGCAGGCCAGTGCACAACATTTTTGTCACACTCTCTCTGCCTACCATAGCGCTTTCTCCATGCTCCTTGTGGTGACCCGCTAGAGGGTCACTCGTGATGCGCGTGACTAATTGCGCAGCGCCAGATACCCATGACACACACAGCGTTGGTGTCAGCCGAAGTGCCGCCCCCGAGCGGGCGCCTTCCATTTATTGGCTTTCCCCGCCGGCCACGCCTGGCCGGCGGATGTGGTGTGAACATCCGCTCCAGCGCCGAGGGCACTGGAGCGCTAACCACTACAACCCTTTCCAACTCGGATGTTTTTTTTTGAAAACACAAAAACTTTGCAAAAATTATATAACAGTTCACATAGTCACTTGCCGGTGCTCGGCTCTGCTCGAGATGTTTCTTTTCTTCCTCACCTCATTTCAGAGTACAGTTCTCAGCAAACATAATCCCGCAGGCGTTGGCTAGGGCGAGGGTTAGGCCGCAGTTCATACCTGTGACCTCGGTGTCTTCCACGCTCAGCTTCTGGACTGTCGTCTTCAGCAGTGCGGGTGTGGCAACTTGGTGGGGAGTGATCACTGGGCTCGTCGGCCCTCGGGCTGCGCCTTGATTCATCTCCTGGCGTCTCTGGTTGCTCGATGACTTGGGTTGTCGATGGTCTTGTTTCTTCTTCTTCTTCTGGCCTGGCGGGGACCTCTTTGAACCATGAGATGTTCCTTGACACGTTCTCTCTCCCTCTCCTCGCGGTCACCATAGACCCCCGGGTGGCCACTACCGTCCAGGTGCCTGGTTCATAGTGTGTCCTGAACTTCCCTCCTGGCCGTCGGTCTCTAATGATGACGGTCGCCCCTGGCCGCAGGCTCCATGGCGTGGCACGGCATCGGGCGCTTGCTTGGTCATTTCGACGCTCTCGCCGAGCTTGGGACGCTTGGCTGTCCAGAGGTGGGGATGTCCACCCTGGGCATGTTGGTATCAAGTCCCGCCTCGGGCCTCTTAGCATCAGCGACCACGGGCTTCGTTGCGTGGTGCAATGGGGGGTGCTCCGATACTCCCTCAGGAACTCATGCAGTCGCCTCTCCGAGTCGGCCTGTTCTAACGTGGCGATCCGGAATGTTTTATTCAGAGTCCGCATGAATCTCTCTACGTCTCCGTTAGCCTGAGGCCATTGAGGCGTGACTTTCCGGTGGTGTATTCCATGTTGTTGCAAGAACGTGGCGAATTCCAACCCCTGGAATGGAGGGCCGTTGTCGCTCCGGATTTCTTGCGGGATTCCGAACATGGCAAAAGCTTTCTCTAAGCTGGGGAGTACGTGGGTGAACGCGGTGGAAGTCACTATGTCCACGACGGGGTACTTGGAGAATGCATCCACGAGGACTAGGGTGTGTCGTCCGTCGGGAAAACTCCCAAAATCTATGCTGATCTTGGACCATGGCTCTCCACACGCTTCTTCGGTGATGACTGGGATTGGCCGCGTCGAAGCACTGGTCAGTTGGCATGACGGGCAGCAGCGAACAAGTTCATCGACCATCTGTTCCAATTCGGGAAACCAGACTTTTTCACGCATCCTTGTCTTCATCTTTGTGGCCCCTTGATGGCCTCCATGGGCGAGTCGCGTTGCTCGATCTCTCAGCGATCGGGGGATGACCAGCCGGGACCCCCTTAGCAGGATGCCTCCGCTTGTTGCACTGAGCTCGCTTCTTACCCGCCACATTTTCGTTAGCCCTTCTCTGTCTTCTTGGTTCCAGGCATTTGCCTGATGTAGGTATTCTTTCCAGGATCCTGTTTGCACTGCGTGGAGGGTGCGTCCGTATACGCTGTCGTCCCGGGCGGCCTCCTTGATATCTTCTAGAGTCATGGCTCGCGGACATGCCGCCGTGGACGCCATATTGATATACTGCTCGGCTGCCTCGTCATCACCTTCGTGCGACTGTTGCGTTGGGTGGCGGGAAAGAAAGTCCGCGGGGTTCTTTGCCCCGGGTCGGTAGACCACGTCCATCTCATACGCCTGCAGTTGTACAGCCCACCGTTCGATTCGCGGCGGAGGGTGGGGGGCTGATCCTTTGAAAAGAGATACCAGGGGCTGATGGTCGGTGACCATGGTAAACGGTTGTCCTGTCAGGTAGAGGTGAAAATGGCCACAGGCCCATTTGATGGCGAGCGCCTCCCGCTCTATTTGTGCGTATCTTGTTTCCGTAGGCGTCAGGGACCTGCCTGCGAACGATAGTGCCGCCCATCGGCCGGGCTCTTGTTCCTGGGCTAGGATTGCCCCTAGTCCCACCGGGCTTGCGTCAACGAGGACTTCTGTCCGCTTTGCGGGGTCGAAGTACGCTAGCGTGGCTTCCCCTAGGAGTGCATCCTTTATGCTTCGGAAGACCTCTTCTTCGTGTTGCCCCCACTTCCATGGGCTGTCTGTCCGGGTGAGTGCCCTGAGAGGTTCTGCTCGGGTCGCTAAATCGGGGATGAACCTCCCACAGTAGGTGGCCATCCCGAGGAAACTCCGCACTTCCGTGGGCGACGTCGGAGCGGGGGCGTTCTTGATGGCCTGTGACTTCCTCGGGTCCACCTGGATGCCTTCTTGGTTGAATACATAACCAAAGAAATCTAGTGACGGCTGAAAGAATTGACACTTGTCTTTATGGAGTGTCACTCCGTGTTCACTTAGGCGCTTTAGTGTGTTTCGGAGATGCTTGTGGTGATCAGGCGCGGTTGCTGAGTGAATTAAAATGTCATCGCTGACGTTCAGTACGCCAGGCAGGCCAGATAGCATTTCTCTTATAGCGTTCTGGAATACTTCGGCTGCCGAAGATATCCCAAAGTTCAGCCTTTTGTATCTCCTGAGCCCAAGGTGAGTGCTGAAAGTGGTGATATACCTGCTTTCTTTCGACAGCGGCAGTTGATGGTAGCCGGCGTTGAGGTCGATCTTGGAAAACCACCTTGACCCGTTGACATCGGCTATAATGTCGTCCATCGTCGGGGTGATATGGCGTTCCCGCTTGATGGCTTTGTTTGGCAGCCTCATATCAATACATAGCCGTATGGCACCTGGTTGCTTCGGCTTCTCCGCGATGACCAGCGGGGACACCCATGGCGTGGGCCCAGACACCTTCTCGATGACCCCTTGTGTTTCAAGGAGCTCGAGCTCCTTCTCCACCAACGGCCTTAGGTGGAATGGTACCCTTCGATGTCGGAGGGCCACCGGGGTGACGGCCTTGTCGATGTGTAGCTTGATGGGGTCGCATTTGATGCAGCCTAGGCCTCGGAATAGTTCTGGGAATTGCTCAAGCAGTTCATCTACTCGGTGCGCCTGGACTCTTCTGGCGAACGAGACCAATCCTAGGTCCTCCGCCGTGTGGCTGCTCAGCAGCGTATCCGCCTCGTGGTTGATGACGTGGATGGTAGCTACGACTTCTCGGTCTTCTGTCTTGATCGGTACCACTATTTTCCCTTTTAGTGGTAGCGGCGTGTGCGCCCCGTATGCGTATATCCGAGTCTTTGAGGGCGTGACCAGAGGGCACGGACGTAACCGTCGATACTGCTGGAGACCCATCACATTCACTGACGCCCCTGTGTCTATAATCGCTTTTACCTCGGAGCCGGCGATTTTGACTACACAGGTCGGTTGAGGCCTGCGGCGTTGCTTGAGTTCCTGTGCGAAGGATATGAGGAATGTTTCGTCATCTTCATCCTCTGAGGACGAGTCAACTGGCCTCTGGTACCTGCGACCTGGTCTCCGTTCCTCTTCCGGCGTCGATTCTTCCACTACCGACAGGTGTCTGAGTGTCCGAGATGGCGGTCTCTGGCTCCTGTTGTCACGACCTCGGCGTCTCCCTCTGCATACAGCGGCGAAGTGGTTTGGGATCCCGCAGCTTGTGCACGATTTTCCTTGCGCCGGGCAATCTTTTGCTGCGTGCGGCTCGTGGCCACAGTAGCCGCACCGTGACCTGGGCGCGTCTGGTTTCGGTTTCCGGGGATACTCTGCCCTGGTCTTTGTCTTGATGGCGTCTGCCCTCTCGACCTTGATCTCAGAGCGTCCTACCGGTTTGGTGAGGGCCTGGTCCATCTCGTTCGCTCTGGCCGCTGACAGGTCATGAGACCGTGCCAGGATGAGGATGGCTTCTAGCGCTATCCTTGGTTGGCGTAGAATGAGGCTCCTCAAGGTTTTGTCCCTGCATCCCTGGATGAGCTGGGCTCTGATTTCCTTGGTCTGGTCATCTTCGGTGCAGGTACTGGCAAGCTCCCTTAACCGGGCGTAGAACGCGTCTATGGACTCTCCTTCCCTTTGGCGCGCTTGGCGCAGCTTGAAGCGCTCGAAATCCGGGTTGAGCTGAGGGTCGAAATGGGCGTCCAGCGCGGTCACGGCCGCATCGTAGTCTGTCGCGGCTCCCGTGTCCGGCAGGTGCTTGAAGAGCTTGAAAATCTCGTCTCCGGCGTAATGAAGGAGGAGGGAACGTTTTATGGCGTCGTCCGCTTCTCGCGTTGCAATGAAATAGTTGTTAAGGCGCTCAATCCACACCCGCCAGCGGGGGACGCTGTCGCTGGGTCTTCTAGTTCGCTGAACGGTGGCAGCACGCCTGATGCCGCGTGTTGAAATGGCAACCGGATGGGGGCAATGCCACGGGCTTCATCGGCCATGATTGCACCTTGCAGATCCGGGGAAACAGCGGCTGCAGTCGCGGGATGTCTCTTGTCGCTGCTGGGCGCTCCCTACCGCCTGTCAGGCCTCTCTCCTGCGCCTGTGCGTGGCGCTGGGTGGGGGATATGTGGCCGGCTCGACGGCACTGAGGCGGCCAGGGAGAGATGTAGAGCGCCGGACTCCTGTGGCTGGCTGGGCGGTAGACTAGGACGACGTGGTAGTCTGTGGTAGGCACACTCTCCCTCCGTTTCCCCTGGGTAGCGCGTGCTAGCGCAGGGCCACACTGCCGGCAGGATCACTCAGGCCTAGAGGGGAGTCCACGTGGCAGCGCGCACCGGCGCTGTGATATGCGGGGGTGTGGCCTGACAGGCAAAACCAGCCGGACTCCTCAGCAGAGAGTGCAGCGTGGCGCACGACCTTTTTGTGGGCCCTGGTGTTATCACGGGTGCAGGGGATGACTCACCCTCACTTGCACACCCGGCGGCCGTCAGGTGAAAGGCCTCGCCGGTTGCGGGTCGTTGCTCTTGGTGATGTCCGATCGTCCCGATAGCACGGGACAAACACACGAGGGTCTCGGCCCTCCTCGTCGCCAATGTGGTGACCCGCTAGAGGGTCACTCGTGATGCGCGTGACTAATTGCGCAGCGCCAGATACCCATGACACACACAGCGTTGGTGTCAGCCGAAGTGCCGCCCCCGAGCGGGCGCCTTCCATTTATTGGCTTTCCCCGCCGGCCACGCCTGGCCGGCGGATGTGGTGTGAACATCCGCTCCAGCGCCGAGGGCACTGGAGCGCTAACCACTACACTCCTGACAGGTAAAGAAAGAAAAAACCTATATTTTCATTTAGTCCCAGTACATGACAATAGACCCGATTCAGGCCTCAATAGAAGTCAATGAGAGGAATACATTCTTCCGATTCTTTAAAAAAAATCTCCCACTTTCCTCTTCTAAAATGTTGGCATGTATGCAGCTCATGCGTTTATTTCAACAACATATGGGGGAGAACGGAGGTTAAATCCCTTGTTAGAGGGCCCCTTGTATACTAGTTGCATGGTTTGGTGACCAGCAACAAAGTGAGCCTGAGCTCTGGAGCACTTGTTGATGATAGCCCCACCCCAAGGACAGACTATATTGGCTCATCTCCCAGCCTTAAATTGCAACATGGCTGGGCAAGATGACCTTTGACTTTTCACCTTTCACTCGTAACATCTCAACTTTAACTTCCATGGTCATACATGCCCCCCTCCCCACGTCAGGGGCGTAACACAGGCCCGCAAGCTCCATGGGGCCCCCTCAGCACAGCACTCTGGCCAGTGAGCTCCTGATTGAGCCCGGAGGGGGCCCCCTCCACGTACCTTGCAGGGAGGCCCCCGTCAAGTTTCGTTACGCCAGTGCCTCACGTCCTACCGGATCTGTTAGTGCTGACCAGGTGAACCTACTGGTTCTGCTGTTGAATTGTGCGTGACGCCTTGTGCAACATTTATATTTTAAAAGGGCCACAGAAGCACATTTTCACAGAAAAGAAAATGAGCAAGATGTGGTTAGGGACTTCTGGTTAACATTTGTTAATATTTAAGCACCCACCACATTTACTGCCTGCGTTGATTTTTTTTTTTTCTTTTGTTCTGAAATGCCAGTCGGGCAAGCAATCTGGCACACTGTTTGCCACATTGCACATTATTGGGCTTATCTTCTAGTTAAGATTTGCAGCTTACTTTCTGCGAATCAAGTTATATTTGCCACAATTTTGTTTTTACTTTTTTTTTTTGGGCTTCTCTATGTAAGTTTTTTCAGCAACTTTTTGCTTTGCGCAAAATATCAGTGAATTGCTACGTAACGAGCCCTGCACCAAAATCCACCTCATTTGAGGTTTTTTTTTTTTTAGAATTCAACCTACCTCGTGGTACTGATGCCACCGACTGATCTTTGGCAGTCTGAATGTGGTCGTAATGCAGAAAAAGCCAGACCCAGCAGAAAGGCACACCATTTTAAAATGTTCCCTGTGTCATTGTTGGGGTGCTGGAATTTGATGTGAAGGGGTTAGTTAGGTCTTTCTCTTTTGTGGATGGTGACTCAGCTACTGCTGATGTTTTGAGCCAGCAGTCGACACAGACACGGGATTACATTTGAATAACATCCTCCCTTCAGTCTCACAAGAGCCCATGCATGTGACGAGCTATGCCTGGGGCCATGCGAGGAGAGCAGCGTCGCCTGCTCCTTGCTTCCCTCACCATTAGAGAGTCCATATGACAACTCTTTGGGCCAAAAATGCTTTAAAATCTATGTATACAGAGGTAAAATGCTGTAATGAAATTCCTCTTTCTACATGTTCACCCCCACATTTTTGGACTGATGCTGCTGGTTTCTCGACTTTGAGAGTGCACTGAGGCCTGTTTACCATACCTCAGAGTTAGTGTTCTAACTTCTAACCCCTTACAAAGTGTATGTCGAAATGACTACCCCCAATTTGCTAAGACTGGCTTACTTATAGTTCCCTAGTATATGGTGCCCAGGGCACCTAGGGTATGTAAGGCAGAGTGCACCCCCCCCCCCCACCCCAGGGCTGTAGCTGATTGTGCCACCCTATGTGTGACAAAGTACAGAATGGCTCCCAGCCTGCCACTGCAGACTGGAAGGGCAGTGAGTGTACACTGCTTATCTGACTTTGCCATTGAAACCAATGGCAAAGTCCCCACTTCCTGTGGCAATATATGCAAGATTCCCCTAAGTAAGGCCTATCGAGTCCTAAGGCAGGGAGCTCTATATTATTAAGTAGGACATGTATTTTATATATATGTCCTGGCAGCAGCACTTCCAAATTGCCGTTTTGCTGTGAGAGAGTTAGTAGCCCCATTGGCTAACACAGAGTTACCGTCTGACCAGTCATCCTTGCTAACTTCTGAATGGGACTACTGAGATGGGTAATGAAAGGTATCAAATTAATCGTGGCATTAAACTCGACTTGATGCCCAAGTCGAATTTAATGTTACTATTACAGAAATCCAACTTTTAGAAAGTTGCCACTCTGTGGCCCAGTGAGAGTGGGCAGAGTAGTGCACTCTGGGATTGCTAGATGCCACATATAGCCGGAAAGTCATCACCAAGAGGGTGTGCGCCTAGTAGCCCATTGGCAAGTGACCGCATCATCCCCTCAGGGCACTTTCTGGGAATAAATATGGCACCTCTGGCACTCTAGACCTCAAATCACGCCGTAACTGGAGAAAGTACTGAAAAAGAACTGCCCTACTGACCCCTGGACTTGGCAAAAAGAGGCTGCGCCATCTGCTGGACTGCACCTTCGGCTATCGAAGAGAGGACTGTGCGTGTGGCTCCTAGCTGAGAGAAAAGTCGTTCCCAGGCCCAAGACGAAAGAAGTGACTCCAAGGGTCAGTCAGCTCACCCCTGAAACCAGCACCTGGGCCTAACAAAATTGAAGTAGCCCAACTCGGCAAGTCAGTAACCACTTTGGAAGAATCACCGCTGACTGCCGCTCCATGCCCTAAGAGATCGATCTTCGATGACTAAAAGTTGCACCTGAGTCATCCTGACCCTGGAGTGTCATCTGAGTTCAGATTGGTCGCCCAAGAAGGACACCAGCCTTCACCAAAGATTATCGCTGGGACAGCTGTGTACGGAGACTGGTAGCCCAGCTGCAGCTGGCCTTCCACTGTCTCAAAGAGGACTTCAAGGGACCCTGACCTTTGTGGCCAAAGCCGCTCCACCTGATCTGTGGACCGAGGAATAACCGCAAAAGCACCTCCATCAATCGCACAGCATCCATAGCATCCTTGAGCATCTTCCATCTTCTACATCCGCAGCATCAGGACCACTCTTTTGAAGTCTCTGGCGATCATGCTGTAAAGTTTGGACCTGGACTGGAAAACGCTTTGGTGACCAGATAACTGTCCAAATACTCCTTATTGGCCTCCCAAACTTTCTCCCTGCTGGATGAGGTCACCCAAGCAGGGCCAGAGTAGTTGAACACAACCCTTGAAAACTTTTCAAAAGTTTACAAACCTTGCGGGTACCAATGCTTTTTTGCAGTTGAACTGAGATTTAGGTTTTCTTTTAAAATCTGTATCTCCGGAACCCTCCAGTAGATTTTGCTCATCTTAGACTCAAAAAATTTATTAAAATGTAGCCTATTTCTATAAACTGGTGCTGGATTTCTTTTGTGTCGTGTGGCTTTCTTATTTTGTTGTTTGGTACTGTCAAATGCTTTACACTAGTTGGTTTGTTTAAGCCTTGCTGCTAACAGCCATAGCTCCCCAGAGTTGAGCTTAAGGTTTTACAAATGAGCCTGACTTGGGCCCAAGACAGTTTTTGGGAGTGTATTACACGGTAAGGCCGCACAGCCATAGCATATAATGTACCCAATTCCTCACAAAGGCATGCAGATATGAACTTTCAAATGACTCCATCAGCATATTTATTGGGCATTGAACGCTTCACTCAAGGTTGTGGTACGAAATACAGTGGTCCTAGACCTAATTTAGCAGATGATACAAATCACAACCTACAATAATTATTTAACAAGTTATTTCCTGAGCCCATACCCTGTTGGCTCATAGTAATTGATACAATCAGTCTACTGAAGTGCAACAACCCAAAAAGTTTTTGAAATACAAAGGTTTTATTCCATCATATTTAACGCAACAGTATATTCCTTACTGTAAGTGACAAATTGGACAGAGAGGGAAAGGAGAGGTTGCTCCAAGGGAACGTGCAGAATGAGAAAGTGCTCTAATGTGGGAAGAGTGAATAGAATTCAGATAATGTGGTAAAAGAAATGGTTAAAATTATTCATTGAATAGACTGATAGAGAATTCTCAGTCTTTTTTCAACCTGGCCACATTCTTATCATTCCAAATCCAATTACATTCGATTTTGAAATACACAATGCAATTCTTGTGTGGCACGTTGCAGTCGGAGACTCGTGGTCCAGGTTAGATGTATATGGGCGTCGACGTTTCGACCCGTCTTGGGGCTCAAGGGATAATTGAGGACCTCGGCCTGCGGGTCTTCCTCAGGACGGTGTGGGGCAACCTGAGTGCAGATGTGGTGCCTGTGTCACACTCCCGCTAATTTGTGGGGAATCCTCTTGTATAATTTGGGCAAAAGGCGTCGTCCTGTTTAATTAGGGCAAAATGCGTCCTCATCCATAGGTGAAGGGTAAAGTACTGGCTTTTGATTCCAAGGCAATTAATGCTGGAGCTTTAGAGACAATTATCCGGCGTCCTGAAAGCTTTCAGCCAGTACTTTTACTTTTACTAAACCAGGGGTTTATAAAGCGCGCTACTCACCCGTGAGGTTTGATTGCTTCCGAGCTTTGAGGACAGAGAGGAGGAGGCAGCACCCTCATGCAAGGGTCAAGTAGTTCCACTCATTGTTTTACCTCTGTTCTTGGCTTGCCTGAAGTCAGCTTGAGACCCTTGCAATCAGTGTACTCTGTAGTTGAGGCTTACTGTGGCCTCTTACCCCTGTAAGTGTTATTAATGGTGCAGAAGATTTTCATTGCGACCCTCTGCACCCCTAAGAGACAGTGGAGAGATGAGTGAAGCTGTTCTCTGCTGGCTGTGCAGTGCCTTTGCTGAAGAACTCTGTGTGCCACATTCAAGTACGACTTGCATATCCATAAGTAGAGCTAAGGCAGTCATATGGCGCCATCTAGCGGTGATGCCTAATTAATGCAAAAGGCCTGAAAACAACTTTTATTTACCAAAATATTCGGAGGACTCCAAAAGGTAAAATTATATTTTTCACCATGCTCTGCAAGTCATCTCTCTATTCCTCCATATAGTTCCGATTTTCAAATGCAGCTGGGGAATTTCCAACGTTCTGAGGTTCACATAACCGGCTCCGATATTTGGGATCTCTGGTTATTTATAGAGTGTTGAATCCTCAGGAATCACAGCGCTCTATTTTTTATTGTTTATTTTAAGCACTGTTGTGTGCCTGTTATCTATGCAGTGAATGGCATTTGGAAAAGGGCACGCTCTCAGTACTTGCATCATAGTGTCAGAGAGTTACCCAACTCTGTCTGCCATAAAAGATTGCAGGACAGGACTTTGCAAGTCATGGAGCAAAGCTAATATTTATTGATGCGTCTGTTTCAGCTCTTTGAAGCCCCTCTCCTCTTAGGAAAGCACTGGCAACTTTATAATGGGGCGGGGCAAGTTAAATATAGGTTGAAGGCTAGGGGGAGTTGCTAAATAACAGGAGAATCAAAAAGTCTAAAGACGATGGGCGATGGGATCATAAAAAATTGCTACATTTGGCATAGACTAAAGAAACATTTATACTTTCAAAGACTTTAAAGTGTCAGGATTGTGAACTGGCACAGAGAAAATTTGAGGACAGTGTAGTTGGGGTAAAACTGAGGCCTGCTGAATAGGGCTGGGCACTTTTTTTCCCGAGTTCGCTGTAAGAACCAGGGAAGTACTGGGAAGTACTGGGAAGAACCAGCCTTTTACAGTGGATCCAGTTCTACTTACCACACACTGGAAAAACCTCTCGAACTACAGGTGTTTGTGGACTGCTGTGAGATTGCTTGTCGGCAACTGAATCAAGGGCGGTCCTACCATCAACTAATAGTCAAAACACATCTCCCTCTTTTGATTGGTTGGAAGGGTGTCAAATCAGATTGCTGAAAGTTTGGCCACCCTTTCAACCAATAATTGCAGGTCCATGTGTTTCTTTTCCATCCTTTGCTGCTGGCAATCAGAATAGTTGTGGCTAGCCCATGCCACTTTTTGTGGTCCGTGGCGATTTGTGATTAAGGAGGGACCAGCCACCGAGGGGCTTTTGGTGGTTGTTCAAAGCTTATTCCACTAGAAAGATAGAAAGCAGTGGAAAAGCCAATAGGTCTCACGTCTGACACCAGACACAGACTTCTTGGCTTTGCCAATGCATGTTTTTTTCACAGATGGCTGCTACGCTCTGTGGCTATCTTGGAATGATTTTTCCTAAAACAAAATAAAAAATCATTCTAAGATGGCCATCTGAGTCCCTGGCATAACTTGATGGTTGTGGTCTGCCGACAATTTGCTGTCTCCTTTCCTACAGGGAAGTATATTAGACAGGCTGCATTCCACCTCCCACAACTCCACTTGTCCTTTCACCCAAAAAAGACATAAAGCACTAGACCACCTGCCAGGAGTGCCAAGGGCTAACAAGTAGCTTTCAAAATTCTTTACATTTGTTGAGTACATTTCCCTAAGTCCTGTGGTTTCCTTTGCATACTTTGCTGGCAAACAGGTGATCCTTTTTCAACTTTCCTTCAGGACTCTGTAATAAAATTAGAGTGTTGGCCTGTTAAGACTGGCAGTGATGGCTGGGATGCCAGATACCTACAGCAGAGTTTTCCAAGCTGTTTCCCCTTTGATGTCATGGTGTGGATGAGTAAGCCTTATTGGCCTAGGAAGTTGTGATACCATTCCACTTTGCATGAGGGCCATGGGTTAGAAGTACAACAACTGCAGACAATGACACACCTAACCTCTGACTAAGATGTGCACCACAATGAACCTCCTATCCCAAACCACAGGTATAATATTTTAAATAAATATTTACATTGCCTAGGGAAAAGAGGAGCTTTTTAGTAACAACGGCATACAGAACTCTGAATGGTGTCACAGTGCCCCACCTCTCCTCCCAGCAGCCCTTTTACCCTTCATTCTCCTCCAGCTTCGCGATACGCCTTTAAGTGTTTGCTCAATATAGGTGGAGCTCGCTGGCGAGCATACAGGCAGAGCCATGAGTTTGTGGGTTGGCCTCGGGGTGCTACCTCCGCACGCTGCTTGATTTTTGCAGCATAACTATACTCTGGCTTCTAGACTATGGTGAACCCCTCCAGAGAGAAGGGAAGCCAAGTCAGATTTCAGAGTGGGGTGAGGCTGGATGCAGCAGGTTAACAGTAAAATGGCCTTTAGATCTGAGCAACCAAAGTCTGCGGAGGATGTAAAATAACCCTTAGGAGAGAGAACGAAGACCTATGGTAGACTGGTGTGTGAAAACTACAGGAAAATGTCTGCAGGGAGAATAAGCGTTTAACGCTATGAGTTCTGTGAACTATGTAGGTGGGCCCTGAATTCCTCTGTTCTGAGGTCCGGTGAAGCCCAGGAATGCCCCCTTAATTCCTCGTTGATCAAGGCCTCTGATGACCATTTGGGAGCATAATGACAAAAGGGTACATAAGCATCAGAAGGTCAAGGCGATCCTGGGTGATAAAATATGTTAAGTTATATTCATTTGTATAGTGCAATAATCACCTGTGAGGGTATCCAGGCACTTTGCAGGTGAAACTACACCTGCCTCCTTGGAGTGATTATTCGAAAAGCCATGTCTTCAGCTTCTTGCAGAACTCGAGAAGTGAAGAGGAGGCCCTGATGTGGTGTGGGAGGTCAGTTCATGCTTTATTGGCAGTGTACGAGAAAGCACGGCCTCCGGTTGTTGCTTTGTGGATGCAGGGTGCGCGTGCTAGTGAGAGAACAGCTGAGCAGAGGTGCTTGGGAAGTTGGTAAAATTATATGCAGCTCTTGAGGTAGGCTGGGCCCGTGGGGGGGGGGGAGGTGCGCGCGTGTGTGTCTGTCTGCCTGTCTCCGGGTACGGCCAGCGAAGTTTTCTGAGATGTGGGGTGATATGGGTGCACCGAAGTAGGCAGGATGAGCCTTGCAGCGGCGTTTTGGAGCCTGTTCATGTCAAGTTTGTTGTCCAGGAACATTCCAATATTTCTGTGGTGGGGGGTGGAGCTAAGGTCCATTGACCACCAGGTGAAGTCCCAGGATGAGGGTTTTCTTCCAAAGATCACCACTTCAGTTTTGTTTCTGTTGAGTTTGAGGCATATGGATTTCATCCAAGTGGCTACCACTGACATGCAGGCGGCAAAGTTGGTTTTCATTGTGGGGGTCTTCTCCAACCGGGAGAGTAACATTTAGGTGTCATCTGCATAGGAGAGTATGTTGACGTTGTGTGATCTGATGAGGTTCGGCAGCGGGGTCATGGAGATGTTGAAAGGTGCCAGGCTGAGGGAAAATCCTTGGGGGACTCCTCATATGAGGTTTGTGGTCTCTGCCATGTAGGGTGAAAGGTTGACGTTCTGGGTTCTTCCTGTGGCGAAGGAGCAGATCCAGTTGAGGTTGGGTTCTTGGATGCCTATTTCGTGTAGTATTCGGATCAGAGTGGAGTAGGAGACCGTGTCGAAGACTGCTGAGAGGTCAATAAGTATGAGAGCTGCAGTGTCTTCATGGTCAAGGGTCAGCCTGATGTCTGTGGCTCCGAAGAGAGCGGTCTCGGTACTGTGGTTGGGACAGAAACTGGATTGCATGGTGGCTAGAAGCTGGTGAGCTTTGAGGTAGTGTGTGAGTTGCTTGTTGGTGGCATTCTCCATGACCTCGGATGGGTAGGGTAAGAGGGAGATCGGACGGTAGTTTGCTAGTTGAGTGGGGTCTGCTTAAGGTTTCTTTAGTAGTGCATTGAACCTTGCATGTTTCCAGGCATTCTGGAATGCCTCTGAGGTGATGGAGTTGTTTAGGATGCGGGTGAGGACTTTGCTGATAGAATTAAAGTATAGGGAAACCTGTATCACCATTTCTTTATTCTCCCTATAAAGCTACATATAATATTGACTCTTGGTGTTAACACGTCTTAGTAAAATTAAGGGAAGACAGCGGTCAAAATCAAACCTGTGGATGTGAAGGGGCAAAAAGAGAACAAACAAGACGTGCAGGACCACTCCAACATCTAATAACGTCAAGGCTGTATCTATCTTTATTTTACAGCAGGCATTCATTATAAATAATACCAGGTTTACAGCTAGTCCAAGGGCATATATATGTGAACTTGCAATTTCTCAACAATGCAGTCAAGATATAAAGATGTCTGATGCTCACAATTGATGACATCATTCTAGACCTAAACTGCGCTCAGTGGTTCTCTAAGTTCAGGCTCCGCACTGGATACCCTCAGCCCGAGTTACAAGAGCATTTCAGATACATAGCATCCCCACCCATGTTGGGTTGTAGTCATACAAGAGGTTAGGCTTCAGCGTTTCATTAACTACCAAAATGTTCCAGAAGACTATTATGATCATTTTTCCTTCATTTCCATCTGTATTTATCTAAAGTTATCTCTTGTCTCTTCTTACTGGTATTTCTTTTTGGTAGGTGAAAAAGTAAAGTAGAGATCCGTATATTTCCACATTTATTTGAGTGATACATATGCACTCACACTTAGCCGTCTTAGTTTTAGAGTACTCACTAGCCAAATAAAATAAAGTAATACTCATTGAAAAACATTTGTAATTTAGTACTATCACATGTACACTTCTGCTATTTAAATTTCTTATAGACATATTTTCCTCTGTTTTGTTTTTTAACTCGCTATACTGTAAATTTGCATAGCAACTGGCCTGGCGGTAATGTTTGATGGTATGGAGAGACTATCAAAAGGTGATGAAACCTATGCAATTGTATGTGTTTTAAAAATAAATAGTCATTAAAAAAATTGCTTTTGGTCTGTATTTATGTATAAGAATCAGTAAAAATGGCAAACTGGGATCATCATATAGAATGTTTACACATTGAATGAATTCCAGTGAGCTGATGTGTGGACTGACTGGTTCTCAACATCTGACAGATGATGATGATGAGTTGACTGGTGTTGACTAGTAGGGTGAATCTGAATCGGCAGGAGATCCCATGAGTGCAGTGCAGACCAGATCCACAGGCAGGAGCACTGTCGAGTGGGACTGCTTTTTAACCACCAGTCCACCTCGGTGTTCGGGCATGTCACCTCCATATCACCTATGAGCTCAATGGAGTAACATAGGCCCCGGCGGTGCGAGGGTGCCCCGAGCTCCAGGGGTCCCCTCAGCACAATACCCTGACCTGAGAGCTCCTGACTGATTCCGGAGGGGGGCCCTCATGTACTTTGCAGGGTGGCCCCCTCAAATTTCGTTATACCGCTGTATGGACTGTTTCTAAATAATCAATTGAACTGCATGACTGTGTGACGTGATGCTTGCCCTGAACCCAGAAGTGCTGATGCGGAGAACTTGTAAAGTTATTTTGTGCGTTCATTGTAGCTGTGGCACAATGTTTTCAGTCTAGTTAGGAAGAGATGTGACTGATGGTGATGTGATCCGTTTATGGGGAGTCCTGCATCGCTTGTTGCCGTACTAGCATGCACTGTTGGCACCAGGCGTAGCATTGGCTAGGCCAATAGGTCTCGCCTCTGAAAGGCTGAGCTATTGGATTGGCCAATTCTTTTTTTCCTATTACATGCGTGCACATGTGCCAAGACACATGGGTGCACATGGTTGTCAAGCCTGGAGTTTGTTTTCTATTTAAAATAATAAAGCTACAACTCATCCAATCAGAACAGTGTGAGACTTAATGCTCCTGGTTGGGACATACACAAACATAGGAAGGAACACCATCGAATCAAAAGCAGACAGCAAAGCCGTCCAATCATGTGCAAGGGGCAGACCCAAAGCACACTCTAAATATGTTATGTATTGAAAACAGTAGGTATGCCTGCAGCTGTGCATAGCCCAGACCTAACATAATGGAGTCCCTTGGTGCCTAGAGCTCGGGTTTCCATAGCTCACAATATTTTCAAACTCGACATTGGGCAACTCTGCCCCTCCTCGCAAGGCGGGCCCACGTGCTCGGTGACGCCATACATGACCTGCCCAGGGGCTGCGTACACGCCTGGCACTGTCCATGACAGCACCACCTGGCGTCAGCCAGAACTCGAGTCATTCCACCCAGGCTGCAGGCGATCGCGGGCGCTGTGAAGGGCCTTTGTTTACCAGTGCGCGCTGCGCCATTCTTGCCGCCGGAGCAGGCCAAAGTCGTGTTAACAGCAAGTACACCCAACAGCGCTCATGGTTTGGAACAAGTTGCAAAAGGCCATGAGGGGTCTCCTAAGATCGAGAGAGGAGTTGGCGGGAAATCTGAACCGTGCATTCACTCAGAGCCCAGACAACGTTAAATTAAGCCCTTTGTGGGTCAGGGTACTTTAAAAATATGTACAGTCAAACAGGGCTTTAACTGGGCCGGGTCCTGCCGGTGCTCAGCACCAGTAGTTCTTTAAAGCAGGTGCTGATACTGGTCCCTATCGAGCTCTCCATCTTTGCCCTTACCCGCAGGGTGACATTTTTTTTTTTAGTTCTGCAGCAGATCACTGCTCAAAACATTTGATGTAACTTCAGACAGTCGTTTTAGTTCTTTCACAGTCTCATCATGTCAGAACCAGTGCCTTCAATGGAAATATAGAAGTGCAGATACTGACTATATAGAGTACCTGCTTGCTCCTGAGAAGTGCCGGTACTCCACCATTAAATGTATTGCAGCACTGCTGAGAAGTGCCGGTACTCTCTCTTTCAATTTAAAGAAGTGCAGGTACTCAGTACCGGACAGTACCAGCCCATTTAAAGCACTGGTCAGAACAGAAGCATTTTCAATATTCTATACAATGAAGCCATAGTTGTTGCTTAGTTATCTTATGGAGCTAACAACCATTGATAAAGCCAATAGTCCTGGCTTGCTGCAGGTGTAATGTTCCTTGTTGTATCATATATCTGGATGCAATGACAGAAACCGCAAAATACCAGTCGAGCGGCACACTATGCTAAGCACCGATTTTTAGCTCACTACCTTTAAGCCACGCCCTTCATTACATCGGCCACGCCCCTTTGAGCGCCCCCGCACCCCAGTTTTTTCATCCCACTTAAAGCCCTTCAGTCAGGTGATTTCCCGTTAGAAATCTATAAGGAAATTGTAGGTCACGGGCCTGGGTTTTATCATCAATTCCAGGTTGATAAAATGAGTACCACCGAGTTGGCTTGTAACTGCTATTAATTAAGAACCCGTTTTAAGCTTTATAATACAAAACAGACTGTATTAATATTAGTAAATGTATTATTGTGATAATTATTATATTATTATTAACATTGCAGTTACTACCATCCTTTACAGTTAAAAAGTAGGCCATGTCTGTTTAAGAAATATCGTAATCTTCTTTTTGTTTTTGCTAAAACAGACTGGCACACAACAGGTCCTGCAGAGGCGACGCGAGGGCCCGGCCAAGCGCGCGGCGGAACCTTGGCCCTGGTTCACGTTAACAAGCCAGCTCCAAATAAGGAAAAGTATAGGGCAGCCTGGCTCTCAAGGGTTGAGAAAACACGGTGTAATGGCGCGTACCGTGGGGACACTCGAGATACAGTAAAACTCAGAGGCCTAAATGCGCTGCGCGGACCCGGGCCATAGTACAGTAACAATTCTCCACTCCCAATTACACAATCAGCAAAATAGTGCAACCCTGATTTGCCTTTTTTGGCTTCAGTCCAAACACATTTTACTCAGTGCCAACTGCATCTGTCTCAGAAGGATGAAAGGCTGTGCTTAACCTGCAAGGAGTTATACCCGCATCATTAGGCTACACATAGATGTTTTACACAGGTGTGTCATCCCACTTAGCTTTGAGATTGGTGGTGCTTGGAATACATCTGGTAACAGAATATCATTGACTAAATTTCAACTAACAAAATTTTGTGTTGTTCACATAACTAGAGCAAGACCACTGACTCATTGTCAGTGAAATTGCTCTCCCACCCTCGCAGCTCCACCATTGTGAGGCCTGCCCCTGCCCCTGCACTCTCGAGTGTTGGTGATCAAGGCCCTCCTCGACCCGCAGGTTTCCCTGCGCCTCATCCCTGGTGGTCCAGTGGACCTCTGTCTCCTTCCTCTCACTCTGCTCTTTCACTCGTTTTTCTACCCTTTTTTATCTTTCACCTTTCTGCACTTTTCTGCATCTCTGCTCTTTTGTGCCTTATTTCTGCTCATTTTCCCTGCCTCTCGCTCTGCCCTTTCACTTGTTTTCACTCGTTTTTCTACCCTCTTTTATCTTTCACCTTTCTGCACTTTTCTGCATCTCCGCTCTTTTGTGCCTTATTTCTGCCTATTTTCCCTTTTTTCTTTATCCCTTATTTCCTCCCTTTACCTTACCCCGCCGCTGCTGCCCCCGCGGCCCCTCCCCCCCAGCGCGACCGGCCCAATCCAGCTCCCCTCCCCGCCTCCCAGCTGTCCAGCCCTCCCCGACCCCTACTTAATGGCGGCCACTGCGGGGTCAGGCGAGCAAGACCACTGACTCATTGTCAGTGAAATTGCTCTCCCACCCTCGCAGCTCCACCATTAAGTGAGGCCTGCCCCTGCACTCTCGAGTGTTGGTGATCGAGGCCCTCCTCCACCCGCAGGTTTCCCTGCGCCTCATCCCTGGTGGTCCAGTGGACCTCTGTCTCCTTCCTCTCACTCTGCTCTTTAACTCGTTTTTCTACCCTTTTTTATCTTTCACCTTTCTGCACTTTTCTGCATCTCTGCTCTTTTGTGCCTTATTTCTGCTCATTTTCCCTTCCTCTCGCTCTGCCCTTTCACTTGTTTTCACTCGTTTTTCTACCCTCTTTTATCTTTAACCTTTCTGCACTTTTCTGCATCTCTGCTCTTTTGTGCCTTATTTCTGCCTATTTCCCCTTTTTTCTTTATCCCTTATTTCCTCCCTTTACCTTTCCCCGCCGCTGCTGCCCCCGCGGCCCCTCCCCCCCAGCGCGACCGGCCCAATCCAGCTCCCCTCCCCACTCCCGCCTCCCAGCTGTCCAGCCCTCCCCGACCCCTACTTAATGGCGGCCACTGCGCGGCCGCTGCGCGGGCGCACCGCTGGCGCGCCAAAGGCGCGTCAAAGGCAAGCCGGTCTGCGCCCGTCTGCGCCCGACCGCGACCAGCGCCAGGAACCCTGGACCTCTGCCCCGCCAACGCTACGACCCAGCAGCACTCCACGCACTCAACCCAGGCCGCAACAACAACTGTAAGCTAGCATCACCAGCCGACTCCCACGGATCCTTCAGCTGTCACCGCTGCCGGCACACCTGCAGCACCGCCAAGAACACGGATCCAGCACAACCCGCCCACAAGAACACAACCGAACCGAAGACTCTGCAATGCATCCTCCTCAACGTCCGATCCCTCCACAAACACGCCACAGAAATCTGGGACCTCCTCGACAGCACCACCCCGGAAGTAGCGTTCTTCACCGAAACCTGGACCAACACCACCTCGGGACCGGACATCGCCATCGCCATCCCCCAAGGATACAAGATCTCCAGGAAGGACCGCCCCACCCGCCCAGGAGGAGGAATCGCCATCGTCCACAAATCCGGCCTCCGCCTGAGCACACTCCCTGACGAGTCAACAGAACTGATGGAACACCTTCACTTCAAGATACTGGCCAACCCCACCGCCACCCTCCGAGGAACCCTCAACTACCGACCCCCTGGACCCCGCGGACCCTTCACCAACTCCATCACGGACATTATCTCCCCGCAGGCCATCGCATCCACCAACTACACCCTGCTGGGAGACCTCAACTTCCACCTCGACAACCAACTGGACCCCAACACCACATCCCTCCTGGACAACCTCCACAACATTGGACTGCGCCAGATCGTGACCGAGCCCACGCACTCAGCAGGACACACCCTCGACCCCCTCTTCACTACAGGAAACTCCATCACCTTCAGCCACACCACCGAACTCCCATGGACCGACCATCGTTGCGTCCACTTCACTTTCAGAACACCCACCATCCACAGACACCAGCACCTGCTTCCACGAAGAAACTGGACCAAAATCACCGATGACCAGTTCACCTCCTCACTCAACAACTCCACCCCAACCATCGCGGAAAACGACGACCCCAACACCGCAGCCCAAACCCTGCATAGATGGATCTCGGACAGCACCAACACCATAGCCCCCCTCAAGAAAAACAACAATACCCGCGCCAAGAAAGCCAGATGGTTTACCACCGAACTTCGAGAGTCCAGAAGCACATGCCGCCGCCTCGAAAAGGCCTGGAGGAACACCAAATCCACAGAAGCCCACGACAACTTCAGAGCCGCCACCAACGCCCACCATCAACTCATCAGAGAAACAAGGAAAAAGCGATTGAAGACAGAACCTCCACCCACGCGCACAACAGCAAGGAACTCTTCAGCATCATCAAGGAGTTCGCCCAACCCACTAGCGAGTCTACCGACATCCCTCCCTCACAAGACCTCTGCGCCAAACTCAGCACCTTTTTCCACCACAAAATCAAGAGCATCTACGACAACTTCGACGAAGACAACCAACACACTGAACCCTCACCAACCACCCCCGACACCCAGAAACCAGCGATTGACGACTGGACAGCCCTCATCACCGAAGACACACTGAAGACAATTAAGTCAATCCACTCAGGGGCCCCCACGGACCCCTGCCCCCACCACATCTTCAACAGAGCCGCCGACACCATCGCACCCATGCTCCGCCACACCATCAACCGCTCCCTGGCGACCGCCTCGTTCCCCGACGACTGGAAACACGCTGAGGTCAACCCCCTCCTAAAGAAACCCTCAGCGGACCCCACCGACCTCAAAAACTACAGACCCATCTCCCTGCTCCCGTTCCCAGCGAAAGTCATCGAGAAAGCCATCAACAGCCAACTCGCCACATTCATTGAAGAACACAACATCCTCGACTCCTCCCAATCCGGCTTCAGAAAAAACCACAGTACGGAAACCGCCCTCCTCGCCGCAACAGACGACATCCGCACCCTACTGGACAAAGGAAAAACAGTAGCCCTCATCCTCCTCGACCTATCAGCGGCATTCGACACAGTCTCCCACCGCACCCTAATACGCAGACTCTACGACGCAGGAATCCAGGACAAGGCCCTTGACTGGATCCGCTCCTTCCTCTCCGGCAGGACGAAGCGGGTCAGACTCCCCCCTTTCCTCTCGGACCCCACACCTACCACCTGCGGAGTCCCCCAGGGCTCCTCCCTCAGCCCGACGCTCTTCAACGTCTACATGGCTCCACTCGCCCCCATCGTCAGAACCTACGGACTCAACATCGTGTCATACGCAGACGACACCCAGCTCATCCTCTCCCTATCCAACGAGCCCAACACTGCCAGACGCAACTTTCGAGAAGGCATGGAAGCCGTCGCCAAATGGATGAAAAACAGCTGCCTACAACTAAACACCAACAAAACAGAAGTACTCATCATGGGCCCAAACCCCGATGCCTGGAGCGACACCTGGTGGCCCCCACCCTCGGAAACCCGCCAACCCCCACGGACCACGCACGCAACCTGGGAATCATCCTGGACTCCGAGCTCAAAATGGACCGCCAGATCAACTCTGTCTCGTCTTCCTGCTTCCACACCCTCCGCCTCCTTTGTAAGACCTTCAAATGGATCCCCTCGAACACCGAAAGACCGTCACTCACGCCCTGGTCACCAGCAGACTCGACTACGGCAACGCACTCTACGCCGGAATAAACAAAAACCTCACCGCAAGCTACAGAACATCCAGAACGCCGCCGCAAGACTGGTCCTCAACCTGCCAAAACACTGCCACATCTCCCAGCACCTGCGCACACTCCACTGGCTCCCTGTCGAGGCGAGAATCACCTTCAAGATGCTCACCCACGCGCACTAGGCCCTCCACGGCACCGGACCAGCATACCTGAACAGCCGACTCAAATTCCACGCACCCCAAAGGACCCTACGATCAGCCCAGCTCTCCTACGCCGTGGTCCCCCGCACCAGAAAGACCAGATCGGGAGGCCGCTCCTTCTCCTTCCTCGCGGCCAAAGCATGGAACGCCCTTCCGCTTTCCTGCTCACATGTGCACATTAACTTAAACGAAACTGCACTCCAGTGCCTCAGCAGGTGAGCTAACTTTGCCAAACTTTCTTCTTTCAATTCAGCATCCTTTATTTTTAGCAGAAAGAGGGTGGGAGCAGGGCCGGCTTTAGGGCTGGTGGCGCCCAGTGCGACAACCATTTTTGGTGCCCCTACACCCCATGACCGCCTGCTCCTCTTTTCCCACTACCACCAGGCAAAACTGCCCCTCATCTCTCCAATCCTAAATTATTGGTGAACACAGCGCCCCCCTCCACAGGTCAGCGCCCAGTGCGGCTGCACCAGTCGCACTGCCCTAAAGCCGGCCCTGGGTGGGAGCCCCCTGCCTCCCATCCCAGCACTCGGTTCGCCCAAATGCATCATGGTAAAAGCAGTTCGTGATAACACTTACTTAAGTGACCACCATTAGTTTTTCACGCTTGTTGCTGCAGCCGGTCATACCAAATTATGTATCCATAGGAGTGCTGAGATTACTACGTCATTTTGCCAGCCCTTGGTAATCTCGCAAAGATCTTTACACAAAGCGCCGAAACTAAATAAACGTGTGGCAATAACGCTTTACTTTGTGTCCATGATGCAGAATTAGGCACCTTATCTCTGGCTGTTCAGGAGTCGGTGCCACTGGTGACATGTTCGCGGCCCCGCACTGAGGGAGACTCGTTGGCTTCAACTAAGAGACGTAATGAACTTATTTCTATGGTCTCCATTTAAAAACTTCGATGAGACTGTCGGATCTTGGAATCATTCTTAACTTGAGATCTTCGGGTATTTGAGCTACCCAGTGAAGGCCCTGACATTTCTGGGGCGAGCAGGCCGGTCTCACTTCAGGGAAAAGAGTTCATCTTCAGACACTCAAAGCTTGGGGTGTCCAACATGGGTTTCCTCACGTATCCCATTTCCAGGCCTGGCATCACTGTGCAAAGCACCCTAAGGAAGAGTCGTGATGCACGTGCTATGATCACGCGCTATGACCACGCGCTCTGGTTCCTCTGACCGTGAAAACGTCGCCTCGGGTTTTGGCTGCCAAGGTCGGATTTTCGCTTTGTCGCCAAGTCAGCAGTGGCGCGCGCAGTATCCTGTCGACGTTTGTTTAGTGCTGTTTTCTGCCTCTTCGCAGCCCGGAAGCCGGGTAGGATTGGATCCTTCCTTTGTATATCACACTGTGTTGTAGGTGCTGGATCAGGGGGGTCACGGGTGGGCATGTTCTTTTCTAAGGATCCTATATCGATTGTCTTGTGAGGTTTCTGCTCTTGATGTGGCGTGCTCAAGTACAGACATTGCCTTTCCGAAAGCAATATTATTCTCTGTTTCACTTGTATGTATTTTATTTGAAATAGTCCGAGTTAGACAGAAAAGGAGGGCCCAGTCGCCCCTCCAGATACATGATGGCTTGAGAGAGCACCCTGATGACGTCAGCCTGCTGAAAGTGATCTACAAAAGCTACCTAGT
The DNA here is from genome assembly GCA_963921515.1 of Calotriton arnoldi. Classification (NCBI taxonomy): domain Eukaryota; kingdom Metazoa; phylum Chordata; class Amphibia; order Caudata; family Salamandridae; genus Calotriton; species Calotriton arnoldi. The sequence goes on from CAWUFW010002634.1 coordinate 1,757,218, forward strand.
AAACCATTCCTTAGGCCACTGTACGCAAATATAAAAAGTACAAATATTCAGACTATTTTGTATCAAAACACACTCGAAGCCCGAGTGAGCAATGTTGTCAGTGTTATTGGATAAACAGATTTTTGCCTTTCAAAGTATATTTACTGTTCTAGTAGGAAGCAATACAAGCCGGAGTCCATCTCAACAGAAAAAAACAGATGCAATACTACACAGCATCTATGCAGAAGTGTGCACGAGATGCAATGCACTTGAAGCGCTCACAGAAAAAGAAAAGTTGGTCAATATAACTACATTTAAGTAAAACAATCCACAGAAGTACTTTATAATATTGAGTAAGGGGGCAACAGCATTTTCTAATGCTGTACATGCCTTTTAATAAGAAATGATGTTTCTTGTCAGAGAGGATAATATTGTATTCATTGTCTGGAGAAAGCTATTCTGATTGGCTTAGTTTAAACTATGCAAAGTGTTTCTGTCATTGGCTGCAATCAAGTCTTTCTCTGATAAAACTTCATTTTGGAGCGCATAATTAATTTTTCATTCTTAAGGCATTAACACCCAAGCAAAGGCTAGAAACAAGTGTTATGTTCCACTCTTCAGCATTTCAACCCCACATACCCTACCTGACTTGCTATCACAGGTAAGCATTCAAATAGGGATGTCCATTGTTGGCCCAGGAGCGCCAGATCCAGGCCAGCCTTTCAGATTAACCACTGTTTAAAGTATTTCTATTTAGAGCAACTTTATGGGCCTTTATTTCAGTGGTTAATTTTAGCCAGTGCGTGCCTTTTCTTAGCACTGGTACTTAATTGTCAACACCAGCACTTATGACAGTCCACCATATGAGGGCGCTGTTTGTCTATTTTTGAGGTTGGCATATCCGCAGTGTGTTTAACAATTAATCATACACTAAAAATGAATAATACCAGTGCGCTCGGGTAGTGGCGGCTGGTGACATTTGAAAGTGGTGTGGCGTAAAAGTTGCGGGCAACGCACTGTGGCGAGCGAGCGCAGCGAGCGAGCCCAAACGTAAGAAGTGGGGTTCGGGAAAATTTTGAAAAAAGAGCGGCCAAATGGTGCATTTTCAAGGACATTTCAGAAAGCAAGAATGTTAATAAAGCAATTGGGAAAGTGTAGCAATTACATCAATATAGAGATTTTGTATGATAATATAATGTAGATTGCTGCTTATCAATATAACCACAGATCTTCAATACAGCACCGCCCTCAGTAATGTTTAACAGTTTACCCAGCACCGCCCTTAACAGGTGGCAGCACTCACAGAAACATTTAACCATGGACGGGCGAAAATAGCTGGTAGGCAGAGGAGCTGTGCAGGAATGGAGGTGAGGTCTTTGTAGGCCAAGTTCTACACAGAAAGGATTAGTAGTGTAAAAAACACACAGCGGCAAAGTATTGAGAATAGCAGACACAATATACAGTGTTCATTTTGCAAGGTTGCCAGCATTCTGGGTGAAACAGCTGTAGAATTGTTTCAGTTTTCATACTGACAGAATTCCCAACCTTGATGGCATGAGAGGAAAATGCGCTGTTTGACCTACTACATTGTTATCCCAGAATGGAAAGACATCCCCCTGGGATCTGATGACTTCACAAATGAAACTGCAAACAAGGTCTGGCCCTAATGACATCACAGTGAATGATACGGCACGGCCTATAGATATGATGTATTTGACTGTTTTGACATCTCAAAGATTGAGGCGTGTTGAAGAGCCGTCAGCCTTGACTGCAGATCCTGTCTCTTGTAGCTAACCCAGGAACACAGCAATCCTCTCAAGCTGAATCCTAGCCGGGGGTCAATGAAAACCTCAGAACCATTGGGAAACTCCTGAAAGTGCTGCAATGACATACTAGTGGCAGCCTGTGCCCTATACAAATATCAGTTCATAGCATAACAACACATAGCATGTGCAGACCATTGCTTAGCAACTAGGCTTTCACTGTATAAATCTCAATCCATGCATGTAACTATATTCAGCAAACTGCTCAGCTAATCAGAAGTAGACAGACTCGAGAGACTGATTTGTTGACAATGGAACATGAAGGCCTGAGTTTTAATCCTGGCTTCTTCACTTAATCACATTGTGTTACCTTGTGAACTCCCATTGATTTCCTTGTCCCTCGGTTCCCTTATCGCCAGAATTGGGAGTGTTTGGATCAATCGAACGGTATCCAGCACTATATAAAAACTGGATATTTACATATACTCTGCTCCTGAAAATGCCCAGGCTCACTTTAATTAATGACCAAAGTCTAGCCTGTTCGCAATGCCCAGTCTCCGTGAAAGCTCCAAAGTGCCCACACACCCTCAGCATCATGCCCATTCAGCCCAGGATATTAAAATGCAAGCATCACAACAAGCAGGCAAAGGGGTCCCGCACAGGCTACTTAACACAGAAGAGGGTCAACAAGAGCTAGGCAGTGTTTAACTCTTGTCTTGCTTTAAAAACAGGAGGTTTCAAAAGTCTGTGCTGCGGACTGATACGTTGCGGTAATGAAAGCGGCTGACACTGACAGATCGCATACTGGCAGTCAGATACTAATACAGGTGACACATGCGTGTTCCACCTGCAGCAGGCTGTTGGCGCTGCGGATTATTGATTGCTTCGAAACATGCGCTTTGTTTGTTTCCATTACACCTTCTTGTTTTGCTATGGCGGGAGGCAGAGCGCGCTCTTGCCAAATGGTCTCCTTAAACCTTTGATTACAGAAATATTTTGCTGACGTGTAAAGTTCAATTCATCAGTGATCGACATGCGCAGGCCTAACAGCATTAGCAATCTGTTATGCTGGTGACAACTTTGAAACAGAAATACATTTAAATATTTTTTCCACACAAGGGTCTAAATCCACAAACGTTAATTACTATTAAATTATTTAAAGCGATTCTTTGGGAGATATATTTTTCTTAGCCTGCTTTTAATAAACCACAACGTCTCCCTCCATAATTGCTTCTGTTCTGCTGCTAAACTCAGCGGTACCACTTCTATTGCGCTTCTTACCACTGGTGTAGCTCTACACTGTGCTTTCGGTAGTAGGGTGAGGTGAGGCTATCTGACACAGTACAAACTTGAGGCTATTGTAAGTCGCAGCGCAGGATGAGTCAGGCCACTTTAATGTTGGAGAGAATCAGTATTACCAGTCCGTTCTCCCTATTTCCTGAAATCTCAACTTCACAAAATTGTCAAACAACGATTGGCAAGCCCAGTGTGTCTCATGTTTTTTTAAAACCATGAAACCAGCCGCGGCCCGCCGCTTTGTGCTCAACTCGCCGTGAAAGAAAGATCCGGTCCTTCGTAATGAATGATCCGGTGAACTCTGGGCCAGCACACTCTTGAATTTATAGATGCACAGTTTTTAACTCACCCCAAGGTACCCAGCGTCCAGCGGCGGCCAGCATTCTCGAGGGAGGGGGGGGCGGGGGGGGAGTCGCGGGGGGAAGTCGCGGGTGGGGAATACATAAAACAATTAAATTAAACGTACCTGAGGGCCAGGGTACCGCACCGCCTCCGCTCCAGGCCGGTCACGCTGTACTGGTGGGCTGGCAGCTTCCCTCCCCTACGCAGTAACGCAACGCAAGCCAATCACAGCGCTGGTAGGCGCAGCAGGCCAGCGCCCCAGCCCGGACATTTTCTCTGCATAGAGAAAAAGGGAGGGTGGGTGGTCCTGCCGAGGGCAGGGAAGTGGCTTACCCACTGTTGTGGGTACTGACTGTTTGGTCGGCTCCAGGGCCGACCAAACAGTCAGTACCCACAACAGTGGGCAAGCCACTCCCCTGCCCTCGAGCAGGACCGCCCACCCTCCCACCCCCAACCAGGCACAGAGGCACTTCTGCTTTCTGCAGTGCGAGAAGGCAGAAACCTAAATGGTAGTTTTTACCGTTTATGTTTCTGCCTTCTCGCACCGCGAGAAAGCAGTGGGGCGACGCCCCCACGCCCCAATGGGGGAGCCGCCACTGCGCTCGGGCCATTCTGAGAGCTTTGGGTGCTCTGGTATAGTCCAGATTGTTAGACTTGAAGGAGTGTGCTGATTAGTGGTTGTGTAGGTACTACCATTTTGCAGTGCTGGCATTGACGCCGGGTGGTGCAAGCTGCAATCCTGAGTCCATGGCACAAACTTTTTTTTTCTTTTTACAAAGTAGGCACTGATTTATTTTATCGATTAGCCTGAAAATCTGTCATGGATTCGAACCTGCGTTGAACAGACAAATCTTAAATCAAAGGTGAGACTTTATTGTGTTGCTCAGAAGGTGAGGCTTACTCTGTGTGTAGGGCCGAGAGCAGTTTGAAAGTGCGGTCTCAGAGGCTTGGCTGGCAGTGGCCCTGTGGATGCTGATTGAATATGATGCTTATAAGCAAGGTGAAACCGTGACGCTTATCAGAGTGGTTTGTAGCTTTTTGGTATGAAAAATACATTGTCAAGCTCGGAGAATAATTAGAAAGTGGCAACAAAACCAGAGAGACTGCCTGTAAATAAAATCCACAATTCAATATATAATTTCTGCAAATTACGGAAAATGATGGACAGGTATGACATCATCACCGTGAATTATTGATTACAGGCTTACATATGTTTATTCAGGAGTCTTTTACTGCATGCTTATACCCGTTGATTGTAAGGAGCTAGCTATAGACTTTCCAAATGCCATTGTTATACTTTCATTTAGAAAATGTGCAGTAGTAAAGAAAGCTGTATTATCATCTGTGCACACACCCCCACACAACCGCTTATTATGTGTGGTGGGAAGGTAGGTCATATCACCGCAGAAGCTTGAAATACGCAGATCTTCAAAGTTTGAATCACCCATATCAAATGGTGAGTCCCGGCAATATTTTGGAATCCAATGTTCTAAAGCCAACATCCCCTTAAAACAGGGGTCTTTAAACTGGGGGGGGGGGGAGGGTAGGGGTGCCTCTAGTGATCCCAGGGGGGCCGCCAGGTTCTTTGCCAAAAGAATCATTATGCTGATAACAGTGCTTTGTTTTAAACGGGGGGGCATGAGTTGCAGTAAGCCACTCTGTAATGGGCCATCACTTAACATCTTTTGTCATTTATATCCTGGCTGGGAGTAAGTGTCAAAAGGGAAGGGACTCCAAATATTCTTCAAACCCTCACCCCAATTTTAATAATCACTCTGTAGATACTTTTACACTTTAGTAAGATCTGCCTGACCAGAATAGTATGTTTGGCAACCATGTATTTTGATTGCATTTTTAAAACAGTAACAGAACTTAACTGCAATGTTTAAATAAGTCTAGACATATTTAAATGTTGCCAATTTCAAAAGAATAATTGTGAAAAATTCTGAGGGGGGCCAGTGATTAATTTTTTTGTTTTGTTCTAGTGGGTGGGAGGGAGGGGGAGGCGCAGCATTAAAACATTTGAAGTCCACTGCCTTAGGGTGACCAACCGTCCGTAAATTTCACGGACCGTCCGTAATTTGGACCTCACATCCGTTGTCCATGAGGATCCCTTTTACGGACACCTTTTGTCCGTAATTTTGGGCATTGTAGGGGAACAATACTGTTCCCCTGCATGAAGCCTCAACTCCCTGATGGGGCCGCCTAACACTCCTCCTCGGAGCAGAAGAGCAGCCCCACCCTGCCCTTTGCCATTCTGTATGGGGCTGATTGCCACATACAGAATGACAATGGGCCTGCCTGGGCTGCAAAGCATGTGGTGGGCCTCCCCCAGCCTCTTCTATAGAGCAGGGCATTCTGTCGAGTCAGAAGAAATGTGCAAAAAGGCCAATGCTGCTACATGAAAATCCTGTTCAAGAAAAGAAGCTGGTGAAAGAAGTTAAAAAGAAGGGGCTAGAGTTCTTTCACAGTCTCGTTATTTTAGAACTGATGAATTTTTAATATTATATTCAAGGAAGCCATGATTGCTGCTTTTTAGGTCTCGCTGAGCCAGCGCGCATGCGCTGCTCTGCGAGACATTTAGTAAGGGGCTTTTGAAAGTGCTACCAAAGAGGCTTTTTCCGGCCACCAGCGTGCGGTTACGCGCACAATGACGAGCAGAGGCACCATATGGCTTTCCTCTCTCATCATGGTTCGCGCACATCGCACACCCCTCGCCAGCCTGCTTTCACTTTTCCCATCGACGGCGCGCGACGGGCACGAGCAGAGGCGCCATATGGCTTTCCTCTCTCGTCATGGTGCGCGCACACCACTCGCCAGCCTGCGTGTTTTTTTTTAAATTTCCTTTTTGTGCGCGCGCGCACACAACTCCCGGTCGCGGCCGCACGTCTTGTCTACCTTGCTTCTCTGTCTTTCCCTCTTTTTTCTCGCCTTTCTCTGCATCACATTGCTATATCACTACCTCTGTTTTCTTGTATTTCATCTCTCCCCGCCTCATTAAATATCAGCCTTTCTCTCTATCTCATTTCTCTCTTTACCCCTCTATGACTACTTTGCCACCTCTCTCTACACCCCCATACATTATTTTCTCTGTCTCACCTTTCTTTCTGCCTCTGTCACCTCTTCCTTACTTCACCGCACTGCTTCGACCTCAACCCTGTCTCTATTTCCGTGTATCTGCCCCTTCTGTAGCTCCTTTCTCTAGCTCTCGACTGTCTCACTTTTCTCTCTTCTCTCAATGGCATGTCTTTCTACCACATCTATCGGTCTGCACCCTCAATCTACCTAGGTCTTCTCTCTGCACCTCGCTGCTCTGTTTCCACCTCACCTCCCTCTGTCTCTGCTCCATCTACTTCATCTTTCCTTCAACATCATCTCTCTATTCACCTCTGCTTTCTCTTTGTCTCTTCAGCCCTCTATACCTCACAATCTTCTATCTTTCTCACACCTCCCTATTGTTCTCACCAATCTCTCTACCTCACATCTGATTGCCTCATATTTAAGACTATCTGTTAGTGTTACATATTAGAATCTCAGATCCCGGAGTGTCTCCTTAAATAATTAGAAAGCTGCCTATCATATTTCCTTAGGTCAACCTTGAAATTGATTGCAACCGGACTTAAGTGGTGTTGAAGGCAGTCTCTTTAATGATGGTGGCATTTCCGGGAAACACGAGTGACAGTTGACATTTTCAGAAGACTGTCTAACGTCCAATAGTAAACGACTTGCCACCATTAATCCTCGGACCTGTTTCCGCATGATCTCATCAGCCGACTATCTGAACATAAATAATGTGGTTTCGCTTTAAAATATCACCTTTCCTGGTGACCTTCCAATCTCCGGGGCCGTCTGCTAATAAACATGCTTTAAGATGTGCAGCCCTAAGCCCCTTGTTAATGTATCCCTCTTCTTGACTTGCCCCCGCATCTCGGAGCGATGGCAGACAATAAGCAGGCCCGCTCAGGCACCCCTCGGCAGGGCTGCGAGCATTCACCACACACACACACACACACACTCACACTCACACTCTGGGAGCCGCGCTGCACCCACGGCTGCCACCGCGTCCGCATAAACCTGTCAGTGCGCGCCGCGGGCCACATGTGTGGAAGGAAATGGATGACTAATGTCGTTATTGCACTCTTACGTGAAGACAGCGCTATTATAACACGAAAGATAACACATGGGATTGATTACCTAACTAAGGGGTATAAGCGGTTGAGCAGTTTCCGCTGGAGTCTGACGTTCTTTTGAATCTGCGCGGCCCGGGAACCTTGAAGCTGCAGTGGTATCTTAGTGACAAATTAAAAAGTATTTGCTGAATAGCAAGCCAGAATGTGGATTTACAAAGGGCATTAATGCACAGAACGGCGCGTGCATCGACGGTAATCCATATTTTCTTGTTCTCACCTAGTGCGTGCCTTTTCTCTAAAAGTAGAAGTGTTTTCATATTTTAAAAAGCTTCCATGGCTACGCTATGAAAGCTTAAGTTGGGGTTGTCATATGCAAGCAATCTCTTAAATCAGTGGTTCCCAAACTTTTTTGACCCGTGGCTCCCTTGACCAAATTGGCAGTTGGCCGCGGCTCCCCACCCACCATTTTTTTACCGGAAGCCAAAACTTGCTTCTGTGTGTATTTTGTGCATATTATTATATCTGTCCTCTTCAATCCTTCCACTATCCTTTTTCAATCCAAATTAAAATGAGAGTGACAATGAAGCCAACCAATGGTAACTAATGGGTGGGCTCTAAGCATACTGTATGTTAACAAAATGTCTCACAAGCAACAGCACATGTGCTGTCTCCGACGAGACCTAATCAGGTTTGCACTGGGTACCGTTTAACTTAAGGGGTGTGCATTATATTTATTTGAATGGACAACAAAATAGTTATATAATGGTTTGTTGATTTTAGACACTTCTCCGATCCCACCTCCAAACTCATTCAGCCCGCTCCCATTGCACTCAGAACCGCAGTTCCCATACTTTCTTATGCAATTCAACTTCTAAATATATGGTATGGGAAACATACAATAACTGTAGCAATTAAAGTAGTACCTAAGGCAGTGCTTAATTTATATTAACGCTGCGTTATCTTGATTCCACCTCACGCCTCTCTTCCACCTCCCTACTCCCCTGCCTCTTTATCTCAGTCTTGCAGATTCTTTACTTCCCTGCTTTCCCCTCTGCCAGTGTTTTCCCTCCATTCTCTTCTTCCTTCTTTCTCCCTCTTCCATTGTTTTCCGTCCATTCTCTTCTTCCTTCGTTCTCCCTCTTTCCCTTCTTTCTCTTCTGTGCCAAATTCCGATGATGAAAAATCATACCCAAAATAAGAGAAGGCTATTTGGATAAATCGCAACAGAATAATGGCACCACGGGTCGAAATTAGTTATGGTTGGAGCATTTAGATAAGGTGGTGGATATGACAGATGTGCACTAAAGGGGCCGCCCGTTTAGGGTGGCCCTCTGCGGGGGCCGCGGGCAGCCGCATTCATGCAAATATGCAGCGACAAAGACAAAAAGCCTGGCTCTGTCACGACGCGTCCTCAGCACTCTTTATCTCAATTGCTTAGTAAAACCAAACAAGTAGACAGACTGTAAACACTGCACTAGTTACGTCAAGTGCTACGTGCAGACCGACTCACAGACAGACGTAAACACGGCACTATTAACACTGCATGCTTAGTGTAAACTGGCATCCACAAACAGAAACAAGACCCCCCCCGTCAAACGTCGCCATTCATACTGTCTCAAGTTCCCAGCGACCCTAGCACCAGCACGCGTCACGCCGTTCCTTATTATGCTGGGGGAGGTGGAGAGGAAGCTTCCTGGTGCGCGGCGGCGCCCCTGGCTTTTCATCGCGGCGCACCGGGGTGCCGCGGCGCACAGTTTGGGAACCACTGTCTTAAATGATAATCCTACAAATCAGGCGTTCTCGTTTCCAGAGGTGCGCCCACCAACGTCTAATGGTTTATGTGCTCATTCCTTTAGGCCAAACCAGGTTTGCAGAAAATGACACTGGCACAAGATGACGACGTGAGTTTTAACTTTGACTTCTCAGTGAAGGTCACTAATGCCGCCACGAAAAAACAAGCATTGGCATAGCCAATAGGTCTCGCCTTTGGGACCTTATAAGTGTTTAGCCATGCAACGGTTGATGTTGTTGCACCAAGGATATTGTGCTGCATACTTAAATACTTATAAGGTCCCAAAAGCGAGACCTATTGGCTATGCCAATGCTTGTTTATTTTATGCAACTAACAACCATTGACAAAGCCAATAGTTCTGGCTTGTTGCAGGTGTAACGTTACTTGTGTTATATGTCTGGATACAATGACAGAAGAGGCAAAATACCAGTTTGGCGGTACACTATACTAAGCACAGATTTTTAGCTTAGGTGTTTTAAGCCACGCCCTTAATTACATTGAACACCCCCTTTGGAAAGACCCTCCCCAGTTTTTTCATCCCACTTAAAGCCCTGGAAACAACACCATGTCACAGTCCCCTCATGGCCTGGCACTGTGCATCATGCATGACTCATGACTTCCACTTATTCAGATTGCCTATGTGCAAGGCCATAGTGAACCCTACCCCCACCCCACCCTTGCTTTAGGAACTACAGCAAGAGTGAAATTCTTGATGGGCCTCTTCTGTCTGCAACTCTGCAGACAAAGGCTCCGCTCATAATTAATATGAAAAGGTGGGCGAGTGAGTAAGTGAAGGGATGGGTGGATGGCTGAATAGATTAGTGAAAGGGTGAATGCATGAATGAAAGGGTGAATGGATGGATAATGAGAGAAAGGATGGATGACTGAGTGGAAGGATGGATGAGAGAAAAGGTAAATAGATGGATGTATGGGTGGAAGGGTAGATGAATGGGTAAAAAGGTGGATGGATGAGTGAAAGGATGGATGGATGAGTGAAAGGGTGGATGATGGTCGAGTGAATGGGTGGATGGATGAGTGAAATGATGGATGGATTTCTGAATTGATAAGTGAAAGGATGGATGGGCGGATGAGTGAAAGGTGGATGTAAGGATGGATGAGTGAGTGAAAGGGAGGGTAGATGGACACAAGGATGGATAGATGAGTGAAGGAGTGAAAGGGTGGATGGGTAAAAGGGTGGATGGATGAGTGAAAGGATGGATGGATGGATGAGTGAAAGGGTGGATGATGGGCGAGTGAATGGGTGGATGGATGAGTGAAATGATGGATGGATTGCTGAATTGATAAGTGAAAGGGTGAATGGATGAACGGATGAGTGAAAGGGTGGATGTAAGGATGGATGAGTGAGTGAAAGGGAGGGTAGATGGACAAAAGGATGTATAGATGAGTGAAGGAGTGAAAGGGTGGATGGATGAGAGAAATGAGGGATGAGTGATAGGGTCAATGGATGGCTTCATGAGTGGATGAGTAGATGGATGGGTGGAAGGAAGGATGGCTAAGTGAAAGGGTCGATGGAGAGAGAAAGGATGGATGGATGACTGAAAGGGTGAATGGGTGGAAGGATGAGCGACTGGGTGGATGGATGAGTAAGTGAAAGGATGGGTGAAAGGCTAAAAGGCTGGATGGATGAGTGAATGGATGGATGGGTGGGTGGAAGAGTGGATGGATGACTGTACCGATGGATAGGGTGAAAGGGTGGACGGATGGATAATGGATGGATGACTGAAAGGGTGAATGGGTGGAAGGATGAGCGACTGGGTGGATGGATGAGTAAGTGAAAGGATGGGTGAAAGGCTAAAAGGCTGGATGGATGAGTGAATGGATGGATGGGTGGGTGGAAGAGTGGATGGATGAGTGTATGGATGGATAGGGTGAAAGGGTGGATGGATGGATAATGGATGGATGAGTGAATGGGTGGATGGAGGGATGGATGAGTGAAATGATGGATGGAAGGATACATGATGGATAGGTTTGCAAGTGGTTGAATATGTTTGGATATGGATGGGCTTACTTATATACTATTGCGCGACCTCCTCTGATGTGTCTGTAAAACTTACCTTTTGTCCCGAAGTCTTGTCCTGAATTTTGACCTCCTGTCCTGAATTTTTGTCCTGAATTTTGACCCTTTGTCCTGAATTTTTACACTCACCGTCCTGAATTTGCACCCATGCCTGTTGGTCACCCTACACTGCCTTAAAGACAACTTTTGTGACTAAAAATAGCAGGACACTCAACTTAGTCAGCAATCACAGACCCGATCACACTGTGCGTGGCTTATTCGTGTGATGTACTTGTAATGCACTCACAGTAGTATCGTTCGGGGGCGGGGGGGGTCAGCACGAGGTTGCAAAATACCGAACCGCATCATTTCTATATGGAAAACGCTCATGACCCAGGCGAAGTGCCAATGTTTGCTCTTTGAACTGACGTCAGACGTCCTCTCTTCTGCTCTCCGTTACAGGAAAAACAGAAGCCGTGATCAGCAACTTCAGCCCCCACTACAGGCGGCAGTACGCCGTGGCCCTGTTCCACCAAATCCGGAATGAGGTGGAGCAGCACCGAGACCCCCAGGCCCGCTTTCTGAAGAGCAAGGTAAGGCCGCCGACAGCTGCTTGCACCGTGCTGGTGTCTCTTCAAGAGGTAGCGAGGCCTGAAAGCTCACCTGTAGGAAACAAAACCATCATGGCCGGCGCACCTGGCAGCCAATGGCGAAGCCACAGGCTGAAACTCTAGCAGGGGGGCGTGGCATACGGGTTGTTTCCAGTGATTTCACACTTGTGCTCAAATAAAGGCTAGGGTTTCACTTACCTTTTATGTTCTTACTTCAAGCGGAAAGGAGCCAAAATGATGGTGAAAGGGGACAAAGATTGCAGAGAAATTGCAGGGAGTGGTAGAAAGTAGGAAAAGATGGTTCAAAACTGCAGGAAAAGACCCTTGCTGGAAAAGGGGACAGGAAAGGGAGAAAATGGAAAACAAAAGAGAAAGAACATGAAAAAAGCACACAAAGGTGGAGAGATGAAAGAGATAGAGAATAACAAAGGGGACACAGACAAGAGAAACATAAAGTAATGGAAAATAAACAAAAAGAGTAAAAAAAAAATATGAAAAACCACGCAAGTATACGCAAACAAAATGAAAACTGAGCTTCAAAAAGAGGACAATAAAGAGAACAAAAGAAGAAGAAGAAAAAGCAGCAAATTAAACAGGCTCTGCATGTTTCAGGTTAAAATGTGAAAGTGCTACCACTGGGAAGTGGTGCTCCATGTTGCAAATATCTTTGTATATTCTGCAGATGGGATAGTGCAGTGAGTTTACATACAGAATACAGAGAATGTTGTGCTGCCTTAGACTGGGTTGGATTGGGGCCACAATTAGGCCCGGGCAGCCAAAAAAAGTGTCCCTAATTCTCAGATTGCAATCTTTCGCAGTCCACTGCTTGGTTAGGATCATAGAGCTAAATGTTGTCAAACATTTGCAGTAATGAAAGTATTTTAGGGCTTATAGGGCCAGTACTTAAATTGGAAATTAACATTCCAATGGAAAAAATATACATTGGAAGCTCAGAATTATGAAAAATACTAGGAACTCGTGTAAAATTGCTTATTATCCGTACATTTGCTTGGATGGTTTGATTAATGTCTGCTGGGAAACAGAAATGGCACAGACCTAGACTGCTTTTTACACTCACCCTGGGCTTTTTAGATATTCACTTTATCGTTGGTTTAAGGTACCAGCCTCAGTCATCTGTGTGCAACCTGTGCGAAAATGGAACCAATTCCAAGTAAGATAGCTCCCGCCCAACAGTGCACTTACTGCATGACCTTAATATTAGTATAGGCCTATAGATAAAGGTGATACACTAAAAATAAGATATTTATTCATAAATTGCACCAATGTCACACCCAAGATCGCCTCAGACTCTGGCAACTCAGACTAGGCCCTGCTCTACACTTCATCTATACCTATGACCCAGTGGTGATCTTGCCCACGGACCCCTTTGCCTTAATTTGCCATGGCTTATACCTTGTCTTGTATATCTAGCAGGTTTGTCTAGGCTCCTTGTACCTCCTGTGGTGCTAAATCAGACAGCTTGAATTACATTTTAGGGGATCCTCAACAAGCTTTGCAGAGACATCATTTGACTTACCACCACTGCCTCCCTCCCCCCCCCCTTTAAGCCTAGTGGAAGATTATTTCAGGCCCCTTTTACATTATAGTGGCACAAGAAAATGTGTCAGAAGGGCGAGGGGAGTGAGGAAGGAAGGACACTTTAAATGGAACTTGAATTATCCACATTGGTCGAGGATACGCAGCTTCGAGGGTTTTTTTGGGGTGTTACACCCCCCTAATAAATGTATTTTCTTGAAAATGGTTGGGTACAGGTGCTTTCATACACAAAAGAGGGGAGGGGGAAAGCCTCAACCATGGATTTTATTTTTGTAGATCTCAGACTAGACATATCCAAGACAGAGGTAGAGGTACTCAGCATTGAAAGCTAGGTCACAGTCTTGAATCACCTAAGATGGTGCCCATAGTCAGCTTTCTTAAAGCTGTTGACCTCAGGCACCATCTTGGGTGTATGGAATCTGTGACCCAGCTGTCAAGGTTACAGACTGTCACCATTTGAAGTGTATCAAATCCATAGCCACCAAAAATAGTCCATGAATTTTAGCATATACACTTTTTTCTTTTTAGTATTTGTGGGGACCCATCGAATGCCCCTCCACTAGGCCCGGGGGTTCAGGGTATGCTTACCTTGCCCCACATGTGGACTTTATTTAATTTATTTATGGATGCAAGGATTGTGCCCTGCATCCTGTAATGACAGCTGTAATACTAATTTGCATCTTGTGCCCAGCAAATCAGCGTCCGTATTATTGAATCTGACCTCAGGATTGGGTCCATAGACCCAAAGTGGTCGCCAGGAGTTGAAAGAACCGTCATTCAATAGAGGGGGGGCTATGTTTTATAAAATTTACATCCACGGATTGTCACAGGCTTAGTCTTCAGGCTGCCAGTGGACTAAAACAGCCAGATATATAAAAGTGTTAACCCATTCAACCCCACCGGCATCTTTTTTAAATGCCTATATCTTAAAAACCACTAAGCAAAACCAACAAAAGCATGCTTTCTGTGTTAAGTTCTACTTTCATGCTAAGTATGGCATAACCTTGCTTATAGAGGATGAGAGAGAGATCAGGAAACATTGATAAAGATCTATACGGGGAGAGAGAGAGAGAGACTGAGCGAGAACGTTTTATATAGAGAGATTCAGAGGGATATTGCTAGAGAAGGCTCAAAAATGAAGTCAAGAGTAATAGAGTGGGCAACTGGAGCAGCAAGGGAAAGATATCTGGGGATAAGGATGTATCGAGAGAGAGGAGTTGAGAGAGCCTTCCACCTGATCTTTGCTGTCAGACAGCTTCAAATTTAAAGCCTGTAGGTGAAATTTCTGTATCGGGTTCCATACCATCCCTTCAGTAGGCATCAAACCAATCTGAACCTATATGGGGGATAAGGTACTCCGATCCGGTACTTTTTCCAATCTTGCTCAAATAATCCTAAACCTCTATGAATCTAGATTAGTTTTCAATGATCCTCAGATCTCCCTGAAGTATGTCTTTGCAAACCACTATACATCTAATGCTCCTAGAGGTGTTGTAGTACTGCATATTATTTGAAGAACTAGGGTGTGGAAAATATTTCAATGCATGTGTTTTTTTCCTCAAAGGGAATATTCAAGAGAAACAGATCATCCTTTTCAAGCTCCTATGAGACACTTGTCACTAATTGCTAGATTTAACCTGCACCTCCATGCTCCCAATTTGAGCAAATCTGAGGCTCAGAGAAGTACTTTGATTTGTGCATATTCACACAATTTGGTCATCTGGAGAAGCTGTGACTAGAATTCTGATCACTTGGTTCTACTTACTGCAAATTGGCCACATAGCCTCACTTCCTTTTTGGTAAAAAAGTGCTTTTACCTCCTCGTCCAAATCCTTACAAAGTGAGGTGTGCCTCCCGGGTGTACTTCAGGTGTGCTTCCCTGAAGGACGATCACAATCCGGTGGCTTGGGCATCCCAGCACACCTTCTTGTCCCGTGACGGGCTGTGGGCTGGTGGTGACCTCCCATTTTCCCTTTGTTCGCAAATGTTTGCTTCTGGGGCCTGTTAAATTTTTTGTGACTCCCTGTGGTCGATTACTTTCTTCATTGGTACATCCTCACTGTGTAAGGATTGGGCCGAGGAAGAATAGAACTCAGAGTAATGAAGATTACCATAAGTAATTGTGCCATTTTCACCCACCATGCTCTGTATATGCAGTTAACAGGAATGGTATGTGAACAAATCCTCTGTGATTTTATGAAGTAGCAATGGTGTAGCGGAAACTGCAATTAAATCCTATCATTCGGTCCTGGAAGCAGGATCTCTCATTCCTGTATAGGATGTTCAAAATGTCATGTTCTGCAGTTTCTAACAATGAACATATTCCTTCAGCCTCCACCAGAGGAGGAGACCGTGCTGTATGAAGGAGACATTTTGCTGTACGCAGAAGACCTGAAGAAATGGAAAGAGCGATATGTTGTGATTAAGAGAGACTACACCTTGGCGTGCTTCGAGAACAAGGAGGTATGTCCTTCAGATCCGATGTTGTCAACGAATTGTTGTTACCCTCAAAAACAAAATTGTGGTGGTTCGAGTGGGCTGTGTGTGAAGTGTGCGGGACCTCTTTAAGCCCCATGTCTTTAGCATAAAGAGGACACTGGGAAGAAAATGAGAAGGAGCTTAAGCAGCAGGGCTCAGTTCGAGGTGGTGGGCACCAGCACCCATTTTCAGAGACCAGGACTTATTGCTGTAACGTGGAAATACATTCTTTATGGATCATTAGGTGAAGAGTTTATTAAACAAATGTAAAATAAAGGAAATGTGGAGATGAAAACTGAATGTATAATTTTTTTATAGTATTAATGAAATATTAGAGATTGGAAGCACATATTTTCGTTATTTGCAATGTGTTCTTTGTAGAGTAAGGGCAAAATAGTGTTTTAAGGTTCGGACAAAAGTTATGGCTTAGAGTAGTTCTTTGGATTATGGTTAGGTTAGAGGTTGTCATGAAGATAGCTGCGTAAAGTTTAGAAGTGATGGTTGGGGTTTGATTTAAAAAGGAGTTTTTCATTCTTTGGTCATAATGGTTTCTTGCTAGTTGCCAGTAGAATTTAAAATGGATTGTCATTTAGGTTCCTCTTAACTGTACTTCGAAACAATATTTTCTCCTTTTTTTTATTCTTCATTATCACGTCGAACCATTAAATGAAGGCTCTCTTACGCACATTCTTTTTGTACAAATTCTGAGCACATTACACCGTAAAGCGGTTCATCTGAACACCGTAAATATTAGGAAGGTGGTTGGCCTTTCCAGCACGGTCTTCTCATTGCTGAAGTGTGATATGAAGTGATTATAAAAAACAAGTAATTATCATTATTATATTAAACCCTGCCTTTTACATGCCTGTATGTCAGCGGCAACGAAGTAGGTGCACGTCTAGGTCTGCAAAGAGTGTGGGGGAAGTTGGCAAGTAAAAATAACTATGTGATCTCAGACATAAGTTCAATAATAGGACACTGAAACACAGCTTTCAGAGATGAAGAAATGTGATCGAACATGAAGAAAAATTATGAGGTGTTTTGAGTCATTGTTCATCGCCTTTTATTCATGCAATGAAGTTGAAAGCCCCTGATGCACCTGAAAGTGAGGATCCTAGACTTGCCTTGGTTGTGGCTGTGATTAAGCCTGGAGTGAGGAGGAGAGCTATGCAATTGCGGCCGGTGCAGGTAAGCGCGGTGGGGTGGTGGAGCTGGGCTGGGGGGGGGAAGTCGACAGACGGAATAGGTTTTATTGATTTATTTAATTTTACCTATTCCGTCGTCTGTCAACTTCCCCCCTCCCACCCCGCCCCACCGCACTTACCTGCGTCAGCCGTCGCTGGAGATATGTGATGGGTAGAGTCACAATTGCATATACCTACCAAAATTAGTTTATCACATTCACATCTTCAGGCTACTGGGTATGTTGATAGGAGGAGGAGGTTGCACTGAAGAGCACAAGCGGAGCAGCCCCAAGGATAACCACAGGAACCAGTACTGGGTCTATGGGTACTCCTAGAAAAAGAGATGGAGCAGGTGAGTAGACAAAGACACCACAATAGTGGGCCTAGAGTGTCTTCTGTGAAGTGAAAGAGATGTGATACAAATGCAAACCAGAGGAACCTCCTTACTGGTCTATGGGAACCAACCACAAATGGAGTTGGAGCATCTCAATGACAGCCAAAGACTTCACAGTAGTAGTCTATGGGTACAACCCAGGCATTGAGGTGGCGCACCCAAGATGTTGCCACACACCACAGTAGAAGGCCATGGGGTCTATCCAGAAGCAGAAATGTAACAGTAAAAGGTCTATGGGATTCACCCAGAAGCAGGAAGGCGAAGCACACAGATAGGCAAAATAATATAGCCTTGGGTCTATTGAATGATATATTCACCCTAATGCTGTGAGGCGTGGCCCACAGGAGTGATACCGTAGAAAGGAGGTGAGAATGATAGTCCCATTGAATGAAGTTGCAGTTCATTTTAAGATGGTGAGGAGTGAGGTAGAAGGGATAAGGATAATGGGATAGTAATGAGGGGACATAGGTTATGAAACTAGATGCTTATAGACCTTTACAAACACAAAGAGGAATGGTGCCACAGGAAGACGCCCCCTAATCCATTAGTCCTTTACTAAGCCAGGCAAGATGCTACATGAAGACACCCTTAACCTCTCTGCACTTCAACTAGATCAACAGGCGAGACACCCTGGAAGAGAGTTTAAATAGGAGGAAAGTCTCTGAAAAGAATAGGAGGAGGAATGGGACTGAGACAGGACTCAATCGTGTGACCATCTGGGGAGGGCCTGTGTAGCTCAGGGTATGCACACAGATCAGGGAGGGAAACCTGGAACAAAATGCAGAAGATTCGCACATAAAGCCCAAAAGATGTGATTTTTCCCCCAAAAATGGGTCTTAAGTCTGTGCACAGTCCTTACATTGGTACTTTTTACAAAACCTAATTTCTACTGAATCTGCACATGTAAGAGGCCCGTCTGAGTGGGTTACCAAAAACCACAGATTCAAGCATTTCATGGACTTTGGCTTGTGGACAAGTTATCGGCCTGGGATATCTGTTCCTCACACTCTGTCAGCAACAGGGAGATGGTGGCTGCAGGGGAGAGAATGGATCCTTGGACATGAAACGTGGGTTCCACGGATTCTTTATTAAGGTAATGGAGTGCTTGGCTCAGGTGCTATCCCTCAGTTGGCATGACAGAGATTTGTGAGTCCAGAGATGAGAGCACACATATTCTAAGGCTGCCTTGTGTCTGGCGGGGGAGCTGGATTAATTTCCTTGTCTCTTCTTCAAGACACCTGTTCAATATGGAGTTTTTGTTTCCTTCTGTAGAGCCACTTGGACTAGCAGAGAACAGCCTGGGAACCTTGTGTGCTAGCAACTCGAAGTGCGGAGGCAACCCCATGCGTCTCTCATGGAGAACAGCTGGACTCAATCAGTCAGTCAATTAGTAGATTTGTAGAGCGCTTCTTGTCACCTGTGAGGGTATCCAGGTGCTGTATACAGGCCTGAGGTAGAGGTGGTCATGGATGATGGCACAAACTCCTCTGCCCTCTTAGAAGGCTTGTTTATCTCCTAATGGATCATCCCTAGAATCTAGGATATTCGTAGAGTATGGTTGAAACTTGCAGAACTGAGTCTGGCTCCATGACCCAGTGGTAGTCGATCAGCCCTTAAATACAGCAAATGTTGAAAAGGGGAGGGGGCATTAAATGAGAGGATGGCAAAAATCCTTTTACTGGTTCTGCACACAACTGTGTTCATAGTTACCCTGAGACAATGCAATCTTTCTTCCCTTATATCACATCTGCTGCCATTTGGGAGCATTTAGTAGAGTCTGTGCAAGTATAGAGGTCTTAGGGAGTGCTGCATCTCTGGTTCGTGCCACTCCTCCAGTTTCACGAGGAGGTAAGCGAGTCACCTCCGAGCCAATGGCATAGCAAGACTCATGGGCACCAGTGCAGGCCACAAGAATGAGCACCGCCTGAAAGTCGGTTGAATATTAAAATACAGCAATATCCACAGTTCAGATCAGGCCGCACCTACTTCAAAATTCATCGTTACACCCCTGTTTACACCACTATGAAAGGATAAAACTCTAGAAGCTGTACTACAAAGGAAACAAGTGTTTAATATGATGAATGCATGTCAACACTTCTGCTTTCCATTCTCAGGCCCTTCTCAGTCTTGCCAAATCCTTGCTTGGTTCTTCTTTCTTAATCCCTTCACTTCATTAATTCTCCTCTCCTCAAACCTTATCCCCCTCATACTGTCCGTTCTTCTCCTACCTGTTGCTCCTTCAGCCACCCTTCCTCTTTCCCGTCTTGTTTTCTCCATCCTTTACCTACCTTCAGTCCTTCTCCCTTCCTCTCCTCCATTCAGCTTTAGCCCTTTTTCCTCTTCTCAGAACTTTTCCCTCCCCCCACCTTTAATGATTTTTCCTCACCCTCATCCAAGTGCTTTTAGACTCCATTTCATCATCTCATCCCTTTTCATGTTTTAGGTCGAGCCTTCAAGACCTGTTGTATACACTTTGTGGGCTTACATTCCTTCTATTGCTTTTTATTGGTTACTTGGATTGTCCTTCCAAAATGCTTGCTTGTTGGTGGTGAATCTTTCCTCTTTTTCCCTCCTTTTTGTCTTTTGTTTCCTCCCACGGAGCAGGGACCAGGTGAGGGATCTTTACACTTTGGTTGTTTATCTGTACGTTTGGGGGACTATTTTTTATTTCTTTCCTGCTCGTATTACACTGTGGGAGCGTGTTCAGCGCCTGTATTTTTTTGGATCCTTGCTCCCACCCCCTCCTTCCCCTGTTGTTGCTGCCATCCTTCCTGCACCTCCCACTCCGTTGCTTGTTGCCTGTTACTTGTGTTCAGTTCCTAGTACTGGGGTCCTTTTATTTTATCAGCACGGCACCTGCTTCATGGTTGCCGTGCTTCAGGTTTCACCATGGCGGCAGCACACCTAACTTTTATCTACACAGCACGCACAAGCTAGACAATATGGTGAGGGGGACAGGCCGGGCAGAACACTTGCAAACATGCCTAGAATGCCCCGCTCCGCCACATACGTGACTGAGATTCTGGGAGAAGACAATACCTTGATCAGAGGCCCACAGGAAATCACAGATCGTTTTCAACAATTCTATGCTAAGCTTTACAAGGCCACACATAATACAGTACCTGAGGATCTTCAGCCGTTTCTTGAGTCTCTGGAGCTTCTGTGGTTGGGGAGGGGTCGCAGGGAATATTTAGACGTTTTGTTTACTGTCAAAGACATAGCCCAGACAATATGTAGTCTCCCGTTGGACAAGGCCCCGGGACCTGATTGGCTAACCACTGCTTTCTATAAAGCTTATGCGTCTGAACTGGCCCCACGTTTGCTAGCAGTCTATGAAGAAGCTCAGATTTCGGGTATCCTACCACCATCCATGCGAGAAGCCATGATTATAACGTTACTCAAACCGGGGAAGAGCAGTACCGAAGTAGACTCCTACAGGCCTCTCTCACTGATTAATGTTGATGTTAAAATTCTCGCCAAGCTGATTGCAGGCAGACTCCAGCCATTACTCCCATTGATAGCCCGACCGGACCAATCGGGTTTCATCCCGGGGAGGTCTACATCCCACAACTTTCGCACGTTTTTTTCTGTACTCCATTATCTGCACCCGCAAATCCAGGCAGTTGCTGTACTACTAGCTGCCACGAAAGCGTTTGATACGCTGGAGTGGACGTATCTATTTGCGATACTAGAGAGAATGGGGTTCAGCCCTCTTTACATTGGCCTCATACGTCTGCTCTACACGGTGCCGACTGCCAGAATCTGCATGAATGGCATTATATCACAACACTTCCACATTACTCGGGGAACACGCCAAGGATGCCCTCTCTCCCCGCTCCTGTTCGTGATTGCGATGGAGCCGCTGGCGGCCAGGTTGAGACAGCATCACGCAGCCAAGGGGCTTGGATTTAGCGCGCGAGGCTTAATTGTCTCGCTTTATGCAGATGACATCACCCTTTATATCTCGAACCCCGCAGTCAACACGGCCCCTATCCTTAGGGAATTGATAAAATTCGGAGGGCTATCTGGCGTCTCTATCAACTGGGCCAAATCCACACTCTTCCTGCTCACAGACAGTACAGTACCATTCCCCGTTGAATACCCACTCAACTGGGCAGCGGGCCCAGTGAAGTATTTGGGAATCTGGCTAAGCAGGGACGAACAAGAAATTTGGAATATGAACTTTGGGCGGGCTGTTGCTTGGCTGGAGAAGAAAGTGAAAGCTTGGGCTAAGTTGTCCCTTTCCCTAGCGGGAAGGATCACAGTAGCCAAGATGGTGGTCTTACCCAAATTCCTGTACCTATTTGTAAATATCCCGATGCCCCTGACTCAGGCGTTTTTTAAAACAATCTGTACTTTATTAATCTCCTTGGTGTGGGCGGGGAAGCAAGCTCGGATATCATGGCAACTCCTGACATTGCCGTTAACTCAGGGTGGGTTGGGTGCCCCCGACATACCACTATACGCTTACTGCGCACAGGCTCAATTTTTACATCACTGGGTGCGCCCCACCCCGTTTCAGCCTCACACTGCGGTGGAGCTGGACATCCCGGCTCCGGTCCCACTTCAGGTTGCATTATACCAACAGTATAAAAGACCGCGGGACGGGATTGACACAGTCGAATCCCTGCGCTGGGCGTGGGACCGACTGCGCAACAGAGCCCAGATGCAAATACTGTATGCACCCTCTGTGCCCCTAGCACACAACCCCATGATACCTGCAATGAATGAGGGAGCAAGTCGGCTGGCAGCGAAATCCTTAGGACTCCACACATTTGCAGATTTATATCCTGAGGATGTCTTTAGATCTCCGCCGACGACACCGGAGGGAGGGACTGGGAAATTCTCAGATTTATTCTTCTACTATAAACTGCGGGCGACATGCAGGCAAATACACACTACTTTCCCGGCGCCCACACTGCTTGCCCTTGAAAATGTTCTTCAGTCTCCTTCCCACCTCAGGCTCATAACTCGCCTTTACAACAACATGCAGAACACTGCACCACTGGTACGGCCGAACTCCCTACAGGGCTGGAACTTGGAGCTCACTACTCCGATTACGGAGGATCAATGGGCATTCTGCTGCAATCAACTCACTGCGCTATCCCCTAATTACAGGCTGCGATTAATCCATTTCAAATACCTTCACCGCTTCTACAGAACCCCAGCTCAATTATCCCGCATGGGTCTCCGGGGGGATGACAGATGTTGGCGCTGTAACCACACACCAGCTACCTTTGTCCACATGGCATGGAGCTGCCCCACTTTGGCGGACTACTGGTCAGAGGTCTTCAGTAAGATACATGACATGATAGGCACCCCCCCTGAGCCTACGCTGATTATCGGCGTGCTGGGCTACGTGAAGGATACGGCGGTAGCTACGCGTAAGTGATACAGCGGTATATCAACAACTGATACTCCACTACCATATACTCACCTGGGCCCATAAAAACACACACATTGAGTAAACCGCTGGAATGGTCAAAAGTTTTATATATATATATATATATATACTTCGCAATGTTCAGGTTTAGTTATTTGATTTCCCCAACTAACCTTTCACTGATCAAAAAGTTCTTTCCTCTGGTCGATGGACCATTAGTTGAACTAGTTGATGGTGATAATTAACTTAATCCTTAACTATTCTTTGTTGAAGTAAATGATCACAGACTCAGGAAGGTTTAAAATCTTTATCTAAATTAAATGCATGTGAACCATTTCAAAAATACAGTGCAGTCACCATCATTCTTAGGAGAGAAATTCAATTGATTAAACGTCGAGCATGTACTTCGGACTCATACAATAATTAATGCTCAGAAAGGGAGAGGACAGAGAGAAAAGAACATTTGCAAATAACGTGATATTATATTTACCAAGAATGGTGTGAAAGACCAACCCCCTGGCCAAAGGGCTGCTAAGGGTCCCCCAGGATAGGTCAGGAGACAAAGACTTCAGGACAGGATTCAGGACAGGATAGTTTACCTCTCTAGAATACCGACGATTGCGCCGCACCCCTCTCTGACACTCTCTTCCTCCTTGAGATTCTTCCGCGATCTTCTGATCTAACCCAATTAAGTTAGGATAGAAAGTTCTTCTTCAGCGTCTGCATTCGATTCTTCATCAGCATCTCACAGCATCTCTCCCAGCAACAGCATCCCAACTCCCAAACAGCATCCCGAGCTCTGCTAAAATAACTAACTAAAGCTACCTTAATTATACCTTCGTTTCTTCATGTTCCACCCACTAATGTTTCAATATCGTAAATATACGAAATTTAATTGGTCAGGCAAGGGGGGATGATCATCACACCATGCTTACATGTCACTTTATTCTGTTAAACCATTGTTCGCAAACCCATCCCTCCCCTTAATTTTTATTCAAAACTTTATTCCCATCCACTACATGTATCCACTTTGAAACATTAATGACACTATGAAGAATAGGACATCTCATTGCTGAACTTTTCACCATCCGTTCCCAGGGTATGGCACTCCAATTTGGCTTCCGTTCAAGTGTTCTGTCATTGACCTTCATGGCTTCACTCAGTGAGCATGCGCAGGCATTGCGTCATTTCATCCAGTCCGGTTATACAAGAAAGGCCCAAATGCGCACTAATAATAAAGTCAAAAGACAAACGTTATTTTCACAAAATAAATGGTCTCACTGTATACCTCCCACCTCTACTCTATTCCCGTTTTCTTATTAATATTTTCCCCGCATTAGCATTAGTAAAATAGCTTGTTTTAGTTTCAGCTAAGCAGATGCCATGCACGCGAGTCTTCAAGACTCCATTTTAGTGCCTTCTGCTCATGCGCTAGAATTTCCCTCCAAGCGTTACCTCGTCATATTGCGTAGGTGCAGTTGACGCATGCGCACAACAGTTTCCCCGTTTAAAGCGGTATTAGTCCGTTTTCATTGTTATCCGCATTAGTACACACGTAAGCAAGCTTCACTAACCTGCGTGTTCATGTGGTGCGTATTAGTTATTCACAGATTACGTTTAATAACTTGTTAATGAGTTAAACGAGCGGATTGCCTCCGAGCAAGTCTCTTTCTTACGAGACCTTGCTCCATCAATCCCCTCTCTGATGGCATTTTGAGCCATCACAAAATTACCCATCCCTTCCCAGATGCCAACTTTAGCACATCTCAGTTTTCTCCTTTTTCTCTCCTCATTTCATCAGTAACTTCTTTCCCTTCCAAGTCTTTCATCTTTTTGTATAGCTTTCCTTTCATTTCCTCTAACTGAATTTCTTCATATTCCCTCTTTCGTTTCTTTCCTCTCCCTTCTCTTTCTAAATGTATTCTTCCCTTTCCCTCGTTTCTGCAACGTTTACATGTGATCATTATTGTCATTACTATTGTTATTATCACAACTGCTGGTAAGATTATTTGACCTAGAAAACTTTTTCCTAAATTAGTAAACCAATTCCCTATTGATTTTATACTTCTTGTCAATCTTCCCCATACACTGTCAACCTGCAGTTGGGTCAAGTCATTATGCATTCTTGTAATATTTTCAATATACCCTTTAATTTCCTTACTTTTGTCCGGAATATAAGTGCAGCAATGTTGAATTTTCAACTTACCACAGACTCCGCCCTCTTTTGCCAATAAAATATCAAGAGCAAGACGATTTTGTAAAACCATAGACCTTATTGCAACCATCTCGGTATTAATCATTAAGAATCCTCCGGCAGTATCTGTAGAAAGACGACCAACTATGGTTGACAATTTGCAAATTTTACGTGAATTTAGAATGACTCCAACTGAGGGTATCAATGCACTAAATATATCACCTACTATTTCAGAAAAACTAGTTCTTCTTCTCCGTGTTAGTCCATTAGAATTTTCATTGATTCCATTGATTCTGTCTACATGGTAGATTTTTGGAAAACCTATTCCAAAACAACAGCTTCCATACCATCTTGCAGGTAACCTATAATAAGCATTATTCCCACATACATAATAAACTCCTGGGAACACAGGATCAGTTCCCCCTTTTAGTCCCCATCTTCCTAAAATTAGGAAGTTGTATTCACATTCACTGGAACCAATGAAATTGTTATTATAATCTGTCTTTAACCTATGGAGGCAGAATTATCCCCTTTTCACAAAGTCTAGGGACATCGCAGCTTGAGCGTCTCCTTTTGCATAAACTCCCTCTTTCTCAGCCCATGGAGGTACATGGGATTTGTGTTCAGCAGCTTTCTTTATTAAATCCTGTCTCCTTTCTTCTACTAAATTCAAAAACTCTTTTTCTTCTTCACGTAATATACATGTTAGGTTATCTTTGTGGGCCTGTGCTATATCTATTGAACTCATTGTTAAGAAGAATTCACCCATGAACTGTGCATTTTTACTACTAACTACTGGATTCATATTCTTTCTAATAGGCAATTCTGAAAACACTACATCTATATTTGAATAAAAATACTGAAGTTTCCCTGTTACGTAAAATAAACTTGATAAAACACTACATGATACACCATATGTTAGAGATATATGGTGATAAGTCACCCTTCTGACACTGACGAGGGTAACTTCATACAAACATAACAATTATTAATCTCCATTGTATTAACATACTGAAATAACAATTTAGTAAACACATTTAAAGACGAATCATTGTCTGATTCATTATGATAGTTTATCTCATCTTCTACCCCTATTTCTATTTTAGTTCCCTTTATTCTATTTGCTTTCTTACTAATATTTGTACTATTCTTGTTACTTGTTCCCATTAACAAAGGTACTCCTATTGTTAGGAATAACCATACTAATACTATTAATAAAATACTACATAAGCAAAATCTTAAGCATTTTCTTTTAAAACTTCGTTTCGGTCTTTCAGTGTCTTCAACTCCTGCCATTTTAATCAGAGAAAATTTCTTCTCTCTTTTTCTTTCTCTGTCTAAATTTTCTTAAAATCCAATCTTTTATTTTTAAGGAGGTTTTAATTTGCTTTCATCAATCTGTGCAACATGAACTCGTTCCGATTCTTCACATAAATCTAGGTTTTCAAATTCTTCAAGTATAACGTAGGTCCACTCAGGGGTCCTGTATTTTCTGTTCAGAATTCTTGATCTTGGACTTCTTCGCGTAAGTTTTACTAAAGTTTGTTTAGATTGTGTCTGACTCGTATCTTCATTTACTTGCTCTGGTTTCTTTTCTGACTTTCTTAGATGATATTTTAGTCTCTTCACTCCTGCAGGCCAAATGTCTCCTTTTCTAACCCTTTTGACCTGGACTGCACTTTCACCTTCTCCGTCTCCTTCTAAAGTTCTTTTATTTTCACTTAATCTGGGCACAATCTGTTTTTGTTCTTCTTCTTTTCCTGATTGTCTTTGTTCTGTATTTCCTGTATTCGGATCTTCTTCTACCTGCACCTGCTCAGGTCTTATTATAGTTTGTTCTTCTTCTGCCTGAACTTGTTCTTCTAAATCTGTCTGATCCTGTTCAGGTCTTATTTCAACTTGTTCTTCTTCTGCCTGAACCTGTTCTTCTTCTTCTATCTTACCCTGCCCAGGTTTCTGAATGGCTTTGTCTATTTTTACCTGAGTGTGTTCTTCTTTCCCTGACTTTTCCTCTCTATCTTTCTGTCTCTTTAATTCAGTTGTTCTTCTTGTTTTGACAACAGCATCGGATATTTCAATCACCGGTATCCATTCTTCCTGACTTGTACTTGGCTGTTCGTCATGTAGTTGTCTTTCAGAATCTATTACTCTAGATTCTTCTGCTTCACAACTTTCAACTTCTGACGTCTCAGCTTGTTCAGTCAGTGGCTGTTCTTGGTTTTCAGATGGACTCGGAACTCTTCTGGTATGACTAGCATGAATCCAATTGGGTAAACCTGCACACTTCACTGCTGTTGTAGTGACTAGTATGACTTGACGTGGTTTATCCCACCTGGGTGCTAGACACAACTTCCTTGCGTGTTTCTTCACTAACACCCAGTCTCCAGGATTCAAATCATGCGCTTGGTCTGGTTGTCTTTCAACTGCGTCTTCTCCAACCTGATGAGAGGCAGAACGCACCATTTCAGCCAATCCTTTGCAATAGTCTGATACCAGATCATCAGTTATATTCATCAATTTATTTCCAGGAATAAATGCTTGTCTCATTGCCCTTCCCATGAGTACCTCGTGTGGACTCAATCCCGTTTTTCTGTCAGGAATACTTCTGAGACCCATCAGTACAAGAGGCAATGCATCTGGCCATTTCAGCATTGTGGATGCGCACACCTTCCCTAATCTTGATTTAATTGTGCCAATAAGCTGTTCCACTATTCCAGAAGCCTCTGGATGATAAGCACAGTGCAGTTTTTGCTCAATGTTAAATGCAGCATAGATTAATCGAATTATCTCATTATTAAAATGAGGTCCTCTATCTGATTCCAAAGTGACTGGAAAACCGAAACGAGGTATCAACTCCCTCAATAGTAGTTTAGCAACTGTGAGACTGTCATTTCTTCTAGTGGGGTATGCCTCTACCCATCTTGAGAACAGGCACACTATGACAAGTACATATTTCAGTCCATTGCAAGGAGGTAACTCAATGAAATCTAACTGCAATCTAGTGAAGGGTCCTTCTGCCTTTCCAATCTTTCTCCAACTAACCACTGTCTTCCTGCCTGGGTTATGCTGCTGACAGATTAAGCATCTTTGACATAGGCTCACTGCGACTACCCTAAACTTTGTATTGTACCAACTTTGTCTGAATAATCTAATCATTGAATCCCTGCCAATGCGTGTTGTCCCATGGTATACTCTTGTCATTTGAGAGAGTAGACAGTCTGGAATGACTGGTCTGCCATCTATGTACACCCACACTTCATCTTCTGTCCTTTTTGTACAACTTGATTTTATCCAAATCTCCTTTTCCTTTTCCTCAACTTCTTCTTGTAAATGTCTGACCTCATCCCATGTTTCTGGACCTGAGAAAAACATAGGTTGGCAGCTGGTTTCACCCGTTTCAATATTTTTGTTGATTGACATTGTATTTCTTGCACAGTATCGAGGAATTTGGTCGGCTTATCTATTACCGGCCGCCACATAGTCATTTCCTGACTGATGTGCAGCGCATTTGACAACTGCTACTTCTTTTGGCAATTGTAATGCTTCCAACAAATCCTTTACATTTTTACTATTTCTGATAGGAGACCCTGAAGAAGTCAGAAATCCCCTCTGCATCCAGAGTTGGCCAAAATCAAGCACAACCCCGAAACCATATTGACTGTCCGTAAATATGGTTACTCTCCAATTTTTCCCTTTTTTGCATGCCTTTGTTAAGGCCACCAATTTGGCTACTTGTGCAGACCTGACTCCTGGTAAACAGGATGCTTCAACTACCCCTGTTATTTTACATACAGCATATGCAGCACTTAATCCTCCTCCTTCTGTTCTTAGACATGACCCATCCACGAACGTCGGCGCCCACGTCCCGCACTATGGGGGATCAAGATGACGCCGCCCAGGCCCCTGTGCCAGCGATCCCACATCACCCCCCCCTCAGGCGTCCTGCCCCCTTTCAGTGAGTCGGCAGACCCCTCCACAGCCGCAGCAAGATGGCAAACATGGCTTGGCCGCCTGGAGAACTATTTCATCGCCACGCGGGAAAAGGATGGGGCGGTAAAACGCTCGCTTTTACTCCAATATGCGGGGGAAGAAATCTACCTCTTGTTCAAGCATCTACCAAACACAGGCCCCCCGATTATTACGCTGCAGCAGTCACAGCCCTCAATGCCCATTTCGATCCCCAAATGAATCCAGACTTCGAACATTTCAAGCTGAGGCAAGCCAAGCAAAGAGAAGGCGAGTCAGTAGACGCTTTTCACGCACGGCTCGGGGAGCTAGCCGCCACCCACCTCGTGGGTGACCGGGCCGCAGAAGAAATCAGAGTCCAGCTGATCCTTGGGATACGCAGCAAGGTCCTACGTGGCATCATAGTGAGGCAGCCGAACATACTGATGAACGATGAACGCTACGGTGAGCGGTGCAGCTGCGGTCTTGATAGCTTGGGACTTCCGTGGATCGACCTATATGCCTTCTTGAGTGAACGTGTATCCGAAGAACTCGGAGGGCGGCAGTCCGCCCGCTCCAGCAAGGAGACATGGTCATCCTGAGAGACCGGAGACCCGGAAGGAAGTTCCGAACTCAGTACGAACAAGGGCACTGGACAGTGGTTGGCAGACAAGGGACCATGGTGACGGTCGAGAAAGCAGGAGAAACAGTGACCCGCAACATCTCGTGGTTCAAACAAGTAGACAGGCCCATCTCTCCTGCTGCCATCGAGGACCACACTAGTAGGCCGGGAGCAGCCAGGGTGAGCCCCAGAGAGCTGATGACCAACATCCAGGGTTGTTTCCCTTGCCGGGGAGTCCAGGAGTCGCCGGGACTACACCAGATCTGCCTCCTGTCCCTAGTACCCCGGTCCCCGCACCCACCACCAGCCGAGGGGCCACCAGGTATGCTCTGAGGGAGAATCCTCCGCCAAGCACCCGCCTGAGAGACTTTGCCTGCCAAGTAAGTGAACTATGAGACTTTTCGTAATCCAGTCAAGGACTGAGTTAAGATGGGATGTAACAGTCAGCGTACCAGCTTTCCCCGCTGGCGCGCATCCACCGATCCCCGCCCCTGCGCTCACTCCGGCCGGCGTGAGCGCGTGTATAAATAAAGTAGGCGGAGCTGCGGAGGCAGGCCGCGTGTAACCTGCATACTGTGTGCCCGTGTCTTTATACCGCGCACTGCGAGGCCCGCTAGCGCGCAGCACACCGCGGGAGGGAGGCCCCCCGTGTACATAACAATTGCCATGTGATTTGTGTATAGACCATAAAGAGTGAGCGGGTTGGTTTCATGCTCCTTCAGCCTGGTTTGGGTTGAAATGATGTGCTGTATATGCTGGTCCCTGCCTGTCCAGCTAATGTGATACACATTGTATATCAGGATATGTCATTGGCTCTATATCTGTATCCGATAATCATTTTTTTTTTCCTTTTGAGCACTACAAGTGTAACATTACTGCCTCTCTGACCGAGTTGTAAATGTTCTTTTTTGTGTTTGAAATACCAATAAATACAATTAAAAAAAAAAAAACTTTTATCTACACGGGCGCCGCGCTTCAGCACAGTACCCACTTTCATGTTTCATTTTAGATGGCCATCCAGTTAGATTTGCTGGTCCTTTATTACTGGGGCTTCCTGGAGTGCTTTCTCTTCCGGGATTTAGGTCATAGCTTCTAGGTGCCATTTCTGTACCTTACTTCTAGCATCGGAGTTGCTCTCTTCCTTCACCATGACCAGGGGGAATCAACTGGAAAACCCGCTCATCTACCAGCGCCAGGAGGATAGGACAATTTCAGGTGGGAGCAGCTAAATTAAAGCCATCCTATCATGCCCAAGCACCATTTCAGGCAAAATAACCATGTTTGACCTACTCGTGTCAGGTCTGTCAGCTTCGGGGCCACGTGAGCAGCCTCGCCCTCTTAGCCCTTAAGCACCTTATCAGTAACAACATCTTGTCAATATCAAACATTGTGTCGGGGAAAATAACCCCTGTTGGATGCATACTTGTTTATTGGGCTGGCACTTTACAGTTTTAGCTCTTAAAAGCTAGCTTTCCAACTTGTATGGCTAATAACCTGTCATATTTTCTATTCATTCAGCTATACATTAAGAGTGCTTCAAAAAGTATAAAAGATAAAGGCTTCAAAAGTGTTTTCCCCTGAATTAGACAAAAAGTAAATGATCCGTTCTAAAGTTTTCAATCACCATGCCCCGCCAAATTCCAACTGTGAAACAGATGCGTCCAGAGACAGAACAAAAACCACACGTGCAGGGCAGTAGCTTTAATCAATGTACACAAACCCCTGGCCGATGTCCAGGCAATATTAATGGACCTTTCTTTAGAGGATGTTCATTCTCTAATTTGGTGAAATACTGTACTGTAATATCGCAGTGTTCAAGTTTTCCTCGGTGAGACATTACTTCCCCATTCATAGTTCTGCCTGTAGAACGAACAATTTCTCCCGTTCAAAGCCTGCAGAACCTGGCATCTTGCACTTTTTTCACATACACATTTCATGGCATTTCACCTGAAGAAATCTGTACCCAGAGGTGTGTGAAAAATAGTAATCCTGATTGTGCAAACAGTAGTTTACACCCATATCAGGATTACCGGTCTAAGTGTAATGTGGGCCTTAGTTTTTAAAAACGGTAATTCCCTAACTCGACAATTAAGTCATCTATGGCATAACGGAGCGTGACTCCCATGGTAAGCCCATGTCACTCGTATAAACATGCCCAAACACACATTTGTTTCCCATGAAAATCGCAAGCGTTGCTAAAATGATTACATGGTAAATTACTGAATAAAGCATTGCAGTTAGCCCCTCTTCCTGGAAGGCAACGACAAGTAACATCCCACCGGGTATGGCTGCGTCACAACAGTCTTGTCTGCAGTGACGTCTCCCATCTTTCATGCAACAAAATGCACGGTGTAAGCAAAGGGACATCGCTTTCCCTTTGTCGTCGATGACATCACTGAGTTGAGCTCTTATCTCACTTAGACTCTCACTTCATATTCCTGCGTCCATGATCTCTGATAGCAGGGGCTGCTAAATCCGTGTCATAACAAACGAGCATTGGCAAATCATAATGCAGCTTGGAAAGAAGAAGCGCGTGGCAGAGGCAAAGTTGCAGATGAGGGCATTTCCGGGGCAGAGGGACAGGGTTACAGACATAGGTAGGAGCTTTGGAAAAGGTGCGAAGTGACCCAACCTTCAGTGACCATTTATATTGACAGTGTTCCTTTTCACCACCCCCTCAAAAGAACCACCCGCTCGTTGCATTGACCGCCGATTGTCTAGTGACCCACCTTCCTCGAGGTGTGTCCTCAATCAGTGTACCATCCCTCCTTTCCTTCATGGTTAAGTATCCACCCCTCATCTCCAGTAACTCTCTATTGTCTAAGACATTGGATATTCGAAGACCACACTGGAAAAGAGATATACATGTTGTATAGACTGGCTTCTGATGCCCATGGCATCTGTTGTCACACAAGTCTTCCAGTGTTTGTTATCATAAAGCCGCCAGGAAGTAGAAGCATGCGGCACAGGCAAGCATATATTCCTGAATCAGACTGCATGACCCAGTGTGTAGTAATTATATAGCTATTCAATACCTGGCGGCACAGCACCTAGGATAATGTGCTGCATGGCTAAACACTTATAAGGTCCCAAAGGCGGGATCTGTTGGTGATGCCAATGCTTGTTTCTGTGGGAGATGCTTTAACTCCTCTTCCTCGTTCTCCAGACTCTTGCTGTTTCAGAGGCCAGGTTTCAACTCTCCCCAGTGTTGAATACCATCCTTATCTTGCCCTACCTACCGTGTCCTGCTTCTAGTAGATAGTGACACTCTGTGAGTATTGCAGCTTCCTAGGACACCGAGGCCCGCCCGGCGCCTGCCTGTTATTACCCCTCAGCAGCCTGCCTGGTAATCGTGTGTGTGTCTCATCCAGCAGTGGGGCCCCTCCAGCTCATGGATTAAAGATGGTCATGGGGAGGAATGCTTCTGCTGCAAATCTGAGTATGTTTGACAAATGCAGCCCGAGTAACTGCACAGCTCCTAACGTTGAGGCCCAGAGAGAAGCCATCTCACTGTGCACCTCCTTTGTTGTGCTGCTGTTTAGATGGAGCCAGACCCGGGGGTGCAGAGCACACACACAGACGTCAGAGCTGGAAGTGTGGTGTCCCAACACTTTACAGAGAATCAGTTGAAGGGGTTTGTCTCCCCCCTACAGCTGGTACAGTGGTGCCCCGCCTGCATCTACGCCCCGCCTCCGTCTGGGACCTGGTGCCATGCACCATTGATAGCTACACCACTGCTCATAGAAGAACAGTTGTCATGGGAACGAATGGGTGTGCTGTAAATTTATGCTTCTTTGACAAATGCAACCAGAGTAAGTGCACAAGTTCTTCCATTGTGGTGCAGTAGGAGAGGAGAGTGAAACCTAGCCGCTGCCATATAATAAGTTAATGAAGAAACCATCTTTCGAGAGGGACGCCATATCGTAAATTTCCAACAGTGCTGAATTACTTCTTGGTAAAAATTCCTTTTGAGGGTTGAAAGTGGATTATCTCTCCAGTTTCCCCAGTGAGTCTGCAGACATTCTGAGGTACGTTAGACCCTTCCTCAAACCAAGTAAAATACAACAATGTTGTAGCCCTCTCCGTCTCTACATCGACAGAACAACTTTGCTTCGATTCTGCTCCCTTTTGCCACTAAAGGGATTGCTTATTAGTCACAACCAGGGTCGGAGTGGGACAGACATTAGGCTCAGGCACCAAAATAAAAGTGGCCCCTATTAGTGAATTGGATGGCTAAAAAAGTGGTCCATGTTTGCAAATTGGGGCAGTTTCGAACTATTTACGACACATAAGTATCTTGCAAGGTATGGAAGCCTGCATGAATTGGACCTTGCTGCTGGCAATATTTGTGGTAATAACCGGGAAATTAACAAAAAAAACAGTCAGGCCATAAACCAGGCACTCGAGCAGCCAAAAAACATGGCCCACACATTGACCTGTCAGACCAGCCCTTCGGGCACTGCCTGATTGCCCTTGAGGCCCGCCTGACCCTGGTCACATGTAGGTCTTCAGTCAGCAGTAATCCACTTTTGCAACATTCCAGGTGATTATGAGGGCACACCAACTCAAGGAGACGTCTCTGAAGCAGAAGCCAAGGTATAAATGAAGAATTAATATTGCTGGAACACATATGAAAGTAGTTGGACGAACAGCAAAGGCTTGTTACTAGTTTCAGGAGGTAGAAAGTCGTATCTTCGACTTGCCAGTGGCCAAGCTATACAAATGTTTGTTTTTCTGAGGCAAAAAAACTTTTTGTTTTCTACGGAACAGTTTCAGACCTTATGGTGACAATAGTTACCAGCAAGCCTTCTACTTTTAGAGATCCCTAGCCACCTCACGCCTAGTCCTCTTCTACTCTTCTATAACCACCACCACCTTGCTACCAGGGTGCTGGCTTTCTGAAAGCCCTGCCCTCGCACACTCCACAGTTGTCGGCTACTCACAACCACAACATGGGGTGCGGAAATCAGTGGCAGCTGCTGGTGCCCATGAGCTACTGTTGCGTGGACGGTGGCACTCTGAAATGCCTCTGAATTTATTTGATGAGCTTTCAAGCTGATGCGCCCCATCGAAATGCTTACATTTATGTTATAGTATAAGATTTACCAATTGGAATTCTGGGTAATATAGCTGCAATACATATGTCATCGAAGTAATGGTTGATTTTGAAGCGCTCATATGGCCTCCTACTAACTATCACTTCACTCCATGCTATCATCGACTACTCCCTATGCTGACCCATTGATGCACAGCACTCCCGTGCTTTGAAGTCTAGGTGTGTGCTATGAATACTATACATACATACATACATACCCGGTGCCGATGAATTGCACTTGGGAAGTGATTATACATCAGTGATATGGATCTCATACGGCCCATCCAGGCTCTACAATACATTAACATTTATTTTGGGTACATTAAGATTAAAAGGATGTATACAGATTTAAACCACATGAGCAAGACCTCCCTCTAAAGGCACAACTCATGAAAGGTCACGCACCCAACTAACCTCTGGATTTGACTCAGAACGGCTTACCAATTCGAGTCCCTTGAGGAGCATACAGGGCCGGACTGGCCAGACTGTGTATCGGGCGTTTCCCCAGGAGGCTGGAAGGGTGGGAGCCAGATTTGCAGCGATGGGGGCTGGTTTTGTTACTGGGGGCCGGTCTTGCAGCAGTGCTGCACTATCGGCCCCCAGTAACACAAGCAGCAAGCAAGCATTTCCAGCCTTCCAAGGCTAGGCAGGTACAGGTCCGAGAAAATTGCCAGGGCTGCTCTGGGTTCCCAGTCCAGCCCTGGGAGCATGGCATTCTTAGATTTAGTTTAGCTTTTATAAATCCACTTTCCCTGTTTCCTATTGCACGACCCAGCACTTGGTAGACGGCACACAGTATGCCCACCTATACCCCTTGTCCCCTGGTGAATGGCCCTTCGATCATATTTTGTAAAACTCAGTATGTCAGGTTCAGTTTAGATCAAGCTTGCACAAGTTTCCTGTGAATCCTTCCACTGGTGTGGTTTCTTTCGGAGTGAGTTCAATGTGATCTGTTGAGTCCTACTGGTTGTTAGAACATTAGAATGTTGAGCGCTCCATTGAAAACAATGGAGTGCTTCGGGCTTCTAATGTCCGGTAGAAGCACGGAGCGCCAACATTCCAATGTTTGTTCACAGCTGTTGCTGTGAACAAAAGGCCTCACGGAGCCCAAGGGGATTTTAATCCCCTCCGGCTCCATGATTCCTTTCTTTTACAAATTAGAGCATTCTGCCCTCTAGAGGCAGAATGCTCTAATAGCCTTAGAGCCCGCTGTAGCAGGCTCTGCCCGCCGTTAAAGGCCCGCTCCCTTAACCCTGGAGCAGGCCTTAATGGCCGATAGAGCCCGCTGCGGCGGGCAGTAAGGATATAGTGGTCAGGCTTTCTTCCAGAATCTCCATACAACTCTAGAATAGGTCTTCGTTCTGCTAAAGAGGTCTAATCCACGTTGCTCCTCAAACTGAGGAGAGACCTTATCACTAGTTATGAGGCCCTCTTAAGGAATCCTAGTCCATGTTGCAGATGGCAATTGAATCTGCTGATTAGACTTTTCATGGAATTTCTCTGCAGAGTTGATCTGTCAAAAATCATGTTTAATCCCCTCTGAAATCCTGTGGTACAATACGCATCGAGGGGAATGCCACCACTCTCTAAAATTGACTTGTCGCTCAAGCAGATGTGTGTGATATTCTGGTAGTACTCCCCTCACCTTTTAGAACATACCTAGTGTTTCATTTTTCACACTACCTTTTGTATTTTGAAGTTTAATGTATTTTTTTCAGGATATCTGCGTATTTTTGTGGTATAAGGCTAAATTATTCTACATTACTGCATAGTAGTAGTGATGCTTGCCAACAACACTTTGTCACCCTACAAAATGTCCTAAAATGTAATTTCACGTGGCTTATTCCCAGTGTGCAAACAATAAGCTCACCTGTTGATGCTGCCATGTATGTCCTGGAGGGCGATGCCCAGGAGAGTCCATAAGAGATCTGTTGCTTCAGCTTTTGATTATGGACATTTGTCGAAGGTGGATAAAGGGAACAGTGGAGACTTGCCCAACTTTCATCCCTCATTTCTAGGCTAACAATCGTGGTCGATACCGTGACTAGGTTTATAATTTAATATTGATTTTAACACCCATCTCTTTCTCTTCTCTGTTTCAGGCCTACCAGAAAGGCACAAATGCAAAAAATAGGATTTTGCCCACTGGCGGCAAGGTACTGACGTCAGAAGAAGAATACAATGTGATATCGGACAAGCAGTTCCCGGATCCCATTGGTGAGTATTTAGGGCAGAGACTTGGGGATTCAATGCACTTCTTGTGGCTGGATCGATGTGTGAATGAATGGAGGAAGTAATGAAAGATTGAGATTCTGTAGTGTACACCCTCAAAATAAATCACCTCTAGGTGCTGCTGCATCAAGCCGACTGAAAATATCTCAGACCATGTCACTAGCATTTATTGACGAGAAAAGGACTCTTTAACTTAGATCTCATGATGTCCATCATTGCTCGGTTAAGCAGCTCTCATGTGGGATTTGATCATTTCAGACCCTGTGTGCACTGCATTATTCTTCCATTACTGGTCCTCTTACAGCATGGCATCTTGTTCTAGGTGCAACAGTTTTGGCCCAGGGTCTTTGCCCCACTTGAATTCTGCACAACATTTCTGTGGGTAGGTGCATGCAAGGCCATTAGTGAATGATATTGAGGGCCTTTGCTGCCGCAGAATGCACAGTCTTTGATGGCCTTCTGTGGCTTGGCATTCATGGAAACTGTTTCCTTGGCATACATGGCCAAGTGTGATACAGTCTACATGGTCAAGTGTACCGCAGTATAAATAACCACGGGTGGCACAGCATACATGACCAAGTGGCTCCAGCATACATGGGAATGCGCCACAACAGATCTGGCCAAGCGTGCCGCAGCATACACGGCTACCCATGCAGAGGCATAACTGGCCATTGTGGGTATCTGTGGCATATCACACGTGTGCTGCAGCAAACACAGCTACCCATGCTGAGGTCTAACTGTCCATTGTGGGTATCTGCGGCATATCACACAATGTGTGCTGCAGCATACAGCTCATTCACCACCTCCACCCCCTCTGAAGCAATGCCTGGTCTGTCCCTTGTGCATCTTTCACCCCCATATGAGTAACTGGCCCAACCTGCACCCTAATAACCTACAAGCAATACCCTTATCTCCAATCAACACTCTTGGATGGTTTGTTGTTTTTCATTGGGGGCTTGGGTCAGGCACAGTCGGCCATTCGTATAGCTTGCTTTCGCCTCTTGGCTGCCACAGTGTGGATCTGTTCTGTCCAGGGGTTGCGTCAGAGCGCACATACTCTTTGAACTAGGTGCTGAAAGCAGGATCTCACAGCCTGAGCTCTGCTGAGTGGTAAAGAAACGCCAGACAGAGGGATTTGCACCTCTCCATCTCTTGCACATGCACAGTTGTTGAGACAAATGCTTTCCTGCTCTCCCGACATGTAAGTAGCAGTGTAGTTTACACAGGGGCCAGTGAGGCTCAAAAAATGGACGTGCAGTTGTTCTGCACACCACTGAGAACTACCATAGACGTGTGTGTGTCTGTCTCGCTCTGTTAATTTTCCATTATGTAGGTAACAAGAAGGAAGGAACCTTCTGCACTGTGTGTCTGGCTTGAAGATTTTTGCTAAGGCTGATTTTTGGTTTCCAGTATGCTCCTGAGGAGGATCCACAGGTTCGCCGAGAGGGGTCAGCCTGTAGATATTAGGGTACACTTTCTAGTATGTTAGCCTTCATCCTTAAAGCTGGGGCTTGGCTCAATCTGGAGGAGTAAACTAAACTCCCTCACCTTGAAGCCATCCTACCATGCTGTGTGCGTAACACTCACTCCGAAGGTGCCCCTTCAATCGCAATTCACTGCTGCTCACATGTCTGCACCAGATGACATTGATGACTGACGTGACTCCAAGGTGACGTGTTATAGCCCTAGAGTCCGCCGTAGCGTGCTCTACTGGCCATTAAAGGCCCGCTCCAGCGCTTAACAAGGGAGCAGGCCTTTAATGGCCGGTAGAGCCCGCTACGGCGGGCTCTAAGGCTATTAGAATATTCCGCCCCTAGAGGGCAGAATGTTCTAATTAGTAAAAACAAACGCCTGTCAGAGCCTGAGGGGGTTTAAATCCCCTTGGGCTCCAAAAGGTCTTTTGTTCACAGCAAAGTCAAACATTGCAATGTTGGAGCTCCGGGCTTCTACCAGCTATTAGAAGCCCGGAGCACTCCATTGTTTTCAATGGAGCTCCCAACATGCCAATGTTCTAATTCACCCTATACAAGAAAACACATAGGGTTGATATCACCTGCCAATTGGAGAAGCCTGCCCAAGCACATGTATCCAGTACAACTGCTTAAGTCTGTATTACTGCTATCTAAGCCCACTCACCTACCTCTTTCCGCCGTCTGGCTTCAAGAGTGAGAGGAGAGTGGTGGCTGCCACTTTCCTAACCCTTTTTCTAGCGAGCTGCCTATGCCATTTAGTTGCTGTCTATTTCATGGATAAGTGAGATGCCTTGGGTTCAACAGGTATGCCCAGATGTAGGTCCCAGGCTTACCACCATTGAACTCAAGCTGCACCTCTCTGATGAGGTCCAAAAAGGCAGAACCGCACTGGAGTGCTGTGTTCCTATCTAGAGAAGTCCTGGCTTGGCAGTTCAGGCTCGACTGTTCCTATTGGAGCAGGGCCGAATCAGATTAGCACGTGGCTGGTCTCTGTTAGTAGTGGGGCTTCAATAAAGAGAGCCGACGTAGAGTGGGCAACTATATGACAAGCAAGAAAATCAGACTACATCTAGGGGGATCTGGATTAGGAGTTCAGGGGGTTGGGAGTGGGATTAAATCTCCCATGAATATTTTTTGAAAAAATGAGGTCAAATAGTATAGTGTACAGCACAATTCCCACATAAATTTGCATAAACGTAATAGGTTCTGAAGGAGCACTCATGGAATATTCAAATGCTTTCTTGGTGTGCCAAGCACGCCTCTTCCTCACAGAGGTGTTGGTAATTCACCTTTTTCAAAATAAAATGGAAAACGTATGCAGAGGAGAGCATGGTTCAGCTTAGGGGTGGGCGGAATTTGCGGAGTTTGATTCAGCGGAATTACATTAAAATACCGCCAGATTACACGGAATTCCGCAACGGGCAGAGTGGGCATTTGGCTCTATTTTCTTAGCACAAAATGCACCCTTGTGCCCAAAAATGGATGCGAGGATGCATTTTGCGTAAGAAAATAGCACTCTGTGCCCTTGCATACTCTGCAATCATTAAGACCTTTAATCACTGCAGAGTATGCAAGGGCGCCAAGGGGTATGCAGTGGTTTCTAAATGTAGAGGGACTTCTCCCTCTTCCCTCAGTGTTTAGAAAACACTGCATAAGTTTAGTTCATTCCACCGGCAGAGCGGCAAAATTTATCAGTAATTCCATATTAGAAGGGTAACGCGAAATTACCAAATTACTCAGATTCTGCCAGCGGAGTTAAAAATTCTGCCCAGGCCTAATTTCAGCACAATTCCACTAACAAATAGCTAAAAAGCAGTAGGTTTTTCTAGTGTCGTAGCAAGGGGGTGGGGGGGGCGCCAGCACCCCCACCCTTCCATGCGGCAAAAGCAGGGACCGCCCTGGGCGGACAAAGGTCTAGCTCCACCGCTGGGTTTCACAGGTAGTTCAAAACATCAATACATGCAATTTGGCGGGTCTTTTCGTTTTTCAAAATGTGCATATTGCCTCTGTCTTCATTTCTACATTCCACTTCTCTTATTTCCCCTCTTGCCTCTTCCAAGTAGGTTATAATTTCTGTGGTGCTTGAGAATGTGCATGGAAGGGGAAAATTAAAAAATTAAGCACAGCTCACAATCTCGGGCCATAGACAACACAGTGTGAGAGGTCGTGCAGGCTCATGCTACAAAGGTAGCATCACTCAGGATACACAGACCTTACAGGGAGTTTGTGCACTACCACTCCAGAGTAGGGCTGCCACCCTTCTTAGAAACAAATACCATCCATTTGTTTGTTTTCCTATTCTGGAACAGCCAAAATCTGAAAAGTAATTGCTGTCAAATTGTCCGGATTCTTTTATAATGTGGCAGTTATCCCTCAGCTGATCTATTAATATATTCTGAAAGGATTAAGATCACTCTCAAAGACGTTTTAGATGTCTTCTTCTTATTGTTGCTGTTTTAGGTTTGTTTCAGAAGGGAAAAAATATTGGATTTCAGTTTTCCCCAATATTTATACCAGCCTCTACTTAAAAATACAGGCCAGACCAGTTAAAAAAACAGCAAGGTGGCAACCATCCTCCAGACCCTCATAATGAAAGGAAAAACAATTTGGTGAGGCTCCTCCCAAACGCCCACTTGGGCACGCCGCCACTAGCAGTTAAGGTGGTCATTGTAGCTCTGCGTTCTAGCTGTTCGCTGACAGGTTTAAACACTTTGCCATCCAGCTGTCATGTGCTGGCAAGGCCTGGGGTATTGTTGTGTACATCGTGCCCTTGTTAACAGCTCAGATCTGTACAGAGAGTTTTTTCACTTGGAGAAAGTTCAAGGGCGTGTGACTGGTTTACAAAAGGCAGACATGGTCTATTGTTACTGCTTCTCCCTGGGCTCTGCCTTCAGGCTTCCCATCTCCTTCCGCCACATTATTAATGCATCCATCCTCCTCAAGGACAATATTTCTGTTCTTGCTCTTGTGCACATTACACTTATTTCCGTCCCATATACTCATTATTCATGCTTCGTTGTCCTAATGCACATTATTCCTGCTTCCCCGTCCTAATGCACATTATTCCTGCTTCCCCGTCTTAATGCACTTTACTCATGCTTTCCCCCTCCTTGTGCAAATGATTCCTGCTTCCCATCTCCTCATGCACATTATTCAAACTCCTAACTTCCTCGGGCATGTTATTCATGATTCCCTTCTTATGTATATCAATAACGCTTTCCCTCCATATGTTGATTTTTTTACTACCCCATGTACATTATTCATGCTTCTCACATAAGCACATTATTCATGCTTCTCTTCTTGCGCATTATTCATGGTTCCCAACTCCTCATGGACACTATTAACGCTTTCCATAACATTAATGAAGCTTCAACCATCTGATACACATTATTAATACTTCCTTCCATATGTTCATTTTTCTATCTTCCCCATGCACATTATTCATGCTCCCTCATCCGCACATGATTCATGCTGTCCTCCCCATGCAGATTATTCATGCTCCTTCACCGCACATGATTCATTCTTGCCCTCCCCATGCACATTATTCATGCTCTCTCA
This sequence comes from Calotriton arnoldi, assembly GCA_963921515.1. NCBI lineage: Eukaryota > Metazoa > Chordata > Amphibia > Caudata > Salamandridae > Calotriton > Calotriton arnoldi. The sequence continues at coordinate 1,799,262 of CAWUFW010002634.1, forward strand.
TCCGCACATGATTCCTGCTTGCCCTCCCCATGCACATTATTCATGCTCCCTCATCAGCACATGATTCTTGCTTGTGCTCCCTGTGCACATTATTCATGCTCCCTCATCCGCACATGATTCTTGCTTGTGCTCCCGGTGCACATTATTCATGCTCCCTCATCCACACGATTCATGCTTGCCCTCCCCATGCACATTATTCATGCTCTCTCATCCGCACATGATTCATGCTTGCCCTCCCCATGCACATTATTAATGCTCCCTCATCAGCACATGATTCATTCTTGCCCTCCCCATGCACATTATTCATGCTCTTTCATCCGCACATGATTCCTGCTTGCCCTCCCCATGCACATTATTCATGCTCCCTCATCAGCACATGATTCTTGCTTGTGCTACCCGTGCACATTATTCATGCTCCTCATCCGCACATGATTCATGCTTGTGCTCCCGGTGCACATTATTCATGCTCCCTCATCCACACGATTCATGCTTGCCCTCCCCATGCACATTATTCATGCTCTCTCATCCGCACATGATTCCTGCTTGCCCTCCCCATGCACATTATTCATGCTCCCTCATCAGCAAATGATTCTTGCTTGTGCTCCATGTGCACATTATTCATGCTCCCTCATCCGCACATGATTCATTCTTGATTCTTGCCCTCCCCATGCACATTATTCATGCTCTCTCATCCGCACATAATTCATGCTTGCCCTCCCCATGCACATTATTCATGCTC